>OY743227.1:22472624-23700353 GCA_963555765.1 Orthonevra nobilis
GGATCACATACTCAGTTTTTACCAAACCCAAATTTATGAAAAAAGTGCATTTTAAAATCCTGGGCTATAGCCCACGAAAACTTAAGAAAAAAGGCGATTTTTGCCTCAAACTTTTTTCTCGATATCTTCCTCAAATAAAGGTTGTTTTTCTCAAACTTACTATATTTGCGCTCAGTTTGAAGCCTTTGTGAGGATCACATACTCAGTTTTTATGAAACATAAAATCGCGAAAAAAGTGCAATTTAAAATCCTGGGCTATAGCCCACGAAAAATTATGAAAAAAGGCGATTTTTGCGTCAAACTTTTTTCTCGATATTTTCCTCAAATAAAGGTTGTTTTTCTCAAATTTACTATATTTGCGCTCAGTTTGAAGCCTTTGTGAGGATCACATACTCAGTTTTTATGAAACATAAAATCGCGAAAAAGTGCATTTTAAAATCCTGGGCTATAGCCCACGAAAACTTAAGAAAAAAGGCGATTTTTGCCTCAAACTTTTTTCTCGATATCTTCCTCAAATAAAGGTTGTTTTTCTCAAACTTACTATATTTGCGCTCAGTTTGGAGCCTTTGTGAGGATCACATACTCAGTTTTTATGAAACATAAAATCGCAGAAAAAGTGCATTTTAAAATCCTGGGCTATAGCCCACGAAAACTTAAGAAAAAAGGCGATTTTTGCCTCAAACTTTTTTCTCGATATCTTCCTCAAATAAAGGTTGTTTTTCTCAAACTTACTATATTTGCGCTCAGTTTGAAGCCTTTGTGAGGATCACATACTCAGTTTTTATGAAACATAAAATCGCGAAAAAAGTGCAATTTAAAATCCTGGGCTATAGCCCACGAAAAATTATGAAAAAAGGCGATTTTTGCGTCAAACTTTTTTCTCGATATTTTCCTCAAATAAAGGTTGTTTTTCTCAAATTTACTATATTTGCGCTCAGTTTGAAGCCTCTGTGAGGATCATATACTCAGTTTTTACCAAACCCTAATTTATGAAAAAAGTGCATTTTAAAATCCTGGGCTATAGCCCGCGAAAAATTAAGAAAAAAGGCGATTTTTGCCTCAAACTTTTTTCTCGATATTTTCCTCAAATAAAGGTTGTTTTTCTCAAATTTACTATATTTGCGCTCAGTTTGAAGCTTCTGTGAGGATCACATACTCAGTTTTTACCAAACCCAAATTTATGAAAAAAGTGCATTTTAAAATCCTGGGCTATAGCCCACGAAAACTTAAGAAAAAAGGCGATTTTTGCCTCAAACTTTTTTCTCGATATCTTCCTCAAATAAAGGTTGTTTTTCTCAAACTTACTATATTTGCGCTCAGTTTGAAGCCTTTGTGAGGATCACATACTCAGTTTTTATGAAACATAAAATCGCGAAAAAAGTGCAATTTAAAATCCTGGGCTATAGCCCACGAAAAATTATGAAAAAAGGCGATTTTTGCGTCAAACTTTTTTCTCGATATTTTCCTCAAATAAAGGTTGTTTTTCTCAAATTTACTATATTTGCGCTCAGTTTGAAGCCTCTGTGAGGATCATATACTCAGTTTTTACCAAACCCTAATTTATGAAAAAAGTGCATTTTAAAATCCTGGGCTATAGCCCGCGAAAAATTAAGAAAAAAGGCGATTTTTGCCTCAAACTTTTTTCTCGATATTTTCCTCAAATAAAGGTTGTTTTTCTCAAATTTACTATATTTGCGCTCAGTTTGAAGCTTCTGTGAGGATCACATACTCAGTTTTTACCAAACCCAAATTTATGAAAAAAGTGCATTTTAAAATCCTGGGCTATAGCCCACGAAAAATTAAGAAAAAAGGCGATTTTTGCCTCAAACTTTTTTCTCAATATTGTCCTCAAATAAAGGTTGTTTTTCTCAAATTTACTATATTTGCGCTCAGTTTGAAGCCTCTGTGAGGATCACATACTCAGTTTTTACCAAACCCAAATTTATGAAAAAAGTGCATTTAAAAATCCTGGGCTATAGCCCACGAAAAATTAAGAAAAAAAGCGATTTTTGCCTCAAACTTTTTTCTCGATATTTTCCTCAAATAAAGGTTGTTTTTCTCAAATTTACTATATTTGCGCTCAGTTTGAAGCCTCTGTGAGGATCACATACTCAGTTTTTACCAAACCCAAATTTATGAAAAAAGTGCATTTAAAAATCCTGGGCTATAGCCCACGAAAAATAAAGAAAAAAGGCGATTTTTGCCTCAAACTTTTTTCTCGATATCTTCCTCAAATAAAGGTTGTTTTTCTCAAATTTACTCTATTTGCGCTCAGTTTGAAGCCTTTGTGAGGATCACATACTCAGTTTTTATGAAACATTAAATCGCGAAAAAAGTGCATTTTAAAATCCTGGGCTATAGCCCACGAAAAATGAAGAAAAAAGGCGATTTTTGCCTCAAACTTTTTTCTCGATATTTTCCTCAAATAAAGGTTGTTTTATCTCAAATTTACCATATTTGCGCTCAGTTTGAAGCCTCTGTGAGGATTACATACTCAGTTTTTACCAAACCCAAATTTATGAAAAAAGCGCATTTTAAAATCCTGGGCTATAGCCCACGAAAAATTATGAAAAAAGGCGATTTTTGCCTCAAACTTTTTTCTCGATATTTTCCTCAAATAAAGGTTGTTTTTCTCAAATTTACTATATTTGCGCTCAGTTTGAAGCCTTTGTGAGGATCACATACTCAGTTTTTATGAAACATATAATCGCGAAAAAAGTGCATTTTAAAATCCTGGGCTATAGCCCACGAAAAATGAAGAAAAAAGGCGATTTTTGCCTCAAACTTTTTCCTCGATATTTTCCTCAAATAAAGGTTGTTTTATCTCAAATTTACTATATTTGCGCTCAGTTTGAAGCCTCTGCGAGGATCACATACTCAGTTTTTACCAAGCCCAAATTTATGAAAAAAGTGCATTTTAAAATCCTGGGCTATAGCCCACGAAAAATTATGAAAAAAGGCGATTTTTGCCTCAAACTTTTTTCTCGATATTTTCCTCAAATAAAGGTTGTTTTTCTCAAATTTACTATATTTGCGCTCAGTTTGAAGCCTCTGTGAGGATCACATACTCAGTTTTTACCAAACCCAAATTTATGAAAAAAGTGCATTTTAAATAGCCCACGAAAAATTAAGAAAAAAGGCGATTTTTGCCTCAAACTTTTTTCTCGATATCTTCCTCAAATAAAGGTTGTTTTTCTCAAACTTACTATATTTGCACTCAGTTTGAAGCCTTTGTGAGGATCACATACTCAGTTTTTATGAAACATTAAATCGCAGAAAAAGTGCATTTTAAAATCCTGGGCTATAGCCCACGAAAAATTATGAAAAAAGGCGATTTTTGCCTCAAACTTTTTTCTCGATATTTTCCTCAAATAAAGGTTGTTTTTCTCAAACTTACTATATTTGCGCTCAGTTTGAAGCCTTTGTGAGGATCACATACTCAGTTTTTATGAAACATTAAATCGCAGAAAAAGTGCATTTTAAAATCCTGGGCTATAGCCCACGAAAAATTATGAAAAAAGGCGATTTTTGCCTCAAACTTTTTTCTCGATATCTTCCTCAAATAAAGGTTGTTTTTCTCAAACTTACTATATTTGCGCTCAGTTTGAAGCCTTTGTGAGGATCACATACTCAGTTTTTATGAAACATTAAATCGCAGAAAAAGTGCATTTTAAAATCCTGGGCTATAGCCCACGAAAAATTATGAAAAAAGGCGATTTTTGCCTCAAACTTTTTTCTCGATATTTTCCTCAAATAAAGGTTGTTTTTCTCAAATTTACTATATTTGCGCTCAGTTTGAAGCCTCTGTGAGGATCACATACTCAGTTTTTACCAAACCCAAATTTATGAAAAAAGTGCATTTTAAATAGCCCACGAAAAATTAAGAAAAAAGGCGATTTTTGCCTCAAACTTTTTTCTCGATATTTTCCTCAAATAAAGGTTGTTTTTCTCAAATTTACTATATTTGCGCTCAGTTTGAAGCCTTTGTGAGGATCACATACTCAGTTTTTATGAAACATAAAATCGCGAAAAAAGTGCATTTTAAAATCCTGGGCTATAGCCCACGAAAAATTATGAAAAAAGGCGATTTTTGCCTCAAACTTTTTTCTCGATATCTTACTCAAATAAAGGTTGTTTTTCTCAAACTTACTATATTTGCGCTCAGTTTGAAGCCTTTGTGAGGATCACATACTCAGTTTTTATGAAACATAAAATCGCAGAAAAAGTGCATTTTAAAATCCTGGGCTATAGCCCACGAAAAATTATGAAAAAAGGCGTTTTTTGCCTCAAACTTTTTTCTCGATATTTTCCTCAAATAAAGGTTGTTTTTCTCAAATTTACTATATTTGCGCTCAGTTTGAAGCCTCTGTGAGGATCATATACTCAGTTTTTACCAAACCCAAATTTATGAAAAAAGTGCATTTTAAAATCCTGGGCTATAGCCCACGAAAAATTATGAAAAAAAGCGTTTTTTGCCTCAAACTTTTTTCTCGATATTTTCCTCAAATAAAGGTTGTTTTTCTCAAATTTACTATATTTGCGCTCAGTTTGAAGCCTCTGTGAGGATCACATACTCAGTTTTTATGAAACATAAAATCGCAGAAAAAGTGCATTTTAAAATCCTGGGCTATAGCCCACGAAAAATTATGAAAAAAGGCGTTTTTTGCCTCAAACTTTTTTCTCGATATTTTCCTCAAATAAAGGTTGTTTTTCTCAAATTTACTATATTTGCGCTCAGTTTGAAGCCTTTGTGAGGATCACATACTCAGTTTTTATGAAACATAAAATCGCGAAAAAAGTGGAATTTAAAATCCTGGGCTATAGCCCACGAAAAATTATGAAAAAAGGCGATTTTTGCCTCAAACTTTTTTCTCGATATTTTCCTCAAATAAAGGTTGTTTTTCTCAAATTTACTATATTTGCGCTCAGTTTGAAGCCTTTGTGAGGATCACATACTCAGTTCTTATGAAACATATAATCGCGAAAAAAGTGCATTTTAAAATCGTGGGCTATAGCCCACGAAAAATTAAGAAAAAAGGCGATTTTTGCCTCAAACTTTTTTCTCGATATTTTCCTCAAATAAAGGTTGTTTTATCTCAAATTTACTATATTTGCGCTCAGTTTGAAGCCTCTGCGAGGATCACATACTCAGTTTTTACCAAACCCAAATTTATGAAAAAAGTGCATTTTAAAATCGTGGGCTATGGCCCACGAAAAATTATGAAAAAAGTCGATTTTTGCCTCAAACTTTTTTCTCGATATCTTCCTCAAATAAAGGTTGTTTTTCTCAAACTTACTATATTTGCGCTCAGTTTGAAGCCTTTGTGAGGATCACATACTCAGTTTTTATGAAACATTAAATCGCAGAAAAAGTGCATTTTAAAATCCTGGGCTATAGCCCACGAAAAATTATGAAAAAAGGCGATTTTTGCCTCAAACTTTTTTCTCGATATTTTCCTCAAATAAAGGTTGTTTTTCTCAAATTAACTATATTTGCGCTCAGTTTGAAGCCTCTGTGAGGATCACATACTCAGTTTTTACCAAACCCAAATATATGAAAAAAGTGCATTTTAAATAGCCCACGAAAAATTAAGAAAAAAGGCGATTTTTGCCTCAAACTTTTTTCTCGATATTTTCCTCAAATAAAGGTTGTTTTTCTCAAACTTACTATATTTGCGCTCAGTTTGGAGCCTTTGTGAGGATCACATACTCAGTTTTTATGAAACATAAAATCGCAGAAAAAGTGCATTTTAAAATCCTGGGCTATAGCCCACGAAAACTTAAGAAAAAAGGCGATTTTTGCCTCAAACTTTTTTCTCGATATCTTCCTCAAATAAAGGTTGTTTTTCTCAAACTTACTATATTTGCGCTCAGTTTGAAGCCTTTGTGAGGATCACATACTCAGTTTTTATGAAACATAAAATCGCGAAAAAAGTGCAATTTAAAATCCTGGGCTATAGCCCACGAAAAATTATGAAAAAAGGCGATTTTTGCGTCAAACTTTTTTCTCGATATTTTCCTCAAATAAAGGTTGTTTTTCTCAAATTTACTATATTTGCGCTCAGTTTGAAGCCTCTGTGAGGATCATATACTCAGTTTTTACCAAACCCTAATTTATGAAAAAAGTGCATTTTAAAATCCTGGGCTATAGCCCGCGAAAAATTAAGAAAAAAGGCGATTTTTGCCTCAAACTTTTTTCTCGATATTTTCCTCAAATAAAGGTTGTTTTTCTCAAATTTACTATATTTGCGCTCAGTTTGAAGCTTCTGTGAGGATCACATACTCAGTTTTTACCAAACCCAAATTTATGAAAAAAGTGCATTTTAAAATCCTGGGCTATAGCCCACGAAAAATTAAGAAAAAAGGCGATTTTTGCCTCAAACTTTTTTCTCAATATTGTCCTCAAATAAAGGTTGTTTTTCTCAAATTTACTATATTTGCGCTCAGTTTGAAGCCTCTGTGAGGATCACATACTCAGTTTTTACCAAACCCAAATTTATGAAAAAAGTGCATTTAAAAATCCTGGGCTATAGCCCACGAAAAATTAAGAAAAAAAGCGATTTTTGCCTCAAACTTTTTTCTCGATATTTTCCTCAAATAAAGGTTGTTTTTCTCAAATTTACTATATTTGCGCTCAGTTTGAAGCCTCTGTGAGGATCACATACTCAGTTTTTACCAAACCCAAATTTATGAAAAAAGTGCATTTAAAAATCCTGGGCTATAGCCCACGAAAAATAAAGAAAAAAAGCGATTTTTGCCTCAAACTTTTTTCTCGATATTTTCCTCAAATAAAGGTTGTTTTTCTCAAATTTACCATATTTGCGCTCAGTTTGAAGCCTCTGTGAGGATCACATACTCAGTTTTTACCAAACCCAAATTTATGAAAAAAGTGCATTTTAAAATCCTGGGCTATAGCCCACGAAAAATTAAGAAAAAAGGCGATTTTTGCCTCAAACTTTTTTCTCGATATCTTCCTCAAATAAAGGTTGTTTTTCTCAAATTTACTCTATTTGCGCTCAGTTTGAAGCCTTTGTGAGGATCACATACTCAGTTTTTATGAAACATTAAATCGCGAAAAAAGTGCATTTTAAAATCCTGGGCTATAGCCCACGAAAAATGAAGAAAAAAGGCGATTTTTGCCTCAAACTTTTTTCTCGATATTTTCCTCAAATAAAGGTTGTTTTATCTCAAATTTACCATATTTGCGCTCAGTTTGAAGCCTCTGTGAGGATTACATACTCAGTTTTTACCAAACCCAAATTTATGAAAAAAGTGCATTTTAAAATCCTGGGCTATAGCCCACGAAAAATTATGAAAAAAGGCGATTTTTGCCTCAAACTTTTTTCTCGATATTTTCCTCAAATAAAGGTTGTTTTTCTCAAATTTACTATATTTGCGCTCAGTTTGAAGCCTTTGTGAGGATCACATACTCAGTTTTTATGAAACATATAATCGCGAAAAAAGTGCATTTTAAAATCCTGGGCTATAGCCCACGAAAAATGAAAAACAAAGGCGATTTTTGCCTCAAACTTTTTTCTCGATATTTTCCTCAAATAAAGGTTGTTTTATCTCAAATTTACTATATTTGCGCTCAGTTTGAAGCCTCTGCGAGGATCACATACTCAGTTTTTACCAAGCCCAAATTTATGAAAAAAGTGCATTTTAAAATCCTGGGCTATAGCCCACGAAAAATTATGAAAAAAGGCGATTTTTGCCTCAAACTTTTTTCTCGATATTTTCCTCAAATAAAGGTTGTTTTTCTCAAATTTACTATATTTGCGCTCAGTTTGAAGCCTCTGTGAGGATCACATACACAGTTTTTACCAAACCCAAATTTATGAAAAAAGTGCATTTAAAAATCCTGGGCTATAGCCCACGAAAAATTAAGAAAAAAAGCGATTTTTGCCTCAAACTTTTTTCTCCATATTTTCCTCAAATAAAGGTTGTTTTTCTCAAATTTACTATATTTGCGCTCAGTTTGAAGCCTCTGTGAGGATCACATACTCAGTGTTTACCAAACCCAAATTTATGAAAAAAGTGCATTTTAAAATCCTGGGCTATAGCCCACGAAAAATTATGAAAAAAGGCGATTTTTGCCTCAAACTTTTTTCTCGATATTTTCCTCAAATAAAGGTTGTTTTTCTCAAATTTACTATATTTGCGCTCAGTTTGAAGCCTTTGTGAGGATCACATACTCAGTTTTTATGAAACATATAATCGCGAAAAATGTGCATTTTAAAATCGTGGGCTATAGCCCACGAAAAATTAAGAAAAAAGGCGATTTTTGCCTCAAACTTTTTTCTCGATATTTTCCTCAAATAAAGGTTGTTTTATCTCAAATTTACTATATTTGCGCTCAGTTTGAAGCCTCTGCGAGGATCACATACTCAGTTTTTACCAAACCCAAATTTATGAAAAAAGTGCATTTTAAAATCCTGGGCTATAGCCCACGAAAAATTATGAAAAAAGGCGATTTTTGCCTCAAACTTTTTTCTCGATATCTTCCTCAAATAAAGGTTGTTTTTCTCAAACTTACTATAGTTGCGCTCAGTTTGAAGCCTTTGTGAGGATCACATACTCAATTTTTATGAAACATTAAATCGCAGAAAAAGTCCATTTTAAAATCCTGGGCTATAGCCCACGAAAAATTATGAAAAAAGGCGATTTTTGCCTCAAACTTTTTTCTCGATATTTTCCTCAAATAAAGGTTGTTTTTCTCAAATTTACTATATTTGCGCTCAGTTTGAAGCCTCTGTGAGGATCATATACTCAGATTTTACCAAACCCAAATTTATGAAAAAAGTGCATTTTAAAATCCTGGGCTATAGCCCACGAAAAATTAAGAAAAAAGGCGATTTTTGCCTCAAACTTTTTTCTCGATATTTTCCTCAAATAAAGGTTGTTTTTCTCAAATTTACTATATTTGCGCTCAGTTTGAAGCCTCTGTGAGGATCATATACTCAGATTTTACCAAACCCAAATTTATGAAAAAAGTGCATTTTAAAATCCTGGCCCACGAAAAATTAAGAAAAAAGGCGATTTTTGCCTCAAACTTTTTTCTCGATATTTTCCTCAAATAAAGGTTGTTTTTCTCAAATTTACTATATTTGCGCTCAGTTTGAAGCCTTTGTGAGGATCACATACTCAGTTTTTATGAAACATAAAATCGCGAAAAAAGTGCATTTTAAAATCCTGGGCTATAGCCCACGAAAAATTAAGAAAAAAAGGCGATTTTTGCCTCAAACTTTTTTCTCGATATTTTCCTCAAATAAAGGTTATTTTTCTCAAATTTACTATCTTTGCGCTCAGTTTGAAGCCTCTGTGAGGATCACATACTCAGTTTTTACCAAACCCAAATTTATGAAAAAAGTGCATTTTAAAATCCTGGGCTATAGCCCACGAAAAATTAATAAAAAAGGCGATTTTTGCCTCAAACTTTTTTCTCGATATTTTCCTCAAATAAAGGTTGTTTTTCTCAAATTTACTATATCTGCGCTCAGTTTGAAGCCTTTGTGAGGATCACATACTCAGTTTTTATGAAACATATAATCGCGAAAAAAGTGCATTTTAAAATCCTGGGCTATAGCCCACGAAAAATTATGAAAAAAGGCGATTTTTGCCTCAAACTTTTTTCTCGATATTTTCCTCAAATAAAGGTTGTTTTTCTCAAATTTACTATATTTGCGCTCGGTTTGAAGCCTCTGTGAGGATCACATACTCAGTTTTTACCAAACCCAAATTTATGAAAAAAGTGCATTTTAAAATCCTGGGCTATAGCCCACGAAAAATTATGAAAAAAGGCGATTTTTGCCTCAAACTTTTTTCTCGATATTTTCCTCAAATAAAGGTTGTTTTTCTCAAATTAACTATATTTGCGCTCAGTTTGAAGCCTTTGTGAGGATCACATACTCAGTTTTTATGAAACATAAAATCGCGAAAAAAGTGCATTTTAAAATCCTGGGCTATAGCCCACGAAAAATTAAGAAAAAAGGCGATTTTTGCCTCAAACTTTTTTCTCGATATTTTCCTCAAATAAAGGTTGTTTTTCTCAAATTTACTATATTTGCGCTCAGTTTGAAGCCTCTGTGAGGATCATATACTCAGATTTTACCAAACCCAAATTTATGAAAAAAGTGCATTTTAAAATCCTGGGCTATAGCCCACGAAAAATTAAGAAAAAAGGCGATTTTTGCCTCAAACTTTTTTCTCGATATTTTCCTCAAATAAAGGTTGTTTTTCTCAAATTTACTATATTTGCGCTCAGTTTGAAGCCTCTGTGAGAATCACATACTCAGTTTTTACCAAACCCAAATTTATGAAAAAAGTGCATTTTAAAATCCTGGGCTATAGCCCACGAAAAATTAAGAAAAAAGGCGATTTTTGCCTCAAACTTTTTTCTCGATATTTTCCTAAAATAAAGGTTGTTTTTCTCAAATTTACTATATTTGCGCTCAGTTTGAAGCCTTTGTGAGGATTACATACTCAGTTTTTATGAAACATATAATCGCGAAAAAAGTGCATTTTAAAATCCTGGGCTATAGCCCACGAAAAATTAAGAAAAAAGGCGATTTTTGCCTCAAACTTTTTTCTCGATATTTTCCTAAAATAAAGGTTGTTTTTCTCAAATTTACTATATTTGCGCTCAGTTTGAAGCCTCTGTGAGGATCACATACTCAGTTTTTACCAAACCCAAATTTATGAAAAAAGTGCATTTTAAAATCCTGGGCTATAGCCCACGAAAAATTAATAAAAAAGGCGATTTTTGCCTCAAACTTTTTTCTCGATATTTTCCTCAAATAAAGGTTGTTTTTCTCAAATTTACTATATCTGCGCTCAGTTTGAAGCCTTTGTGAGGATCACATACTCAGTTTTTATGAAACATATAATCGCGAAAAAAGTGCATTTTAAAATCCTGGGCTATAGCCCACGAAAAATTATGAAAAAAGGCGATTTTTGCCTCAAACTTTTTTCTCGATATTTTCCTCAAATAAAGGTTGTTTTTCTCAAATTTACTATATTTGCGCTCGGTTTGAAGCCTCTGTGAGGATCACATACTCAGTTTTTACCAAACCCAAATTTATGAAAAAAGTGCATTTTAAAATCCTGGGCTATAGCCCACGAAAAATTATGAAAAAAGGCGATTTTTGCCTCAAACTTTTTTCTCGATATTTTCCTCAAATAAAGGTTGTTTTTCTCAAATTAACTATATTTGCGCTCAGTTTGAAGCCTTTGTGAGGATCACATACTCAGTTTTTATGAAACATAAAATCGCGAAAAAAGTGCATTTTAAAATCCTGGGCTATAGCCCACGAAAAATTAAGAAAAAAGGCGATTTTTGCCTCAAACTTTTTTCTCGATATTTTCCTCAAATAAAGGTTGTTTTTCTCAAATTTACTATATTTGCGCTCAGTTTGAAGCCTCTGTGAGGATCATATACTCAGATTTTACCAAACCCAAATTTATGAAAAAAGTGCATTTTAAAATCCTGGGCTATAGCCCACGAAAAATTAAGAAAAAAGGCGATTTTTGCCTCAAACTTTTTTCTCGATATTTTCCTCAAATAAAGGTTGTTTTTCTCAAATTTACTATATTTGCGCTCAGTTTGAAGCCTCTGTGAGAATCACATACTCAGTTTTTACCAAACCCAAATTTATGAAAAAAGTGCATTTTAAAATCCTGGGCTATAGCCCACGAAAAATTAAGAAAAAAGGCGATTTTTGCCTCAAACTTTTTTCTCGATATTTTCCTAAAATAAAGGTTGTTTTTCTCAAATTTACTATATTTGCGCTCAGTTTGAAGCCTTTGTGAGGATTACATACTCAGTTTTTATGAAACATATAATCGCGAAAAAAGTGCATTTTAAAATCCTGGGCTATAGCCCACGAAAAATTAAGAAAAAAGGCGATTTTTGCCTCAAACTTTTTTCTCGATATTTTCCTCAAATAAAGGTTGTTTTTCTCAAATTTACTATATTTGCGCTCAGTTTGAAGCCTTTGTGAGGATCACATACTCAGTTTTTATGAAACATAAAATCGCGAAAAAAGTGCATTTTAAAATCCTGGGCTATAGCCCACGAAAAATTATGAAAAAAAGCGATTTTTGCCTCAAACTTTTTTCTCGATATTTTCCTCAAATAAAGGTTGTTTTTCTCAAATTTACTATATTTGCGCTCAGTTTGAAGCCTTTGTGAGGATCACATACTCAGTTTTTATGAAACATAAAATCGCGAAAAAAGTGCATTTTAAAATCCTGGGCTATAGCCCACGAAAAATTAAGAAAAAAGGCGATTTTTGCCTCAAACTTTTTTCTCGATATTTTCCTCAAATAAAGGTTGTTTTTCTCAAATTTACTATATTTGCGCTCAGTTTGAAGCCTCTGTGAGGATCACATACTCAGTTTTTACCAAACCCAAATTTATGAAAAAAGTGCATTTTAAAATCCTGGGCTATAGCCCACGAAAAATTAAGAAAAAAGGCGATTTTTGCCTCAAACTTTTTTCTCGATATTTTCCTAAAATAAAGGTTGTTTTTCTCAAATTTACTATATTTGCGCTCAGTTTGTAGCCTCTGTGAGGATCATATACTCAGTTTTTACCAAACCCAAATTTATGAAAAAAGTGCATTTTAAAATCCTGGGCTATAGCCCACGAAAAATTAAGAAAAAAGGCGATTTTTGCCTCAAACTTTTTTCTCGATATTTTCCTCAAATAAAGGTTGTTTTTCTCAAATTTACTATATTTGCGCTCAGTTTGAAGCCTCTGTGAGGATCATATACTCAGTTTTTACCAAACCCAAATTTATGAAAAAAGTGCATTTTAAAATCCTGGGCTATAGCCCACGAAAAATTAAGAAAAAAGGCGATTTTTGCCTCAAACTTTTTTCTCGATATTTTCCTAAAATAAAGGTTGTTTTTCTCAAATTTACTATATTTGCGCTCAGTTTGAAGCCTCTGTGAGGATCACATACTCAGTTTTTACCAAACCCAAATTTATGAAAAAAGTGCATTTTAAAATCCTGTGCTGTAGCCCACGAAAAATTAAGAAAAAAGGCGATTTTTGCCTCAAACTTTTTTCTCGATATTTTCCTCAAATAAAGGTTGTTCTTCTCAAATTTACTATATTTGCTTTCAGTTTGAAGCCTATGTGAGGATCACATACTCAGTTTTTACCAAACCCAAATTTATGAAAAAAGTGCATTTTAAAATCCTGGGCTATAGCCCACGAAAAATTATGAAAAAAGGCGATTTTTGCCTCAAACTTTTTTCTCGATATTTTCCTCAAATAAAGGTTGTTTTTCTCAAATTTACTATATTTGCGCTCAGTTTGAAGCCTCTGTGAGGATCACATACTCAGTTTTTACCAAACCCAAATTTATGAAAAAAGTGCATTTTAAAATCCTGGGGTATAGCCCACGAAAAATTATGAAAAAAGCCGATTTTTGCCTCAAACTTTTTTCTCGATATTTTCCTCAAATAAAGGTTGTTTTTCTCAAATTTACTATATTTGCACTCAGTTTGAAGCCTCTGTGAGGATCACATACTCAGTTTTTACCAAACCCAAATTTATGAAAAAAGTGCATTTTAAAATCCTGGGGTATAGCCCACGAAAAATTATGAAAAAAGGCGATTTTTGCCTCAAACTTTTTTCTCGATATTTTCCTCAAATAAAGGTTGTTTTTCTCAAATTTACTATATTTGCGCTCAGTTTGAAGCCTCTGTGAGGATCACATACTCAGTTTTTACCAAACCCAAATTTATGAAAAAATTGCATTTTAAAATCCTGGGCTATAGCCCACGAAAAATTATGAAAAAAGGCGATTTTTGCCTCAAACTTTTTTCTCGATATTTTCCTCAAATAAAGGTTGTTTTTCTCAAATTTACTATATTTGCGCTCAGTTTGAAGCCTCTGTGAGGATCACATACTCAGTTTTTACCAAACCCAAATTTATGAAAAAAGTGCATCCCCGAGCAGAAAAAAAACAAATCGAAAAAAAAGAAAAGGACCAATCACAAGTGATTATTTAAAGGAAAAAGTTGATAAATAAGATCGTTATCTGCGGTTGAACACCGCACAATGAACTTATCCGTTAGTTTCCGAATTCTTTCAGAGAGCAATTCAACTTTCACTTTATTATGGAGGTCGGATGTAGAATAATGCCGAGGTAGGTAAAGCATAACTTTTAGTAGTTCATTTTGTGCAACTTGCAGTTTTTTCAAGTGACACTTTGCGCAATCACCCCAGGTTTGACATCCGTAGAGGAGTATCGCTAGGAAAACAACTTTATGAATCAATATTTTATTATCAATTGACAATCGGGATTTTCTGTTGATCAAAGGATACAACAATTTTTTTTGCAATATTGACTTTTTTATTGTTTGCGAAATGTGTTTCTGAAACGTCAATTTTGAATCAAGTTCAATTCCTAAATATTTCACGCACGATTGCTATTTGAGCTCTAAATTTGAGAAACTGCATTTTGCACAGATAAACTGGGAATTCAAGCTTTGACATTTTTAATATAAAGCCGTTGTGCCAAACTGAGTCGTATACCTTCTCTATATCCAGCAGAAGCATTCCTGTAGATTTGCCTGCATCTCGGTTATATTTGATTTCATTACGTATTCTGCGAACCTGGTGAGCTGTGCTATGAGATGATCCAAAGTCGAATTGTTCATCAGGAAGAATTTCAAAATCAGAAGCAATTTTTTAAACTTTTACCGTTAAGACTTTTTCGCAAAGTTTGCTCAAATTGCTTATAAGCTGATATATCGATAGCTGGACTATCAGGCGGCTTTCCAGATTTCAAAATTGGAATTATTTTCGCCATTCTCCACGACTTGAGGAAATATTGTCTTTAAATACATGCATTTATGCATTTTTTCGTAGTGCCTTCAGATATATATATATTTTTTATGCCATCAAAACCCCAGCCTTTTTTAATTTCAAAGCGTTAATAAAAAAGTCAATATCATCTTCATTAATAAACGCACTAAGGGGTGTTTCTGTAACGAAGTTATTGAGAAAATCGATTGAACGGTTTACAATTTCCGATGTGGAAGCGTCGTCAAGATTTTTGGAAACTTTATAAATTTTGAAAAAAACTTGACTTAAAACCCTTGCCTTTTGTTCATCGGTGTAGTAATTTACACCCGAATGGCTGAGGCCTGGAATTCTTCGGTTTTTACTTTTCATAATCTTTGAGATGTTCCAAAACGGTTTGGCACCCTTTTCAAGATTATTTAACCTATTATGGAACTAATTTGTCCACTTTTTCATTATTATCTATATTTTCTAAGTAGATTGACAAGCAATTTAATTTTGATTTAATTTATGAATGAAAAAGTCCCCAGTTTGAATTTTTGATATCAAGATAGAACTCTTGTTTTTCTATACTTGAATTTACAGAATTTTACACAGAACAGGATTAGGTCAGAATTAAAGGCCGTTATGGAGACAGGTTTCGAAATAGAAGGCGGAACATTAGTTATAAATAAATCTATCACAGACGTGATTTAAATATATAACGGGTTTTTCAACAGGGACGCTACAAAAGTAGAGCGACAGGGACGGCAAACGACACCATATTTCTCTCTCGCTCTTTTGACATTTCTCTTACGAGCCAACAACGAGTCGAAATTATTAAAATTTACTAACGAAATTCGGAGTCAGTGGCTTCAACGTTTAGAGCGCTACGTTCAATTTATGGTCGTCACAATCGTCCTAGCAGATCAACAATTGAGCGTCTAGTGGAAAAAATTGAATCCACAGGTACAGTACAAAATGTTTCCGTGCCAGTGAGACAAAGAAGTGCCCGTAGTGTCGAGAATATTGCTGCCGCTGAGGCTTCAGTTGCAGAAAGCCCAAATGTTTCTCTCACACGTCGTTCTCAAGCGTTGAGCATCTCTGTGACGTTGTTGTGGCGAATTTTGCGAAAAGATCTTGGCCTACATCCTTACAAGATTAAATTGACACAAAAACTGAAGCCGCTTGACCACCATAAGCGTCGCATGTTCGTAAATTGGGCTCAGCGACAACTGGAAAATGATTCGGATTTTCATCGAAAAACCATCTTCAGCGAGGAGGCTCATTTCTGGCTGAATGGCACCGTCAATAAAAAAAATATGCGGTTTTGGTCAGGCAGCAATCCACACGTACTCCATGAGTCATCATTGCATCCCGAAAAAATACGGTTTGGTGTGGTTTATGGGCCGGCGGCGTCATTGGGCCGTACTTCTTCCGTGATGATCAAGACCAGCACGTTACTGTGAATGGGGATCGCTACCGTTTAAATGATAACCGAATATTTTTGGCCCCAATTGGATGATATGGACTTGGAGGACATGTGGTTCCAATAGGACGGCGCCACAAGCCACACAGCGAATTTCACAACCAATTTATTGGAAACCAAGTTTGGAGAACGTGTTATCTCACGACATGGTCCAGTCGCTTGGGCGCCTCGGTCATGCGATTTGAAGCCGTTAGACTATTTCCTGTGGGGCTACGTCAAGATTATGGTCTATGCCAACAAACCAGCGACGATTGATGAACTTAGTACGAATATCGAACGTAAAATTGCAGCAGTATCGGACTTCTGCAAGCGTGCCCGTGGTGGCCATGAAAAAGAAATCGAGTTTCATACATAATGGAATCGAACGTACTTTCACAGGAATAAAGAATTTCATTGATATCCAAAACCGTTTTTGTTTTATGTAAAAAAAAAAAACTTTTGTAACGCTCTTATTGAAAACCCCTTTTTTATTTGTTCATTTAATTGTTCTTAATTCTGTTTTGTTTTGCTATTTATTCATTGTTTTTACTTTAATTTAACTGACTCTGATATTATTGTAATAGGACTACCGGTTTTTTTTTCAAAACTCAATGCTTTATTGAGGAAAAATAGATATAAATTCAATATTCAAAGTATTGCCCATCGCTAGCCACACATTTTTCCCATTTTTCTGGCAATTCATGGATACCCGTTCTGAAAAATTCGACCGGTTTGGCCGCAATCCACGAATCGATCCATTTTTTGACATCATCGAAATGATGGAAGTGCTGGTCAGCCAGGCCATGTTGCATCGATCGGAAGAAATAGTAATCGGATGGCGCAAGGTCTGGACTATAAGGCGGGTGGGGTAGGACATCCCATTTGAGCGTTCCAAGTTTCGACGACATTTGCAACATGTGGCCGAGCATTGTCATGTTACAAAATAACTTTATCGTTTCTTGCGACCGTTTCCGGTCGGTCGACCTCGCCTGTGATTGTTTCATTCGGTTTTAGCAGCTCATAATACATAACACCCTTCTGGTCCCATCAAATGCACAGCATAACCTTCAGGCCATGAATATTCTGAACGGCCGTCGATGTTGAGGCATGTCCGGGGTATCCATACGTTGCCCGACGTTTTGGATTATCGTAATGTACCCATTTTTCATCACCAGTGACGATTCGATGCAAAAAAGACTTCTTTTTGTGGCGTTCAAACAGCATTTCGGACATGCAAAATCGGCGTTCGGCGTCTCGTGGCTTCAATTCATACGGCACCCAATGTCCTTCCTTTCGGACCATTCCCATTGCTTTCAAACGATCGGAAATGGTGACGCCAAGTGATTTTGCAAGTTCTTCTTGCGTTTGTGACGGATCTTGATCGAGCAATGCTCTAATTCATGGTCTTCAAACTTTTTCACCTGGCCGGAGCGTTCTTTGTCTTCGGTGTCGAGATCACGATCTTTGAACCGCTTAAACCACCGCTGACACATTCTAACGTCTATAGTATAGGCCGGGTAAGCTTTTCGTTAAGTAATTGATGCGCTTCGCATATTAAAACATCCCGCAAATGTTGTTTTGATGGCACGAATGTAGACATTTTACGGCTTTACAAAAACTTGTGTGTTTTCACTTAAGACCAATTACCTAGACTGAAATAATTAGACAATGACATGAAGTTTCTGATGTGACAGCTGTCATGGTCAAAATTCACCTCAGAGTAATAGATATGAAGTTGTCTGCAATAACGACATTTTCAACCGGTAGTCCTATTATATGCATGTTATTGAGCCTCCAAAGAATTAGTATATTTTATGTCTACGTTCATGTTATACCACATTTGACAATGCCATTTGAGACAAACTTAATTCTAAATAAACTCATTTTTATTCAAGCATTTGTTCAAGTCAAGCCTTTTTTAACACTACTAAAACAGTCCTATAACATAATTTTGAGCACTAATTTCAACTTTAATTATTTGGGTAAAATAAAATTATGTTAAAAAATCCTTCTAGGCCAGGAAAAGGATTTTAGGAGCTGATTTTTAAACCTCCCATCTTATAGGTAATTTAATGCCACCTGGAATGTCTTTGATTCCCTATTTTTAAAATTATGCTCACGTCAAGATTGTTGATCCAGAAAAATGTAGAAAGCAATGTGGAAGTTTTTACTACCGTATACATAATTCCGTCAGACATTGACCTATAAAAGTGGCACACTCCTATTGCATTTTCCGTAAAAGAAAAACCTGATACAGGTTTCTGTGATTCATTCAAATATTTTGTTCTTTTATCGAGCTTTCTGTTTGCCTCAGCACTAATTCCGGTGAACATCTGTCATGAACTGACCTTAGCCAGTCTACTGAGGAACGTTCCATTTAATACTTATAAATACAACTTCAGTCAGCGGAGCTTGGCAAACAGTTCAAGCAAACGACGCGATGAGTAAAGTCAATTTATTTTTCATCATATCGCTAGCCGGTACTGTGTGATTTAAATATTTGATGTGGCTTTTAATTCGAGTTAATTCATTGTAATTTTTTTTTTCACAGGTTACCAGATGGCAACATCAGCCCCGGCAGAAGAACGAGCCGATTTTTTCGCAAATATTGACTACAACCAAGTTGTGGGTCACATGAAAGAGTTGATGATGTATTTGCCCGTCCTGATGACAACTGTAAAGGAAACAATGACCGGATTTCCAAAGGTTTCCGAGGGATTAAACTCATTAAAGGCAAGACGATTCGTATTGGGCTCGGGCAGAGAAAATGATGGCAAGTGCAGGTGTAAACAATTGAAGCTTGATCCTAGAAGCGATGAAAATGGATATCGGTAGAGTCGATATTATATCATTGTTCTCAACATCATTACATCACATACTTGTAAATATGTAACATAAGCTTTTGTTTTAAGACTTGTTGAAAAAAAAAACACATCGAAAACGTGTTAAATAAGCTTAAATGGAACTTAATTAAAATACTTTCTGTAAGCATTGCGAATCAAAAATTTGTCATCGCAGCAGAAATATTGGACTTGGATTCGTTTAATGTTGTTGTGCTTGACTAATTGCAGACTGACATTTTTAGAATGAATCTTGTTGTGTGGTTGTTTACGGAAGAAAGTATTTTTGTGGATGTGCCTCGAATATGGACAAAGAATATTTTGTTTACAAAATTATAAACTCGAAAATTTTGTTGGGAAAATGAAAGATATAATTTCTTTCCCTGAATAAAACTTCTGTACTCTGACGTTTTTTGTCTAAGGCAAATTCTTATTATGAGTTCAAATGTGTGTTGAAGAAAAGAAATACACTTTTTAATTAAAAAAATAAAGTTATTTTCTTATTAATAAAAAAACTATGAATTATAACGTATGCTAAATATTTTAATAAAATGATATTATAAAATGATAATTTTTTTTGAAATCAAATGCTCTCATTAAGTCAAAAATTATGTCTTCCCCATTGACATAATCAAGCTCTCCAGCAGTTCTTCGACTGGTTTCCTTTCTCCTTAGGGACAGGATCTATGCGTCTTAACATTGATTCAACTAGCTGTCTTGCCAATTCGGCAGGGATTTTTTTCAAGTCTTCAACTTAAAGCGACTTAAGTGATACTTGAGTACTTAGGGTTTGGGTCTGGGGATTCCAGAGGTTGCTTAGGCGTTTCATAAAGTGACCATTCCGTGACCAATTTCAATGTGTGCTTGGGGTCGTTATCTTGTTGGAAGGCCCAAGAATCAACACTATACAGCAAATTGTCTCCCAAAATTTGAAGATAATCTTCTGTTTTCATTGTACTATTAATAAAGACGAGGTCCCAATTCCAGATGATGATACAAGACCAGACTTTAGAGTTAAGATTTTCGTGTTCATATTTTGTAATTTTTTAAGCCATATTTTTGACGGTTTTCGTGAGCCAAAAATCTCAAGGTCTCATTTTTATATTTCTTGCCATAACGAATTCTTCGCTCTCGGGTTTTTATTTTCGGCAATAAGTAAAGGATGATTTTTTAAAAGCTATAGGAAAGTTTTTAAAAAAAAAAACATAAAATTCAGAAAAATGCATGAAATCTTTATTTGAATCGATAGTGCGGTCTATATAATTTAATGTTTGAAGATTATTTCATGCAAATGTTGACCTTGAATGCGCCTCAAATGGTCCATCCGCTTAGTCCAACATTTCGGCGGGTATCTCACGAATAAATGCTTCAATGTTGTCTTCCAATGCGTCATTTGAAGCGGGCTTGTCTGTTTAGACATGAGCTTTAACATAGCCCCACAAAAAATAGTCTAAATGCGTTAAATCGCACGATCTAGGCGGCCAATTGATGGGTCCCGAATCTGAAATAAAATGTTCACCGAACTCGCCTCTCAATAAGTCCATTGTTGCGCGTGCTGTGTGGCATGTGGCACCGTCTTGTTGAAACCACATGTCATGCAAGTCAAGCTCTTGCATTTTGGGCAAAAAAAAGTTGGATGTCATCTCACGGTAGCGCTCACCATTCACAGTTACGTTACGATTCGCATCATCTTTGAAGAAGTACGGTCCAATGATGTCACCAGCCCATAAACCGCACCAAACTGTGACTTTTTCTGGATGCATTGGTAGCTCTTGCAATGCTTCTGGCTGATATTCACTCCAAAATCGACAATTTTTGCTTATTTACGTACCCATTGAGCCAAAAATGAGCTTCGTCGCTGAACACAATTTTTCGGTAAAAAAGTGGATCTTCGCCAACTTTCCAAGAGCCCATTCACCAAAAATTTTACGTTGCGGTAGGTCGTTCGGCTTCAATTCTTGCACCAGCTGTATTTTGAAAGGCATCACACCTAAATCCTTCCGCAAAATTTTCCACGTTGTTGAGTAACAGAGGCCCAATTGCTGCGAACGGCGACGAATCGATAATTGATGGTCATCATTAACACTGGCACTCTACGTAAGCGTGTTGGTGGTTTAATGTCCAACAATGTAAATTTGGTGCGAAATTTAGTCACAATAGCCCGAATAGCCGGAATGGAAGAAGCGCGCGATGAACTTTCTTAACCGGACATGCATTTTGATCATAAAATTCAATAATTTTCAAGCGCTGTTCGTTTGTAAGACGATTCATGGTTTAATTATAGACCAAACTGAAGATGTTTGACAGTGAAACAAAACACGAAACGTGCGTCAGCTATTTAAACCAATGTTGCCAAAAAGATAATAGCTAAAAAATCACCCTTATATGGCTTTTTGCGAGCGACTCTGCCTTATCATTACTATGGAGGGTCCGGCGAATAGTGCTCGTTCTAACATTGACTCCGGAAGATAAGGTAATGAATTCAGCACTGCATATTCCGTTTGTTCATTACCTACCTCGAATTGCTTTGGTCTTCCGGAACGTAGTCGATCTTTCACGTCTTTGAATTTTTTCAACATTTTTTCAACATTTTTTTTACTGTGCTTGGACGTCTGCCCAGAGATTTTTGTTATTTTGCGGTAAGATTTAGCTTCATTTCTTGATTTTATAATAAGCTCGTATTTCAACTGCACTTTGCTTACACATTTTAAGTAACTTTCTCAAAAAAAAAAATTAAAAATGCAACTTAAGATGCGAATGAACTCAATAAAAATTCACTGGTTACTTTAAATCAATCAACTATGAAAAAATTAAAGTATGTGCGGTAAGCTGTTAACTTTTTTTGACGTCAAAGACCTAAAAAAAATATGTAATTTATTGTTTTACATTTTTGCTTTAGTTTATTTTATCTTGAACATAAATCTCTTTCAAACATTTCATATCTATTTTAAAAGTAAGTACAATCCAATTGTCAAAACGCTATTTGAAAAATATTATTTTATTTGAAGAATTTATAAATAGCGCGGTATGAAACCTTTTGGGTACGTGCCTGACTCCCAATTGAATTCCAAAATTTAACCGACTGTTTAAGATACCTGGACAGCAATTCATTTAAGTCTTTCATTTAAATTTCTCTTATACACTCCTAAGGCATCGATTTTTGACACTTTTGTTGGTGCAGCTCAATATTGAAATAATAGACGCTGCAATTGCAGTCTTTCGTAAATCTAATTTTAAAAGCTTTCTTTTTTTTCCTACTCGCTTCGATGTCCCATTATATAAGACAAAACGATTCCGACTGATAAATCTTGCAATTGCCATGACGATACGGTCATCTTCAATATATGCTCAATTTGATTTCGAGTTTTGCTTGCATTCCCTTACAATTCCGGTATTTAATTCATCATGAGCCGCTCAGTATTGTGCATTAAGACCATAGTCTTCTGTCTGGGATGCAAACCAAGAACTGTAACATGACAAGCTTAAAGATACGTCAAAGAAGGTGTCTAACTAATATTTCCGTTTTCATAGAATTCAGTCCTTTACAGAAAAAAAAATCCTACCTTCCCTTTTATGATAAAGAGGTAATGTTTGTAAGTTTGCACCTATGAGGTAAACTTCGAAACTACCAATCCGATTTCAAAAATTCTTTCACCAATACTTACAACAAACCTTCAGAATGAGCATAGACTTAAAATTATTATTATTATAAAGTAAAAGGGTCTCTCGTAATGACCAGTTTTTTTTAGTGAAGTTTTTGAAAAAGCGATAGTTTTTGGGCGAACTTCTTTTAAAAATTCCGCAAGGACATATGTAAAGATGAATACATAAATTGTTGAAATTGTTGTTGTTGAAAACACATATTTAAATTTAATTTCAATCTGTCAGGGTAGTTATAAGGAGAAAGAAAATTTTGTATCATCTTTTGGACAGCCAGTTCGGTTCGGTATCATGAGTAAACCTTTTTGAGACCAACGTTTATGAAATCTACGCGAACGAAGTCGCAGGGCACGGTTAGTCACTAAAAAAATAAGGAAAACAGCTGTTTTGCTTTCGAACAAGGAACACATAAATCTGTTGCATTAGCAGATACAAGAGCAGGCGACACTCGTTGATCACTCCAAAATCTATCAGTCAAATTTAAATTTATTTATAAATTTTTATTTCTTTATTCAAGCTTATACATTTCGGAAAAATTTCCTTGTGTATTTATTTGGTTGATTCAACTTTAAGACCCCAGTTTAATTTATGGTCTTCGATCCAATGTAAATAATCTGAACATGTATAGGGTGTCTCTGAAAACTTTATTAACACACCCTTGTCAAAAGAGCGACACACGTGTTACATACAAGCCTTCATATGCAAATAAGTGTTTGTAAGTAGAACGACCAACATCAAATTCATCTTGTTCAGATTTCGATTGCAAAACCTCACCAAATGTTACATGACAACCAACTTTTCCCAAAAGTAAACCCTAGGTGAGTACCGCCCCACACATAGCTGTGCCCCTGGAACCCTTATCCCAGTCACACATACCCACAATACTCGTATTCCAAACTCATTAAAATTCAGAAAATGAAAACAAGGAAACAGACGACACGAAAAAAAAAACTCTTTTAAACTCTCTTTTTCATGGCAAGGATGGTGTGATGGAATTAATGCACGAAAAATATTCTTTACCTGATGATGCCACAAATCGATTACTGTTTGTAGCGTGGTTGCTGTAGAGAAACTTTGGCAGTAAGCCATCCAAAGCCCACCAAACCAACTAATTTACGCGGTTAACAATGAGCAGCAAACTGAACCACAAGCCAGAAGTTTACTTCATATAGATTAAAGTAGAGTCCCCTTCACGTCGTATAATTTGGAATTTGGCAAATGCCAGGACGATACATGGTGGCATTTTATCTGAATGGTTTATCTTAAGCATCCCAGCGACTACAATTCCAGAGACTCCTTATGTATCGCTGTAGAAAATCAATTAAACATTCTGGTGTTGGGACTTTGACTGTAACTAGAGTATAACTAGCTGGTACCGCATGAGCAGGGCAGGCATACCGTCACGACGAAGAAAGACGGTGGCAGTTATTTCGCTGACAAAAAAGATGCCAAATGCTTGATAGCCGACACGAACCATCTGCAAAAAGAAGAGAATACAATTGAGTGGGACGCAAAAATTCAGCATGGAGTATGAGCCACAGGAAAGGATTTTTATTACATTTTATATGCTTAAAGGATGCGTGAAATTCTTCTTCTAATCCCTCTAGTTGCTTGTAGAGCACACAATCATGCCGGTTGTCTCCTAGTTATCTTGACATCAGACGATTCTTAAGGCGAACTTATAGATCCTGCTTAAAATCGTTTATTAAAAATGTATTCTTAGCCTTAATAGAGTACGGAAAATTGTAAGTTATGATACGCTCTTTAGGGATCATAACTATCCTTGTATCATCTACAAATCTGCAAAGGTGCAAACAGTGAAGTATTATTATTTTTAATATTATTAAAAATCTAAACTGAGGTAATAAAAAAAAACTTCCTGGTATTTGACTTATCGGCAATCATAAAGTGGATTGATTCTTTGTCCTAGTTTTCAAACAGTCAAACATTTTTGATCCGAAATAAGAATGAGTTAAATAACCTTTCTAGTAAAAATTGCAGTGATTCGTTTTACTTCGTTTGAGTGGACTCAGTTTGGATCTCGGCGTGCGATTTAAGGGAAACAACCAAATTAATTGGCTTGACTTCGCCCATATCATCTAGATTATAATTTTCCTAATATGCATTTCGCGATGCAGCGACTTAAGTCCCCCTTTATTTTTATGACTTATGTCTCACCAAAAATAAAAATTGGGACTTATTCCCCTGCACTGCAATTCACTCAGAGCAAGCATAAGGATTATGAAAAAATATTATGCCGGATATCGGGTTCGGTTTCAGAGCGGGGCATGATTGCATACATGCCGCGTCTAAACTAGTATCGGATATCCAATGGAACAAAGGCAAGAAACAATGCATGGGTGCTGTGCTGATCGACTTGGAAAATGCCTTTGACACTGCGCATGGTTGCAACAGCTCTTTTCCAAGTTAAACAATCTGGGCAGACGCAAACCACTGCTGTACATTATTCTACATATGCTCACCAGCAGACAGTTTATTTTGAAAAATGGCAGTGTGACGTCTGCTGGGACTTTTGGCATTATCAACGGTCTACAACAGGGTGTAGTTATTTCGCCGTTTTTATGTACGATCTACACTAGCGGTCTTGTAGGCTCTCTTCGCCACTCCGCAGATGACTTGATCGCGTACAGGTCAAGTCCGAAGATCGAGATCATCGTAAGTCTTTTGCAACGTGACTTCGAAAAGATTCAGGGATATTGCGAAAGTGCGAAACCATTCTGTTCAGGACTCCGTTGTCTACGGCCTATAGAAATACTTAAAAGAAGTTGCGAATGTCTACCGAATCTATCGTTGGGCAAAACGGTCAGCCACTGGCGAATCGAAGTGTTTTTACATATCTTGGGGTCTAGCTCGATCAGTATCTTTATTTTAACAAACCTATAGATGCTGCTCTAGCCAGAGCCAAAGCGGCCTATGCCATGACGGATGTCTCGCAAGCTTGATGAAAAATATGCGAGTTTTCGAGAGACGATGTCTTAGGTACAAAAAAAAAAAACTATTCTAATGAGGTCCTTTACAACGGGACCAACCTTATCCGAGTGGATAATTTTATAAAACTTATTCGGAGACTCGTTGCAATGCAATGCAATGAACTCAAGCAATGACCTGATATCTGCGGCTTACTACCCCAACTTTATGTACCACGAGACGGCCAGAGGCCAGAGACACCAGAGGCTTTCCTCTTACTTGACCTTCACCGAGCAATCTTCTATGCTGGTCGAAATTGTGTGGATAGGCGACTTGCCTACAATGGAGTTGTCGCTCGCAGCACTGAGGAGAATCTCCGATTCAGTAGGACGGTATCAGACCGTGACAAGAACCAAGTTAAAAGACAGCACCAACAATTTCGATGGTTAAAAGAGGATGAGAATGCATAGTAATTGTCTTCTTTGTTATTGATTTGGTAGATGATAACGTAGATTTAAGGAAAAAAACAAAAATTTATTTTTTAAGAATATTAAGTATTAGTTCTGAGCGTCGAAAGACATAGGTTAAGTATTGTTAAATGTTTATAGTTATTTAGGCTAGTTAAAATATTTTTATGCCTTGCATATAAGTCCATAAGAATTTGAATAAAAAAATGCAAAAAAAAGATTATGCTTTCACAGTTCAGCCCATGTCATCATTATCACATGAACTTGGAAGTCTAGCTTGACAAGCCGATATAACTATCTACCTATTTGGTAGATTACTATCGCTCAATATACCTTACTTGCCGTCTTTGTTACTCGCTACCTAACACAAAATAAAAAACTCAAGGGTGTCAAATCGCCAGATTTCGGTGAGCAATTGACGTCGCTTTGGAGAGAAAATGCGTCGCGGAAACCATTCCTGCAATTTAATGTTTGACCAAAAACTTCGTTTTAGAGGCACCACACATCGTCCACAACCAGATTGTCCAATTCTGACATTAAAAAGTTGGCGGCCAGTTATAACTTACGGTTGCCCAGGTTGGTGCAATAAAAAAGATCTTAAAGTTTGAGAGAGAGATACTTCGCCCCTGCACAGGATTTGTGGGGCACCCAAGCACTCGGAGTATTACAGTATTACACTTGCACCACGTTTTCTGAAAAGCAAGAATAATCCCAATAGAGAGGTACAATTTACAACTAGTAGCACATAATAATCCAAACAACACACATTTATCTATTTGCAAACAATTTTGACAATAAAATAAAAAAGACACAATTTTATATGAATTTCTCTGACAAACTGTATTGTCCGAAAACTTATGAACAATATATTGTATTTTAACATATATATCTTATAAGATATTTAATAAATTGAAACCACTCAATAGTTTGATTCAAAACCCCTTCAGGTGTTCATTTTGCAAATGCGCATCGAATGACACCATTATCTCAATGTGCATGAACGCACGATGAACAAGGACACACAATAAAATCCGACTCTTGGGACCGATTACAAAAACTTCCTGATGGGAAGTTAAATAAGCCAAGTTTTAAGCCGATTTGTAGATGAGTCCAAAACTTCACATCTCAGGCGAGGGAGCTTTCGAGAATTTACGAGAAGGAAAGAGAAGAGAGATCTATCTGCACTTTAGGCCATGTTTTATGGGAAAAAAAAACAGTCTATATCCAGACTTATTCCTCTTCGTGGTATTCACACCCTGTGGCAAATTTCTTAACAATATGATTGAACATGACAACCATGCAAACGAAGGAACGAATAGAATACAAAACAAGGACAGACAATTCAATAAAGCCTCAATTTAAAGTAAGAAACCAACTTGCACTAAAACCAGGACTTGATTGAAAAAAAAAGGTGTAAAACTATAAACTGAACCTGAACTTGAAAACTTATATGAGCAAGTGTATTCAAATTTTCAAGAAAAATGCTAATACAACATAATTTTGTTAAGTTGGTTTATTTTCAATGAATTGACTTATTCATTTAAACATAAAATATTTTACAAAAAATTTCATAAGAAAATGTTAAAAAAGAAGTTAATTTTCATGGCGTCAAAAAAATCATAAATTTGTCAATTAGAGCGAAAACCTGTAAATTTCTACTTCGCCTATAGGACATCACCTATGCGTCTTGACACTGACGCCATCAGTTTCCTTGTCAAATCGTCAGACATTTTTTACCACTTTTCAACTAAAATTGACTAAAATGACTCTTAGGTACAGTTTTTCAGTGCTGGGTTAATTCTGAGTTAACTCAGTGTAAGCTAACTCTGGAATTAAATTAACCCCGAGTTAACCCATGGAGCAGGTTTTCAATGTAGGGTTAAGTTTGACTCCATGTTATCGATTAATTTGTCAAAAAACTATCGATATCTGTCTGTTCTGGCAGATCAATTGTTAGTTGATAAAACAGGAAAATTTTCTTCATCCAAAATAATTATTTCAATTATTATTTAATTATTTCAAATGATTCCGCATCGCTCAAATCATCGGAATCTAAATTCAGCGCAGATATATACATTTGCTAAATTCTTTTTTAACAAAATGTTCACACAAACAGAAATGACGTCAATTCGTTCGCTTGCCTTTTCTGTATCTGTCAAAAAGCATCCGTTTACTTAATCCGGAGTTAAATCAGCAAATAAGCCGAATTGACTCGGAGTTGACTCTTTACTGAAAAGCACGTTTCTTGAGTTAACTCGGGATTAATCCCGAGAGTTAACTCAGCACTGAAAAAATGGGCCTTAGAGTCCTTCCTTCGGATATGTTTATTGAGATACTAACACAAATGCTTGAAAGGGTTTAGGTTTGCGGATTGCGGAAGGTGGTGTAGTTCCTTAGACATGTGATAAAGTAACTATTCCTTGAACAATTTCGATGTGTGTTAGGGGTTGTTGCCACACAACCAAAGTTTCACAACACTTTACGGAAAATTGTCTACCAAAATTGTAAGATAATCTTCTTCTTCCATCGTACTTTCAATAAGGACGGGGTTCCCAACTCCACATGATACCATACATGCATCCCAAGACCCTTGCCGAACCACCTCCGTGCTTTATTGTGAGTTCATACTTTGTTGTTCTTATCCTTTTGTTCTCGTTCGCTTTATTTTTGGCGATTTACTTGAGCCCAAAATGTCAAATTTGCTCTTGTCACTAAGGAGAACATTCATCAGAAAGACAAATTTTGTAAATTTTTTGTTTCAATTTTTGTTTTACGTTTTTCTTTTAGTTTATTGTCAGTTTATTGAAATAGATCACCTCCCAAAATAAGATACCTATTTTAAAATGAAGTAGGTACTCGTTCTAACCAATTATCAAAAAGCTATTTGAAAAATTCAATTTGCTGGAGTTCGCATTCTTAAGACGCTCACAGTATGTCACAGTCACAGTGCACAATACTCCTTGTGCTCCGCAAATCGTAAATATTCACAACGTAATTATTCTACATAAGACTATCCAACTTCTACTTACAATACAAGAATATAAGTTTGAATAATTTTTTATTTGAGAAATGAATGGTTATCATTCTATAGTCCCTAATGACTAGAGGTGAATGATCCATCAGTTACGCATACAAAAATATTTATCGTTTGTGGAGTACTATATAATAAAATAAAGGGTATAAAAAAGATATGAAAATAAATCATTTTTTGCAATATAACAGAAAAAAATTAGAATTTTAACAACATAACAAAACAACATAATATAAGAACAAATTAATAACAAAATATAAAGATTGAAATCGAAAGAATCTAAAATATAAGCCTACATTATAAATTTGTGCTTAAAAAAACCTTCGTAGCTGAATTATCCAAACTGAAAAGAAAATGCTTAAGTTCCTTTAAAAAAAAGGGTAGGTTGCATAAGTTTCCTTATGTGGAATGGCAATTTATTAAAAATCCTAGGTGCTATCGTAGTTTAAAATTTCAAGCAGCCGTTTTTTTAGAGAATGGGATATTGGACATAACCATATTGTTTATTCTGAGGTTGTGTATATTTGAACATCTAAACGTTTGACTGTGTTTTAGGTCCGTGCCCAACTTGCAATACCATATTGCAATTTGGAATGCGCAAGACCATTGTAAAACAATATTTTTTGTAATTCTTTAGGTTTTCCTCATGTGCCTTCCATGTCATCTTATTATCTATGAGAATGCCTAGATATTTAAAGTTTTCAACCTCTTCTATTTTGAAACAGTTCGAATCGCATGATAAGTTTTCCTGGTAGTTAATTTTACCACAAGTATGGACAGGAATAGAACACTTGGGACATGCACTCGAATGAAAAATTGTATCACAGTTAAGTTAACAAATGCCTGTTAGATTACATAGCATTAGTCTTGCTTTATTGCTTACGTGAGGTTCATGTTTAGAAAACCTTTGACGAAGAATGTTTAGGTCCATGTTTAATTGAACAACAGAGTCAAAAATATTTTTATTAAGTCAATGCAATATCATCGGCAAAGGCTGTTATATTGCAATTTAATTTTCGATGAAACAGTGAGTTTATTTATATCAAAAACAATAATGGACCCAATACCGAACCTTGTGGTACACCAATCTAAGTTTTAGCGGGCTGCTAATATAGACACCATTAAACTTGACGCGTTGTGATCTATTTGCCAAATACGAAGACAACCACTTGTGAATTACACCTCTTAATCCTGCTCTATGCAATTCAAATTCATGAAGTAGTTCGTAAAAGTAAGCGGTTTCAGGTGTCTGCGACTGAAATGAGACAGATGATAATCACCTTCCCTTTTTAAATATCATTTAACCAAACGTTAATATTAATTAACAATAGTAATTTCTTATAATCATCATATAGGAAACATATTTTCATTTGCACACATATGTATGTCTCAATGTATGTGATTTTGGAAAAGTCGTGGTCTTCACGTTATCCCGAAGTAATTGGAGAGCTTCACAAAAAATTCTCTGCTTAATGAATTTTTTTTTCATCCAATCCTATTTTACATTCAATCAACTTTTGCAACGCAATTCCAGATACATTCTTCTGCCAATATAAACACCTTTTAAAATTTATGCAAGCATCCTAATCAGTTATTCCGTTCACACCTGATTCTGGTACAACTTGCAATTTTTTTTTTGTAAAGAAAAAAATGTCGAAAAATCCTTGTTGTGTTGAGATTTTTTGTTTTGACAGGGGGTGCGTATCCTTTTCAAGTGGCAACAAATGTTACATCCTTCGGTTGAATAAATCAAATCCTCGTCATATGAAATGTTAGATAAGCAAAAAAAAAAATAGAGAGTGAGGTTGAAGCTCGTCTTTTTTACAAGTCAGTGTGATTTTTTTTCTTCGCCTACAACCATAACACATTTCCACATGTCCGTCAGTTCAGTCAGTTCCTGAATGATTGATAGACTTTCATTCGCATCCGGTGCGTGGTGATTGCTAAGAGGAAATATATTTTCCGTTAAATGGGCGACATAAGAAGCTTACCCTTGCTAAAATTATGTGTTTTTTTTCGTTGATAAAAATGTCCTTGGAGCTTAAATCGAAAGCATTTGCATTCTTTGTGAGTATTCAAGTTGTCCTGTTGTCATGATTTATGAGCAAATCTATTTTGGATCATTTATACTTTGACAAAAGACAACCTATCGAAGTCAAATCAATTTTGAGACCAATACTAGCGTTTCCTTTTTTTAGTGTTGACTTGAAAATAAAATAAAAATATATAATATCGATTGAATAAAATTGAAAAAGTGAAAATTTAAGCTGGCAAAATATATCCAGCAGATTTTGAAGTTTGAAGACAAACGTCACCCTTGATACCAGTACCTGGCACACTTACCCGAAGGCGCCTGACAATACATTATCATCCTGGTAATTTCGTCTTATTTCTTAACATCCTACGAGGCCCTTCAGCTGGATACACCTCTCGCAGTAGACGGTTTTCCAACCAATCCTTGTTTCATAGTTTGGAAATAAAAATAAGTCTATAACCCGATCTGAAGAATACGATGGGTGGAGCATCAATGTGAAGTCTGTTTCGCTGTGTCGCAGTGTCCGCCACCGTAATCGATATTCTTTTCATTCTTTCTTTCACCAGTGGTTATGTATCATCTTTTCGGACAATGGCACGGTTTTCGGGACTGGACTAAGAGGTCCTAAAAAGTCCATCGTGATTCCTGATAACAAACTTTAAGTTTGCAGTCATAAGCTGTGGATAGTTTTAACCACTATGTGCTCATTATGAAATTCATGAAATACTTAAGAATCAGGTACTTTGCTGGGGCCCCGAGCTCTTCGGGAGTTCTTCCTCCGGAAAGCATAAGGGCATTCAAACAGAAGGTGTTTGATGGTACTCTTCATCTTGACAGTTCCGACGGTCTAACGGCCCTTCGACCACTGCTACCATGTCTCCTGAGGACACCGATCGAGACTCGTAGCTCATCTTGACTCACCACCGCCACCAAATCTTGTAGCTCTTGTTTTGTTAGAAGATGAGACTGTTCGGCATCTATTTTGTCACTGCTCCTCTTTACTTTCACTTGGAAACAGAAAGTCACCAAGTGGCTCACGAATAAGGTCGAAAGTATTTAAAGGTTTCCGAGTTTTCTAGCACTGCGCAATTGAACACTAAGCGAGCTGTTAAGTTAAGTCCCCTGAATCCCCGTTGAGCATCCAGGATGATTGACAAGTGCTTTGGATGGATCCTTTCGTGAGGAAATCGCTTACTACGTGCATATGTACGTCTGTGAGTCGCAAGCAATATTAATATTATCCTTTCGTTCGAGATTGTCCTATCCTTTCCACCAGAGATGCTTTCCTTACCGATTTCGTTTTTGTCCGCAAGTATGTTTTCGACTTTGAACAGGCTTCATTCAACAGTTCGTGGAGGGAAAATATAATAAAATGGAGGCGATTGCGCGTCACATATCTGTCATTATAATACTGAACTAACTTTCAAATATAAGGATTCCAGTTTATTCTGGTAACACAAATTAACGAAAAACTCTTGTTTTTTTTTTTACATTTTTATGGTTATTTTTATTGAATAGAATTTCTTCTGTAATAAAATTCGTTTAATTTTAAACAATTACATTATTTTTTTTTAAGAAATAAATATATGTTCATATATGTATATAGATTACTAAATATCTACTTTTCATTTGTATAATTCAAACTTGATTCGGAACGAACGACTGTTTAATATTTATCGGCGTACCTCCTCACTGATACACAATGTTTTTTTTTCCTATACTCTAAAGAAAATAAATTGAAAATCTCATCCTCATTATTCGTATACAATTTAAATCTGTGAAACCAGATAAAATAAAATTATCCTTATTTTTTTTGTTCTCTAAATAATATTAACTTTCTCATCTTAAATAAATATTTTTGTTTTTCTGCACATCTACATATCTCGTTTCTTAATTTACAATCTACTTTGTGTACTCGTTCTTTGTGTTTTTTAATGCTGTATTAATGTTCATTTTTTTTTCTGTAAGTTTATTTTATTCCTTATTCATGTATATAAAATTATAAAATTATTGTTTGATTTCTTCTTCTTATTTTTCGAGTTACATTTATAAGTTATCACCTAGTTAATATATTAAATAAATATTTTAAAAAATATCATCTTAGAATCTTATTTTTTTAGCGTCTTCATTTTTACGTATATTCGTTACAATTGCAATTAGTTAAATCTTATTATTAAAATGAATCATATAAATGTTGCTATAACTGAAAAAAAAAATAGATTGCATGAAATTAGCACAATGATGAATTATAAAATACTTATAGCTCTAATATTTACCATTAAACACAACATTTTTTTTCAGTTAAATGTTAAATATAGTAATATTTATCCACTATTTAATTTTTTTTTACAGTGTTTTTATTACATACATTTAGTTTAGTGTAATTTTTCTATTCAAAAATATATCGTTATTTTGGTATAGCACAAGCAATAACATCAAACATTAAGCGAATTGATAATTTGAATTCGATCTGCTCACTGGTGGTTATTAAAGGAAAAAAAAATGTATAAACTCAGAAATTAAAAATATTAATAGAATCCAAGAGTTATATCAAGGATAGCACTGTGCACTGAATGAACAAAATGTAAATGTATTTATATTAATATGCAACACCATGTACAGATCGATTTCTTCTAATTAATCTAATAAAAGTTTTATATTTTTAAGTGCCTTTAATACATTGCATAACCATACATCGAAAAACGTTAATTTAAAACTTAAGAACTTATTTAAAGGACAATAGCACGCAGGAATACGATATGTAATTGGGAATAACAAGCATACTATAAATGTGAAAATATTTTACTGGTTTTCTGTCATTTTTTTTAAATTTTTTTCATTAAAAAATTAATTGTTAAGATAAATAAAAGCGATTTATTTAAAATTATTTTTACAAAATTATAAGAAAAAATAAATGTACCTCCATTTTTGTTGTAAAATGTCAATCTACTCACTTGTTACCAATCCAAAGAACATCTGTTAACCTAACAAAACTGGAGGGAGCCTATTTATGATTACTGACTGACTTTTAATTAGTCGGGTGAATTTTTGTGGAACAGTCTGGGTGTCTACCATACTGAACCTCAAGATAAATACCCTTGAATGATTCAAATTCAAAAGCAAAGAAATACAGACACTATGACATTGAATTATTATAGTAGTATTTGTTTTCATGTACAAGTCAAGATGCGCTCAGGGATCTGGAATCCTGTATAGTGGGTTCGGTTCGGGCCATGAGCTGCCACGCCATGCTGAAAGCAAAATGAGTTCGGAACTTCCAACTAAGCCCTTCAGCTGAATATAAGCTAGTATCATTTAGAGTTTATTTGCCTGTCTGTTCTAAGATTAAGGGCCACACAGGAACACAGGAATTGATTCGAGCAGTTCCTTCCACAAAAGGTAAACATGTTAAAAGGTTCATTATAACTGACAGAAATACTTGCAGATACCGCATCGATAAATTTGTCATGGAGAACACCTAAAATACGTTGCAAGCTAGCATTCGGCGACAGAAATAAAGGAGCTATATTTTTGAAAGCCTATAGACTACAAGTCGACTTAAGATTTATTCTAAGATTTTGCAATGATTTTCTTTTGTAATCTTGAAGTAGAGCTTTCTTCCAGCCACAATTTTTGTTTATACTCTTCCTCATGTTGAGATATTATTGCTTTGAAAAGTGATGCATACTTCAAAATTTGTCGATTGGTTACAAAAAAGGTTGTATTTAATTAAGTTGTAAGTTCCAGGAAACTAACAGGTTGGTGCTCTTCCATACAACGTTTAAAAATGAACCGGATTAAAATCGATAATTTTATCAAAAACCTCCATAGACGAATCATTAATTCCAGGTTTCTATTTTCTATTTAGTATACAGTTTTCACTCAAAACTTATTAAACGGGCAAAATCTGGATTGTTGCCAAGATGTTTAACTCATAAAGACAAGCTCACAAAAGTTAAGAGCAGTATTTGCGAATGTACCCAATGAAAGCGGTGTTTATTGACATTGAAGAAGGGAGTTTGGAACAATGTTCAGTTAGATTCCATCAAGGGAGACACAAATTAGGAGTGAATGGTCACCACAAACCGTAGTCATCTCAGATCCTTACAATTGACCTTAACTGTTGGAATCAGCTTGAGGTCTTCGAAGCTTGTAAACATCATATATCCGAAATATCTTCGACATTTGAAGCTTGGATGGATGTGAAATCTAGAAGAACGGGTCAAAATATCAATATGCGCTTTCGACACATGAAGGTGACTTATTGGAAAGAGTTGGGTTGCAGCAGTATTTGGACCAACAGTCAAATATTGTCGATTTGCATGGTGGACATCAATATAAATCATAGCTACACATACAATCCCCCAAATAGGTCAGAACATTGTCTGCGTAAGCATTTCTAGTATTTTGAAATCAGGGGCCACAAACATGTCTCGAAACTTTTGTAACCTTGCACCTCATTTTTGAATACGTAAATGCTTGAATATATACTATCGTAAAAGCAGGAAATGCAATCTTCTGCGGAAGTCTGTCCAATTTTCTTGTCTGAATAACGCTCATCTTTTGAACTCTTCGTTAATGATCAACACCAATCAGAGACGTTCGGAAATATTGAATTGATGTACTGTCGATATCTTTCAGTCCTTCTCATAAGGTACGGCCTTCTCCAAGGTTTGTTCCTGCAGGAGAGTCGAACATGCATTGAGCAAAATGACCTTTAATAATACCACCTAGTACCTGGTTGATAAAAATTACTACAACAACTTTGCTGCTGTTCGATAGTTTCTTAATTCAGATGTTGCAAACTATTCGAAAAGGAATAACTTAAGTCCACCAATGGTGCACGTCAGGCAAATCTACGGTGTAAGGCTGTGAGATTTATAAAAGTGAGATCAAACCTCAATTAAGTATCCAAGAAATGGTCGAAGTAATGTTATGTCAACTCGTAACGTTAGGTTTGGAAAGTACATAAGTCATGTTATGATTGCGATCTTCAGATTAGGTTCCGGATTTGGGAGCGTAAATTGAGTTCTGTTTAGCAAATGATAGTCTTATAGTACTGAGACAATAGTAATAAGCCATTTGGATCAGCTGATTTGGATTCAGGCTAAGAAGATCAAAGAAGTCTTGCAGTCGACAGGAAAAAAAACCATATTCAGATCAACTTTTACAAAAGGCGAGAATGAGTTGGTTTTAAAATACGATTAAATCTTTTTTATTCGTTTATTGATTTAAAGTAGTAACTTTGTGCTACGCCACAGTTGGTAACGAGAGATCTAGAGGAGATAGGTCTCCAAATTTGAAATGAATCAATTGTTTTATTTATTTTTATTTCATGAATTGAATTCAAAAGTCCAGTTTGGTCCTTAGAAATGATTTCTTCTTTCAGCTACAATATTTTCAAGGATATAAGAATAAACGAAGATCTATTCATTTTTTGATCGTTTTATAAAAAGTACATTAGAGATTAATCACTTTCATGGAGTTTGTATTTTAATTATAAAAGAAGTACGAATATTCAGAGTATGGATTTTTGGTACCGTAACCGATTGTAAGTTGTAGCCGCCCAAGTGTAAATAGGAGTTCATAATTTTCTAGAATTATGTTGCTTTCATTATCTGGTGTGAAAACGAGGTCAGCCTGTCTATGCAACTTGATCGATTGATGCTTATTTTCAAACGTCAAACAGATGGAGACGATATCTTTATCCGAGTGAGGATAAGGCCTGTCTTGGTTCAATCCGTATAAGCTAGTAGTCCGGAAATGGTTTAATGAAGAAAACAGCGACAGAAAATGTACGCGTACAAAAACCCCACACTAACATTTTCCACATAAAAATTTGTTCAAATAAACTTTGAAAAAATATTGATACAAACATTACGTACAACTAAGTTAAAGGACCTAGAGCACAATTCAAAAACACAAAAACCTGCCATCTGATCTATCCGATTTGAAATTAAAATAAATCAAAAAAAGGCTGTAAAACATAAAATCTGAAAAAAAGAAATAAAGAAATAAAAACAAAATGAAAACAACTAAAATAGAAATACATGTAATTTTTCGGTTTATTTTCTTTTTTTTCGTTTTAACTTAAAAATCACAATATTTAATTTTTTTTTAATACAAATGAATGATTTTTTTTTTAAATATATTTGTTTTTCTTTGAAGAATAATTTAGTTAGATTTAAAACAAACAGCAAAATGATGGTTTTATGTAGATAACAATATGTTAAATATTTACGTACATATAAATATATACTATATGTTTTCTTGCATATTTTATTTAAAAAAAAAAAACAAAAACGTTTGCCGATAAAAAAAAAACGCAAATTATTTTCTTTTTCAGTTTCAAATTAAAAATTAATATGGCCAAAAATTATAGTAATTCAATTTAAACAGTAAATAATTGCTAACACTTAAAAAAAGAAATTATTAATTTACAAAAATTCTACTTTTAAATAAATATCATTTATGCTACTTCGCTAGAATTTTGCTTAACGATAAGAAAAATAGTGATTTACATTTTTTGAATTTATTTCCAATTTTGTTGTGTTTATTTGAATTAATTTTTTTTGTTTACCTGTAATTTTATTTTTTACATAAAAACATTTAGTTTGCGAAACAATGCGTTTGTTTTTGATAGGTTTTGTGTGTGTGTTTGTTTTTTTTTGTTTATTATCTTATTTTTTAATTATATCTATGTTTTTAGCTTAGTCTACTTTTTACATAGAAAATTGGATTTTTATTTTTCTTAACAACTAGGTTTTGCTTTGTAGTGTTTAAAGTTAATTTAAAAAATAATTTATAACGAATATTTACAATTTTGACATAAAATAATTTTTTTGTTGGTTATCATTTTGTTTAGTTCAAAAGGATTCAATCAATGATTTGTTTGTTTTTTTATTCGAATTCAAATGTGAGTCCAAAAAATAGAATATTTACTTGTTTATGTTCGGCAGTGTGTTTTATTTTTTCTTCTTTCTTTTTTATGACATGCAAAATGGCTTCCCTCCTTATACTCAGTCATTGTTATTTGTGTATATATGTTTATATATATAAAAAAATTATAAAAAATAATATTACACCGCCCTCACCATTTAATGGAGAGGATTTTGTTTTATTGATATTTTTTTTTTTGACTTTATCATTAATATTATAAGACAATAAAAATACAGAACTAAAAAAATTATATAATTGTGCATGTGTTTTACGTTTTCAATGAAAACTCTTGAATGGACTAGATAAATGGGGTGTTTGTCGTATATTTTTGGTGGTAAGTGTTAACAGTGGCGCCCAACAGAGCAGCTTAGAGTTGGCTAAAGCTACTGGTCGATACCCAATGGGCGGTATATGGATGTGCCATTAACTATATAGGACCATAATCACTTAACGCTTGCCCATGCTGAGGGCCGGGCAGCGTAACTACAACTGATACGGCACGGGAGTCAACAACGGACCCGGGAGCCGTATTTTGTCCGCCATAGCAACCACCGCCAACACCACCGCCAGCCAACATAACACCACCACCGCCGCCACCATTATTGCCAGGTGTTCCACCACCAACACCACTACCAATTCCAACACCACCACCGCTTGTCATCATGCCAGGAGGAGCTCCAACAAGACCACCACCTACCATACCACCAACCGTACTACTGCTAATGCCAGCACTCATGGGCATACCGCCGCCATGACCACTGCCAAGTACACTACTACCGCCGATCGTACTGCCGCCTCCACCCATTGGCATACCGCCAGCGGTTGAAGCACCTCCTGACTCGCCAGGTCATACATGACTGGCCGGTGGTTGTTTCAAGACATGGTGGTGCAAATGGTGATGGCTGGTCGATGCAACACTGGCGCCTGCCTGAGTATAGGGAGTTGCCAATAGTGAACCAGCCGCCGAGCCGGGTACACCCATTCCCGAACCAGCATACGGATGTGGAACCGGAGGACGTTGTTTGATAAGAGCTTGATTCGCCCCGGTATGATCAGGAGAGCCGAATAGTCGTCTCCAGAAGCGCCTCCATGATTCGAGAGTCTTACCAGACCAGATCCAAACACCTGATGTTATACCAACGGCCAGAGCCATAAAGTATTTCAACATAAGAACGGAATAAAGAGGCTTCTTTGCTGGTCCCTTCAGATTAGCACACGGGCATGCCAGTGCCTTAATCCAATCTTCGAAATAAGCTGCTTCGTAAAGGTAGCATCCAATGACAATTGTCGCCGGGACGGTATACAGGACGGAGAAAATACCAATACGAATCATAAGCTTTTCTAATTTATCTGCTTTCACGCCAGCTCCAACGCCTCCCTGTTGCTTAATCACTGATCGAATGCGGAAGAGTGAAACGAAGCCAGCCATCAAGAATGTCGTTCCAATCACCAGATACACAAAAAGTGGAGCCAAAACAAAAGTCTTCAGATGATCTGTGTTGAGATTTCCTACATAGCAGATACCAAGAATCGGATCTCCATCGACAGCGGACAGCAGAAGCACAGCTACACTCTGTATGGTTGGAATTAACCAGGCAGCCAGATGGAAATACTGCGAGTGCTTTGTTATGGCTTCATTGCCCCACTTCAAGCCTGCCGCAAGGAACCAAGTAAACGATAGTATCACCCACCAGATCGACGAGGACATTCCAAAGAAATACACCAACAGGAACACCAGCGTACAAGACTGCGGTCCTGTGGATGATTGCCTCAAAATTCTTCCATCACATGCAATCTCATCGTTGTTCATAAAAGTCTTGGACAAATAGCCTACAGCTACCATGAAATAGCAAGCCGACAGAAATACTATTGGCCTCTCAGGATACTTGAATCTTTCGGTGTCGATGATGAACGTTGTGAGTGTCATTAGAGTGCTGATGAAGCACAGGCCCGACCACAGGGCGATCCATATTCCGGCGAACTCCTTTTCGTCGTTTGTGAAGAACGGACCCTTGCATGGTATTCCGCAGTTTGACACGCCGGCCACCCTTCCGACAGTGGTGTTGTACCAATGGTTTTCCTTCCCCAGGAGTATCAGTGGTGGACGGCAACTGCATGTGCACTCCTTTGTTCTTTCTCCTAGGGAATTTTGGCAGTTTTTTGAATTCTTGCCTTTGCATTTGCTCGATTGCGAATGTTTGCGGTTCGATTTACCTCCAGAGCCTCCCGAGCCACCAGCACCCGTATCACCCCGCGAAGAACCACTAGAACCTCCTGAGCCACCCGAAGAGTGACCGGTGCCTTCGTTCTCCGTATATGTGGGCTGTTCCATGCAGAGATTATCTGTATCACCATGGTATGGTAAATGTTCGCACGCCATCCGTTCTGGCCATTCAAAGCTATATTGCTGCATGATTGGTGCACAACCTGATCGAGCGCGTTCACAAACTGATCTGCACACCGGTAAAGGCTTATGATAGTCCTCCAAACAAATGGGAGTGTACATAGAGCACAGGAAGAACTTCAAGTCCGCCGAACATTTGATCTCGACCAAAGGCCAGTACTGATGTACCTCAAGGCCGGCTTCATCTTGAGTCTCGTGGTTCATTTCATTCGGGAACGATGTCATGTTATAGCCAATGCCGCGGCACATTGGAATTGTGATTTCTTCACATCGCGAATTCGGATCTTTCGGCATCGCTGGGAGGCCAAATGCTGGCGCGGGGCTCACTTCCATGGACATACTACCACCAACCATGCCACTAATTCCACCGCCACCTCCGCCGCCGCCGCCGTCTGTCATATGTTGCATACCATCGGCTCTGATTTGCGTCACAAGTATTCCAAGGATTAGGATGTGAAACGATTTGCTCAGCACCGATCGTGGTGGTGTTCTTCTTCGACTTCGTTTCACTGACATTTTGACGAGATTTCTTGTTTGGTTCATCTAAATATTGTTCTAAGAGCTGGATGGGTAACACTAAAATCAGAACAGGCTGATTCTATGCACTCTCCGTCGTTCGCGTCCTTCCTCAAATTTTTTGTTCCCTCTTTTTTTGTGGGATAGTTCTGTTTCCGTCGCGCTCTCGCTTTCACTGAGCTTCAGTTGACGAAAATAAATGACAACGCCAACGTCTTGTAACGCCGAATCGCGTCAAATCGCTCGAAATGTTGACATCTGAAACGAAATAGACAGATACGCATTAGGACCACCATTTAAGTTCGTATAGCATTTTAACAAGTCAATCAATCAAAATGATGAAATACAATTTTCAAGCAGCACAAAAAGAAGGAGAAAAAAATTCAAAGGAAACAGAAAAAAGGGCAGCAACAAAAAACAGAAGGAGTCGCCTTCCAGATTTAATTGAATTTGACAGATTTCAAATTGGAAATGATTTCTTTGTGTGTTCTTTGTGTCAGACCCCCAGAATGATGGAGAGTGTCACCAAACTGTCGCACATGGATTCCAGCTTCACGTCACATCAAGTGCTCACAATCACAAGCCAGGAATCGGAAGCAGTATTAATTGCTCCCCGATGTGATCTCTTAAAGTGCGCGTCTCTGGTTCTCGATGCTGCAGTCTCTGTCAGACAATTGTGGTTTGGTTAGGATCCAATATCGATATCAGGGCTCAACTCGATGCCTGTAGAAAGGAATGATGGCCATGTTGTCCTTGGGACTGACCACAAATGACGATGATTCGCTAGATTGGTGGTTGGCTACCGAAATATATGAAGCCAATTGAAAGAAGTAGCAATTTTGCGGTTTGGACCGAAATCTTATGAACTGGTGTCGGATGCAGGGAGATCTGAGGTACACGTGTATACTTTTTGGTGTCAATGTTTAACCACGAGAGCTCCTTGAGAAACGTATCATTTTCCAACATGTTATGAAAATTTCGGGTGAAAAACTGAAGCTGAAGAATGTGACACCTCGAAAACAAGTTTATTGGTGGTCATGCTAATATTGAAATTTTATTACCGAAGTTAAGCATCGTTTCATCAGACATTGTTTGGTTTATAATTCAACCATCAAAAAGGAATTCTTTTCACTGGAGATTTCCTTCGTGATAAGGCACGCAGTCCCCGAATTCTAAAATAGGATGGGGGTACCTTCGCGGTTTGGTTTGAGCATTCAACTCTCCCCCGCTGGCATTTCTTCTTTTGAGATACTTTTTACTTGCTCTCAGTGGATTATGACTACCCTCATAATGCATTTGCACAAAGCGTTCACAGCTTAAACTAGGTTAATTGCTGATTTCTTAAAACCACGTGGTCATTTTAAGTTGACATACAGCGTTCTGTACAACATGCCTCGGACATGAACGGACATCTTAAATAAAGACGACACATTCCGAAAAAGAACAGCGATAAAGGAGCATGCTACTAGTATATAAGAACACATAAACATATGTAAGAACATAAACTATGGAAGCCTAATATTAAAACTCGTTCTAACTCCATCTATACGCTGTATCAAAACGCATACACCGAATTCTCCAACCTCTGCAACTCTTTTCACTTGGACTACGTGAACCATATGGAATCGAGCTTAATATCTGACCCCAAGCGAATCTACCAAAGTAGAAAGTGAATTAGACGGCTATCCCTCAACTCTCAATTATCTCGATTCTTCCTTATCAGACCCTAATACAATTGCAAATCTCTTTGGTAATTTCTTCAGCCAATCATTCGCGGTGCATGAAGAAGACCCCGACCAGAATTATTTCCAATACCTAAAAAATAGTTCCCATACAACCATGGTGTCTGTCGAAATTACACCGGAACTGGTAGGAGAGTAGATCTCAAAGCTTAAAGATGATTTTTCCCCGGCCCTGACGGTTTGCCCGCTATAGTGCTCAAAAAATGCACCAATCTCCTCGTTCAGCCCCTAACTTCACTGTTCCAACTCTCCATCTTACAAGACATTTTCCATGTAATCTGGAAAAACTCTTACATAACCCCAATTAACAAGAAAGGTCCAAAGAATGATGTTGCAAACTACAGACCAATCACGAAACTTTCGTCCATTCCTAAACTTTTTGAGAGCATAATCTACGACGTTATGCTTTTCCACTGCAAATCCATCATATCTCCTAACCAACACGGATTTCTCAGAGGAAGATCGACAACCAACAACCTAGTAGAATTTGTCTCTCGAACTCTATGTGCCTTGGAGGAAGGTAAAGAAGTTGATGTTGTCGCCATCGACTTCAGTAAAGCCTTCGACAAAATATCGCACAAGATAATTCTGCTCAAACTCAATGCTCTTGGTTTCCCAGTTTCTCTTATTGAATGGATTTAATCCGACCTTGAAAACCGTCAATACGTTGTTATTTTCAGATCCTCCAAATCTAATCCATTTATGGCCACCTCAGGTGTCGCTCAAGGGAGCCACGTTGGTCCTATTATTTTCATCCTAACTATTAATGATGTCGACCTTATTATCCGCAACTCGTTCATATCTGTAAACGTCGACGACACAAAATTATATTCGCCCATTTCGTCTGCCGCCGACCGCCTCCTTCTTCAAGATGATCTGAGCAAGTTCTCAATTTGGTGCCAAAAAAACTTTCTAGATCTCAACATCAGCAAATGCCAAGCCATAACATACACACGTAAGCGTCTTCCACAGCCCTCCAGGACCTACTTCATCTTTAATCAACCTGTTGCACTAGTCTCTTCTCTCCGCGATTTTCGCACACACATGGACTCAATCATTAGTCGAGCTAACTCCGCCCTTGGATACGTTAAGCGATGGTCCAAAGAATTCTCAAACCCCTACATCACCAAAGCGCTTTACATTACTTTTGTTGGACCATTACTAGAATATGCTGCCCAAGTCTGGTCCCCTAACTATGAAACCCACATCTGGCGAATCGAGGCTGTTCAGCGCTGTGTTCTACGCTTCGCACTGCGTGGTCTCCACTGGACAGACAGCTTAAACCTACCGCCCTATATACATCGTTTGCAACTAATCAATCTCCAGTCCCTGGAGCAACGCCGTGACATTGCCGACATTCTTTTCATTCACCAGCTCTTATCCGAAATCATTGACTGACCAACGTTCATCTATTCCGCTTAGACCCACACCGCACCAACTACGGTTGTCATGAACCTATGTCCCGATTGTTGCGTAAGGTCAATGCCACGCAGGACATCTTTAATTTCTAGCTAAACAGATCCACCCTTAAAAACATCCCTAGTTATAAGTTAGAACTTAAGTACTGCTTGTTTTAAGTTAAGTTCGGGGTATACCCCGGGCATCAAATAAACAAATTATCACTTAACACATTAGGAGCAACCCAAAACTTGATGTGGTTGATATGACTGCGAACCAGGAAGAATGCCATCGTGAATATTGATGTCGATTCGATTTCCAAAAACGACTGTGAACGCAGTTCATTGATTTCACACCGATAAGCAATCGTATTATCCACATACGAGTAGAGAGAAAATTCTTCGATGCCAGTTTGTTTTGAGCCCCACGGACGAATGTGAAAACTCTATAAAAACTCTTGGACTGAGCCTGTCAGAAGCACGACGTCAAAACGTACTTCAATGCTGAAATCAGCATGGAAAGCATCATTGACAGAGTCATAACAAAAATGCAGCCTCCGCGAAAAGACGATAGAAAAGGGCGCTGTGGATCAGCTGACTTTGCGGGACCTGTGAATTTGGCGGTAAGTAGTACAAAATTTCCTGATAAAAATAACACACTTCTTAAAATCCGAACTTCCATTGGGAAAACTGATCCGGATGCTCAAAAACTCTCGATGATCCGTGCAGTCTAGATGACCAGCTTTCGAATTATTCCAACTTGCAGAGATGACCTATCATAGGTTTTTTTTTTCATTTGGAATAGATTTAGAGTCAATTAGGTGTCAACGTGGACGGGAATATCATATTCGAGTCTTTTCATCTGTTGGAGATCCGACAACGACATCATATCCAATCGAAGCTTCTTCGGTCTGTCAAAAAAACTAGAATCAAAACTAGGAATTTCAAAGAACGAAAATTATTCATCATGTTGAACAATAAGCAAGAGACCAGAACAGATTTTTGGGCCTGCGAAAGAAAAATGAGAGTAGGACGACAAGGTACTCTAAGACCTGTGCAGTGATGTAGATCTAGTTCAACAGGCCAACTTCTTTCGTTAGAAATGGCTTGATCACATTGAGCGAATGGAGATCAGCACATCAGCTGAGAGGGTCTTCAAACCCCAGCCATCAGGGGTCGAATTACGACATCAGTTATCGAGCAATACGTGACTGAATTATACTCATTCGGTATGACAGCTTACGATATCGAATGGTGAGTATCGAAATTTGGCATTCTGTCATACGTGATCGTGCATTTTTTTACTCGGTGTCATTGTTGCTGACGGATGAAGTTGCTTTCGGGAGAAAAAACAATATGTAAGAATATTCCTTTTTGTTGTTATTTTCTGCGTTTTTGCTTATTATTAAAAATATATTTTAGGTCGATGTTGAATAAAATTTACCCCCTGAAGAAGGAAATGTTGGGGAACAGCATGTGGATTGCAGGTTGCAGTTGAAGGAATATCTGCAAAAACGTTCAGACTAAAAGAATACAACAAATAACAGATTTTCACACAGGCAAATCGGAGGATAAAAAAATATTTAAAATATTCCATTTTTTGTTACAATTCAAGGAAACAATGTTTATTTACAAAAAACAAAAAAATGGCCACAAATCGATTTATCGATTATCAGCTTATCAGCTGTCTCAACTCAGTGTAGTCGAATATTTCTAGTACTATTTTCAATGTGCATACAATACGTGAACATTCTTATGTGATCATCCCAATCTAGTTACTCGATCACACGATATCGTATGAATTTCACTCACTCGTTAACTGATGTCGTAATTCGACCCTGGTTCACGAAAACGCAAAGACCGACCCCTGGGTACAAAGATGGATGCCTGGAAGCTTAGTCTTTTAAAATGGAAGCAGCGTGCCCGAGACTGTCAAAGACGAAAAGGAGCTTAAGCTATGACTCAGATCCCCAAGGATGCATTTTTACGCTTTCATCTGTTGTTTCGGACTACTAAATTTACACTTCTTCAAAAATACGATTTGAGATGATCCCTTGTTCACTTAGAAAAATTAAGCTGCATACTAAGATACGAAAAATATCTTTTACATTGTATTTCTTCAAAAACATGAAGATCCATTATTAAAACGGCGAGTCATCATCATCTCTCTTGCATTTGAACATATCCTACTCACTTGACAATAATTGGCCCATAAAAGACTACCAGTCTCATCCATTTTTCATTTTGTCCAGACGTTGGTGTTGCTCTTGAAGTATCCAGCAGAACGATCAACGATCGTTTCGCGACAACGATGATAAATTGAAGATCATAAGAGCCTCACGTCTCTCCCCACCAATAAGCACTTGTAATTAGGTAAATAAAGGAACAACAAAAAAAAAGTTAAGACTCTCAGTAGCAATATTGCTTCTTTTTGAAAAAAAAAAATGTTGAGGATCTCGTCGATCACGATCACGACTGGAGTAGGATGCTGTATCTGGAGTGTACAGAGAAATATGGTGCTTATGTTTGAGTTATGGCGGAGTACCTTGCCGGATGGGATGGATTTTTTCTTTAATCTATACTTCAAGCGAGAATGTCAGTTATCCTAAATGGAATAAAAATGTTGGTTTACTCAATTGGACCATAGCGAACCGAACTGTATGCCACCAAAGTAGTTGGTCTGTTGGTGCCTCGAGTGTGTTGATCTTCTTGGAAGAGCACATAAGATCAAAATGATGGATGTATTCATTCATTGAGTGGCAGTTGATGAGATTGCTTGAAAAAGGCGAAATCGTTTAAGGAGATTTTAGCTAAGCAAACAGTCTTTTTAATTTTGAAGAAGTATCGTTTAAACTGCTTCAAGAACAGAGAGAAGATCAAGACCTACGTGAGGTTCCAAGGAGGGAAAAAATATGACTTTTGAATCTGGGAATAGTTAATAGGAGGAGCGTTATTAAATGGCACTTGCTTCAAAATATTTTTATTTCCTTGCAGAATTTTAAAATCTGGTTCAATTTGTTTCTGCGTTCCTATGTCATAGTGATACTGTCTAGGTAGTTTACTATTCGCCATCTTAAGCATTGATGTTCTCAGCTTATGAACTTTGACGAACTCTGTAGGTGCACTACAGCTGGACCTCCCTTGGTTTTCATCTCATCTTCAATTCGTAGTAGTTTTGCCCTGTTTCCTGTACACCAACTCAGTGAACAACAGTGGGTCTTTAGATCTAAGGTCACTAATTTTTCAATTTATTTTTTTTACAGATAAAATGTAAACGGTGTATTTTCCTTTATTTTTCGAATGCATGAACATAATTTCATAAATCATTTTGAAATGTTTCCTTGGGTCTTAAAGTATCATTCCTTTATTTTTTGATAAGATGATGTCCTTCAAGAAGACGTCGCAACTTTTGTGGATCATTTGGGCACTTCTTTCGCATTTTTAATCTTTTGGACGAGAAGTTCGAAACAACGTGGTAAAAGGCGACAACAGACGCGTCCTTTTAAATGTCGATTGTCGAGCGAATTGTGTGTATGATTGCAGCGTCGTTTTGGGACTGAATTTCCAACAGTTCCAAACCATCAATTTGCGGAAACAAAAATCGTGGTTCAATATCGCTAACCAGTCATTGTGACCATGTGGTATTCGGCCTCCTCGAAAAAGGAGGTCCGATGACACCTCTGATGAAAATGGCGCCCCAATGGCGAATGAGTAGCTCTACGTGAATGAACACAAATTTTGTTTTCGTAATGATGTAATGAGCAGTGTTCAACCAGTTGGCGTAGGATGATCGGGCAATCTGCGCCGAAATTCTCCTTGCGCCAAAAACAATGATATAGTATTTTGATTGTTTGCGATCCTGACGAGTCTTCATCTTTTTTTTCGAGTTTTGTAGATCTTGCACGGAGATCCCACTATTACCTCACATATAAAAATTAAACAGAGCACACTATTTCTTTTGTAAATATTTAAAAAAAAACACTTTTGTTGGAAACCTTTCTACAACTTTTAAGACGCTGCCACAATCAAATTTTAACATTCTCATTTTTAACCTTTAAGGGGTAGGATTAAACACTCATCGCTAATAGCTTAGCGTTAGACATGCTATAGGTCCCTGACTACTCCTTTCTTAGATATACGAGATCAGACAATTGTTGTGGTTGAATGAAGAGATGAATAGTTGGCTTCTTTTTATGATTATATAGTATAGTAGGCAGACGCTTCCCAAAAACATAGCCAACATTTTTGCATTCAAAAAAGAAATATGCTTAAAAAGACTTAAAGATCATTTGAGGGCCTATTTGATGTTACCTAGAAGAGTTAGTAAGAAATATGTTTTTTCACCAAACGAATAAAAATAAACAAAAAAAAATTCAAAGCGGGATTTGTACGGGAGACCATAGCCGCACTGTAAAAATCGACTGTCAAAATTGCAATTCTGCTAGGCCGCAGGTGTCTATAATTGTCAGTTCCAAAGAAGACTAGCCTTCGACTTTCGATTTGCGGCAGGTGATCAAAATCGACCGTGCAAACGTCACTGGTGGAAACAATGAATAATCAGTGCGAATGTTGTAGTCGACACCTGCAATGTTTGTCCACCTGTGGTGATTCGATTTTTTTACTAGCAATGTGACAAGTGACGAGCCGCAAAACTATAGTCACCCGTGTTAATCCCTCATAAGGTGAAACGAATTGAGTAAGCATTCCGACAATCACCCACAAAGTCGTCTTCTTTACCCTTATATAACAACTCTTAACTCTAATTTATCTCATAAGTCGTTCGCATAGTTCTTGAAATTTTCACCTGCTACTTTCGGTGTGGTTCCGAATCTTTTGGTCTGGTCTGATTAAAACAAAAATACCTCCAATTTCAAATCTTATTGCATTTGTTGTTCTTTGAAAAATAAATATAAACTATGCATGTAGATTCTTTACGCAATCTCGCTTTCCCTAGTTCAGTTTAAAATTATAAAAGCAATAAGCTCGTCAATATTATAATCTCACGTCCTGAACAACTGATTGTGCTATTCGTTGAGAAATTATTTGAACAATCATTATCGTTTCCACTCCATTAAAACAAAATTCCCATCTGATGAGTGATCCTCGAGTTTGACCTCTTGAGAGCTAGACCACGAATAATCAAAATCTGGCCAAAGAAAACAAAACACAAAAAAAAAAACCAAAAACGTTCCCCATCTTGATTGCATAAATTCAATTTTCACTTCACACATGAATAAGTTATAAGACAGACTTCCAACTGAAATAAAGAAACCTGCTTTTACCGAAGAGACGCGTCACCAGTCATTACCCGGTTCCCATCTTCCCTGTGGTTGGTTACGACGTTCCTTGAGATTTCCACTTCGATTGCGAAAGCCACAGAAGTTGGGACAAAGCTCAAGTATATTTATGCATCTCAATGAGAATTGAATAAAATATCAGCACCTTTCCCTACTAAAACAAAAAAAAAATAAGTACACCACTTCCATTGCGTAGTAAGTCGAGGGATTCCAAAAAAAAAAAGGTTCCCCGTTGTTTGTTTGCCTTGCTCTCGATGGTCGCTTCGACGTCGTCGTCATCATCCATATACCAAAAGCCATGAAGATGAGAGATGACTCTTACAATGAAATAAGAAAATTGTCTACGATTCCGGCGCAAGTATGCACCAAGTGGTAAGTCACGTTTCGAGCAAAAGACAACATGGTGCTCTGCCTCCTTGTACACATCCCCAGCAAGCCCATATAAGGTGCTTGAGGTGCCATAACAAAAACACAATGAAAGATGGAGAAAAAGTGTATATATTACTAATGAGAAATAGGCTGGAGGTGATGATGGCGGTTCCCCACTTGTTACCATAATGCACGTATCTGCTTTATGAGTTCTGTGAGGTGTGCCGGTCTAAGCAATCCTGATGGCTTACAAAGAGTCAGACGGCAACCGAAGTATAGAAATGCAAAGGTGCGCAAAGATAAACAAACAATGGACAGAAAGGTGAAATCTTAAGATCTATGCTCCAGGTTATGTGAGATATTGGACAGGGTTCATTGGAATCCAATGCCTACTGAAGTGGCACATTACCATCATCTTTTCTGTCACAACATCAGCAAGTAAATAGATACTCGTACATCGTACTATTTCTTTAAAAAAAAATTAAACAAGAATAAATGTGCGAAGGTTGGTTTGAACAAAAAGGTTGGAAAGGTATCAGTCACACGATACTCCGAGCAATATCACGGACTTCGTTGTGTTAAGCAGTCGGCAAGCGTGTTCATCCACAAACTGTAAGTGTTTTACAATTACAATTTTCTTACTATTTTTTTTAATTTGACTGCAGCGGCTCTATGGTTAATATTGACGTGCAAACTGCGGGTGTCCTGCAAGAATTATCGAAAAACGACAGTGAATTATTGGTCCTTTCTTCGGTACCAGTGAGAAACAATCCTCTATGATGCCGTATGATGTTGCTTTTTTTCCTTAAATTTGATCTTTAAAATATCAACGAACTCCGACGAATACAAAAAAAAAACACATTTTCGACAGAAGAGAGGGAGAAGAATTGAAAGGTGAAGCAGTGTTTAGATTGCTCCTTGGGTGGATTGTCCCGATTCTGACTATTTATGTTACAACTACGTGCAATCACAACCAGACTGCTGACAAGAGTGAAAAAATGAATTGCCTAAAAGACGACTATTCATTAAGTCCTGATGGACATCCAATGCATTATCCTCACTACTTTATTTCAGCTATCCCTATAACGATCTATCTTCCCTTAAGTATGGAAGGAAGCATTAATCATCCCTGTTCATAAAAAAGGCCGAAAAGATGACAAAAGATGACCGTCCAATCGCCAGAATCTATTCTATCCCTAAACTCTTCGAAAATATTATCGAAGGCTCTCTATATTTTCACTGTTAATCGATAGTTTCCACTAAGCAGCACGGATTCGTAAAGCGTAGATCGACTCCAGAAAATATTATCGAATTCGTGTCTAAAGTTCTGCAACAAGACAGAGAAGTCGATCTTCAACAAAGCTTTTGATACAATTTCGCATCAAATTATTAACTTAAAACTGAGGACCTTAAATTCTCGTTGTCCTTCATCACATGGTTGAAATTTAACTTAGAAAATCATCAAGTTATTTTTTGATCCATAGTCTCTGCCGCAGGAGTTCCTCAAGGAAGCCAGTTAAGACCTATACTTTTTATTCTTACTATTAATGTCGTTGAGTGCGTTCTTGAATACTCTGACTTGTCCATTTACACAGATTATATGAGAAACAAATGTATAACCTATTTCCGTAAGCGTATACGACAACCTTCTCGTACTTATTTGCTCAAAGAATCTCCTGTTCCACAAGTCGATTCGATGTGCGATCATGATGTCCTTTACGATAGAGAGCTCAATTTTCGGTCGCTCATCGATCTTATCATAAAAAGAGTGAACTCTACCCCCGGATTTATTTGACGATGCTCGAAAGAGTTCTCTAATCCTAATGTCTCTATGACCCTTTATGTTAGCTCGAACGAATCGAAGCAGTCTAATGCAGGATAATCCGTCTGCTTACGAAATAGGGCTTAAATTTATAAATTTGCAAAGCATTGTTAAACTTCTTCAATTGTTCGCTGGAAAAATTGATTCCTCTTCTCTTCTCTTCTGATTTTCATTTCTCTAAAGCCTCTCTCAAAAATTCCCTTTACACTCCACCCATTTACATCCCTCCACCTAAAACGCCTTGAGTTTTAAGATATTTGTTGCTTGATTAAAGCTTAATAAACAGACCGCGTCTTAATTAATCAAAAGGTGCATTCGCTCCAAACTGGTGTGGAAGTCTCATGTCAAAATAGAACTGTGTTTAAAACTAGATGTGTCAACTTGTACCATTAAAAAAATAACAAATGGATTCTCTAAATGTTTCGCGGTGCTCGATTACGAAAGTTTCCTATTATTTAGATCCTGTTCTTGAATAAAACTGAAGCGATTAAGAAATCCGTCTGGGGAATTCTTCTTAGTCAGTTTAAGAAAAACGTTTCATATTCGGGGTTGAAAGTTACAATACAAAACTTATCACAAACATGTGTGAGACAAATGTTTCCGCGCAAAAGTTGTTTAATTACTGTTCATTTCAATTTTATTCCAAATTGGACGCTCAACTTTTTTCAAAACTTTTTCTTTAAAGAATCTACTTTCAAATTGTATTCCTTATAGAGTTGTCATCCTCTTGTTGCAATTTATCCCAGCTTTGGCAAAGCTTAACTTAATTAATGCATTGAAAAGCTCAAACGCAAAAGAAGAGGGTCAAAGACACCGCCAAACCCCTTTTAACATACGAGTATCCTTTGCGCTTTCGAAATCAAGACGTGATAACGAATTGCAGTTCCAATGTTACACTATTTGCTAAGGCCCTTGTGCATATACCGTCAAAAGCCCTGCAAAAGCAAAACGAAATCCTTCAAAAAGGAGCAATACTCCAAGTTCATCTCCAGCTGCCATAATGTCAATTCAACTAAGAAGGAAATGAAAAGCTTAAAGAAAATACAAGAAAAAAAAAATGGCGAGAATAAAAAGGGATTTTCTTTATATTTTATTTCCTTTCTTTCCGCACATGCTTTTGTTTTTGAACTCAAAATGAAATTTATGATAGCACGCGATAAAATAATTTTCCAGCGGTTTTCCTTTTACAGCTCAAACGAAACGGCTACATACATTTCTACGAATGATGAATGGGGTGGAAAAAGAATTTGAATAAAAAGAAACACAAAAAAAAGAAAGAAATGAAATGCTAACTTTAGTCGGGTTTACCTTTGAAACAGAAAGTTTTTTCTTTTTTCGTTTTTTTTTTTCTTCTATCGCCCACTCCAGACTGGTGACTGGATTCGCAGGAAGGAGAAAGTCGTATATCATTCAAAAGAAAAACGCAGACTCCAAATGAGAAAGAGGAAAGAGAAATAAAACAGAACAAACTTCTTTGACGATGAAATTATCCTTTGGACGTTTTTCTCCTTCTCATGGGAAAACTCTTGACACAGAGACTCATCCCTTAACTTTTGCTATGGGATCACAAAGTTTTTTAGTGGCAGTACTTGTGCAAAAAATTATCCTTACACTTGTATAAAAAATACATACACAGAGGTTCATAAAATCCTTTTGTACCGTACAAAAGTTTTGACAACGCCAGACTTCTTGTTGAAGTTGCATTTTTAACTGCCCTAAATATTAAAGTCTGAGATGCGAAGAGCTCGATAGCTGTCGTGACTTATAAATATGAATGAACCCTATTCACTTGTCCACTCATCTCCTGGCAAACCAATTTCCTTCGCAGCTATGCGTTTATTGGTTTGAGAACGATTCCAATGAACAAACGTTTTTTTACATCTTGGGAAATTTGGTATAAGGTAGTTTTACATCCTGAAGGCTCAAAATTAAGAAGCGCAATTAAGGCATACTATACATCAATGCAGAGAGTTCAAAAACTTCAATCAGATACTTTTTAAGGAAACTGGGTCTTTCCCAAACAATGAAAGTAGGTTTGCATCAGTTTGTCCTAACCTTAAAAGGAAAAAAGATTGAAGTAACAAGGAAAGAATGCGAGGTTGAACTTTATCCTGCATGAAAAAGAACATTCTGTGAGCTATAAGCTTAAAATATCCAAGTAAATATTACAATCGTAGCTTTCAAGACTCATCAGCTCTTAAAACGCAGTAAAGATGCAGAAGGTTCAATTTATCGGCAAAACAATTAGAGACCCAATTCTTGCAGCTCGGGATTTGACATTTCAAGACTGGTCGAAAATGCTAAAGAAAAATATGTTTCAAAGTTGTGTGGCATACACAGTTAAGCAAGGCGGTGGTGCCATATCACCTAGTGGATTTTCCTTTTCCTCTGATGTTCGAGAAATCATTTGTAAAGATAGGTTAGAGCACAAGCGTGAAAGTTGGAAACCAGCTGAGTTGAGAAACACATGAAATGTCCTGCCTAACCACCCGACGTCAACCCAATAGAGGTGTTTAATGACAGACTTTTGTCCATGGGTTTGGGTTGGATATTTGATCCGATAGTCAAACGTACATGGTTCTTATAAACGACATGGTTATGGAACAGAAAGCATGCCCTGAAATTGTTTATACATTGGTCAACCAGAAAGCCAGAAAGATTTGCTTTGAAAACTGCTGTTAAAACTTTTTCAATAAAGTGAACAAAGCAAATGCATACCGAGCTTTCAGTCCTGAAAAAAATATATAATACAATTATGATGGAGATGGGTTTAACATGAGCTTTTTCGTGGCGTTGTCAGTAGCTCGCGAGACGTGTGTCACATAATTTTGGAAAGCTTAGATCAAGATAAGACGAGGGTCGTTACGACGAGAATATCGCCGTTGTGGCTAAAATGTCGCGGACAAGCAGTCAACGACGACATGCCACTTTATCAGCCATTACATGTTTAACTCTGCTGCTTATTTTCAGTGAAAGAATTGAAGATGTTCACGGATAGATCGCTCGATTTGACCACTCTAGAAGGAAAAACGAAACCATTGTTCGTCTGTCTGTCACCACCTTTTTCTCAGTAACGCGTGGAGTTATCATATAGCATATACTTATGACTTTGGTCTCTTGAATTTGTAAAAAATCAAGCTTGAAATATGACAAAAAGCAATGCCTTATAGCACAAGTTATGGGAAAAATCCGAAATCCGAAATATTTTTTTTTTAAATAGCAACTCAATTTTATACCAAGAGGAAAGGTAGGTATGGAAAATTTAAGGGGGTATTCTAGTCTAGAAATTTAAAAAAAATCGATTTTTTTTTGTATATTTTCAAAGTGGTTCGGCCGGAACTAATCGAACACAAAACATTAGGGATTCTCTTTCTACCTTAATCCATATTTCTCAGTAAAACCTTTTGTCCTTTGTATATATTTTAATACAAGAACCTATGGTGACTTGTATATTTTATATTTAGTGTTCACTTACGTCCATCTGCTAACAGTTGAATTTTAACCTTCCAACCACATAGACGTACATATGTACTGTGAGTGAAAAATCCTCAGCGCAAATGATTACGCGTCCAGATCGACAAACAAAAAGGCGATTTCACGGCAAAAGATTCACGGCACTGGAAGACACCAGTTTTACGAGTGCATCAGCAGCAAAATTTACGGGATTTATCATCAGAGGAATTATTGACTCGATGTTTAGGTTCAGAAACTCAAAATAATAATGAGTCTCTAAACTCTTTGATTTGGACTTTCGATCCAAAACAAATTCATTCCGAGATAGTGACATTTATTGCTGTTTGTATTTTAAATGAAGGCTTCATTTCTATTTTAAAAATGATAGAACTTATGGGAATGAAAATCGGCCCGGAAGCTCATTCATTTGCTGTGAAATGAGACAACGCCCGGATTGACCGCTCCGAGATACGAGCATCCAACGCATCAAAGGACTGCTCGATATGAAGAGAGAAACGCGGAGAATAGTTTTTTTCGAAGTCGAGGAAGGTCCGATGTATGAAGCAGGAATGGCAGATTGAATAAATGTAAGTCTACATTATCATTTCATGACTTGGACTGCGAAAAACTTTACGTGAAACTTTAAACGCGTTTTTCTCGAAACTGTCTTTTTCAAAACAATAGCCACGATATCACAGGTTCTACTGGACCGATTTACCTGAAATTTTTCGAGAGTCTTCTTTATATACTTTTCTATGTCTGGAACTATTCCCAATCCCTATATAATTTCCATTACTTTTTTTAAATTCGAAACAGTCAAAAAAAGTGGTACAAAAATTGTTTTTTTTCAGGCAGTCGCCATTTTGTGAAAAAAAGACTTTCCAAAGCAACTAACTCTGGAAGAAGAATACCCGATCAGATTTCGAGAGCTTATCGCGCACAATTCTTGCCAAATGCGGAGAAATGGTTCCAAATGTTCATCAAAAGTAGCAGTATCCACCGATCCGATAATCGTCTTCAAAAAGCAATTAAAAGAAGAAAATAAATGAAGTTTTATTTTGAAAGATAACAGAACGACAGCCTGTGACAGGAATTGAGCCACCCTGTTCCAAAGGATAAATTCTCTTTCCTTAAAAAAAATATAACTACAGAACTGAGCTTTATCGCTTTATGGACCTTTCAAGAATTATTCAAGTACCTCCAAGTTTGTGGTTTCCCAAAGGGAAACTTATTAAATCAAAACTAAACAAACTTAAAAAATTTTAAGCCTTAAGAATTCTTCAAAAATAAGAAGGCTATTAAGCATCCTTAAATTTAAATTTTCTGTTTGACAATCTAAGCAACAACAATTATCGGCTTTATCTCACACAACAATAAAGTTATATAAAATCCTTTGTTGTCCTTCCATTTTTAGAAGTTAATTACAACTCACAAAACTCACTCGATATCTTAAGTGCCACCTATTAATCAGAGGCACGATAAAGTTACTTCTAAACAAATATTTTCCCAACATTAATATTCCCAATTTGCCTTTTACACCCCTATCCATCCATGAATGTATATTGTACAGAAGTTCATCTCTTCTATTCGGCCCTAATTCAACTATTGAATTACAGTGCTGTGCTATTTACACAATTGATCATCATGAACACACTCTGTATTAATTAAAACGTCATTCCATTTATTCCATCTCTGGGCACTATTGTCTATCACCAAAAGTATTCCATCATCGTCCAACAGCAGCTGTCAAACCAGACCCATCATCAGGGACACAATTTGTTACTTACTGCTGGTGGTGGGGTGAATTGAAGACAATCCCCTCGCTGCTGAAGTAAGAACGTGGTCGCGGCGGCGTGTAAATATCAACGAATTGAGTGTGTCTCTGAGGACCACAGATGGCTGAATTCACGCGGATTAAAACAGTTCTCAATTGTAGTCTGATGTTCAACCACTACTCAGCTACAGGACGACAATTTTCCATGTGAGCTTTGCCTATGAGAAATCACATTTCAATCAATGCAATCAGTGCGAGGATGCATCCTTAATATTTTATTCATCCCTTACACGCCGCCGACGATGACGATGACAAGAGTTTGAGTATTTAGATGATGTAGCTATTTTCTGTTCCATGTTCAGAATTCGCTTAGGATGTCAAATGGAACGTTGCGGCAGACATGTGTTTCGGTTCCCTTCTCACCCCACTTATAGGGTCATCACATGGACGAGACATTGCAGTGAAACCATATTTAAGGGTTTGTACCCTAAACACATTTAACTGCAATAAATCCTGAAAAATTGTCCTCCGGAATAAATTTCAGATGTCAGACCCTGCCTGCACTACTCATTGCTCATAACATACATATACAGTAATTATCCTGTTGCCACACATACATACATATATATACATCGATGGAAGTACTACCCCCATTTATGTGAAATTCAACAGTGTGGCGGCAATATAAGAACTGAACGGCAGGTTTATTGCTCACAAGATATCCTTTGTGGTACTGGGTATATCCTTGCTTTAATTATGTCGTAAATTATAAATATTACCCGTTTGGTTAATTTTTATAGTCGTAAAGTTATTATGGCTGTCACACGTCACTTCTTCGTCGTTGGTTCTCTGGTGACAAAATACAGGGTGGATGAGAATGTATGTACTCGTTTGATATATGGCCTGTTCGTTTTATGAACGTAGATACTTAAATTCGGTGTTCCACAGGTCGTTTGGCTGCCGTTTTTGCGGTCGTTTAAGTGCAGGATATCCTCATAATCCAAACACGTAAATGACACGTTTTCAATTGCAATTGATTAACAATTACATTATGTACATTAATTTTTAGTTTGAGAATGTGCTGTCAATCAAATCAACACTCATCCACGTAAGATTGGTTATCAAATCAATATCAATGTTCTCACGTACGAAAAATCTTAAGGTGTGTACACATTGGGTAGTTCCGTTCCGATTTGGTGCCTGTTAAATGTGTCCATGTTCAGGAAAACGGGCGTACACGGATTCCAAAGGCGCTTTTTCATTTTAAGGCTTCAATGGTCTAATGACGTTAACTTTTTTTTTTGTAAAATGTCATGAAATCGGTACTTTGGAAAGAGAATCGAAACCATCGGCCTCGGTTCAAGACTGTATTGGATATCAAGCATGATTTATTTCGCCCTACAGTGATGAGAAAAAAATTTAGTAAAAGCACGATTTTGGACACTCTAGGAGATAAGAAATGGTTGCTGACTGTAAATGAATCTTGAAAACCTTTAAAAATCAAGCAGGAGAGTTAGATTTAGTGTGTGAATGTTGTACAGTATCTTGTATTTCTCATCCCTTTGTTTTGGAATGGGGACATAGGATTTTCTATCGAATTGTTTTGCATACGCGTTTATCAACTGCAGTAGTTGGTTTCGTTAAGTCTTTTCAGCAGTTTGTATAAGTTTATCATCTTAAAGCTGTTAGTCATAGGAATTGTAGCACTTTCAAGTTTGTTTATGAAATTGATAATAATACATTTTTGTTTCCAGCCAAAGTCTTAAGTATTAACTTTATCTGCTATTAACTGAAAAACAGAACAGTACGTAAAAGTTTACCAAAAGTCTAGCGAGCAGTTCTAAAAAATTATATCTTTTCATTTTATAAATGCATAAACTGCAGGTGAAGTAGGGAAGATTGTGAAGAAAGCTTGTGAGACGAGACTGATCCGGCTGATTGAACACTATTTGATTTGTACTAAATGGAGTGTAAAGAGAAAATATATTAACTGGATCAACACTGTCCTACTTTACGGAGTTTTAAGAGAGGCTATTCCGAGCTGACGGCATACACTGAGCTGACGGACGACTAAATCAGATAAAATGAGTAGGCGCGGAAGTCTTTAACTTTAAGCTCACGGGAAAAGAATTCTGAAAACCTGGTCAATCGCAAGGATCCAAGCATATTTATAATCATTCTGGCCAGATTACAGTGGTCGTAAGACTTAATTTAGTGTACTGATAGGTACCATCACCGATCACTGTTTAATTGCTGCCCTGGCTCACAAGATGGGTTAAGTCACATCAGGCATATGCAGAAAATGCAGTCAACAGAACGTTATACAAACTCTTGAACATAATCTCCATCCATAATTTGCACGCTTTTTTGTCAATTTTTTTGGAGAAAAATTGAAAAGCATACGTGAAACTGTTTATTTAAATAGTGAAATAAAATTGTGTGGATTTCATCGGATTGGAGCTCTCAAGATCCACATCCTAACTCTTTAATTAGAGCCCAGTTCTGAACATGGAACCTCGTTTGGACCAGATTGCCCCCATATCAAGTTCTGTGTCTGTGAATTGAAAAATAAAAAGCTAGTGTTCTTGTCTTGTTTACGTCTTGGATTTAAGTTTTCATTAAAATCAATTGTCTTTGGACTATTACACATGCAATCTTTTGTTCAGAGTGTCAGAGGTTAACTTAAGACCATCTGATACGTTCTTAAATTTAAATAAACATAATCAGATGTTGAAGAATGGAAACATACCTCATGGCTTGGTACCTGATTTAATACCAAGTTATTAAAACTAAACAACACGTCGTAAAGTACCATGAAGTCGCTTTTCATTTTGCAATAACCATAAACCATTTAGTGAGTAGCATAAATTATTTACGGCTCCTTAGGGCATACATTTTGCCGTGACTTTTCATTTACATGCAATCGTAAAAAAGAAATCTCAAACTTGCGCTTAAGTGAAATTAAATCAAGTGAAATGAAGGAAAACCATAAATAAATGATTTTAATGTTAACAGCAGCTCCAAATTTTCGGTAGGCAAAGACAAACCGCTTACACCACTGGTCTATTAAATATGTCTTGTGTCATACAAGAAGTCAATAATGATTATGATGCTCTCATGAGCTGGATTGTGAATTCAAATCTTCCAGTGGTATGGAAAACTTCAAATAGGATAAAGTTTGGTCTGGAAACAAACGGACACACTAAAAGAAGACGACTCCGCCTGAACGAGGACAATGATATATGAGTACGGTTGTGGAATATAAGAACACTCCAAAAATTGTACACTATCCTCACACAGTATGAGGCGGCTATTACTGTGATCCAGCAAGTATGGTGAATAAATTCGAGAACACTGAAGAGAAAAAAAATGCGACTTGAACTATAGCATTTACAAAAGGCTTAATAGATAAGTATGTGGATTCAACGTGGAAAAACGGCTAAGACTGTGTTCCGCGTAGAGGTAGTTTCATATATTATAATATGTCATTAATTTACATCATGACCTTAGGTACTAATTTTGAGCGTGTTCGCTTTTGACGATGTTTAAAAACTATAAAACAAGTTACTTATTTTGAAAATTTAGCTCTGAATAAAAACCGGATCGCAACTGATATGACCGGCCACACCATTGTGGGCGTATGTTTCTGATGTGGCGCCACATAGTCTGGCAGTACTATCGTCACAGCTACACCTCAGCTTCTTTGCATTGTGTTTCAGCAGGAATTCGGAAGTCTACTCACTCAGTACGCAGCCCAATCTTTAATGTCAGATGACTTGTAACTGATACTCATACTCTATTTAAGGATTTTACGTACGCTGCTAGATATATTTCTGGCCTAGGCAACACTAAGTGTTATTCAGAACTTTCGACGTGGATTATCACGACAAGAGTGCATTGATGAATTTAAATGTTTGTATGGCGATGAAACACCATCCTATAGTACTGTAGAAAACTAGTTTAATGAAATCAGTCATGGCCGACGCTCGCTCAAAGACGAATTCCGTTAAGGTCGTCCTAAAACGGCCGTTGTGCCAGAGAACATTGATGCCGTTCGTGAACTGATAATGCAAGATCGTCATGTGACATACCGTGAGATAGAGGCATCCCTGAGCATTTCTCCCACCAGCATACATTCGATATTGCAAGAAAACCTGGCCGTAAAAAAGGTTTGTTCTCGTTGGATCCCTCACAATTTGACAATCGCTCAAAAAAGGCTCGTGTCGATTGGTGCAAAGAAATGTTAAAAAAAATCGATCGCGGTGCTTCAAAAGACGTTTATAAGATTGTCACAGGTGACGAATCATGGATCTATGCGTATGAGCCCGAAACAAAACAACAATCGACCGTGTGGGGTCTTCGAAGACGAGCCAAATCCAACAAAAGTTGTTCGTGGAAGAAGCACTTCGAAGCAAATGGTCGCCTGGTACACCACAATTTGTTTGCCTGAAGTCTTCGGAGAAATTCGAAAAACGAATTTGAGAAGACGAATCATTGTTCACCATGACAATGCGAGCTCTCACACATCGGCTCAAACCAGCGCCTTTTGGACCGGCAAAAACGTCGAATTGATGAGTCATCTGCCGTACTGCCCTGATGACTTCTTTTTATTCCCGCTCATCAAGAACAAAATGCGTGGTCAACGATTTTCGTCGCCAGAACATGCTGTTGAAGCGTTCAAAAACCATGTTTTGGAGGTGTCTCAATCGGAGTGGAAAACGTGTTTCGACAATTGGTTTGAGCGCATGCAAAAGTGTATAAATCATGCTGGAGAATACTTTGAAAAACAATAAAACCACTTTTGATGATAAATATTCGCATCTTCATTATTAGGCCAGAAATATATCTAGCAGCCTTCGTAGGTATGTTAAATTTTTGGATACAACAACAAGACTTTATTCACACGTTAAGTTCACGGTTTTACCTTCTCCTCCATTTCTTAAATCTGAACCTCTAAATTAGCTTCATCTATATAACTTCTTAATCTTCAGAAGAACTGGGAAGATGAGGCACAATTTGTTTTACTTCTAAAATGTTGTAAAACTCAAATGACAGTACACCTCCGCGCGGGAGTCCAGTTCTAGCATGGAATAATTTTCGAGGACCCAAATTCCGACCTCGCTTTGTTAAATCATAAACATATTTTGTTGATGTTCACGATATACAAGAAAAAGGTGAGTCAGATAAAGCTTATTTTGATATGATACAAATGATCTGGTGCATGATTTAACCCAGAGCATATCTGTTATATCAAACTTCTTTTTTGATGCGTTTTAGGGTTCCCAAAGGTCGCACTATTACTAAGGCCCCGTTGTCCGTTCGTCCGTCTGTCAAGGGGATACAAATATGTAGGATATAGCAAAAACAACAGATGTCTTGGTTGACTTGTATGAACAATGTTTGTGTTCATTAGTGTTTAAAAATAAATGTAAGTTTAGAATTATAAAAGGAGTAAAAACGTCCGACACGCACGGAAGTCAACAAAAAAAAAAGGAATCTGCTGTTTTTTTTTTCTTTTTTTCTGTCTGTTCCTGTTCTTCTCAGATAATAAATAAAAATTAATAGCTAAATACTTGCCAATTTCATTTAACATCAGAAAATAACAATAATATTAAATTATGAAAAAAAAACGAGGTGCCCTTACAGAAAACGTCAGTTTCATGTATTAAGATAATCTCACCGACGAAGCTGAAGAATCTATGAAAGAGGAGTTGTAGATTTGGGTGGAGCCTGTTCAAGTGTGAAGACCTACTTGGCAACTTCATATTTCACAGAGTGGTCAGAAAGTACAGCCCCTATGAGACGAAAACAGATTTCATCACACAATATTCTTTAAGGCAAACTGGCTATCGCAATACTAAAACGCCCACGTGCTGAATTTTGCAATCGGACTACTTTTGGGAGCACTTCGATTTAAAGTTCGATTACCCAAGGCGAGAAAACTACTTACTGAGGGTTCCAAGGAGACCCCCGAAGAGTTGCCTTCAAATGAGGATAAATTATAAAAGTCGAGAACTGGAGATGTTACCTAAGTCAGGACAAATGACACCTTGAAGGAGATCCTATAAACACTCATGCTAAACAATCGATTCAACTTCGTTTTTTTCAATCAAATATGACCAAAACTAGAATAATATATTGAAAAGAAAATTAAATGGTTTTGCTTTTTACATTTATTTTCGAAGCCTCAAAACTAATGACCCTAAATTAATTTTTGTATCACTCATTTAAATATCTGCTTACATCACATAACTTAATTTTTTTTTTATTTCTGAAAATCACTTAAATCTGATGGTTCTGAACACTTTCCTTGTAAAAATATTTTTTTATTGAATCTCTGTGTAAATTGTGCGGCAATAATTATGTGAATTAAAAAGGAAAATAATAATTCGAATATGAAATATCCAACAATCGACTGTTTCAAAATTCTGACAAGTAAATCTATCCCAATGAGCACCAGCACCTTGCAGCTTCCACAATCTTCCGAACCAGACACAACAAAACGTCTGCTGAAAATAGACACCTTCGTCCAAGACAAACATCATATTCCCAGATACACCAAACCAGAACATACTCGAACGCATAATTGACGCTGTAAATCTGTTAACACCGTACGCCTTCAGCGGAGACCATAAAAGCTGTTAACTTGTCATGTTAAATAATCTTTGGCACCGGAATTCCACATTCATTCACCTCTTCGAATGTTAGTGTATGAGTATTCCACGCCAGTCTTCGAACTTGGTTGCGCCGCCGCCACCACCCAAAAAAAAACAACAAAAACAACAAAAACAAAAAAATAATTGCACGCCACCGGTAGTCAATCTTTTTGTTGGGACGCGGCGTCGGCAGCAGCTCCCCTCTATTGATGCTGCACGTGCTCTGGCTCTTCGCCCGTTGGGTGCTCCTTAAAGTTTCATAATGGATCTAAAAGAAATGTTGATGCAGATGGTTACACCAGACCCATCATAGCTTCAATTTTCTCCTGGCGCGCACCAAAAGAGCAACATCGTTCGTCCAATGAGACAGAACAGACGTCGAGGTATGGCATCAAGAAAACGAACTTCCTTCTACGCACTTGGGTTGGATGGAAAATTATAAAGAAGTGTATGCAGGACGGCTTCGGTGCGGAGGTGGGCTTACACATATGTACAAGACCGTAGCTCCCTGGAGTACATTTATTTTGTTTGTTTTGCTAGACAGTTCACGTTTTTCTCGATTTGTTTTCTTTTTTTTTTTTGTCTTTTAAACATTTTGTTGTTTTTAGAACATTTTTCCTATTTTTTTTATTGCTTCTCTGAAAAGCATGTTCCAACCTTACCAGGCATTTAATGCTACTTCCAGCGGCGAAAAAAAGTGAAACTCAGTAGCAGAGTGTACTCGTAGTATAAACACCCGTACCATTGATAGATGCAGTTTCAGCCATGTGGCTGGAATTCGAAATCATATCATGTCAACAAATGAGGTTAATTTCTTTTCAAAAAAAAAAAAAAAAAAACAATGAGTCTGGAGCGGGCGCAGAGCACCACCACTAGAAGTCCTCCCGAGATGCAGTAAATTTTTTAGGTAGAGCTTCGATTCGAATCGAAGACTATAACTTTGGAGCTGTTAAATTTGTTTTTTAATAGCAAAAGGTTAATGTGTTCTCTGACTGCAGTCGAGACATGGTCGTGGGTAGAATACCTGGTGATGATTCATGGGCCCTTATCGGATTTTTGTGTCTGCTCGTATCGTTTTTTGAATTTGAAACTAGACCAAGTTGAATTGAATTTATATCAAACCGAACGACGTTTAGTCGTTTTGTGGGGAATGTTTGACCAGCGTTCGTTGTTGTGGCTTATCTTGGTCTGGAGTGTCGCATGAATGGGGGGGACAGGTCGTGTCTTTGGGTATCATAAATATTTTTAGGATACCAAAAGCTATTGAAAGCAAATATAATATTGTTCTAGAATGTCAAATTGAATTGAAATGGGGACTTCGTTTGAAGGGTTCACCGACACAACGACCGTGAGTGGGCTATATCACTGCAATAAATCAATCTACGTTTATGGTGTAATCGGGTGCGTTAAGGTAGACCACGCTGGTGGTCACAATTGAAAATATTTTAAAGTTCGATCTAATTTTAATAAAGTGGGCCCATGGGGTCTTCCTATTTATGAAGGAACAATCGGTTGGGATACAATAGTAGGACAAAATATAGGGATTCTGAACTGATAGAGAATTGAGCTGGAGTTAAAAATTATTGAACCCGCATCAGACGTTAAATTGAGTCGCAGATAAATCTAAAACCATTTACCTTTGGTATAAACAAAACCAATTAAATGGCTCACATGTTTCATAAATGATTAGAAAGCTTTTTGTTTTTTTTTGAATTTATGAGCATTTTGGATTACGCATGACACTCGTATTTCTCAACAAACGCTTCAACTTCGCAGTTTTGTTGTAATGATTAAACATTTGCGTTAAGCACGTTAGAAATAACACAAATAAGAGACGAGTTTTCGAATTGTCTATTTTTAAAAGTCATAAAAGGTGGCCCAAAATGTATCACCCTTTCGGATGCTATAATCTTTGCAGATGATGTTAGTTTCCAATATCGGCTCTCTTTTTAAACAGAATGTACAAGTCAGGGAAATATTTCATTACCATTTAACTTGTCACTGAATTTCGGGACAGATATCCCGGTTCTACGTCAACTTTTAGTTTTCTACAAGTCTCTTGGGAGTTCACCTTAAAGTCATTGTTTACAACTTGTTCTCCTCTGCAGAGCAATTTGAGTGAGACAGCTGAATGTGTTCCCTTTCTTAATATAAACAGTCCACAATTTTCTCTACGACGGCGAGTCTTTTAAAATCAGACTAAAGTTTCAATTTAATATGGAATCGACGCCTTCGAGTATGCAACTTGATTTAGAAATTTAGTTTTATGATTAAACTTTTAAAGTATTTAAACTCTCTACACATTTCTACATTGACAATTTCATGTCTTATATTAGTTTATATGGACTAAAGAGCACTGTGCTCATATGTGCTCCATTTTTTTTTTATTAATTTTTAACATTTAAATATGTTAGGAAATATGATTACTAAATTTGTACATATTTTTACAACGGTCTTATTTCTGTATAGGTTCAGGTACAAAAAATGTATTTCTCACAAGAACGGAGTTTTTTTAATATAATGAAGGAATCGGGACTTTAATTATTAGACGAAAATTTAAAATTTTCACTTCCGTCCAGCTGCTTACAGTTGAATTCTAACCTTCAAAACACGTGGACGTGGACCACGTGAGTGAAATTTTTTTTTGAAAATTTTTTTAATAAAATGACTTTCGATCCAAAACATATTCATCCCGGACCTAAGATTATTGAGAAAACTTCAGCTTATGGGAATGAAAATCGGCCCGGAAGCTCATTCATTTGCTGTGAAACGAGACATCGCCCGGATTGACCGCTCCGAGATATGAGCATCCAACGCATCAAAGGAGGCCAGAACTGCTCGATATGAAGAGAAAAACGCTGAAAATGGTTTTTTCGAAGTCGAGAAAGGTTCAATGTATGAAGCAGGAATGGCAGATTGAATAAATGTAAGTCTACATTATCATTTCATGACTTTAGAGTGCGAAAAACATTACGCGAAACTTTAAACGCGTTTTTCTCGAAATTCTCTTTTTCAAAACAATACCCACGATATCACATAATAATGGACCGAATTACCTGAAATTTTTAGAGAGTCTTCTTTATAGAATTGTCTATGTCTATCCCCATCCCCAAATTTCTATTTTTTTTTAAATTCGAAACAGTAAAAAAAGTGGTATTCTAGATTAATAATCTTTTTTTTTTTTGTTTTCAGATTGCTAGGAGGGTTGAAATCGTGGGTATGGTTATGCGCCAATTTTTTGAGACCCCACTTCATCAACTGCTAATTTTTGAAATTTTCATCTTTTTTATTTATTGATTTTTTCTGTATTCTTGTTATAATAATAAATAACTTATAAAAAAATGGGTACTAAAATATAAATTGCCTTTTTTATGACACTTCAAATTATACATGAAATTCATGCCTCTAGACTAGAATACCCCCTTAAGAGCTTCATCATACAATTTCAATATTTGCGGTACGGTTCAAGGAAATCAACTAGAAATGAAATACGGTTTAAAAAACAAAATGAGAGTTGGCTGCAATCATCTTTTGGTTTCAAACTTCTCGACGTAGTTACATCGTCAAAACAACTCGGCCGGTCAGAGAAGCTATTCGAACAGAGTTGTGATCGCAGTTAGCGTCTTAAAACGGAAACATAGCGTAATATGATGTCCACTTCGCAATAAGGATTTGCGACAAAGCTTAAATTAAAAGCAGCAGGTCATCCAGCTGCAGCAAAATAAGTAGAGGGTAAGTGTGTTCACCTCAGCTTGCAACTAAATTAAAAAATGCCTATGATAATGAACAAAACGCATTCAGCAGATGTCAGGTGAAGAAGCACTTACTGCAATAGTCGAGGCCAAGCTAACTAGACATCAATTTAATGTTATAATATCCACAAACCCTAAAAGGTTTCCTTCTTGCAAAGTCGTACCAAATGTAAAAATAACGTGCTACCCGAAAAGGGAGGAGATGCAAGTAACAGATACGTCCGCTGAATTTACGGTGCAAGCTTTGATTAACCATGCTGTGGAACGTTTGATTGCAGTGAAAAGATAAGTTTAAATAATGAGGAATTGCGCAGTTTATATTGAATTTCAAAATGGGGTTTTGATGGTAGTTCTGGCCAAAGTTCTTACAAGCAAAAATTTATTGGAATGGATGTTGATGATTCAAGTGGGTTCAAAAGTTCTGTGTTATCACTGCAATTTGTATATGATTTTTCGGCAGAAAAATAAGTAAAATCAATATCGAATGTACCAAAGAATCGGCACAAGTTTCGATATCTGAAAAACAAAGAATAGATGCCCAAATCTAAAAACTTTCTCATTCAATAGTTAACATGAAAAAGTCGTTAAAGTAGCACACAAACTCCTTTATAATGGTGGATGGAAAGGTTTGTAACGCGTTGACCACGTGATACCACTTCTTTCAGCCTTGTTATATTTGCCACCGCAAAAGTTCAAAAGAAATCAAAGATAATGAGAAACTGCTGTGCATTGGAGTTTGGTTTCGAGTTTTTGAGTGCCTGCTGCATATTGGCTATAAGCTTCCAAATAAAAAATGGAAAAAGAAAACAAACAATTGTAGCATCAAATAAAGCCCGAATACGAAAGAAGTTTCATGATCGAATGGGTTTGACTGTTGACCAAGTTAAACTTGGTTTTGGGAACTCAAATGATGGTATTACTGCAAGCCGCTTTTTCAGCAACGCAGATTTGGTTTCGGAAATCCTTGGTGTCGATAAGATATTACTTGAAAAACTGCATGTTATTTTGATTGTCATTTCAATTGGCTATGAAATAAATATTGAAAGATTCAAAGTATGCCAATACTTTGTGAATATTTATCCCTGGTGGTACACGCTACCAACAATTCATAAGCTACTCATCCATGGTCCTGATATTATTTCTGCTGCACTGGAGGAAGCCAGAAATAAAGACCTTAAAAAATATCGCGAAGGCTTTTCAAGGAAACGTTCACGTAAAAAGTGCAATGAAGACGTTTCTAATTTAATGCTGATAAAATCAGATCCTTTGGTAACAAGTTAAAGAGATCACCCTAAAAAAAATATTAAAATCTCTGCCAAATGATGTTTTGGATTTAATTATTCCGCCAACCATTTTAAATTGTGAGGTCTCTTACACGAGTGAATATTTTCAGCATAGTCAGCCGCTTACATGAGTTGAGACCAGTTTTTGGAGTAACTTTCCCCACTGTGTGCCGTTAGAAACACAGAAACTGTGACTGGAAACCAGTGCAGAACCAAGATTTACTTGTTTTAGTGCCGCAAATTGACTAGAGGATTGGTGTGGTTCCAACAAGATAGTGCAATCGCACACCCAGTTCGAAGGATAAATTGGAAGTATGTGTTTCTGGGTCGACTTCTCCAAACACATTTTCTTAGGTTTAAGCTCAATAACTGTGTAATAAGTCGTGTCTGTGATGCTACTTAGTCGCCACGGGTCCTCAATTTGTTGCCGTTGGACTTTCTTTTGGATCGATCCTATGCGGACAAACCTGATACGATTCCGGTGCTTATGAACAATATTGGAATTGTTTTGAAATATTGGGTTGACCAAGTTGCGTTCTGTCATGCCAGTCGAGACAGTCATTTAGTAAAATACCGACTGTCAATCAGATCACTTTTCTTACATCCAATGTACAAAGTATGCCGTTCTTTTTGCATGCAGTGTTTGTCCATTGATTTCTAATCTAGTGACGTCCTCCGCACATGACACCGCTAATCAAATGCCGATAAAAACTGACCCATAAACGATCTAAAACGAATCACACCTAACGCATAAACACCAAGCTAGGTTCATGTTTTTTTTTTAAATTCAAAATATTTGTCAGCTTTTATCGTTGTGCGCGTCTTCAAAGTAGAGGCTTTAACAATTTCGGGTCGTAATAAAATGAAATGACGTTGCTTTGAATTAAGGTCAAAATTACCATAATTTCATTGTTCGGATCTTAGATAAAATTTCGTTTGTCTTCAAAGTGAAGAAGAATCTTTAAGCGTTGATTTGGAAAAATGTTTTTTGCCGAACTCAAAACGTTATTCGTTCTTATACGACATTTGAGCCACAACATTGTACGTTGTTTTAGGTGTGTCGATGCATTAAATAAAAATAAATTAAATACATATTTTGTTGTCACTTCAATAGTCATGATTTATTTCTACATACATATTTAGTGTATGTGTGCCCACTTTTGGATATTTTGTTGGAACCAAAGACCTCGGTCCGCAACGTGATTCGCTATAAAACGTGCAAAAACAAATCGAAATGGCCACATCTCCTTTAGCCTAATCATAATCAAGAATTCATCTCACACCAAATGGCTATCAATCAAGAGTCAATTTTATTTTTAAGTATCGACATTCGACGGAATACAGGATGACATTAACTGACAGCTATCTCTTGGCTTACCTGCCGTCTGATGGCCATAAATAGAAGCCTCACCATCGCGGTCGGGTGATGCCGAAGAAAAAGAAATGACAAATAAATTGATTTCTGTTCGTCTGTCTTCTTTAGCTTGACTTTAATCTGCAGAAGGCAACCAAAAAGGATCATAAAATTCAACAATGTATGAAAGTGCTTGGTAAACCACTCTTTGGGCGTGATTCAAAGCCTTGCATTTAAAAGGTTCATTGTTTGGAGGTTATATATCAAAAGCTGTGCTGCTCTATAACGTGCAAATTACTAGGCTTTGAGTTGGAGTAAAGATTTGCGTAGGAGTTCAGGTCGGATAGCAAAAAAAAATTGCAGTTGTCAATGTGACAAAACTTGGGGTTAGTTTTAGGTTAGCGAGTGGGTTGGATTAGTTTAGTTTTATTCAAATAGAAAAGTGAGGTTTAGAAAGTTTAGAAATTATGACGGTCTCACAACAATAAACGTCCTGGAATGTTCTCCAACTCTCTGTGTTTTCAATTCATAAAAATCTAAAAACATTCAAGAACAATGTGAATCGGTACCTCTTCTCTATTCCGTCGTGATCTCTTTCAAATGCGTCATGTAACTTAACAAAAAAAGTATTTTCGTAGAAGCTGTTGAGTGACAGAACTATTCAATACTCTATAATACAATAGACAACATTTGAGACATTTTGCATAATTAGAAGATTTATGAAGGCTTTGGTAGCTTAGAAGCACAGAAAGAATGCCAATATTAGAAGAAGACCGAATTACATTTAAGAAAATTTTCTTAATATATTGTGGAAGTGCAAAAGAATGAAGTGATTGCACTATTAGATTAGATCTCTTTTAAAGGTAGGTGTCTAGTCTAGAGACAGATAAATGAGCTCATTTTCAAACATTTATTTCTCGGCTTTTATGCTAGGTAAAACAATTAATTTTAAACCAGGAGATTAGGTTAAGCATGTAGAATAGGAAAGTTTTTATTTATTTTTCTCAAGCAATTTATAAAAGAAATTGCAGTGGGCGCCAAAGTCGAGGCGGACAGTAAAACTCCGGATCTGCGAGTCTCAAACAAAAACAAATAACGTCATTTTATAGAGGAAGGTTTGTCACCTGGTAATTCACCACCGTTGGACAAAAGTCTATTGTAAAGAAAAAAATGGCGACGTTTGAAAAATATTGTTGAAAATTGTAAATTTGATTTTTGAAAAAAAAAAAAAATGTGATTTTGAGGCAAACGCTTTTAAAGTTTTCTCTACGTACCCATTTTCGAACTGGAATGCTTCGGTATACTATCAAAATCGCACTGAAAACTTGTAGAGGACCAAAATAGAACCGATTGTGTATACGTGTATAAAGAGAAATCAGAATTTTCGGAGTAAATGCTGTAACTTTTTATCTATAGCGAATTTCGTCACCAATTTTCGAGAGGTGATTATTGACACTACAAGACGTTGGAAAATTAAAAAGGAATCTACTTTCTGAAAATTCAAGACTAGACACCAACTTTAAGCGTTTTTTACTTTGTTAGCAGAATCTTTTATCTCCTCGGATTTTTCGGTTTAACATTGCATTCGAAATAGTGATGTGTTAAAAATGCATCAAATTCTGAACGCTTTGATCGTAAAAAATTAAGGACGGTTTCGTTTCATAATTCACAGTACACTGTATTCTCCTAGGATTTTTCGGTTTAACATTGCATTCGAAATAGTGATGTGTTAAAAATGCATCAAATTCTGAACGCTTTGATCGTAAAAAATTAAGGACGGTTTCGTTTCATAATTCACAGTACACTGTATTCACAGGACAAAAAATTGTTTGGCATGTGAATCGAATTTTCTTCTGAGGGTTGCTAACTGACGGTTGCAGAGAGCTCTCGATGACTTTTATGCGATAAAAATTATGAATCCATTCACTCTTAAAGTCTCTATGTATGTACCTTGGGATAAAGCTTTTTTGGCAGTCCATAACATATTCGAAACCATACAATTCATCACATTCTCCAATGCCAGATGTTTTGCAGTATCGCAGTTCTCCTGTATCCTCAAGCGATCGGAAGAGTCCGATGTTTCATATGCGTAGGCTAACAGAAAGGAAGACTTTTGACCGTTTATTCGTCATACTGAGCGAGAAATTCGTGAGATAGTGAACACGACTTCGGAGACCGGAAACATTTTAGCTTCTGTGCATTTTTAAAGCCTCTGTCTTATGAACAAAAGTGTGGCACTATCGATTTTCAGGGTTGATAGACAATAACGAAGATTGTGTTTTGATACTGATCTTGTAAACTAAAATTTCCTCTGGACACATCAATATCCAAAATTGTAGAAAAAGCGCTTTTTAGTTCACGAAACACATATGCATGCCCATAGAGTGACGCATCTGGTACAGAGTTGGAGGTTTTGCGCACTTTTTTTACGTTGTATTGAAGTCAGGTTTGCGTCAATATCATGACATTTCATTTACCTTTGTAGGATTCTTGTGATATGAGATATGCTTGAAGAGATTGATTCATTCTTTAACGAGACACTAAACCAACGTCAAACACTTTGAAAGTTTGGCTCCAAATATGAACTTTGCATTTGTTTCAGTTCACAGGACTTTATTTATTCAAAATATTATTTTGAGCAAACCAATTTCAATCCGAGCTAATATACGTTTTTTGCGTTTAATTGGAACTTCAAAACACACACATTGAAAAGGCGTGATTTAATCAATAAACATGCTCCAATTCCAAAACACAAAGCAAAATTCTCGTGCTATATTTACATATTCCAATTTATCGCATCCTTTCACTGTTTTTTTTCTTAAAAAAAATGAAGAAAACCAAAGGAATTAACATAAAACGAACCCTTGATTGTTGAAGCTGTTCGGATCGAGCGTCTCAACGCATTGCAACGTATCTTTTATGCATTCTTACGTATGTATATGGTTTTGTATTGCGATGTTTGTTTTGTACCTTAAAGATACTGAGCTCGGATCGCACGAAAATTTATTTGCATATTTGCTGTTTTGTTTTGATGCCGCCGAAGGTCGGAATTAAATTATTTGTTTTCATTCTCCTTCCTTTGCCGATGGACTTTCGTCATGTTGCCTAAACGACTTGTGTTCACTCTTAACAAGCTCACCCGAGGCGGTCTTGTGTATCCCGGTGCATAGCTAAGTTATGGTTTGAACAAATAACCAAGCACATTACAATTTTCTGTATCCTTCCAAAGACCGTTGTTATATCAAGACATGCTGAACAATTTATGATCAATATACAAAGACTTTGATGCAACCGGTTGTACGTTTTTTTTTTGTATTTCCATTTGACAAGGATAATAAGGAGTGGACACACGATGAGAATTCTTAATCAAAATTGGAATCGTAATTGTGTTTTATGATCCTTATAAAGTTGTTTGATTTTTGTTAGTTTTTATAGTAAGACTATTTAATGTGCAGATTATTATATGACTTACTTGGAAATTTAATTTTGATATCATAACCTATAAAAAAAATATTTTTTATTTGAACATAAACTTTAGTGATTTTTGCTTGGCAATCTCAAATATTTCCTGTGAACATAACGAATTTTATTTATGTTCTGTCATTTGAAGACTTTTTTATTTATTATTTGGGATTTATTGTTTTTCAATAAAAAAATGAAAGAAAAATAGTAAGAATGGAAGATCGTGTACCAGGAACAAGCCTTTAAAGGGTGGTTGACTGTGCACGGAAATATTGATGAGTGTATAAAGAGTGTACTACTATGTCCAAAAAATAAGGTGACATTGTATTTATTTTGAAAATTCCTTATTTATTCTTCCAAATCAATTTCATCCCCTTCAAAGTAATCCCCTCCCGATGCAATGCACTTATGCCAACGGATTTTCCAATCTTTGAAACACTGGCTGTAGTCACTTTCCGGGATGGCCTTCAGTTCCGTCTTCGCTGCGGCTTGAATCTCCTCTATCGTATCAAAACGGTGTCCCGGAGCGGTCTTTTGAGCTTGTTGAACAGCCAGAAGTCGCACGGCGCCAGATCAGGTGAATACGGTGGTTGCGGAACGACATGGGTTGAGTTTTTGGCGAAATGATCACGAATTACGAGTGCGGTATGGGATGGTGCATTATCGTGGTGTAAAAACCAAGAATTGTCTTTCCACAATTCCGGCCTTTTTAGGCGGATAGCGTTACGCAAACGACGCATAACGTTCAAAAAATATTCCTTGTTGACTGTTTGGCCGGTTGGAAGGAATTCATAAAGCACAACACCACGATAATCGAAGAAAACAGTCAACATGACCTTTTTTTTGGTCTCGGCTCTCCTTTGGCACGATATTCGCTCGATTGATCGGTTGTTTCGGGGCCGTAAGCATAAATCCAAGTCTAATCGCCAGTTATAATGCGTTTCATGACATCCTGGTAGTCGGAAAGCATTGTTTCACACACTTCAACGCGCCGCCGTTTTTCCAAAAAATTCAATGTTTTCGGTACCAGTCGAGATTTGACGCGCTTGAGGCCCAAAGCATCCTTCAAAATGGTATTGACTGAGCCTTTCGATAAGCCAACTTCATCAGCAAGGTCTCTAATCGTTAATCGATGGTTTTTCAACACCAAATCTTTGATTTGTTGGACGTGAGCTTCATCGGTTGAGGTTGATGGTCGCCCAGAACGCTCTTCGTCTTCGACACGTTCACGGCCGGCTTGGAAATCACTATACCACTTGTAAACATTTTTTTTAGATATAGCCTCATCATCAAAGGCTTTCTGCACCATCCTCAACGTATCCGCAGCAGAAAATTGATTCCGCAAACAAAATTTAATGCAAATTCTTTGCTCAATAAATTTCGACATCGCAAAAAACGAAAAACTCACTTTTAGCAGCTCACAAAACGACGCGTATCTCAAACACTATGAATATATTTTGACATGACAAACACATAGATGTCACTGACAGTACTACCAACCTAAAAAGAAAGAAAAATTTCAAAATCCTTCGACGCGCGCAGTTTAAATTCATATGTCACCTTATTTTTTGGACACAGTAGTATGTTTATAGCTTGCCAACGTTTTTGAGCGGTCAGTAAACAGGCATGTACAGCTACAAAGATAAAAAGTGAATGCGCATATTTCTTATCTCATAATGGTTATGCATACTTTTTTTATTGATGATGCAGCCGTTATCAATTCGATCGTGGTCGTTTGGGTTGGACATATAAATAGCACAAGTTGTATTATGTTTCTTTAAAACTAACTTGTGAAAATTATTTCGTCAGTTCATTATTAACTGAAATGAGAAGACGTGTACATTGTACTCCAGAAAAAGGAAAGTTATATACAAGTTGTACAAAGATGGTAAAAAGCTAGCTGAAACCGCTGATATAATAGGCAGTTCGAGGAAAATGGACTATAATGCCATTAAATTGGTAGAGAAAGACGTGGTTCATTAAAATGAAAACGAAAAAAAGGAAACCGAAAGTAAGTAAAAGGACCGCTTCAGTTGATAGAGCCATTGTCCGAAAATACAAGAACAATCCTTTTAAATCATCTCGGCAAATAAGAAATGAAATAAAAGAACAATTTAGTGTTGACGTATCGAGCCGATTAGTCCGAAGGAGAATAAACGAGGCCTAGCTTTTTGGACGTGTAAGTAGGAAAAAGCCACTCCTGTCAAATTCAAAAACGCCTGAGTTTCGCGAGAGACCACCAGAATAAGGACCTACAGTTCTGGTAACGGGTAATGTGGAGTGATGAAACCAAAGTGAATAGAATTGGACCAGATGGCAGAACAATTGTTCACCGTACTATAGGCCAAGCTCTGAATCACAGATACACTCATAAGACGATTAAACATGGTGGCGGCAGTGTTATGGTTGGGGAAACCTATTGTCGGGGACTATTGTTGAAATAAAAGGAATCATGGACAAATTTTAATATTTGGATGTATTGAAAAATAAAATGGAGCCCTATACTTTCGATTTTTTGCCAGTTCATTGGATATTCATGCAAGACATTGACCCCAAGCACACCGACAAATTAATGAAAGATTGGTTTTCGCAAGAAAACAAGCATTTTTTTCGATTTTCCACCGAGAGTCCCGACCTTAACGCAATTGAAAATTTGTGGAGTCATGTAAGGGTAAAAATTGGCAAAATTTTAAAAATTAGGACGAACTTTAGAATGACATAACAGAAGCTTGGTATTCTATCCCAAGAGAAAGATGGGTCATAGACGTTTGGCCGTAATAGAAAATTCTGACTTTAGTACAAAGTACTGAAAAGGTAAAACCGAAACATTTGAAATAATATTTTGAATTTAACTTATTTTTCTTTCAGATATCCGATTTTGTGCTATTTTTGTGTGAGGCGAATTTCATGCTCATTTTTTTCTTTCCGTTCAGCTTTTTTTTAATGTAATGAAACACATTTATTATTAACAATATTTTCAAATAAAATTAAGTTTATGATTATTTTTGAAGTACTTTTTGATTAAATGACTCTTTCATTTTGGTAGGTAGGTTTGTCCTATTAATGTGTCCATGGCTGTAAATCTATCAAGTCTCTCTTTCTAGATGGGTTGTATGGGGGAGTTATGATTGTGACATGACAGTTGTCGCACAATTTACTTGGTTGGTAAACGATACTGATGAAGAGAACCTGACAGTTATGAGGAAAGCCAAACCTCAACCGATAAATTTGTCGTCTCGACACGGCAAATGAACAAATTTTCATACTGCTCTCTATGGTGGAAAAGGCTAAATTTGTCGTATTTCAAGTCAACACTCAAGACCTATTCATAGCCGCATTTATTTCACTGAACTACACGAGGTGGTGGCCGATTCATAATCACTTACACATTCAAGAGGTAAGTTATGGGTCGAGTATGCAATTTATTTGGTCATTTGTTCAAAGTTTTTATAGTACTATCACCATCAGCAGTTGGCCAGAATTTATGGTTAAAACTCGACACGAAACTATGCGCAATCTGCGTCAATTAATAAGACTGCGGTCACTTATTGAAAAATCAGCAGAAACTAAAATTGTGGATTAATTGACGAATTTTTGTAACACAACTGCAGGTGCTTCCTTCAGACACAACTGGAGTGAGTCAATGGAGAAGCTGGGGATAAATTTTTTCCTGTAAATAAATCACCCAGTACTGATTGTGAGACATATCCTGGAGACTGTGGTCACTGCTTCTTTTTTAAATGGGGATAAGGTTTAAGGCGAGAGTACACAGCAACAAGTTCTGAACAATGTTAGTCGTACAAAAAAATATCTGCCGTAACTACAACTGAAGCAACTACTTTCTCTCACGTGTTTAAACATTTAGGAGTATGTTGGGATGGAAAGACGGCATTAAGACGATATTCTTTTCACGACGTAAAATACTATATTAGAAATTATATATCAGAACATTGTAGTTGACTTTTTTTACTTTTACTTTACTAATTAAACTTGGCACATTTCAGCTAGAAACCTTTTATAAAGCTCACATTAAGAAAAATCACAATTTTCGAGGCTTTTAAGCCTTTTTAAGTACAAACATAAAAGTTTGCTTTGATATTTCTTTAGAAAATGGAATTATTACAATAATAGAAGTAAAAAAAAGTTCGATACATTAAGACATAAGCCGGATGTTTATTACACAACATGTTTTCACTCAAACTTACCATATTTTCCATTTCTTTTTAAGTTAATTTAAGTCTGACACGAATGACATGACATTGAAGGGTTTCTGACACTTTGTGTTCACTAATGGGGCAACCTGAAATAGAAAAAAGAAAACAAGTGAAATATGTAAAATCTAAAAACGTTTTGGAATTTATTGTCTTTTTTAAAACTGTTTTTTTATTTTAAAATAGATTTATTGTGTTTATGTTTATACACGTATGCACATATATTTGATTATCGAATAAAATATAATTTCAATTCTGCACAGGAATTTTTAATTTCACTTTCGCGAACTTCAAAATGGCTCATCGTAAATATATTACTGGTCAAAAGAGGAGAAATCGTCCTTCCTGGCTGCCGCAAGTGTAGAAAAGCAATCCATATTGTCAATAAAAAAAAAAAACAAGTGGTAAAATAAATCTTGTTCTGTATCTATTAGACAATAATTTTTATCTATAACCTTTTAACGATTATTAGAGAAAAAGAAAGTTGTCACAAAAGCCTGAGGCTTGTCCCTGAGTGGCATTTAATTTAACATATATAATATAAAATATAAATTCAATTCTGCACAGGAATTTTTATTTTCACTTTCGCGAACTTCAAAATGGCTCATCGTAAATATATTACTGGTCAAAAGAGGAGAAATCGTCCTTCCTGGCTGCCGCAAGTGTAGAAAAGCAATCCATATTGTCAATAAAAAAAAAAAAACAAGTGGTAAAATAAATCTTGTTCTGTATCTATTAGACAATAATTTTTATCTATAACCTTTTAACGATTATTAGAGAAAAAGAAAGTTGTCACAAAAGCCTGAGGCTTGTCCCTGAGTGGCATTTAATTTAACGCCAACGAAACAAAATTTAAATTCAAATTTGAGCTTTATTACTTTAAAAAGAACAGTTCATTAACAATTAATTTAGATTCATGACTTTAAATGTGCGAATAAAATTAACTCAAGAAACCAGTTTATAGTAGAAAACATTTCCAATAAATCTCTTTTCTTCAAGAAACTTTGTGTTTTAAATTTTCAAAAAATTCAGTTAATTGGGCGACCATTTTATTATCCGATCCATATGATCATAAAACCATGAAGCTATTAAAAATACATAAAATTGCAAATATGGTAACATGTTGTGAAAATAAAAATAAAATAATTTGTATTGTTGTCAATATATTAGTGCTTTGAAAATTTGAAAAAAAAACTTATTTCGAGTTTTGTTTTAATTTTTCATTCCTACATGTTTTTGAAAATGCCGTGCGAGTCGGACTCGCGCAACGAAGGATCCGTACAAATAGAACAATAGTTCGACAATCACGGCATTAACAGTCACATTTTTTCACTGTGACGAATAAGGAGCTTTAAGGGACCGCATTCAAAAGTATCTGGTATTAATTTGAACTTGATACACCACGCGTTCCTGATAAAAAGGATGTTGACAGACAGGCGGACAAAAAAGTGATCCTATAATGGTACCGTTTTTCTCTTTAAAGGAACGGAACCTTTAAAAGAGTAACTCTAAGTTTAATAATAAAAAATAAGCATGTGCAAATATTCAAATATTTTAAATTAAGAAAGGAAAAAGCTTTTCGGACTGAAGACATCGAGACGAACATGTGATAAAATTTGATTAATCTGATCTGCATTCTCAGATAAAAAAGATTTCAAAGAGTTAGTTTCTATTTAGTGTCACTCCATACCCTTCCGATCCCTAAACTGAAGGAAAGCAAATCAACCGCCCAATCTTGGGAATTTTTCATTTAAGTGCGAAAAAATAACTCTATACAGGCGGATTAAAATTGGATTCAAAAGCAACGAAATTGATTTTGGATATCGGGAAAAATTAACGCCGGTGCCTTACTGGTCGATGGGCCTTTCTACTCGATATCAAGGAACCTTGATTATGGCAAATTTTTTTATTGAAAGGTTTGCTTCGACGTGCTCGGCAGGTACTAGTCAACCCATTTTTTCAGTACATTTTCAGGTTAAGGGTCTATATAATGTTCCTCAATGCCTAAGTCGTCTCTGGATTTTTAGCAAGCCATCGATCTTAAGTGGTACCTCACAAAAAAGAAGATCGGTTATCAAGCCTCGGTAGCACTCTCCCATTGATTGGAATGTTTCTTCCAGTATAATAACCACACTAAACTAGCTTCGATTCTCGAGTCAATTGAAGCTTGTAAACGAATAATTAATAACAACTTCGTTTACAGAAGTCAATCTCCAAAATAAAACCTGTCTTAAGTTTAAGGCCAATGTACCCTGAGAAATAAAACTTTTGCATTTCTCACGTCAAACGAATTGCAATCGATTTATGAGAATTTTATGGCGACACATCGTTAAATGATACACATTCCATGAATTAAACAAACAATCATAATGCTGGTTATTCATGGGAGGCGAAAAACCAAAACAACCCACACAAAAATAACTCATTGGTCGTCTGAACCAATTCCCAGAAAATCGCAAACTAATTTATTTAAAAAAATTCTCGTACTTTGTTATTTTCGCCAACCAAATTTTATTGCAGCCATTCAATATTCCCCTGAACAACAAAAATTATGGTAGATACATTCAATAAATTATTTCAGTAAAAATACACAAAAATGTTTGCGTCGACTTTGGTTAAACGTTTTATTTGTTTTGTCTCATTTAAAATTTTAATTAATCACACATTCGTAATCTTCAACACAAAAACCAAAACAGTCTTAGTAGCTATTCGTATGAGCATACATATCTTGATGTCGCCTATAAAAAGCGGCAACGATTGTTTTATTTTTCATGGGGGAAATGACAAAGCCCCACTGTTTGATAGCCTTCGCGTCGCACAGCGTCACTCTTTATTTTCTGCTAAATTTCCAATGAAAAATCTCCATGAAAACGTTAAAAACAAAAACAAAAAAAAAATCCTTTTTTTTACGGTTTCATTTCCATTCGACAAACGATTTAAATTAATTATGCTTCGATCTGTTCATGGCTGAAGACGAACAAATAAAATCCAAGAAACAATCTGGTGAGGAGTATCTAAAGAACCGAGACAAAGTATAAAACAAATGTTGAAGTGTATCCACAGCAAACAGAGATCACAGACAATGATTTCGACAGTCGTGCTCTGTTCAGAGTATATTTTTGTATCTTTTGGTAGTTTTTTAACTTTTTTCCAAATTCGTTTTCGAGTTTTCTTTTTATGTCATTCTGAACGACAGATGAACGAAAAAACGATGGGTGATTAATTAAAATTAATGCCTGCAGATGCACCCCAAAGATGGACAGATTGTGGTGACTTTTTTGTTTTCATTCTATGAGTATTATTTTATTCTCTTTTCCTGAAATCGAATATTCAGAGCTTAATGAGGGGACAAGTTCTTTAGAGTCGCAGTTGGTTATCCTTATTTTGCTTTGTTTTTTTTTGTTCCGTGATATTTGTTTTACAGAAACAAAAAGGTAAAACTAAACATTCCAAATGTCCAAATATTAGTTTGGGCTGAGGGGGGAAAAAAATTTAACGCTAGATTAAGAAAAATTACCAGCACTAACTTTATACGTTTAAAAGATGCCGATTGTTTGTTTTTTTCTGTAGGTTTATTGTTCAACAAACATGGTAGACAATTGGTTATCGCGAGGAGTTACATGCGCTTCTATGTATAATTGTTCAGCGGGCTTCTTTTTTCTTGTTTGATATCAAATGTGTACTTGGGTTTGGTAGTGCAAGTTCGAATAGGCTGTTCAAATATTGGTATATGTATGTTTGTGTGTTGCTTTGAAGTTTTACTTTTTCTTTTAACAGCTTTCGAATGTTTATTGCTGGAGTGAGACAGGTTTGGTGTACCTGTAAAGGGAACTAGGCCCTTTTGTTCTGAACTGTCAAGATTATCTGGGGGCACACTTTCGATGGAAAAACACCACAACGAGTGCTGCTCCATTTGAACAACAGTTTTACAAACGGTTATATACATATTTTCAGAAAGAGATTTCGAAGCATTTTAAAATTAAATTTCACAAATGACGATAAAAATGTCTTTATTCACACAAGTGTATGATCTTCATTTCACTCTACATTAAAATATTTCAAACTGGATCAAAACTTCCAAAAGTACTTGCAATCAATTCGCTATCCTGTTTAATGTAAGATTTAGCGAACTTCTTAAATTTTCCAACAACAGGCTTCATCTCTTCATTGTTTGCATATCTTTTACAACAAAGCCATTTTTCAAGTTTGGGAACAGAAAATAAACAGAGAGGGCTTCATCCTTAACTCCTTGATTTTGACAAAAGCGATACATGAACATTTTCTTTTTCACCAAAAAGGCAGTTGATTCATTATTCAAACGATGTTATCATTCGCTTTAGACTCGGTTTTGTTTGTTTTGAGTTTCTGGGGATATTCAATAAGAACGTAAGTTCCTTCTTCCCAGGTGTAATAATAATAAATGGTCCATGTTTCAATCATAGTTAAAAATCGACGTAAAAACTTGGCTTAATTGCTATGAAACTGTGCCGAATACTTGTTTGAAACATCCTAAAGATGCTGAATGTCAGCTATTTCAGTACCATAGCATACGAGAGAGAGTCTTTCTAAAAGAAAAAGATTCAGCCGCGGAAAATTCACGAATTTTCATTCAGGAGCCATTAAACTTCATTTGAAACAGACGCTGCCCAGTTAAAATATTTTTACGACCAAAGCTTGAAGAAATGTATTGGCATGGTGCACGCATTAGATGTATCAATTTTTTAGAAGATGGAAGCATGTCCATCGACTGGGAAAGCAGCTCTTTTCATCCCAAGTACATAGGCTTCGATGCTAATGTATAACTTACGCCGCCATCCAGTGTGTTGTGTTCTGACGTTCTGAAGTAATTTTGAAATAAACAAATTGACAATAAACTAAATTTACATACTATGCCTAATTCGGAAAAACACCAATGAATTTCGGGTCGACGCTTACTACCCACTTATCGACAGCTTTCAGAGCACTTAGTTCTTTCTAGCAGTTTTGATCAAGATTTTTAAAATTTTTCCAGACTTCCATCGGATTCCAGCATCTTTAACATAATTTTCGAGAAGATCACGACGGCCAGCATGAAAAGTAATGACGATATTGACCCAATGGTCGACGAAATGGTCTTCAAATTTTCAGGGATAAAACAAATCGTATGTTCTCGACAAGAAATCAATCCGTCATACGACTAAACGTGATTTTTAATCGACAATTGAGGAAGTAAGGTGTTCATCTATCTCGGGACAGGTCCCATCTTCGCAAACGACACCTTGGTGGATATCGCACGAAGACTCGTCCAAGGTAATTGATACAACTTCGGTTATTGGTAGGATCATAATCTTCGTCCTGCTTGTTCTCCGGTATGGAGTTAAATGGTAGACGACAAGCAAAAGATTCGATTAGAGGGATCTTCGAAAGAAAAAATTCTCCATCTACGCGGTCCTGTCTGAGAGGATGGCGATTAGAGCTGTACAATGATGGGGATCTAATTCGGAAGGAAACATTATGTCCACTACACATTGAGCAAATTGACAATATTCTTTTTTTGAATTCCAGCCACCAAGTACACGAGAAAAAGGGAGGCCGAAAGTCCGGTTAAAAGATCCAGCAATCTGGGATGCTAGAAAGCTTAGTCTAACTAATTGGAAGCAGCGTGAAAGGCCGTGAAGTTAGGTAGGCAGATTTCATTATAGCTTTAGAAATCTAGATTACTATGCTGCAAGCATTACGCGAGTTATCCTTGTTGGAAAAGAGGGTTTCTTTCGTTGCTGCTGCTGTTGTTTTTCTGCCTCCAAAACTCTTTATATTGAATGCTACAAAAAGGGAAAGCGAGTATCCTACAATGTTCGATCATGGAGCCAAATACTAGTTTAAACAATAAATGATGCTTGATGATTTTTGTAAGAGGTATTCGGGAGTTTCGGTGTATGTTAAGTACATAGTAGTACTGTGCGCTAAAGTGATTTCAATGCAATTAATTCAAATGCCTTAATGGATGATGTTCTGACCTTAGACTGCAAATCAGTGTATCATATGAACTCTGTCGACAAACAGGTAGAATTTTTGACATCTTCGATTAAAAATTGCTGCTGCCTCGCAAAAAGCACAAACTGATGGTAATAGCGGTGAAACATCATTTCCTGACAACGCCAGTCAGTCTCAATCTACAACCGGTTTCCGTTTTAAAAAGGTTGATGCCCTCGAAGGTAGCAAAGCTGTGTTTGTAATAAAATCGGATGAAATTAGACTTTACGAAATGCATCATAAATTTTGTCCACCAATTCTGCCTTATCTCACGTACGTCTTGAACAGCATTCTTATGGCTTCAACTTTTTTACCACACCGCATCAATTGTGAAAGAGTATCGTCCAATTTCGATCTTGCCATTTTTATCTTAGATATTTGAAAAAAATTCTTAGCTGGCAAACAATGGGTTATTTAAACATACGCAAACTCCTTACAGGGCGTTATACCACTGCTTTACTGGGCTTAGTAGAATACTTCCGACTTGAGAGGGACAAGGGAAATATAAAATTTCTGACTTTTCCAAGGCCTTCGACACCGTTCGCCTGGGTTTGGTTGAAGATGCAACAGCCCGAATAACCGAAAATTTATCACTTGTCGCGCAGGTGGTCAGAGAGAAATCATTTAAAATTAAATTCAATGAAAAGTCAAGTGATTTTTAGTGAAGTTATTGATACAGGGTATTTTTCTAAAATTTAAACTGATGGTGCTGAAGCATCCTATTGCCATACAGTTAAGAGTCTTGGTATTATTTTCAACCAAAGACTTATCTGGACGGATCACGGTGCGTACTCTGGGGGGTTACGTGTGCTCTATTCTTCCATTAAAAAATAAAATAATGTGGACAAAATCACTTTTGTTATTCAAGATGATGTTCATCCTGTTTTTTGCGAGTTTAATAGTTCATGCAGGAGGAAAATTGATGTTGCCTTTAATAATGCTGTGCAATTTGTTTACAATCTGTAAAGGTTTGACCACGTGCCTTTCAAAAAATATTGGGATCTTAAATTTCCTTTGTTTTTGTTCGATCGACAAATAAAGAAGATTCCCGACTACCTGTTTCAAAGACGTCAACTGTCTAAATCAAATCGAACCATGGCTTACATTTTACCAAAATTTTACTATGAAGTTATACATAAACAATTCTTTGTCTACTCTTTTCGACCATGGAACCAATTCCCTACTTATAGTATATTAGGAGAATAAGCAATAGACGCAGATTCAAGAGGGAAATTGTTTATTTTTTAAGGGAAAGTTAATGTCAAAGGGAATAAGGAATGAAAATTTGGATTTAAACTCTTTGATTTTTTCTTTTTTGAAAATATGATTTGTTTTTTTAACATTTTTAATTTATTTATTTTCTTAGTTTTTAATTTAAATTTTTAATTTCATATAAATTTGTAATATGTAAGTTTGAAGACTTTCAAAGTCTTGATTTTGAAATTTAAGTTGTAAATAATTATTTATGTTATTCATTTATTTATTTGATAGGCTTAATGCAGGCGATAAGATTAACTGGAGAACAATGGTTAATAATTAACATAAAAATAAACAACACTTAAAAATTAACAAAAAACTAGAGAAATGAGTTTAAGAAAAGGATGAGGAAGGAATAATTAAAAACGATAAAATGAGTCTCTTGAGAGAGTTCTTGTCTAATTGAAATTTGAACACGTTTTTGGACACCATTAGCCTTGCGCAGAGTTCCAGACATGGGTTCATGAGCTCCGTAATTAGTGCGATGTGAGGGGACACGAAAGAGTGAAGTATTAATTATAAGAAGACTGTTACATTATTTTCGTAAGAAGACTATTACAGTCAAGGTTGCCAGATAAAATAATTATGGGACTCTAGCTTGATCAATTGTAAGCGTTGAATATATGGAGGGAGGTTGTATTGGTCATCCCAAGGAAGACCTCTTAAGGCAAAATGGAGAAATCGTCTTTGGACATCTTCGATTCGTAGAATATGAGTTTCGTAATACGGGTACCAAACTTAGCTGGCTTATTCGAGCACTGGTCGCACGAAAGTGAAGTACCTGGCTTTAGTAACATACAGATTGGAAAACTCCTTAGACCAACGTTTGACGAAGCCAAGTGCTGAGTTGGCTTTGCTTATCATATTGTTAAAATGCAGGCGAAAGTTGAGTTCAGAGTCGCAAATGACACCCAGATCACGTAGTGATGAAACCCGGGGAACAGGTTCGTTGGAAATGAAATAGACAACGGAGGATCGCGTCTCGTAGAGAATTGACATTTGCCGATGCTCAGTTCGAGGAAATTGTGTTTGCACCATATCGAGAACCTATTCAGATCGTCTTGTAGGTACCGAGAGTCAGAAAGGGAAGAAACAACCTTAAATATTTTCATGTCGTCGGCGTAAATGGATAGGCGCGAGTATTTGATTTTTTATTCAATGTCATTTGTTGACAAAATGAAAGCCATCGGACCAATATGACTACCTTGAGCCATGCCTGAGGTTGCAATAAAAGGGATGGATGCGGTAGACCTAAAGAGGACTACATATTGGCGATCTTTGAGGTAGGGAAAGTGTCACATTTAATAAAAAGCGGTGGAAAACCATAAGTTTTAAGCTTTGAGACAGTGATTTTATGAGCTATTTTGTCGAAGGCTTTACTTAAATCGGTAGCTTCGTTGCCAGATAGTATGAGATACAAACTTTTGTTGATCTTCCCTTCAAGAATCCATGTTGATCTTGATAACTTTTTGCAATTAAATTTTATATTATTTGAATTTTGATTTCTTTTATTTTGTATTTGTTTTTTTTTTTTTGTCAAATTTATAACTTTATTTGTTAATTTTAACTAACTTATTCACTAGCTTAATTAATTTTGATCTTGATAAACTGTAGAATGTAGCATGTTACATGCATGATATAAAATCTACATGCAAATCTTAAAATCTAAAAGATGCCGTCTCCTTAAGTCATCTCGTGTTGAGACAACAAGATAATTAGAAAATGTTGCCATTACTTTTGGATGTAAGCAAACTTTCCAAACTATTTTCTTTATGTAAGCGAAAACTTGTTTTTCCTCAAACATAGTCTTCGTGTCAATGCCAGATTATTTGATGAATTACTATCTACCGGATACATACATACTAAGATATTTCTATTAATATTCAACAGTCTAAATCATTCCGGTCATTTCCCGCATGTAAGACCCACCTCAGGCGTTTTCTTTTGTTAACTGCCGCACTCTCCCACATACTAAAGAAGCCAAACAAGACAAGGGAATAAAGAAACACATTTTCCCTTTTAACAGTAATTAATTAGACACATTACCGATTCATCATTCAACCTGATGTCGATACAAAATGGTTATTAATTTTGTTGTTGTTGTTGTATTTTTTTTCTCTCCACAATTAGATACAAATATGTAAATTGAAAATTAAGTTTATCGCATTCATTTGGATTGGCGAAGCTCATCTTTTCACAAGCGTGGGCGGCAGCCAGTTTACTATGACAATATTCGGAGCCATAAATAGGCAATAAATCGTACTTATGTAGGCAATTTGCCATATAATCAGCATTGACTGTTTGTTGCGTCTAACTGAAACTAAATTCCTGCATTTGTTAATTCGAGCCACCATCTTTCGTTGGATGGAGCCAATGTTTATTGGTTTAGAGTCGAGTCTGACGACTCCAATGAACCTCACCGCGAAACCTGATACAGGTAAAGATTTGGATTGTTCATTAATGGTATCTTTTATTTTTCTGTTTTTGATGGTGCGTCGTTATGGTTGGAGTGTATATATTTATTGTGTTTGGACTCTAAAATGAAAAATGATCCACAGTTTTACGAACCAAGCGGGTGGTAACTATGTTCATACAGAGCTTGACGAATAATTGATCACCTCTCTGTCGGTATGGGTAGATAATTAAAGTCAGGCAAAATCATAGAGGTGGTCCTCGTTTGGATCACCAAGTTTGTTGGAAACATGTGCACAGCCGTTTTAACTAAAGCATGTAGCCCACTGTTTGCTCACACCCACTAGTCAGCCGCCAGTATGCCCATATTGAAGCGGTTTTAAGTTGGTGTCGGTGTCAGTTGCGTTTTATGGCTTATTGTAATACTAGACGCAATTTTATAACCGGGGTACTTTATTTTACGTGTCATTAGTGCGGCCATACTTGGTCCTACGAATTTAATCGAAAACACACGGTCTGGTCGTGTGGAAAACTTATTGGAAACGACAAGTCCCACGCCTATCGCCGCCATCGTACACTATGAATGGATAAGGGTGGTGGTGGTCCTTCTCAAGTTTCTTACAATCCTGTTTGAGTTATGGCTCCTTATAAGTTGCAGTCTACCGAGTACGAGTATGTGCATGATGTACTTTTTTTTTTTGCAGTTTGATAATTTTAAGTGAAGAAAACATTTTAATGGACTTGAGTGTGATTTGGAACGAAAGACTCACGAGCTTTGGGTGGAGTTGAAGTACGAGTATATTTTCTTCTTTTTTTGGGCGGATAGCCAGGAAAACTTTTGGCACTGGCATGGCAGTGAGCGACGATAGGAGAAGTATTAAAAATAAGTTATTCAATGTCTTAAGTACTTTTAAAGTAGACGACGCATTTTGGTAAGAAAGTAGACGCGATCTGTGAAATATTATTGCAAGAAAGGACGCGAATAAATGAATAGATAGAAGAAAATTTAAATTTAGTTTGCAAGTTAAATTATGTATATTTCTGGCCTCAATCCTATTGAAAGGAGAATAAACTAATTGGACGTGAAGAAATTTTAACTTAAAAAACACACGTTGATGCAAAGCTTTTTGTAAACCAAGCATCTATTCGATGCCAAACAGAAGCAAGTTAACCTTATGTCAAAAAACTCAAGTTAAAAGTAGCCCAAAGTGATTCAATTTACCGGAAGACGCAGAACAGATCTCGGAGTACTCTTCCCAATTTTTTGTTTAAATAAATCGGCACTGATTTTGGCGCAGCGCGAGTTTCGGCGCAGATTTCCTTGCTGCGCTAAAGCATTTAGTCCTCAAAGGTTTCAGACAGTTCATTCCAAGGAGAATATCGCAAATGTATCTGAAGATGTCGCGGATGGGCCGTCAACCTGAGACAGCCTGACCGAGTGCTGACTAGAAATTCATCATGCGCAATGACGGATGACGAATTAACGGATGTTCGGAAGGACTTTGATAGGGGATGCGTTACCTTGCTTTGCCTTCTGGACTTTTCAAAGGCCTTCGACAAAGTCCACCACCATATACTTTGCCATAAACTGAAGCATTTGTTTGGTTTCAGTGAAAGGGCGGTTGAACTTATAAAAGTGCTCGACTTTAAATCGTCTTACTCAGGGTGTGCCACAGGGCTCAATCCTAGGGCCAATATTGTTTTGCATATTTATTAACGATCTATATTTGGTGTGTAAGCATGTGCGGATTCATTTATATGCAGACGATATTCAGCTCTATCTGTCCGGTCAACTGAGTAAGATAAATGAGGTGATAGCCTGTCTTTACGAAGACTCGACAGCCATCAATGACTGGTCGATAAAAAATGGACTTCTCATAAACCCAACGAAATCTAAGGTGATACCAATATCACAAAGATCTTTTAGTTTGAATGCTATTTGGCTCTCTGACAATAAGTTAGAGCTTGTTGAAACAATAACATCCTTAGGATTTGTCGTAAGCCGGAGCATGTCTGGATACAACCACGTCAACTGGGTGATAGGTCACATCTATGGATGCTTTCGCAAACTGTGGCTTACTGCCAGCTTTACTCCGATTGAGACTCGACGACGTACGTCCCGATAATTTCATACTCGGAAGTCGTTTACGGCAACCTCGATTCATTGTCCCAGCATAAATTGCAGGTAGCTTTTAATGATGCAGTACGATATGTTCAAGGCCTTCGGAGGTACGACCGAATATCATTTTTTGCTACAAACCTTGGATAGGTTGCACCCTACAGTGGTATCTTAAGACGAGGGCAAGTATTTACCATCATAAAATAATTATTTCTAAGTCGCCACCTTATTTGTTTGACAAGTTGGATCGATCGATCCCGTAGCAAACTTAACCTCAACACACCTTACTATAGATACCTTAACTCGTCTAGATTGCTCTTCAGGCACGCCATAAGGTTATGGAACTCTCTGCCCTTGAGAATTAAAAGTAACATTGGGTGATTATTTTCGAATACCTCCGTAGGTGTTTATACTAACCTCTCGAAGTCTTCTTTGGTTTTGTTATTTCTTTTTTTACCCAAAACTTACGCAAATGAATTTTAATTTGTTAAAAAATTACTCAAAATTTTAATTTTGTGCGTATAGTGCAAGTGGGATCCAAATATTCTTAGGGATATTAGGTGGCTCCGCTATATCATCGGTTTGTGGTGGTGGAACATGGCTCACATCTAACATAATTGATCACTCTGGCCTTTAAGAAGAGACCAAGGACGTCGACCTTTGATGCTTTAACTTTTCAATTAGTTTCAATGCGGGAAACCTTAATTAAAGAGGGTTCATAATAGTACTGTTGACAATAGTTAACACTTTGTTACATTCCTCTTCTGTCAAAAAGGGTGGAGATCAAATTCTACACGAAACGATTGTGCTATATTTTTTTGGTGAACCGGTAAGCATAGTTTTCTTATTGAATTTGAATTGAAAAGACACTCTTATCATATAAAACCAGTAAATAGTTTCTCCAGAAAAACTTCGGTTCAAAGATTTTGCTCGATCTCTACATGCTTCTTGCAGATAGCGAGCAGAAAGATAAGGAGAAGAATGGATAATGTTTGCATTGGTTTGTAACCCAGATGTATTTTGTTTTCATTTGCTCCGTGGGTGGAGTCTAAGCTGGGATCACTTATTTACATTCACCTAATTCACAGTATGTTGTTCGACTTTCATCCTTCCAATATCAGTGTTTTGAAATTTTGTTTAACTATATTGAAACAGCCATGAGGAATGGAAAGCAATTTTTGCTAACACTCGGTTCCTTCACTGAACATTGGCCTGATCAGCAAGTTCAAATTTGCGAATCACAAATAGTGGTAACAGTTTCAAAATGATCGTCAAAGAATTTACGACGGTCTGCAGCATGATCTGGCCACTATGCCGCCATGTAATAGTATGGTTTCTAATGAGGAAGAGAATTTTAATGAAAACGTTGGTCTGCCAAGCTTGCAAAAAGACGCTTCTGGATAAAGTTACCCAAAGACTTATAAGGAATCCCACAACTAAGCATAACCGAGAATCGTGTAAGAGCTGTGCAAATGCTCGAAAAAGTTTTCGAAGAATTGTGTTCCCAATCTGGACGGTTTTTTTCGAAATTATCGGATCAGATAAATTCCGAAAATCTTGAACCTATTCTTGAGTTTCAGTAGTCTGAAGTCAGAAGTCTGTATGTATCTGTGTCTCTCAGTCTCATTAGTTTTCAGCTCAAAATGCCTCGTCAACTTATACTCTCCAAAATAATTAATATTTTAGTTTTTTTACCCCTTAAAAGCAGAAACAGTCCTTCAAAGTGTACCGAGCGCCGGCGTGGCATTGCTCATTATTACATCTATCAAAGACTAATTTTACTTCACCTGATTAATTGCGTCCGTAATAAACAATCATCAATCGTCAAATATCGGCATCAAAAAGTACATGGCTACGGATATTCGAATGAACTTCAAGTCTTCCATTATCAACAGAAAAAGAACAAGAAGAAGTGCCCCAAAGCAACGTGTATATCAAAAGAAGACACATACAATAATAACAAAAACCATGTTGTTAGATTATTTCCCACCGAATATAAAACCAAACAACTATCAGTTCTAGATACTTTTTTCTTGAAGTTTTTTTTTCCCCCTGCTTTTTCATCATTCCCTTGTCTGTTAGACATTCACGTATAAACTGATGATGATTTATGACCATCAGCGCTGGGATGTATCTTCGGCAACGGAATATGTTCTTCCAGCGCTAGGAGGTGAAGAAGGAAACACAAGCTCAAGGAATAATACGACATGTGTAAAGAACATGAAAATTTAATGTTCAGTATGAGCGAACTAATCGGGAGCATTTATTAGAAGATTAACGATTCCATTTTCTGTTTGTCGATGTCGAGTGAGATACAAAATGTTGGATTCGATTGATTTAGGAAGTGATAGTGTGAGATCGAAGTGTAATATTGTAGGACTTTATTAGTGCTTGGTGAAGTTGATGACACATTGATTGTGAGTGTGAACTCGGAAATCTTATTTAATATTACAATCGTGCCTATTTGTATTGTTCTGGGATGCTATCGAAGCACATTGGAGGAAGGAAGAGAAAAACACCCTTCAAATGGATCAATTAAAAGGTTCCAGAATCGTAGTGTTAGATTTTCATTTCATTTCATTTTTTTATTTAGCAGAACTCTTCTATTTAAATTCAGTTTTTACAATCTTAAACTAAAAATCGAATCTGAGCGAAAGTTTTAACTTGAACTTGTTTTTGCATCGGATTCTGCCACTAAGTATCATGATGTGGGTGGTCATGGCATTGTGGCTACTGCATGGGCTTGCCGGACAGAGTCAAAATATTATTTTTTTTAAAGATGATGTTGACGACACAAACAAATGAGTGATCACAATTACTAACATCAACTTATGCCAAATGAAATACTGTGAATTTTTAGCGAATGCAAATTATGCCTTTTGTTCATCCATTTTCATTATTAAAACTCAGTTTCAATTTTTTTTGCAAAAGGTTTACACTTAAAGTAACAATTTCGGCGGATTATCATACAGGAAAAGAAGCTAGGAGCTGTGTAAGGTTTAGTCCACTTCTTGAAAAGTCAAAATCTTCGTCTTAAGTTCATTATACACGTGAAAAGTGACTTGTTCTTCTTATTTTTTAAAACAAGTAGATAACCAAGAAGTAGACAACAATATTTTACGTTTTTATTATTTAAGGTGAGTTTGCTGTAATGTGCTCAAAATTTACTCTGAAGGTGTAATTTTTATGAAGAGGTCATTTTTCCAAGGTCAGCTAGCGCATTTATAATACGGAAGATGGTCGACATACTCGTAGTTGGTATTGTAAAAATACTTTTATATTTGTCGCAATGAGTTTATAGAATTCATAAAAAGATGACATTGTTGAACAGTAGATTGATGACGCTGATTATCTTGACTGTCATTATCTGAGATTTTATATTCCAGTAAAAATTTCCTATTGCGCGCGCACTTATTTACGACACAAAGTCCTGCTCTTTGTAAGAAACAATCTTAACAAGACAGCAATAGTAGTTAAGCTTTCTACAATTGTTAATGCTTCTTCAACAAAACTTTAAAAACAAAAAATTTTCATACATAATCAAAGCTTCGAAATTAGTTTCAAGCCGGCTAAAGAACGGTTGAATTGAAAGTGTTCTGTCCATTTTATGATTTATATTTTATCAAAATCTTAAGGAATGCAAAAATGAGAGAAACATATCAATGACTCTTCTTCTTCTGTTAATGTGTAAATTTATAAATAAAGGTTGATCGAATTTTTAAATGGTATATTTTTCAGATTGACTTTTTTTTAAGTATTGCTCGGCATTACACATTGGAAAAATACCAAGTTGCTCAGCGTATAGACATGGTTGGAATTTAGATAGATAGATATTTATATCGTATAAATTACAATTATTTAGACCGCATAATTTATAGTAAAGAGATATTTTTCTATTTTTACAATTTATTTTACAATGTTCAAAATGGTAATTTTTCCGATATATTCGAGTGGGAAAGTACGAGAAAAACCCACTATATATATATAAAAAAAAAACAATAAAAAAAAGAAGATATAAATATCAAAGCTTTAAAAAATATAGAAAAATAAATATAAATAAATAAATATAAATAAGTAGATAATTGAATTTTGAATTGAATTGAATTGAATGAATGAATGAATGAATGAAACAAAAAAGATAAATAAATAAAAAAATACATAAATAAATAACAAAACACGATGAAATATGTGTGCAACTTAAGTGAAGGGTTATTCAACTGATTTATCAATGGAGTATCAGGGAAACCACATTTGGCCAAAAAAGTATCGACGAGTTTTCGAATTCTGACAGAGATCAATTCGACATTGGCTTTATTATGAAGATCTAAATAGTTTTTTTTGAGAAATCTGCAATTTTTTTATATAGCTTTTGGCACAGCTACCCCACACTTCACACCCGTATTGAAGTAAGGCTTGAAATATAACTTTGTGAATTATCACTTTGTTTTAATAAGATAGTTGCGATTTTCTGTTTATTAACGGATACAACATTTTTAAAGCTATATTAATTTTTTTTAATTGTATTTGAGGTATGTGCATTAAACATTAATTTTGAGTCCAAATACATGTCTAAATACTTTAAGGAGGATTCCCATTTGGAATTTCTTATAAATGAAATGAACCTGTTTTGGCTACCCTTCCGCCCATATAAATATTATCTATCTACAGAGCTTGAGGCAAATGAAAGTGGTTTTGATGTTTAGAATTAAACCTGCCAAACGCTGACGAACTCCTAGAAATATCGATCCTTTTAACCAAAGTGCTAAAGAAACTCGAGAACATTTAATTAAAAGCCGTTGTCAACTGAATGTTTATTTTTACAATTTTTCAATTTTTTTTTTTAACACTCATCAAATGCATTTTTAGAGGAAGAGCAGAAGAACGAAATGGGTTATCACTCTGGTGTCAGTGTTATGCCTTCATAGCATGTTCAGTGAGAACCTAATTAGCAATATGCACCGTTTTAATACCACAGTTCTGTTACCTCATTTATGAGGTGTATTTGAATGATATCTCTAAATCCAGTCCGAGGTATTTAAAAAGGACTTGAGTTCCTTAGTATCCTAAGCAGAAATCTCATCAATTGAGTTGAAGAAGAGTCTACCAATCGCTCGCTGTCTGGCTCTAGTTAAACCGGACATGATCTCCAATCGATCAGTGTCCTGTGCAGACTGCCACAAGTCTAGCAATATCATGCCTTCATAGCATAGTCAATGACATCATCTACGAAAAACGACATCATTGTTGAACCGCCCCCTATTCAGACTTATGTCGGTAGTTAATTCCTCTAGTGTTAGATTCAAAGGCAGGACGAAAGACTCTCTAGAATTCAAAACTGGAGTGTATCAGTTGATTCAATCGAAGAGCAGGCTTCTACCTACTATTGGGTATTCTTAAAAAATATTTGCATTTTAAGGAGTATAGATTTGTCAAGAACTTAAACCAGATGAAAATTTATTTCGTAGGCATTTTGCAGGTTGCGCTTTGAAGCAACTGAAACAAAATCATCATTTCCTTAAAAATTCTTTCTCAGTGATTAAGCGCATTTCTTGTAGAATGGCTAACTCTGCAATATACCTACTCAAGCATTACTTTTATGATCCATTTCGTACCGCGAAATCCGTGGTTTCTGTCAATTTTACGACCGCCTAAAACTGTAAGTGTCAGAATAACATATGATTTAAAAAAAAACGACAGATAGCCCACCCTTTACAAAACATAATAAATTGCCATCACTTGTCGAAAGCAATTTTTCACAAAAAGAACAACTTTCGGAAGTACGCGAGTCGTCCTACAAACAAAGTTTCGTCCATCATTTGAATGTGTCTCGCCGCTCCACAGCAGGTGGCTTCACTATTTTGATGCCTAAAGCGGTTGGCTGTGTTCACGTGACATAGTCAAGCCTATACTTAGTGGATTGACTCTGTTACCAGTGGCACCTTTCTCGGGTACTTTCATGGTGTTAAAAATTATCTTATCTGGCTTCTATCAATAATTCGATTGGTATAAAGAAATGCTTTGAGTTTTGTTTATGTGGCTCGTATAAACTTTGGGTGCATGGGCAATCAAATCGCATTACAAAACTAAAAGTCAGTTACATTGAAAACTTAAGATGCTAACAAGCTATGATAAAATAAATATGCAGTCCGAGAAAAAAAAGAAGAAAATAACATGAAAAAGGGTGTCACATTACGCATAATTTATTCCTATATAAGGTATGTGTTCCTAAATGCAGATACATTATTTTTCTACCTCGTTAGACGGGATATCCCACTGGTTATTTACCATACCATACCGAAGAAGACAACGACAACGAGAACGAATCGCTGACTGAACGAATGAAAACGGAAGATAAACATCTCATTCTTCGATATAACAAGAATCCCAACGATCCGTACAGCGACAGATAATATAATGATAAAGGGACACGAAAACAAGGTGAGCACGATAGGAGTATCTTTTACCCGATGGTGGTTGGTTACCTGTGTGACGTTGTTGATGATGGTTGTTGCGGTTCTTCCTAACTTATTAGATTGACAACGCAGATACTGCATGCATTATGCTAGATACTAATACACACCTACAGATACACACATTTATTGTCTACATTATTTATGTCAGGTATAGATTTGTGCGTGTGATGCGACGTCTGGTTGAAGACTTCTTATTTTTCCATTAATAGGGGAAAGAAATTTTTCTCTCTCCCAAGAAAAACAAAACGAATGAAATACCATCCAGAGATACAATTTCCACAGAATATATCGAATTTCTATTTGAATAGGAAAATTGAAAAAAAAAGAAAAGAAAAGATACCGAATCAAAGGAATCAACAAAATTGAAGAAAAATCGTTCTTGTAGGTTGACTTTGTTCGAGAATATTTATCGAGGGAAAAAGGACACCGGGATGGATATCCAATGGATGGGCTCACAAATTACTCTCAATTGTGCACTTAAAAAAGAAGAATAGTAGATTGCTTTGCTACTGTTTTTTTTGTGGGTTGCCCTTCTGCTTCTACACTGTCATCCAATCTTCCACACTTCAGTTCAATGTTTTCATTTCGATATTAGATTTTCAAGAAAATTGAAGGATGAATTTTTCCTTTCCTTTTTTTTTGTTTTGCTACATACCAGATATTGGGGAATTGGGGATGATGGCGTACGATAAAATATATATCCTTATGTTGAATTGTTTTTCTGTTTCCTTAGATATCCTTGTGAAATGAAATATTGCATCGTTTAAGTTTTTTTTTTTGTATGGTTCGAAGGTTATCCAACAATTAACGATTTCGCACAAAAAAGGGAAGGTTGAATAAATATCCACAAGAAGGCAATAAATTTCCAGATCGGACACAATGCGTGCACATAAATCACAAATTCCACTGTAAGTAAAGATTCTTTTACATCTTTCCCTTTTGTATTTCTTTATATTTTTTCTTTTCTTTTCACAGCGAGATACAATTTCACTTGTTATGCTATTTTAATTGATTTCACAGTATTTCTTGGATTATAATTTTTTATTATCGATCGAATTCACAGTCACTCTATCGGAACAAAAAGCCCGCCGAGATGGCATTTAAGATATTTCGATAAAATTTATAAAAAAAAAAATACAAAAAACAGAAAAGAAAAACGCTTAAAAAATGATCCGCACAACAACCTTACTACACGATCACCACAGCTGGACTGAAACCATAGTATCTTACGCGGGCATATTGCCGTCGGAATGAAATCTCGAACACAGAGAGAAACGCTTTACTCTGTTTGCCATATGCGGATACCGGCGAGATTCAAAACCAGCCGAACGCCGAGACTGCAGGGTGAAACCGAAACGTGAAAACACTGATTAAAGAAAATATTCTCTGCCTCTTTCCAATACTCGGCTGTACTTGAGATACAATTGTATCTAACTATCTAAACAGTGTAGGTAGGTGGTGATTGGCGATAGCATTTACAGCATTGCCAGGAGCTTATCATTTTTAAATTTATATGACTTGAAGGCATGTTTATTTATATACAAATAAATACGAATTTGTTTGTGTAAATCGAATCGATATCAAATATTTAAAAAAAAATAATCTCAGTTTTCAGCCAAATTTAAATGTTTTTTTATCTGTTTAAACTTTCTCTGATTCGCTCCTTGGACGTGCAATTTTTGTTAATCTTGTTAAAGATGTGAAAGAATCGCAATTGATTAAATGACAAATTGGTCTTAATGGTAAACTAATGAACATCCCTGGTTATGTTATAGTGAAAGAGATGAGATGGAACAATGAAAGCTATATATGAAAAAATGTGATAAAACAAGGACAAGCAAATGAAGTTAGGTCGATAATGAAATGATTCGAGTTCGAAATATTTTCATCTCCTATAAGTTTAATGGCTTGATTTTGAACTCTGGTTTTGAAGCACCTGTCCAGATTTAGGTGTAAAGTCTAGTGCTGCGCGAATGTTAGCTTTGTATACATATACTACTGTGTCCAAAAAATAAGGTGACATATGAATTTAAACTGCGCGCGTCGAAGGATTTGGAAATTTGTCTTTCTTTTTAGGTTGGTAGTACTGTCAGTGACATCTATGTGAAATTTCATGTCAAAATATATTCATAGTGTTTGAGATACGCGTCGTTTTGTGAGCTGCTAAAAGTGAGTTTTTCGTTTTTTGCGATGTCGAAATTTATTGAGCAAAGAATTTGCATTAAATTTTGTTTGCGGAATCAATTTTCTGCTGCGGATACGTTGAGGATGGTTTACAAGTGGTATAGTGATTTCCAAGCCGGTCGTGAACGTGTCGAAGACGAAGAGCGTTCTCAACCGATGAAGCTCACGTCCAACAAATCAAAGATTTGGTGTTGAAAAACCATCGATTAACGATTAGAGACCTTGCTGATGAAGTTGGCTTATCGAAAGGCTCAGTCAATACCATTTTGAAGGATGCTTTGGGCCTCAAGCGCGTCAAATCTCGACTGGTACCGAAAACATTGAATTTTTTGGAAAAAAGGCGTCGCGTTGAAGTGTGTGAAACAATGCTTTCCGACTACCAGGATGTCATGAAACGCATTATAACTGGCGATGAGACTTGGATCTATGCTTACGACCCCGAAACAACCGATCAATCGAGCGAATATCGTGCCAAAGGAGAGCCGAGACCAAAAAAAAAAACGCGCCTAAGTTGCTCAAAAATCAAGGTCATGTTGACTGTTTTCTTCGATTATCGTGGTGTTGTGCTTTATGAATTCCTTCCAACCGGCCAAACAGTCAACAAGGAATATTACTTGAACGTTATGCGTCGTTTGCGTAACGCTATCCGCCTAAAAAGGCCGGAATTGTGGAAAGACAATTCTTGGTTTTTACACCACGATAATGCACCATCCCATACCGCACTCGTAATTCGTGATCATTTCGCCAAAAACTCAACCCATATCGTTCCGCAACCACCGTATTCACCTGATCTGCCGCCGTGCGACTTCTGGCTGTTCAACAAGCTCAAAAGATCGCTCCGGGTACACCGTTTTGATACGATAGAGGAGATTCAAGCCGCAGCGAAGACGGAACTGAAGGCCATCCCCAGTGTTTCGAAGATTGGAAAAACCGTTTGCATAAGTGCACTGCATCGGGAGGGGATTACTTTGAAGGGGATGAAATTGATTTGGAAGAATAAATAAAGAATTTTCAAAATAAATACAATGTCACCTTTTGGACACAGTAGTATGTGTGGATCGAATCGATATAAAATATTTAAATAAAAATTAAACTCAGTTTTCAGCCGAATTTAAATGTTTTTTTATCTGTTTAAAGTTTCTCTGATTCGCTTCTTGGACGTACAATTTTTGATAATCTTATTAAAGTTGAGAAAGAATCACACTTGACTGAATGATTGAAATTGGTCTAAATGGTTAACTAATGAACATCCCTGGTCAGGAAAATGTCAGGAAGCTATAAAAAAAATGTGATAAAACAAGGACAAGCAGACGAAATTACGTCGGTAATGAAGTGATTCGAGTTCGAAATATTTTCATCTCCTATTAGTTTAATGGCTCGGTTTTGAACTCTGGTTTTGAAGCCCCTGTAGAGTCCAGTGCTGCACGAATGTTAGCTTTATATATATGTATATTAAAATTATAAAAAAAAATTAAATTTTAGTTACGTGATCATTCCAACGTGAGGTCTGTTGATAAGGCTGAGTGTGACAGTAGGCAATATTCTGAATAAGGCAGCGTTTCGATTAAACTCCACTGTGTTCTTGAAGCCTCATCGGAACATCGAATACGAATTTGAAACGAAGGTATTTGGTATTTGAGAATTAAAAATAGAGTCGGAGACGAAACGGAGCCCTTAGGTACACCATTATTCATAATTGCAAGCCGCCGAATTCATATATTCTCCACAGAAGAGTCTGATGATATACTGTCTATTGACTTTACAAAATTTAGCGCAAATACATAAACTGAAGAATTTAGAAAACGGTTTAAGTTTTGCGGTCAGTTATGTCATCAGCTTTCCTTTTGCTACGAAAACGATACCGCCCGTCATTAAGACTTCCCTGTAATGGAAGGTCGACTCTTTCCACGTTTGAGACTACGACGGACTACAAGAGTGTTGTTAACAGATAGAAAGTCTTTCGGAACGAATGTGCCAGCACTAAAGGTTTTTTCGTTTCAAAATATGACAAAGTTCTTGATGACTCTTGTGTACAAGCTTAAATCCGCCAAGAAAAGGCAATGTAGGATATGAGTGTTTAATACTGTGCTTTGCCCACTTTGTGGACGTAGTTGAAAGCTGGAAACATATAAAGATGCGGCACAGTTTTTATACTCTTTACTTGTGCATGAACGACCGAAAACTCTTACCACGTTTGAAATACTTTTAAAATTTTTGAAGACAATAGTGCAATAGTTTTTACTTTTTCGAATTTCTTTAAATGGGTTGTCTTAAAAAGAACAAAAACTCATCTCTCTCATTCAGGTTTTCAGTTTCACTACGAATTCGCATTTGGTTGATGCTTTTCATTCTTTGAGGAATTAAGTGGTTCATACCAAGGAGAACTGTGTTTGTGTCCATATTGACAGAACTGACTTGGGTATCTGTGGCCGTGAGACTTTTGAGTGTCAGTTTCAGGGATTATGGCCGAAAAGGAACATATGGAATTTTTCAACTTGTCGACATTTGAAGAGTGATTTGGAAACCATTATGATGCATTAAACTGAAGACTCAGCTCCCACTTTCTGGCCAAAAAATTTAACTCACAAATATAAATGGCTTAGCTAAGTCCTTCTCTCTAAAGTGATTTCGCGTAAGGAAACCTAATGATAATGATAATAAAGTGCATTGTATATAAGTATTGCATATTGCACCTTTTCCGAATGCCAACGGGAAAAATATTACAAAAGTTATCGGCTTCTTGGCGCAATCGGTTGTTGTTTTGCGCATGTTTTTTGGCAGTTTGCAGGTCTGGGTTCGAAACTAGCTGGCATTAGTTTTTTATCTGTTTTATGAGCAATACCACTATCTTCGTTCTATAATTTTTTATAAATGCACATTTCATATTCTGTATTCCTACGTGCATTTAAAATGATGAAATTTGTCTTAGAAACAAAACTCAAATAATGGCGGCGACGCATAAGCATATGTGAACCTGACAACAAAACAGTATAGACCTTTGGAGAATGATAACAATGAGATTAATGATATGTTTGCACGAAGCTCGAAGACCATTCTTACTAGAAAAGGAAAGAGTTTAATCATATGTACGCATGGATAATTTACCCATGATTTTTGCCATCGACAGAGTTGTTATATTTTTTGAATGTAAGTTGGTTCAACACACAGACTGTTGTACAAAAAAAAAATGAAATAAAATTCCAAATAAGGTGCAGCGCTATGGCTGAATTTTGCGTCACCACCTATACTATATATGGGCACTTCTGTTTCAGAATTCACGTAAGCATTTATCATCGTACATGAGCACCAATTGCACAGTTCTTTATGCTGCCGAACAAAGAAAATATTTTAAAGAAAAAAGTATTTGCGATCCTTCATTGATGCGAGAATTAAGCCTTTTCATGACATGAAATTCTGATTCAAGACGCTATAATGCACCAAGGGTTAATGAAGGAGGTGTCGTTTTGCAAAACGCTGATGGTGAGCCATCACTTAAAAGAGACTTATTAGTTCACTGCAGATCTGATTTAAATAACCCAAATCAAAGACAAACTAAAAGGATAAATATCCTTGACCTAAATTCAAATTGAATGGCTTATCCATTCCTTTTTCCTTACGGATATCAAAGTTTCGGTATAAATATTTTTAAGAAATCAAATAAACAAGGACAATCATTTGAAAATGTCGGTACTTATTTTACAGAAAAAGAACTAAGCCATGTCCAACTCTACTTTACAATGCTCAGAGTTCATCGGTCGTCGCCCAAGTTACTTGAAAACTAAAATTTACAGGCTCCACATCAAGGCAAATTATTTTAGGTTCGGATAAAATATTCACAAAAAACGTTTAAAAAAAAAACAATATAATAGACAAAACACGGAAGAGGGCCCGTGTCCTTTTCCCACGATGTATATAATTTCACGTATTCAGTAAATGCTTCTTTCGAATATACATCAGTTTTAAACTTACTTAAAGAGCTTGAAATTGATAACATAAATGTGTATACCATTCTTCCTGTCGTAAGGCAGGTCTTTCTACTAGTCTATTAATATTACCTTTGGTATAAGCTACGCTCGTAAAACGTGCTCGTCGCAATTTGTGATGCTCTTCCCTTGCACCCAAAAGAACTGGCTTTAAACATGGCCCTTAATATACTCGCTTTCTCAAAGAAATATTATTTTTTTTTTCAATGTAAAGGACAGAAACAAAGAGATTGAAGAGCATGTCTGGTTATTTGCGCAGTTGATTTGTTTAGTCTTATATTTCCTAAACATAGTCTTACGAACAACAAAGATCAAGATTCAGCTTTGAGCGGCCGCCTCAGTGCAAAAATAGGAGATAACATTAATTTAAAATAAGGGTCTCTGACTGCCCCTTATAATAAAATTGTATGAAGGATCAATTAGTGCACGAGAGGATTTGAATGGCGTCCTAATAGATAGATAGGTATGAAGAAATTTGCATCGGCTTATCTTAAAGTGTTATGACTTCACAGTTAAAAATAATTAATAATCTTTACAAGTTCTATTAAGCTCTGACTGAGATTCAAGACTCGAGCTCCAGTAAAACAGCTCGATGGTGTAACCACTATGCCAATGGCACTCACAATAATATAACTAAACAACATAACTTAAACAGACGAAACAAATCAGATCCCTTTAAAATTAGCTCTGGCAATGCTACCAAGGAACGTAGATGTTGATCGAACGAAAAAGAAAACAACCATTCCACCATTATCCACAGCAACATTTGCCAGCATGGTTTCGAAAGAGCATCATCATGCCGTGCGGTACTTGTGCACCCAACAGCGTTTAAGGTGTAACGTATGTACGTCATTCGTGAGCATGGGTTCAATGAAAACCAGATTTGGAAGCTGAAACCCGCTTTTTTGCTTGTTCACTCTCTCTCTCTCTCTCTCAGACTCCGAGTCTTTCAATTTCGGAATCACTCTCCGCCTCCTTTATACTTTGCGTCTGCTCTTTCCTCGGTATCCGATGCGAAGGCGAGCGTTTACCTTTGGCTTTGCCTCTGCTTGTTCTCTGTTATTATTGTTGTAAGATATTTGTGGTGTTTCTTTGTTTGTTTTGGCCTGCATATTTAAGTTTGAAATGTTTCTGGTGCCGGAGAAGTAACAAAAATTGAAACTCAACGGGGAACCTGGATTTTGAATATACGACAGAGCCTTGGATAGTCTGACATGTTGCACGGGGAGGCACCCTACCTCGTTATGGGCTTGAATGTCGACATGAAAGGATAAGGGATTTGGATAGACACTCATGATGCGTGTGTTGTCGCTACACGGTGTCATGGATTTGTTTACACGCACATAAAGATTACCAGAGGATGTTAGAAATTAATTATAGAATATAAATTAAAAAATCCTATGGAGCAAAAGCGATACCCAGTTTAATTCAAAACACATTTGGATAGCACCTGAAATTCTCCAGTAATAAATGAGCGCATATACTGCATGCCCTTTTAAATGTCGACTGCAACGTTGAGAAATTTTTAATTGGCATGAACTTTTGTTAAAAATAAAAGGCAGAAATATTGATGAAATGATGGATTGTTTGGCTTTATTGGCTTGCCAATTTAATGGCATTCAGTGTTTGAAAGCAGTTTTAAAAGTATGGCCACCGCGGCTTGTTTTATGGGAACAGTTTACATCTAGTACGCAAACCGCCTTAAACTATGAGTTTTGGGGTTATAATGGGGTCTTGGGAGTCTCGTGACTCACTCCAAAAATATCTATTAAAATAGCTATCATCCACACTTAGCCAGAAATAAACCTCACCACTGAAGATGATTTGACTTAAGAAATTGGTTCAGTTTCCTGTTGATTTTCAACCCATTTACTAAATGAACAACGCAAACGATAGTGAATTGGCTTCAATTGCAGCACTAGTTGGAGCTGGTAGACTAAAACCTTTCCTATACCTTTTCTATGAACGCAGAACGGCGTCAAATTGTTCAATTTAGTAAGAAACTTTAACTGAAATTTCGCAGAGTCGGTTGATATCCAATCCCTAGCCGCTCGACCTTGTTTTGCGGTGGCTAAACGCATTTTAATCATTGTAATCTGGGTTCAAAATTCACAGTACATCTAATTCAAGCCTTGCTGGCCAATCCTGATCAATCTTCAAAGGATCCAGAATCAAGCCATCGCTTTGTCTTTTTCTTCAAAGAGCTTTGAAGGTTTTTTTCTTGATACTGTGACTCTTGAGTATCTAAAAGTACGATATAAAAATTGATTTCTTCAATTTTGTTAGTCAATTTTCAATTTTTGTATTTAAAAGCAATGAATTTTTTAATTTCGTTTTTCCAAATATCTCTTTTTTTATTTTTAAAACTGCATTTAACATTTTCATTGTGCTGACGGATTTAAGAATTAAAAAATAAAATTCAATTAAAATCATGACGTCGATGGTTTTTTCTTTCCATTCCAAAGCTGGATTTCACAATAGAAGAATTAACCATTTCGGTTATTAGCAATTTATTTTGTGCAACTGTGAGTCAATTAAAATTAGGCTTATCTTGAGGATTTTAAACGCCTTGAATACAACAGAGAATTTGCACGGCTCATTCAAAAACACAAATTAAAGTAATCGCCTTAGCTGAGAGAGGACACATACATAAATCTTATTTTTCTCCGCCATAACATTTATACGTTTGAAAGATTTGTGTCAATAAACTTCGGAAGGATATTTTGAACATTAGAAAGTATTTAAGATGTCTCGACATCGTCCAATTGTTCTGTCATAACACAATATACCTTTATTCAGGTCACAATTTCGGCAAATGTTTCTTTTATTTTTTTTTATGACCCTGAAATTCGCCATCTGTTCCGCTTTTAAACATGTACAATTGTACATTTAAAACGTGTATGCTGCTTTCTATGATTTCTTTTAGCAATCGATAGAAGACTCTTAACAAAAGACCTCAAGGATCTCTACCCGAAGCCAGGTTCGTTTGAGGAAATTTTACTTAACTTTTCAACGTATTTGTGGATCAATACTTTTGATAACAGCACTGAGTTTTGAATACTTCAATCGACCGAGAAATGTGTTTTGTTTTCCGACCAAGAGAACTTTTAAGGCCGTCCGTAAGACTTTTGACGCTCATCTTTCCAATCAAGTCCCTTTACAGTATTTTGAAGTTGTAATAAACATTAAGTCCTTTTTTTACTGCACATATTTTTGGAGATGCAAGCCCTCTGTGCCCCATTTTTAATAATAATGTGGTTATGTCCTCCGGTATTTTTTTTGCCATGCGTGTGTGCGCCGTGTACTTTGGATTTCGATTTTTTTTTCTAAGCATGACCGGTATACCAAAGTCAGTACGCTTTTCTTCATGATAGATTCTTGTGTTTATTTTGCTGTTTTCGCTTTTACATTTGGAAAAAGATCCAGATTTCCAAAAATGCGCTTGAAATGCAAATTTTTGAAAAAAAAAAAAAAAATAAAAACAATTTCAATTTTAAAGTGGGTTTTTTTTTTATATGTTTATGAAGTTTCTCTCAAGTTTGATTTAGACCCTGATTCCGATCTTTTTGTTCAAAACTGACTCGTCATCCAGTAATACAAGCCGGCCAAGTAAGGCTTGTTCGGCACATACTATCCGCGGCATGTGAGAATGTAAAGAAATATCAAAAAAGATGCACACAATTTGAATCACCAGAAATTGTATGTGGCGAATTTAAGTGAAGGACCTGAAAATGATCCCTTAAATAGTGCAAAACACTCACCACTTGTCGCCTGCTGACTGGCGAGAAAGGTAATCTTACCCCCATGAGGATGATTTCGTATCCAAAATCAAAATGAGCGACGAACGCGATTTCAACTTCAGTGGCTAAAAAGGTAAATTTTCATTTCTGGGGCACGAAGAATCATATGAAATGCGCAAAGAGCCACTGCATAAACTCAAAACGAGTGTTTGAAGCGGCATTTGTAGTGATAATGTGAGTGACCCTTATTTTTGGAGGACGGTAACCACACTATCATAAACATAACTGGTGAGTGACAAACACAGATGTAAAACAAGATAGACTCTGCTTTGTTGGTTCGAGCATAAAGACAGAAATTTTAAATCACCTTCCTTCCTTGGGGCTTTTCAAAATCTCACTTAAAACATAATAAGCCACAAAGGCTATATGTCTTGGGAATCAACATTGAAGAACAAATCACAAATTGACCTCATTCCTCTTAACACTCCTTGATATTTTTTTAACAAAATGATGTATGCAAAGATAAAAAAATAATTGCCTGAATTATTGAGTCGAAAACGTTTTTGAAAAAGAATATGTGAAGCAACGAAAGCGCTTCAAAAATTTTTGTTTTGTATTTGTATATTTCATGTTCATTATAAATAACATACAAAACAAGAACGCTTAAAGTTAGCTCTATTTTCTTATCTAGTGGGTTATTTTTTTGCTGATGATGATGATGATGAGTTTTTCAGTGTTCTTTGTTTGACACTTCACGCGCGATGACAAATGTGAAATATAGTATGTGATACGAATATGTCAAAGTAAATTATTCCCAATAAAAAATGCAATTTCATCACTGAAAAACGTACATACATCCGAATAGCGCTTACAAATGATTGAAATTATCATAAAAATGTTGGTCCAAGAAAAATTACATCAATACGTCTAAATCGATGAGTTAGAGTCAATTCTAAACCAGAAACATCTTTTTCGCCAGATTTTGTGTAATATCTTCGGGTACACGACCCCATTCTATTTTGCGAGCTTCCTTCAGAGTAACTTTTGACGAAATTCGGTGTTTTTGAAGTTGTTTTTCCAAGAAGTCCCATAAATATTCTATTGTGTTTAAGTCCGGACTCTGTGGTGGAGAATTCAATTGCCTCGGAGCAAAGTATAACAACCATTCCTTAACTTTTCGAGGAGTGTGTTAAGGATCGTTATCTTGCTAAAATATCCAGCCGGGATCCAAACTCAACTGCTGGACGTAGATTTTCTTTAAGTATGTCAAGATACATGTACTGATCCATGCTAACTTCAATAAACACCAGCTTTCCTACGCCGGACCAAGCCATGCTCCCCCACACCATAACACTACTTCCACCGTGTTTCACTGTTCTTCGTAGTTTTTGAACTTCCATTTCAGTGCCGCTCTTCCGCCTTAATTTTGAAGGACCATCGTGATGATGTCGTACTTGCTCTCGTCGGTGAACACAACTTTCTTCCAGAGAGACAGATCAGCGTCTTTGTGTAGAGAGCCAAAGTCTTTACGTTTTTTCTTATTCACTTCACTTATGGACGGTTTCTTTCTTGGTGTTCTTGAAAAATATCCATGTCTGTTGAGAGTCCTTTCGATTGTACGCGTGTTGACCTCTGCGCTGCAGGACAATTAGTTTTTGGGTTTTTCCGGATAGAATGAGCATTTCACTGCTCTCATTTAATTTGCATGGACGACCTGTTCTTCGCGCCTACTCAACACCTTCCGTTTTTTTGTACGTTTCTATGATGTGTTGTACAGTTGATTTGCTTTTGCACACTGTACGGCCAATTTCTCCTGAGGACTTTCCTTCCTTGGTAAACAAATTTACAACCACTTGGCGGTCGTTTCTTTTTCTGCGTTGTTCAACTGACATGATCACTTTTTGTTTGCAAATATGTAAACTCATAGAGCACTGAATAGAAAAAGATATAATTTTTGCTAAAATTGTAATTGAAAACTAAAAAAACTGAGGGGATCAGTTATCGTACTTGAGTAAAAGGGATGGAGTGAAGGAAAGGGTATGGGTAATAAAAGGATCATTCCCCATAAGAAATAAAAATAAATTAAAAGAGAAAGTCCTGTCCATGTACCATGAATTTTGTCGGCCAGTGCATGTTGGAAATAATAATTTAAAATTGAACTCTTCGTATGGACCACTTACTATAAGTAGTCTGAATTAATTTGGTTGTAAGCTGAGTAGAAACTTCATAAACTGAATTGAAAGACTGCATCAAGTTTTTACAATATTGTCTTTGGAAAGTTATTTTGAGTTGAATATGTTAGGACAAGCAATAATGATAGTTGAAGAATGTGTGGATGATAAAGTTGGACAGATAAAAAAGAACAGAATTTGGAAAAAAGAATGTCTGAAGAAAAAGTCAATAAAAGAACTAAAAATGAATCACCCAAACGATTTTCTTTATTTCAAAAAACAAATTAGAACTGTGGAAAATTACACCGAGAAAAGTAGGTACTGCAAATTTTTTTTAAGTTTCACAGTCAAATGTTCAGTTGAGTTGAAAGACTTGCAAATCAATTTAAAAAATTCAAAATCTTTTGATTTTTTTTTTATCATTTGACAAAGCCACACACGTGTTGATTTCATTATGATTTGACATAGTTGCATAGTTGAATCGTGTATGGAGTGCATTAGAGCGTAGTCGTGGTGCCAGGACAAAGAGATTGTTTTATAGCAGCTAACTCGATGCCAGGGTGAAAGTCAGAGCAATGCTTACTTATGGCCGTCCAGTGTGGTTCAACGTGACATCAAATTCGATGGAAAAGATTCGGATTATCAATAGACAATGCCTCAGGGCTTGTCCTCGTTCATATAGAACTCCAGAGTCCCAATACAAAAAAATCTATCGCAATGAGGTCCTTTACAATGAAGCAAACCTGGTACGGGTGAATAATTTCCTGATAAAACTAATCCGAAGGCAAGGTTGCAAGAGCAATGATTTTAATCAACAACCTGATCTCTGGCGCTTTTTACCTTAATTTGTTGTACCACGAGAGTGTGCGCCTTAACGGTTTTATCCCTCCAGAGGCGTTCCTTTACCTCGATGCCAAAGGTTTGGTAGTATTGCGGTGCCGCTAATCTACCACGTTGCCCGTTCCAGTATAACCAGGCGACTCTCCTGCGATCGAGACATCGCACAAAGTTCCGAAGAGTCTCTCTGTTTCAGCAGGGCGGCATTAACCCGCAATAAGGCAGATACGCAAAAGTAGCACCATCCATTTTGGTGGCTCTTAGAAAATTGGTATAGAACTCATTTTTTGATATCCTTCAAAGCCAGGTCTCCTGATGGGGAAAAGTCGGCCTCTTTTTGGTTATAAAAGCCTTTGCTATAAATCGGCGGAAATATATACACTTATATTATATGTATATATATATATATTTATTTATTGTGTATATATTATTGTAGGTTTAAGGGCATATGTATAATCAATTTATATTTAAACGTAGGCTTAAGTTAAATGTAAATTTATATTTTTAAGTTATTTTAATGTAGGTTTAAACATTATATCTAAAACCTACATTCACTTAGTTTTTGCCAAAAGTGTTTTTTAGTTTATAATTGATATCTTAAAGACATATATTAAATAATAACTTTAAATCGAAAGACAGAATAAGTACTAGGTTTAGCTAAGAGCGTCTAAGTAGTCCTTTTTCATTTCATTTCATTTTAGTGTAGCGAAATATTAACATAACAATTTTAGTTCTTAAATATATTGCACATTTTAGAGACACGGTACACGTTACTTTACTACTATAAATTATTACTATATTTATACAATTATTATCACAGGAATATACTTTTTATTGAAGGAAAAGCTACAACAAAAAACCTTCGTAATAATAAAGAAAAAAATATAACAAAATATTTATGTTTTACTCTATGACTTTTGGTCTGAGAGAAGGGGGTGAAGTCAATATACACTGACATCTAAAAACAAAGTAGAAATTCCAAATATGTAAGGTATGTGTTTATAAATTAAAAATATTTAAATATAATAAATAATTAATAAATAATAAATAGTAAATAATAAAAAATAAATAACAAATAATAAATTATAAATAATAAATAATAAAAAATAATACATATTAGATAAGAATAATTAATAATGAATTATAAATAATATATAGCAGATTTTAGTCAGGTTCGAAGTTATTTTCTTCAGATGCTAATTCTGAGATTAAAACATTGTCTGACATTCTGCACCTAGCGTTGTATCTATCAAATAGTTTCCCTATCCTCACTGAAATTTTCTCAATATTTGCTATTTCGTGGAGTTTATCCGTTGAGTAATGCCACGGCAAGTCATGAATCATTTTCAGTACTTTGTTTTGGGCTCTTTGTAGACTCTCTCGATGGTACTTTGCACATTTGCCCCAAACGGGTGAACCATAAAATGTGATTGCCTGAAAGATTGCTTTAAAGATCAGAAGTTTATTTTCATTGCTCAACTTTGATTTTCGGTTTATAAACGGGTACAAGGTTTTTATTGTTAGATTTATTTTGTGTATCGTTTCTCGAATATGAGGACCAAATGGCAGACGTTTGTCAAGGTTGACTCCAAGGTACATTCCATCAAACTTCCACTCAATTTGTGTACTGTTGATGACTAAAGAGTTGTTAGGTAAGAAGCAGGCTTTTCTTTTTCTTGAAAAAAAGACGGCATGGGTCTTCGAGGCATTAATTTTTATTTTCCAGTCGCTAAAATATGAACTGATTTCATTCAAAGCAGATTGCAATTTGTTTTCAATGCTGAAAGCACTTGCATCTGATGAGAATATACATGTATCATCTGCGAACATGGCGATATTACAGTCGTTAAATCGAGGGAAGTCGTAGGTGTATATATTGTACAGAACTTGTGATAGTACTGCACCTTGGGGAGTTCCTTCATTTACTGGAAATGAATTAGATACCCAGTCATTGATAAATACCCTAAAAGTTCGCCCTGTGAGAAGGGATTGTATGATTTTGATAAGGTAGGCTGGAAAGTTCAGTGAGTATATTTTATGAAGAAGCCCGTTGTGCCAAACGGTATCGAATGCCTTCTCCACGTCTAAAAAGACTACACCAGTGCTTTTCCTTAATTCAAAATTAGCTTTAATGCAGTTTGATAATCTATATATTTGATTCACTGAACTATGAAGGGATCTGAAGCCCTTTTGAATAAATAAAAATGAATTTAAAACAAAAGCATAGTCGTGGTCAGTAAATTCATTAAATAATCTTTTCAAAAAAAAATTATACAACTTTCCCATTTTCCAATCACCCATTATTTTATTTAGACTTTGAGCACCTTAAACTAAAATAACACTTCAAACATAAAACAGCAAGGACAGCTGGCAAGATTCATATGATATAATTCTGTGAGGTTTTTTTATGTTAGCTGTGTCAGTACTTTTGAAGCAAACTGTATTCAATTGATATTCTTTCTCAGAAATCTACATAAAAATAAGTTACTTCAGGGGTCTCGTTATTAAAAATATGAATACGTTTCTTGGCCACGTTCGTGTGGAAATAGTTTAAGTAGTTTAAGTATTTTCAAGTGAAAATATCAAAGTCGATGATAACCGAAATGCAAAATGCGCGTACGACAGGGAATCATATCCTCGCAGACATGTGACACGAAAGTTATTATCCAATGAGCCTGGTTGCAACTATACGTGGAATCATGCACGTAGTTGGAGGAACATGGTGAGCAGTGGGGTAATCCTTGCAACATGACAGGCTTTCAAGATAAATGAACTCTACGGGATACTGGAGAAAAGGGGAAATTGCATAGCATCGGCTACGATTTTCACAGAATTGATTTTACTTTATTTTTGTTTGTTTGGTTCTACGTACTATGCTTAAGGCTTATAAATGTGGTTGAAGGAAGTTGACAACCAGCGAAGGAAGTGATTCTTTAAAGTGTAGACAAAATACTTGGAATCGTTTACCAAGTAAAATTGCAAAACAAACTCGATAAGGCGTATTTGTTGTGAAACAAATTTAAAGGCGCACAGTTTTGGAATGTGAAAAGTTAAAGTTTGATTCCAAAGCCAAAAACTACATTGATTGATTTTGATAAAATGTTGTTCAAACAGACAATTGAACGCGTGAGGAGCTCTGAAGAATATCAGCACTTCTTCTTAAATCGACCAAGAAATAGATAACTAGGTTTTGATTTGGACTTATTGATGTCGTCAGTACTCGAAACGCGTATGTTTCTACGGCCATGCCATTCGCTTCAATTCTATATTTGCTGTTGAATCTGTTGATTTTTAGAAGTTTTCGGAAAAAATACTTAAGTTATTTGTTAAATTGATCTATTGTTATGACTCTTTAAAAAGATGCAAATTCCAACCACATTTAAGCTCTTTGTAAGTAAAAATCACGACGGGCCAGCGAATCAATGTTAGAAATGAGGGAACAAGATTACTAGAGGATAGAGGCATTCCAATCTTGATTTATCGGCGAAAGGTTTGTTATGCAGCAAGGCAGTTTTTTTTTGAAGATAGCTCAAGGATAGTTAGATGATGTTTGGAATGAAAACAGATGAAGTACTAACATCAATCTTTTAAAACTTATATGGTTGAGTGCAAAAAAGTTGAACAATCTGCATTACCGAATCCACATTGAAGTTCAGCATAACCACAGAAGAATTGACACTCCAGGTTGCGTCTTGAGTTGAAGTCGATCTTCACGAGTCAAAGCCTCAAACTTGAAAGCAGAATTGGACTTCACGAATAGCTTGACCAATATTTCTCTTGACTGAATTGTCTATTGATTCTTCGCATCGTTTTGAATGGAACCCAACGTAAAAAATGGCAGCTCCGTGGCATCCAAATAACATTACAGATTATGAAAGCCAGTGTGCAATAGATCGATTATAAGGCCGCTTTTGTACATGCACTAACTGCCATCTTGCAGTCATGAAAAATCGGTGATTGACTGTAACGATCGCGCATTTTCGTCTTGGAAGAAATATGGGCAAAAATGCTGCCACAAAACCGCACCAAAAATTCACTCTTATAGGATGCAATAGATTCACTCAGAATACGAGTGGATTTTCCGCAAATGTGGTGCTGGTTAACATATTCGCCGGTTTCAAATGCCCCCCAAAAGACGATTTTTTTTAAAGCAAAATAGAACTTCTCTGTAGCCCAAAAGGAGGCGCGAGTGAGTGGGTGCTTCAATTCCTTAGTTAATTGCAACGAAGAGATCACAGTCGCCTGCCTTCTTGACATAGAAAAGGCTTTCGATTCAGTGTGGATCAATGGAGACTGAATTTTCCCCTTCATCATCCACAGTTTCCTCATGGGTCGTAAATTCTATGTTCGTATAGGAATATCTTCTTCAACACTCTTGCTGAAACTCATGTAGGAGTAGCGTAGGGCACAGAGCTTGGTCCGAAGCTATTTAATTTCTCTAGCCATGACCAACCCCGAAATTGTGAGAAAACAACAATACTACTATTCGCGGATGATTCAGTCACATATTCCCTCTGAGCTCTCCGCAATGTCAAGGAACATATCCTTTAACTCTGAGAGTACTATAAAAAATAGGGAATTAAAATAAACACGACCAAAACCGAAGTAATTTGCTTCTGGACAGCCTCACACAATCACCCCATCTATCACCGGGGCTGACACTTAGAAACCATCATAAATCATCACTATCATCATGGACCGTCGGCGCTGCTCACGCACGGCGTTAAGTTAAGATATACACAAGTATATATTAAAAATGTAATTGTTTTAAGTCTTTAGGCCAACGTAGAGCCCTATGCGCTCGCAGAAATTTATTCATACGAGTCATAACTCAAAAATTATTGAAAAATAGTAAATTTTAAAATCTATCTGGTCAATTAAGATTGAATTGTAAAACTTGGAAAACAATTGAGTTATCTAACCTTGAATCCAAATTAACCATTGACACTCTTCGGCTTTCCTCAACAGTAACAATAATCTCAGTTACAGTTGGTACATTGTTTCTGACCGAAATTACTTTTTAAAAGTTTCCTTATTGAAAGTAACATAGTTGCAGGAGCGCAGATCGATCCATTTCGTACCGCAAAAAGAGCTGTCAATGTCAAAACAACCAAGAAACCAACAGATGGCAAACCCCATACATGTTCTATAAGCCTGAGAATGTCCAAGGCATCCTCTTTGTTGAACCGCGGAAAAACAGGCTTTAAATCTTTTCAGGTACACGCGTTATCTCCTTTATTAAGCCTACTATATGTGGCCATTCTTCGTAACACCAACGCTAAATTGTTAACAGAAATAACTTTCTGGAATCTAGTCAATCTTCAAAACACTCTTGCTATACTGATAGCTTGCAAAACGACCAATCTTTAAGCGCGAACAGAAAAGAGTCACATGGATAAATATAGAGCTGTTTTTTAAAATTGTCTGTGGTGTTCAATCTTTTTATATGTTGAGGCAGGAAGTTCCAAAAATGGATCGCATAGATTAAAAATTATCGGCTGCTTACTTGGTATTTGTGTCTTGGCGAAATTATGTTATGAGTTCTGTCCGAGTTCGCGAATTGGATTTTGGAGCATAAGTAACGAAGCATTTAACATTTAATAATTTTATGTGGTGCCAAGACTGTCCGAAACTTTAGATAAGAACCCAAAGTACAGCCTGTTATCTTGCACAGCTATTGTAGGCGACGTTCAATTTATGAGCAGAGCTGCGTCAAGATTTGCGAAAAGTTCACAGCCATATAGAATCAATGGGAGGACGAAGGATTTGATCAACTTGGCTTTCAGCTCTTTAGGGAGAAACCTCTTAATTAGACTTAAACTACGAAGAATGCCATAAATCTTGGCAACAACATGGTTAATATGAACATCCCAAGTCAAGTACTGATTGAAATAAACACCGAGGTTCTTGAACGAACTAACGAACTCGATTGCTGTGTTGTTTATTACGAGATGAGGAGAAATATTTTCAACCCGACCTCCATGTATCTGCATAGCTTTGATTTTAGATGCATTTAGCTCTAATTGGAGTTCAAATCTACGTTAAATTCAGCAATCGTCATGAATTAAGCAGTTCTTGGTACCTCTTTGTATATCTGAACATCATCCGCATATATGTGGTGTTGGTAAAAGTGGATGGACTTGACGATATCGTTGATAAGCAATGTTAATAATAGAGGGCCTAAAACAGACCCTTGAGGCATGTCCGTTAATATAGATAAAACTTTTGAGTACTGATTATTGTGGTACACAACTTGTGTTCGGTCGCAAAGATAGGATGCAATGAGTTTGCAAGCTGAGTCCTCGAAAGCAAATGATATAGAATGGATTACCTTATTAAATGGTTTCGAAAAGTCCTAAAATACAATGAGTGACATCATATCTTTGTCAATACTAGAACGAATGTCGTCCGTGACTTTCAATAAGGCCGTAGTACAGTTGTGTTAAGCTCTAAACCCTGATTGGTGTGGTGTCAAAGATTCTGTTTCTCAAGAAATAATTTTATCTGTTTACTTATGATTGTCTCAAATTACTGAGGTACGGAAGAATTGCAACGGGTCTAAATTCGACATTACTACGGGGAGATGTTTTAGGAAGAGGTATAATTTTTGCGTTCTTCCACCCATGGGGATAAATTTGGGTAGTAATTATGGAACTGAAAATGTGTGTTATGTGCTTGATAATTACAGGCAAAAGGATTTTGATGAGACTTGGATGGATATCGTCAAGTCCTATATACCAACAGCAACATTTTTTACACTTGGGGCCTCTAGAAACACTTAAAAGAAGTGGCGGATGTTCTCAATCGTTGTACAGAACGGACAGCCACTGGCGAATCGAAGTGTTGTCAGATACCTTGAGATCTGGCTAGATCAGTATCTATATTTTAACAAACATATAGATACTGTTCCGGCCATAGCCAAAGCCGCCTTTGAGTTGACAAAGAGACTGTTTCACAGCTGATTCGGGTTTTCGAGAGTCGATGTCTTCGGGCTTGTCTCCACTTATATAGAACTCCAGAGTCTGAGTGCAGAAAATTCTATAGTAATGAGATCCTATACAACGGGGCAAACCTGATCAGAATGGATAACTTCCTGATTAAATTTATTCGAAGTCATGTTAAAAGAGTAATGACTTCGAACAACAACTTGATCTCTGGGGCTTTTCACCCCCAATGATATGCACCATGAGACAGTGCGTAAAGGATAGAATAGGGGTCACTACGATCAAGACGTTGTAAGTAGCTAACCGGAGACTCTCGGGTTTAGTAGGGCGTTATCAGACTGCGACAGAGCTGATGTCGCAAGACAACATCGACACTATTGTCAATTTTTATTCCACTCTTTTAAGCAAATCCTACCAAAACACATGCAACCTGTTTCATACTTGACAACGGCAAAGTGCAGAGTCAATAGAAATGGCAATAGTGAAATAAACTCACAGAATTGTTAAAAATTCCAAATTTTTAAAATTTACCAAACTAATAACACCTATACACCTAAAATACATATTTGAAATAGGCAGTGCATTAAACACGATATTTTCTAAGCCTTTGCTGATATTTGATACTTTTCTACAAACACTTCTTCATACTTCTCAATCTCTTCTGCACATTCTCGAATAGTGAGAACAAATTTTGGATGAAAATTGATACATCACTACACCCAACTGTGCGGTAATATATCACTCAACGGCCACAGGTATCAAGTCTTTGAAGTTTAAAACACACAGCTTGTGCAACCACCCATTTAGTTTGGCTCTTTGGTTTATTGCTTCAATAATAAAATGTCAAAACCCTACAACATCGTTCGTCCTCCCCCACGTGGCGATTTTAAGAAACCCAATACAATACGACCAGCCTGATTTATGGCCACGCAGCGACAATCTTTAATACCCCGCTCATTTTGTCCGTTCAATATTCATTACTTCTTCCTTTGTCCCGAAGGAGACATGTCCATGGTCAATGGCGAACAATATCTCACCTCAAATCGCACAGCAATCTGAGATGCGAAGGACTCTCGGACTTGGCTCTTGGGCATCCCTCACTATTCATGGCCCATGGGCCAGTTTGTTGTGATTGTTTCCTTTTGTTTCGTCTTACGCCAGTTTCTGAAAAGATTAAGTGCCATAGAAGTCAAACTGGGCGAGACGACCGCCAGGCAGGTTGGCAATTGGACACTGGACAACTACCTACGGATTCCGTGAAAGAGGAGAAAGACAAAAATCAGCACATGCAATGAGGTGCACCGGGACCGGACATTTTTCCCTTCTATTAGACTTTTTTTTTTTTTGTGTTTGATATTTGCACTGTCAGATGAAACGGAGATGCTGGCTGAGTGTTTGGTTTCCTTTGCAAGGAATTTGCTTATTCATGGCACCACGGGAGTACGAATGGATGGAGATGATATAAAAATAAATTTTCCGTTGAATGAACATGAAATGGAGGGAGAAGTTACTGCACGAACATCATCCTGCTTCTGGAGTTCGTATGTGTAAGATTGAAATTCAAATGTTCACAAATGAAATGCTTAATGAGGAGCACTTTGACTCATAGAAACGGCATTTAACAAGATGCATGTTCTGTTGCAAAGTTCCAATTATTTGAAAGAATAGAATGTGGTACACAGACTAGATGGTTTATGGGTTTCCATGATCTACATGTAAACTGCTTTTGTACTCAGTGAACGGTAGCTTAATTTCAATTTGGCTTAAATAAAATTCAAGTTATTTAAACAAAATTGTTTGAGCAACTCAGTTCAAAAAGGTAACTGCCATCAATTCGCGCACCCTTGAGCCAGATGGGATCCTTATCGGCAGACGTTTTGAAAGTTAGGTTTTATTCACTGCCTGAACAGAATTAAACCATTTCAAGTACTTAACGCGGCAAATACTCGGAAGTCATCTGACATTCAGGTGCGACAATTGCATCAACAAATTTCTTGAATAAGATTTTGTGATATCCATCAGAGCCGGTTTCTTTTCAAATGCTAAAACGCGTTCTTGGTCAAAAACTAACGATTGCAAAACATACGAGCTTTTTGCTCACAAATCATCCGGCCTTTTTAGAGCAACCGTCTCGTTACGCCACACTTATAAACGTTGTTGACTGCCTGATCTTGGGGCAAAAATGGATGATTTTATGAAAACCGTTTGGTACCCATAAGCATGTATCCCCTCCAGTATTCATGGGTTTGAGGACTACGTGGTCGGGTTGAGCTAAAATCATACCTTATGCGATTTCAATGTGCAATGTTCAAAGCAAAATTTAACCAAAATGTGTACGTCTGAACTACAAGCAATGCGCAAGTGTTCTGCTAGCTCTCTGATGGCCAATTCCCGGTTTTCGGCCAAAATTTCTTAGATATTGGCGGCCTTATACCGCGTTTGTTATACTCGCTGCTACTGCTACTATCACTGGAATGGATGCAAGCGAAGCTGCTCAACAAACTGCTCGAAAAGCTTTTTCAATATGTGCTTCCGAGTTTAGAAGACAAGTATTTCCACAGATTAGTTCAAAGCATTGTTACAATTACAGGAGGACATATTGAACACACTCAAGACACCGTCCAATAGATATTTGGCGAAAGAAGAGTCCTTACCTTAAAATAGACGATACATTTAACTGACAATAGGACACTGTCTAAGTGGGTTATTTCCTTACTCAACGGACTCACGACCCGTGGAAAGTATCTGCCTGAGACACCCTCTTAAGTGGGTTAAGGACAAAACTATAATTCCGGGTACTTGCGAAGTCGCAGGGGCACTTCTACAAATTAAACGGGTAAGGCATGAGCAAACCCTTGCTGTAAATACGCTTAAGTAAGTTTTCCAGTAGACAGTGTATTGGAGCAAGGTGTGGTGAAGTCGCCGATTTTATTCCCAATTTTCAGGAGCGATCTGAAGTATACAGACGACTTGATTGCGTTCAAGTAAGGTTCAAAGATCAAGTTAATTGTAAAGTTGATTTAGAAAAAATTCAACACAATTGCAACGCTTGGAAGTTGATGATTGGCTACTCAAAGTGTAAAACTATTTTGGTTAAGACGCTGTTATCTGGAACCTTAACCAAACACCAGAAGGAGAGCCTGTGGTGAATGGTAGTGTAATTATGAGATCTGGCTAGATGAGGTTCTGTATTTTAATAAACGTGTATGAAGAAGTTTCTCTGAAAAGGGCCATAGGGACATATGCCATGACAAAGAACATATATCAAAATAGTCAATTCGATGATACGGTCAAGGTGAACTGGTTAACGGCCCGTATTCAACCCATGCTTGCAAGATGGTGTCCATATGGTTCAACGTGGAAGCAAGTTTGATGATTTAATGTCTTGTCTCTAGTGTTCGACCGAAACAGGATTAACAACCGAAAACGTAACCGAACCTTCGGCCTAGGTCAAAGTAGGAATTGGTTATATATTTTAATTGGTATTTTATAGATTCAGGGTGTTTTTCTACATGCAGACAGTTATATCATCCGAATTGACGTGATCCGTCGCGCAAACACTTACCTAGGCATTTATAAACGAGAAAAAATACAAATTCAGCACAATCACGCCGGCCAGCTGATGACCATACGACTCAGAGACCAAGAAGTCTTACGAAGTTAGCCGTGCTAGTCAAACTAATTGTTTGACAAAGTGTTAATAAGACTCAATGCAATCTCAGCATGAACCAGAGTTGATTTTGGCCACTCTACAATCTGACTATAAAGACTCAAAAACAATCTTCGCCTCCAACTTCGAAAATCGTTTTATACGCGTTGGCTTTAATAAGAGCTGTTGTCTCTGATGTTTTTGTTTATATAGGTTTCCTAAAATCAGCTGGCTCCATCACGATATAGACCGATGGGTCAAAAGTGGGAGTTTATCTTTTCTAGAACTCGCCAAGCTGTCAATAAATCTCTCCCTGGGCTGAACACTACATATAAGCTTGTCAAGGAATGCTGGGTATCCTTCAAGGAGACAATGGACTATTCCAAGGTCCTACATTCCGGGTGTCATAACATAAAGATATCCAATGAACAGATGAGCTTGCCTGTGTAGTTACATTGCACTCTCACATATGTATGCGCCTCACACTATATTGACATCCCGTTGGCCACGATCAAACTAAGCATTAAAATTAAATACATAAACCATCTTGCAACATCACCAAATAAACCAGGAACATCCTTAAAATACAGAGAACCCGAAAGCTACTTAATCTCTCCTGTGAATGCCCGGCCATTGCAATATTAAATTATTGAAATTTATGTTCCCATTTCTCGACAGCTTTGCCCCAACTTGCTTGAACAAGTCCAAAAGACTTCGCCCGGTTCATTAGAGAAACAAACAAGTTCTCCCTACCATCCCCTTCTTTACAAACAAAGGAATTGGTAGATACGTTAAACACAGAACCCTCGTGGTATCACAATTTGCCTGTGGAAGCCACCGTTTCTTAACCTAGACTTTAGCCGGACGACGGGATTGCACGAAGACTGAGTCTCGCCTCCGCCGAATACCGATACTATTGCCGAAACCAATTCTTTGACCGCAACTTGCCGAAACCGAAACTTCGGTCGGTCACTACTTGTCTCCATATATACTGTGTCCAAAAAATAAGGTGACATTGTATTTATTTTGAAAATTCTTTATTTATTCTTCCAAATCAATTTCATCCCCTTCAAAGTAATCCCCTCCCGATGCAATGCACTTATGCCAACGGATTTTCCAATCTTTGAAACACTGGTTGTAGTCACTTTCCGGGATGGCCTTCAGTTCCGTCTTCGGCTTGAATCTCTTCTATCGTATCAAAACGGTGTCCCCGGAGCGGTCTTCTGAGCTTGTTGAACAGCCAGAAGTCGCACGGCGCCAGATCATGTGAATACGGTGGTTGCGGAACGATATGGATTGAGTTTTTGGCGAAATGATCACGAATTACGAGTGCGGTATGGGATGGTGCATTATTTTGGTGTAAAAACCAAGAATTGTCTTTCCACAATTCCGGCCTTTTTAGGCGGAAAGCGTTACGCAAACGACGCATAACGTTCAAATAATATTCCTTGTTGACTGTTTGGCCGGTTGGAAGGAATTCATAAAGCACAACACCACGATAATCGAAGAAAACAGTCAACATGACCTTGATTTTTGAGCGACTTTGGCGCGGTTTTTTGGTCTCGGCTCTCCTTTGGCACGATATTCGCCCGATTGATCGGTTGTTTCGGGGTCGTTAGCATAGATCCAAGTCTCATCGCCAGTTATAATGCGTTTCATGACATCCTGGTAGTCGGAAAGCATTGTTTCACACACTTCAACGCGACGCCTTTTTTTTCCAAAAAATTCAATGTTTTCGGTACCAGTCGAGATTTGACGCGCTTGAGGCCCAAAGCATCCTTCAAAATGGTATTGACTGAGCCTTTCGATAAGCCAACTTCATCAGCAAGGTCTCTAATCGTTAATCTATGGTTTTTCAACACCAAATCTTTGATTTGTTGGACGTGAGCTTCATCGGTTGAGGTTGATGGTCGCCCAGAACGCTCTTCGTCTTCGAAACATTCACGGCCGTTTTGGAAATCACTATATCACTTGTAAACATTTTTTTAGACATAGCCTCATCATCAAAGGCTTTCTGCACCATCTTCAACGTATCCGCAGCAGAAAATTGATTCCGCAAACAAAATTTAATGCAAATTCTTTGCTCAATAAATTTCGACATCGCAAAAAACGAAAAACTCACTTTTAGCAGCTCACAAAACGACGCGTATCTCAAACACTATGAATATATTTTGACATGAAATTTCACATAGATTTCACTGTCAGTACTACCAACCTAAAAAGAAAGAAAAATTTCCAAATCCTTCGACGCGCGCAGTTTAAATTCATATGTCACCTTATTTTTTGGACACAGTAGTATATAGAACTAAACCCATTTGAACCACTGTTAGATAAAGCTTATTCGGAGGCACATTATATGAGTTATAACCTTGGACAAAAACCAGGTCTCCGGTCGCGAGCAAAGACATGTGATACCTTAAATCTTTCACGTGGCCCTGAAAATTGAGACCTGGGGATTAAAACTGGACACGTCGCATCTTCGGTTAAGAAGTATTATTTGTTTTAACAGGGCCCTAAGGTTCAATTGTTGTAGAAACGCCTTGACGTCTTGCCAGGTCAGATTGCACAGATCAAGGTAGATTAAGGCAACTTGGCTTTAACGATTAATGAAATATCAAAGCACAAACAAGAATACAAATAAATAAAAATAGATTTCTTGATGTGTATTTATTTTATGAAAATTTCACGCTTTTGTTGAATGTATCTTTAAGATTTAATTTGGTAAAGATTATATTTACAGATCTAGTTATTGTATAAAAGTTAAGAAATTTCAGCTAGTTTAAGATTTTCGCCCAACCAAATAATTTGTAATGAGTTGAATCATGTAAAAAAGGAATTGAAAACGAAAAACAGTTTCAATTCATTGATAACGCTGTTAAATCCAACAATCAAGACTTGCTGTAGGATTCGGACTTAGACCGATCCTAATATCGCTTGGCCCGAAGTTTCAAGAAAACCACATTAGAGGCAAATGAGAAGATTGGAATTTTCATTTGTGGTCGACAGAACTTGTCCAAAGCTGTACTTCATGTACTGCGATTGTTATGATGTAACCATAATGATGTAATGATAACGCCTCTTGTTCGAGTAAAGATTTACTCGAAGGCAAAAATTTCGCAATTCTATTGTTTGGCAGGCTTTAATTATGCCACTCACCAAACGTTTTTTTTTTTTTGGACTGCAATAGATCTTCAATTCATATAGATGACTTTAAATATCTAGCCTTAGAAAGTAACTAATTAATTAATCAGACCAATAATCCGACGATCAAGTTAATGTTGATTTCTATCATTTACGATCATGGTGGACCCGCGATTGCTTCATCCTTGAACCGAGGTTTCGGCATTTCTTTTCGAAACTAGTGGCTAGGATTCGAAGAAGCTCTTTACTGGAGAATTGTTGTCTATTCTTAAAATGTGGTCTAGTCATTGTGTTTGACTAATTTTTCCTTAGAGCACGTAGAAAGTATTTACAATAAAAACAATATTGGTTAAAATACTACTGTAAGAATATACTAAACAGTTTTTAGTTTAAGACAATAAAGACTTATCCGAACGGTTTGAAATTTATATGTGTGCAAGTTTAGAGATTTGTCAAAATTCGAACGACCTATATTTCCAATAGCAAGACTGGCGCTAAATCTACTTCGCGATCCAATTGAACAACTCGAAAAGAGTGCTGTTAAAGCTTATCGATTGACATTATTTCAGAAGCTTAGCCACTCGAGTTTCTGGTTAACACTTTTATGATTTACATTCCCAAAAAAAAATCCTTTGTAAGCAATCGCATGTTAAAATCAAGTTCTGAAACTAAATTTTGACAGATACGTTTCAGTGATACAGATAGGAAGTCACGTTGCGTACGTACGTACAACAATCCGATATGATTGGCTTTTCCTGTTGGGAAACGTAAATACCCCGAAACGTGACAGGAATATTACCCGATAACGCATCATCTAAGTCGAAAAACTAAGAATTGAACCAAATAATAGTAAATTTGAAATTCAAAAATGACAGCTGTAGTTATATCTTCCGAGAATCTAACACGACAACAAATCTATGTTTACCACAAAACTACCATAAGAAACAATGAAACAATTTATGTACGACATCACTTACCAACGCTATCTAAACGCCATAATTCAACATGCAGCCTTTGCTGAAACGCAACGCATATATTCATTTTTTTTTTGTTATCAATTTGTACATTTCTTGGTATCACTAAATATCAATCTAATCAAAAACGTCCATGGTTGAGATATTTTTTATATACTTAGTTGGTCACCGTTGTAGTTAAAAAAAAAAAACGTCCACTACTTAAGCACGGTTCGACATAAGCAAACATAAATAACACTTGTAGATACGTAAGGTCTCTATCTATCAATTCGATCTTTCTCGGCTAAAATGAATTACATGGCTCCACACAAACACATATCCGTATAAATCAAAGTACAATTCGAATCGGAAAAAAAAATTACGTGTCCCTTCTCATGGCCAGAGCCCAGTAAGTGTCTGTTCATAATTTTCCTTATCGCCGTCATTCTCGTGGGCTGTTGATAATATAATATATATAAATTTGTCACGAACATTTTTCAAGAAGAGCTGAGCTTCGGTCAGTCTAGAGATTCACTCACTCACTCTTTCTCGAAGAGTTGGAGTGCGCTGCACTTCTTGACAAAAGATAGAAATATTTCCAAGACAATCGATTTCTAGACTTTCCGATCATTGTATGATTATCACGAACTGAAGCAAGGCAAACAATTTCAAGACCAGCAAAAGGATGCACTAGGAGAATCAAGAACCGAGACTCTATAGTCTGGGACAAGTGCTTTATCTCGAATGAAAGATCTTTACTGGAATAATATTTATGCGCTTCTCTGGTGACATTGCCCAACCGAAATTAATATGTGGACATAAAGAAATCCCTTTTTTTTGGGAACAAATTACGAAGACACTTGAGTTTCAGAGATGCAACGAAACCCAGGACTATGTATCAGGTTTCGAGGAATCGAAAGGAAATAATCCATCGTACACAGTCGTACGGAAAAGTATCTGTGAGTTGCATCGTGTGAGATCTCTTGTAATTATTTGTTTTGGTTGGCGAGAAACCAAAACATTGGTTACGAAGGAAATGAGGAAAAGAAAGGATCTGCCACTAATCTATATCACACGGATTATATTGCGTTTGTGTGCATGAAGAGGTAGTAGCAACAACAGCAGCAGCAGGTAAGCAAGATAAGAACAGCGATACAGTGTATCTGTTTGTAGGTTTTTTTTTTTTTCTATTCACTTCATATTGGGGTTGGGTGAACAATATGCTGGGCGATGATAGAAAGGCAAAGGCAGATGTTATGGTTATTCCATAGTCGGAAAGATTGAAATATTGAGCGTTGAACGACGCCAGTATTGTCCATCGTTTATGTAAATAATAGAAATGATTATTGGTAGAAATATACAAACTGTTGCTGTTGAAAATTTTGTGTTATTAATAAAAAAAGGTGTAGGAAGTCCAAATCGAAGTTGAGCACAAACGGCACTGTGTTATTCAAGCAGCTGTCAAGAGATCGCTCTGACTTTGCTGATTTCCGGTAAATACACTTAGGATATGATGATTTTTAAAATATCTATTTATAGTTAATGATGAAAGGTTAAGGAAAACTGTATTTGAGTCTTTTTTTTAGCAAGACTGGACATTTAAGGCGCAAGCTCGACTGGTTCTTTACTCGATCGGAGTTGAAAAAAAAAACTATAAAAATGCAGCAAAACCGACTCAGTCATCTGAGAAGCTGAGGCAGGAGTGATTCTGTGAACCCCGTCAAAAAGGCAATTTCTTTTAAGAGGTGAGCTATATAACACATACAGTATCTCACATCGGTATTCGTACAAACACCTTAAACTACATTATTATTAAAAAAACTCGAAATGACTTATTAGTTTTTATTATTTTTTGTAACCAAAATGCTAATTAACATTACACTTATAAAAGAACATCTTTATTTACGCAAAACAACAGAAAAGAAAATTAAAAATAAATAAAAACAAAAAAGACTCTATTTATTACGTCACTTTCGTATTTGTATAAAGCAAGTGCAGATAACTAAAATAAATTAAATTGAATTTTTAGTACTTTTTGGGTATCCATTTTGTTGGATGAAGTTTCTTATACAATTGGGCATCGAATCCACAAATTTTTTCAAAAGTCAAGTCCAATTTCGTCCCATTCCCTTTTAAGAACATCTCTCAACTGCTTCGTGTTCTTTATTGCACTGCTGCATTTTTTTTTCACATGGACCCATAGATTTTCGATGGGGTTTATATCAGGCATTTGTGGAGGCGTTTCCAATACCCGAGGACAATTGTAAAGCAACCATAGCCAAGTGTTCAGAGCTTTATGTTTTGGATCGTTGTCTTGATAATAATTAAAAGTGTTTCTAATTCCCAACTTGGTGGCGCTAGTATGCAAATTATCTTTCAGGATATTAATTAACTTAGCACCGTCAATTATTCCGTCTATAAACACTTCATTACCGGCTCCAACAGCGGAGAAGCAACCCCAAACCATAACCTACCCACCTCCGTGTTTTACCGCAGGTGCTTTATTTTTCATATTAAGGCTAGTTCTGGGTTTTCTCCATACTTTCTGGTGCCCGCCTGACCGGAATACATTAAATTATGACTCATCAGCAAAAATCACCGTATTCCAAAAATCTTGATCTTTGCTAGAGTATTATCTAGCAAATGCCAGGCGCTTCCATCGATTTGTTTTGCTAATAAGAGGTTTTCTTAGTGCAGTTCTGTTCCTAAACCCATGTTTTCTTCTCACAGTTTCTGCACAAACAGTCTTTCCAGTTCTTTCGCTAACTTTTAGTATTAATTTCGGTGCACTTATTTTGGGATTTTTGTTTGTTTCTTTTGAAATTTGTAGTTCGTCTCTATCACTCAACACTCTTCGGTTTACATTACTTCGTTTATTGACTAAAGAATTTTCACTTTTTAACTCTTTTATTATGTGTTGTACTGTTGAATGTGTTCTTCCAATCATTTCACCAATTTCGCGATATGTTTTGGTGTAACGGAACAACGATTATTCACACTCGTCGGATATTTCAGTTCCTTTTCTCCCCATGGTTTTTTTTAACAAGAGACAACACGAAAATGAGAAAGATATTAAGTAAAAAGCGTCTCACAGGAGCAGGTTAGCAAAAAAAAGTCAACTTCCACAGCCTGAACTACCTATAGTTTCGACAGTTTGTGCTTCTACGAACACGAAAGTGGCGAAATAAATGGGATCTCTTTCCTCTTTTATTTTTTTATTTTTCAATGCAGTTGTTTTGAATAAAAAAGTCTTTTGTTTTTTATAACAGTAAAGTTGATAAGAATAATGGCTAGACAAAAACATAAAAACTAAATAATGATTTCGAGATTTTCATTGATAATGCAGTATTTGGCGTTTGGACGAATATGGATGTGAGATACTGTAGATCAAGCACAAGATATGCTCGTATCTTGACGTATCAAGTTTTGTTTAGAGGATCAACCTCTAATACAATTAACGCTACCTCAGGTGTGTCTCAAGGTAGCCACCTTGGTCCTCTTTTATTCATTTAAGCCATTAACACAAACGTTCTCATTTATGCCGACGGTATGAAAATATTTAAGTGTATCAACAATCTATCCGACTACAGAGCTTTACAGGATGACCTTAACTTTATTTTGCAAAATGGTGCTTCAATAATAGTTTGTCATTGAACATATCTAAATGTTTTAACATGTCCTTTTCGAGAGGCTTTAATCCTCTCTCCTCTGAGTACACCATTAATAGTTCTGCGACGGCCAAAGTAAAACTCACAAAAGGACTTAGGTGAACAATTAGCTCCAAATCTTGACGTCACAATTCATATTGAGCAAATAGTCAAGCAAAGCAAAATAATTTTCATGTCCATTAATCACAAATACCGAATCGAGTCTGTATTTCGACATTTAACATAGACTGATCCTCTTCGTCTTCCACCTTTTAAGGACCGTCTTCTACTTATCAGCCTTGATTCTTTGTAAAAACGTCGGGAAGTGAGTGATATTGTGTTTTTACATTTGGTAATATTGACGCACCATCACCTCTTGACCAAGTAAATTTTAGTGTTAAGTCTCAAGTGATGAAGTGTTGAATTTAAGAAAAACGAGTGCCTACCGAGCATTTGCGATCACACGTGGGGTCGAGGAAAGCAGACAGAGCATTTTCAGAAAAAAAAATCAGCTTAAGGATACCGGAGAGTCAAGGATATGAATTACAAGAATACAAGACGTCATAAATGTAAACGAGGAGTTTTTTTCTGCCCAGAAATCAGGCACCATGTCTTTCCGTGCTGATCTTTCTTGCGACAAAAGAATCTATGACAATTCAGCACGCATTTTCATAAATTGCTAAACGCTAATGACCAAGAAAGAGCAAGAGAGTTATTCCTAAAACAGCAAAATTTAGGCTCAGATAGTTAAGAATCTGAACTTTTCACACTACGACACAATTTTTGAAAAGAGCAGCGAATTTCAACCAGCTATAAACAGCGAGCAGCAAATGTCTTGATACCCAAACTTGTTTTGTTAAAAAACAAATTTTACAAAACAAACAAAACATTTATAAAAAATATATTTGTCAGAAGCTTTTATGAAAAATAAGACAAAACAAGTTTGGGTATCAATGCTTTTGCTAATCACTGTATACAATTCGAAAGTCAGAATTGCGATCCCAGGAAAAGTGATCCGGTTTGTTTGGACCAATGACCAAATGGGACAAAACATCACAACCGATAGCTATAACATTGACACCTTTGTAGAGGTCCGACCAAGATTTTTCACAGACAAACGATGTTTCTTCAGATTTTTGATCAAGACTCCCCACTCAAAGGACAGAAAATCTAAGTCTTGAGAGTTTTCTTTTAAAATGGGACCGAATGACAGATACGAAAGACAGCAGACAAGATTTAAGAGAGCTTCAGAAATTGAAGAGCTCAAGGGTATGGATGAGTCCCGCGATCGCTACAATACGCGGTTTGTAGGTTTTTTAGGAAAGCCAAGCATGTTACCGAAGCTTAGGGTATAGAAGATGTATTTCAGCAGCTACTTAATGGGCATCAGGTAGAAGGAGAGCCCATCTCCCCTCAGAGATTTCAAGAACTTGACTCAGCTATCAAAAAACTGAAGAATAAAAAGGTCGCCGGCTCTGATGGTCTTCCACCCATCAAGCATACTGGAGATAGTTTGATAGGGTGCATGCATCAAATTGTCAGCCAAGTATAGGTGGATGAAGCCATGCCCGATGACTGGACTATCAGCTCTATATGCCCCATCATCAAGAGAGGCGATCCTATGTATTGTTAGAACTATCCATGCATATCTTTCATGTGACATCTTCAATCTCGTGTTGCAACAGAAAGTGCGAAGGGCCGGTGTAAACATGGAAGACGCTGCGAGAGAACAGGCGAAACAAGTTGGCCTTGAAGTTAACGATGACAAAACCAAGTTCATGTTGTCAACAAACAGAGAAACATCTGTCCACCGCATAAGACAAAACGTCACTGTTGGCAACAGTAAATAATAAAGGGCTTTACCTACCAAGGAGTAAATATAAATTCTACGAATGGCATCATCTCATCGAATATTTGGTCTCGTATGCGAAGAGAACGAATGGAGGAGAAGATATAACCACGAACTCTATGAGCCGCATGTGGATGTAGTTCAAAAAGCCAAAGTACGATGACTATACCGGCTCGGCCACATCGAGCGAACGGACAATAATGTACCACAAAAGGGGAATTTCGAATCACAGCTCTCAGGTTCGAGACGACAAGGAAGACTGGAATCAGCGGCCGTGTCTCAGGCAAAGTATCTTCACGGGTCGGGAGCAAAATTAGCGCAAACTCGCGAGCGAGCAGTACAATAATGTAGATGTAGTCCGGGAGGCAAAAATCCGTCAACATTGAGCGGTCAGAATAAATGTTGTCATTTCCCACCAGATTCACGACGAAATGAGGAAAAACCTAACCTGCGGTTGCGAGGGACCTTTATCTTACTAACTGGAAGCAGCTTGCCTCGGATCGTGAAGCATGGAAAGCAGCTTTACCCTACGAATATGCTTATATTCTACAATGGTCGTTTGCCTGGTAACAGAGGAGATGAATTTTTTCGTAAAGATGTTATTTCGTCTCATAAAACCCCCATGACCCCAAGCCTCATGAAAAATCGTAAAGCTGGGCTCTGGTTGCCTCAAGAGCTCTCGCGTCAAGAATTGTTATTTTTGATCGCAAAACACATTCAACGGGTCTGGAAAAGGATCAAGTGTGGTCCACATGGCCTTAAAAATATAATGAGTGCAATGATTTTTTTTTAATTTTATGTACAAAATAATTGAATGTGCAATTTCGAAAAGTGCACGTCTCTATATTGAAATGAATGGAGTCCGAATGAAAAAAATATACTTGTTTACAAAAAAATATTTTAGGGTTTCCTTTTTGGGCCAATAAGCAGTTGAAGGTGCAGAGATATTTTGATGTTAATTGGTACAGTGAGACATTTAGAATACATTAATAGGAAATAGGACTTACTGGTCAAAATATGCGAGATGTGCCCTTTTAGAAAATGCTTATTAAATAACAGCATATCTAAAATTTCAAGCTTAACTAGTTTCCACTATGTAAACGTGTTTTTTTTTTGCTATGCTGCACGACAGGCACCGTGCCACCCATCCTCTATGTATCTCTTACACTCACAGGGTCCATTGGATAGCATCTCGTCATAAATCAATTTACATTAATTTCCAATGCAATATGCAATTTGTTCAATCGAAAAAGTGCCACAAACAAGTTGAAGTAATATAAATCAACATTACCCTCCCCAGCGAGAGTATCTGTGTCCGTATGTACATATCTGCGAATTGAAACCGCATAATGCCACCAATTGCTTCCAGATAAATTACCAGAGAACCGCATCCATCTCAAGCGTTGCCAGTTCGATTCTTTACTTCACGATGATTAATAATAACTACTCTTGCCAACGACGTGGAAACTATTTTCAATTAACAATTCCTCTCTTCCTTTCCTCTGGTCATTGGCAAAGGCCCATCACTGTGGCTGCAGTCTCCGCCTAGGTCGTTATGAACTTCGATTGATTTTGAGCCTTTTCGTTCTGTTTTCAAGCCTGTTCGCCTTGCAAACACTCTGGCGAAAAGGGTCGAGACTCCACAAGGAGAACAACGAGCATTGATACGTTGCGTTCGAGTGTGTGTTCGAGGTATCTTACGATGACGTTGCTTTTTGCGAGTTAACCTCAAAGCCCCAAGAGTCGGTTGCAGCAAACACGCTCTTGAACGAACTAATACATTTGTAATTTCAGATCATTTGTTTAACTTCGATATGCACTTTAAGAGGCTCGGAAACAAAGCAAACTGAAACTAATGAGAAAATACTGATTTTTAAATCTCTAAGAGATGAAACAGAGAGCCCATGTTTTTAAATACAATAGTTCGTTTGAGTTGCCTTTTTGTACTTTTGTTCTTTTGAAATGAACTGGTTTTATTACTTTTAGACGATGGTTCGTAAAGGAACAAAACCTTTATCCTAAGAGTAATTTTCTGCGTAGAAAAAAATGCTAATCAAAATTTGAAACAAGTTCTAAATGCTTTTAGCTCGTAGAAGGTCCTTTGTTGAAAAACAAAAATGTGGCTTACAACCCAACCAAATGGATAGTAAGTTTGGTCACAAAGAAACAAACTTCTTCAAAATCTACTAAAAATATCGAGTAATTAGTCAAATTTTAAAAATTATATAAAAACAAGTTAAGTTCCATTGCATAACAGAGTGCGCGAAAAATAGTTTTTGAGTAACATAATATTTAAACTAAGGTTAAAACACTGAAACCAACGATTGTTGCTTTATTTAAAAAATTTGACTTTGAAATTAATTCTTTATTATTGTTTTGTTCAAATGATTGATTCCGATGGCCGATGCTGCTTAACAAAAAAAATTGACCAATTTTTGTCTTGAAGACCTGAATCGTATGGATCGCCACAAAAAATTCCAAAGGCATAACGTCGCAACTACGAAGTGACCGTGCATCATCACATAACGACTGAGTACACAGCAATAGCACTCGTCGATGGCTAAATCCTCAATGTTTTGGCATCAAAAATCGGGTATCATGCCTCGAAAGCGATCTCCATTGACAAACATTTCTCCCATTGTAGTTTTGAGAGGCAAATGGTCCAAAAGGGGCACCTGTTCTAAATAAGGCAAAACAGTCACAAAGTGCAGAAACGGTTAAAGGGAGTGCTCGCAAAACGGCTGAGGAGTGATTTTAAGTCAAGGTGACTGATACATTAATCAAATCAAACCAAGCAAAGAATTATTAAGCAAAAATTGTTTACCACAAGTTTCAAAATCGAGGCCTTTGAAGATGACATAGCAATCGTGGTAAAACACAAAAACGTATTCGATACTCTCTCTAATGAGTGACATGAAAATGGACTATTTATCAATTCGTATAATATTTGTACTCAATCCAAGCGACGGAAAGCTATCCAGATCTATAATCGAAATGACTACTACTCACTGTCGACCAATAACAGCGAAATTGAGATAATCAAAAGCATAGAACATCGCGGATTGAAAATCGACGATCATTTTCCTTGGCGCGAACTCTTATATGGACTGTATCTTCAATTTAAGAGTATTGTTTTGCATTAGGCATTTTTATTTTTAAGTTCAGAGTAAAACTCTAAACAGAGCTCTAGCACATCGAGCATACTCTGAACCGAGCGTATTCAGGGTACTGTGATTTGGTTTTGAAACACAGTTGAACGCTTAGTTGTCATTCGATTAGCAATCATATGTTATATTTTTATGATTCCACTTTCCAAGCGTGCATAGTTTTCTGTAATTTCCCCAATTAATTTTAGGATCATAATTTTCTTCCATTTAAACCCTAAAATAAAGTTTTTTGTTAGTTTTATTTTATATATTTATTACCTTCTACGCCAGAATAACAAATCTCGTGCTGCATTTTAATTGTTTTGGTTTTTTTATTTATTTGTTTTCCCTCCTGTCACATTAAATAATGGCCGTGCTTAAATTTTTGTTCTGAATACTCTGTCAATTTATACTGAGCACACAGAGTGCGCTCTGAGCATGCTCCAAACGGAAAAAGAAAAACGAATTCAGAGCTCTGATACGTCTGCGCTAAAAAAGAAACACGAGATTTTCATTGACAATTCAGGCTCTGCTCTGAACGAAAAAAGAAAAACTCCAATTGGTGTATTTCAAACGATATTCAAATCTGAAAGTTCAAAAGCAGGCCTGCTACTGGTAAGCTGGACATGCGACAAAAGCCCATTTGGATAATATCGTTTTAATTCATCTTTTAAAGTTTGAGCTGTCAAAGCAATCTTCCGAATGACAGCACTACATTTTATGGGCGACCAGCGATTTCTGCATGCTAAAAGTCACACATTTAACATATCATAAGTAGACGAGCCCAAAGGATGCTTGACGTTCCGGCAGCGTGCAACACTTATGAAGAGAGAGAATTGCCACATACTGCCCAAAACGTTAAGAGCTTAATTTTTGAAATACAATCGAATCTTTACTGATTAATATGCAACGGAATTTAAATCACATTTTTAAACTTAATGCTTTTTATAGTAAAAAAATAAATTGTAATTTAGCATCAGTTCATAATTGAAAGTGACCTGCAGATAAGCACTTTGGTTCGAGGGCTAACTATACATATCTAAATGAATAAGAAAATGTTTCTTGTTTTTGAAGCCGCCGAGGTGGAAATGCGGCTCATTTGAAGAAATGAGTTTTTGACCAAAACTGTCCTCAGTCAGCCATTTGACTGCAATCTGAGATCGTTATGCAATAGATAATGCGATTGACGTTCAGTTGCTGGGATGTTTTCGGCACTGATGTTCTAAAAACAAAATTAACACACAAATTCCAAGAGCTAATGTTCCATGGCATGATTCCTATGGTAAGAACAACAATGAGAATTTAGTGAAATGTGTCCCAAAACACAATTTTATTATTTTCTTCTTAAATTTAAACGTGGTCCTTCGAGTTTTCTTACAATTCATCCGATTGTAATGTCGTTCAAGTGGACGCCGCCATTTAATGGTGAGCACTTGGGCACTTTTTTTTCGATTTCGTGAGAACTTCGACCTTTCGCCCCCTGACATATGAAGCCCCAAAGTCCCAAAGTAACCCATGCAAAGACTTTGAGTGTATCTTCTTCATTGGTAGGTGAATTCTGATCAGTGAGAAGCAGCTCCGCATTTTATAAGTGTGCCGCTGTGTTTAGATGGGAATGGGCCTCGTCTATTTCTATTGAAAATCGTCCACAGCGTCGTTGAGGTTCAGGAAAACGTAAGAACTGTTATGAAGTAGCAGTTTGGATACTTTCTAAACTTTTTAAGAGAATGTCTTTAACTGTTTTACTAAAATGTGGAATGGTAAGTTCGCGGGAGTCGGTGGTTCATCCACGACCTCTTCCTTCTGAGGCGAGTTGTTTAACGTTTTAGTTTTTTGCCAGTCGTCATATCATCGGCAAATCTACTCTAAAATTTGTCTTGTGCCAAAATACTGGCGTATTATTCTGCAGAAATTTTAAAGCAAAACTTATATTTGACTTCATTTGAAAAATGTGTGGTACCTTTCGATGGGGTAGTGTGTTTTTGGCCACCTTGAGTATGTTTTCCTTAAGGTAGGCAAGAGTACATCTGTCTCTCTGTGTGTTGGCAATTTTTTACAATTTTAGAAATGGACGTCGCAAGAGATATGATTTGCGAGGCTGATCCGAACCCAGATTCATCAATAGGATCATAACTGGAAACAAAACGTGGATTTATGAGTACGACACGCAATCCAGACGTCAGGCAAGTTAATGGCGCTTACCAAATGAGCCGAGACCAAAAAAAAAAAAAGAAAAAACACGTCGTTTTCAGTAAAAAAAGAAGGCAATGCTCACGGATGACGCTGTAGTGCATCATGAATATTTGCCAGAAGGCAAGATAGTAAACAAATAGTATGACTTGGGCGCTATGAGATGTTTGAGGCCAGAATTGTGTGCAGAAAACTCGTGGATTGGGCTCCCTGTGATATATTTCTGTTAAAAAAAACCATTAAGGAGAAACGCTTTTCAGCAGCCGAGAGGAAGTAATGGAAAAATCGAAGGAAGCACTGATGGACAAACCGAAAATCGAATATAGAAAATGTTTCGAGGATTGGATCAAGCGCTGGCATAAGTGTATTTGAAGAGACAATAAAGATTAAGATGAATAAACTTGTATAAATAAATTCCGGGAACTTTTTGATCAAGGGGGTATGTACTTACATCCCTATTGCGCTTGGCGAGTCGCATCAAAATTGAAGCGACTGTGAAACTTCGGTATCACTGTTGGCGATCTAATGAGTTATCGATCACTTAAGTTGACAGAATATTGTCGACTTGAAATTTCACACTATTAATAAGTCAAAAGTGGTCGAAAAAACATAAGTATTTGGTGAGAAATAAGGCGAATATTAAAACAATAAGAAAAATGACCGAATTCAAAAAGAAGGTAATAATTGTTAAAGTTTTAACCTACTCGTTCCGTTTTATTGAACGTTGTTTTTTTGGGAGAATTTGGTTCTTTACAAAAAGAAACCAAAGAGAATACTGGGAGCGGTTCTGTGTAGAACTGAATTCCAAAAGACCTCCCGCACGTGAAGGAAAACCGTTGCACGATCTATAGTTTGATTTTTATTTAATTTTAAGGTTTGGTTATACTACAATTAAGATTAAAGAGAAAGCAGTTGCCACAGGAGGAGATCAATACTATTAGCTCTATCTGTTTCCGCTAGAGCAGGCTGTTGATTACTTACTCAGCCTTTAATAAACTGTTAATCAACCAGGATGTGTCTTTGTACAGATATTAGCAAAGATGTCAGTGAGATATGGAAGCTGGATCTTAATGTTCCATTCTGCGTGAAGAAGAAATACCGAGCTGTCGGAAATCTTCAAAGAATGCAGTTGAAAGAAGTTATTACTGCAAAACAAAACTGAAGTGCAGGCAGAGTTGATGTTGCTGCATAAATGAAATTGCGAGATATACGCGGAAGACGTATGGTCTCCAAAAAACAAAAAAACTAGCTTTACTATTAGCGAAGGAGGCAAGAAAAGAAAAGGAAAACATTGAGAAATCCCGTCGCCATAGATCTGTTTTTATTGTTAACATTATTTTTATTACGCTCCGTTCTAAAAAAACCTAGAATTTTATTTCGCTAACGTCCGGTTTCTATTGAAGAATTTTGTACTTCTGACGACGTAAGTTTTAATGTATGCTTGTAGCTTAAATAAAAACCAAGCAAAACAGAACGTTAAACACTTCGCCATTAGCCTTATATGTCCCTAAGTTCACTGATATTCCAAACAAATGAATCGTGCGTTGAACCGGGATATGCAGCATCAATATCGCGACATCTCGAATCATCATTTAGTCTAAATATTGGCAAAATTTAAACAAAATCAATGAAACGAACAACTGAAATGCCCTTTTTGCTTCAGATGTTGGTGTCTAAATTCCAATGTTCCATCAGCACATCCTTTTGTTCTAGGTAGTCCGGCATTTGCACAGAAATAGTTTTCTATGCCAAAGTCTTCCACAACCTCAGACAAGATGACTTAAACAGATGTTTGCGAGAGCCACAAATCAATGGCCCTCCCTACGCATGTTCGGTAGCAGCCGCCTGCGAAAAAACGTAGCGCACAAACTTACTTCAAGACAACAGGTATGGACTTGAAATTATCTTTCATTTCGTTCCAATTAAAAGCAAATGCATCCTTTTGAAAATAAGTTAGAAAGCGAATATATCCTGCGGATCACGTCATTGTACTAACATTTCATCAGGAAGGCGTTCGAGCTATCTCGAATTCTTCTTCGACTCCTGCACATGCTTACCTTCTTTTTTTCATCCTGTCCGTACTTAAGGGAGACTTTGTTCTTGAAATTTTCAAAGAACAATATTTTTTTATGACGGATTCTTAATCTTCATGTAAGAAGAAATAAATCTGTCGAAGCGTTTCTCGGATTTCGAAAGTTAACAATATTTTAAAGGCGTTTGTAATATATTTGATTTGACACCGTCAGCGCGCACTGACCATTCGAGGGACAAAGCAAGGGCGCGGAGAGGCAGGAGACCGACGCAGCAAAAAAGGCCCGGATTGAGCAGCGGGAGATGTTAGAGTTTCAACATGAGTAGCTAGAAGCAAAGGAGGGATGCCTCTATTGACCAGCCATTGCCGATTAGCGGTAATTATAAACACATTTAAAAACTTCAAACGCGTTTTTCTTGAAAACACGTTTTTAAAAACATCTATGCTTTGAGTTCGTGTTTCAAATCAACAAAGAGGGGGCAGTGATGTCAGCCGTTTACCTCCCTCGATTTGAGGACCTGTTTTCGAGGAGCTGCAACGGACGCCATTAGGTTTTTTTTTTTCAATATATGTTCATATCATGAACAAAAGCATGAAATTAAGACAAAACCGCACTACTCAAAAAGCTTTACTCGTTTCCTTTAAAAAAAAATTAAATACATGAAATATGGCACTCCAAGGACAAAGTCTCCTTTAAAAATAAAGGTCCATACTGCTGATCATGTCATGTCAAAACAAAATAACTAAAGTAATTAAACTAACTAAATGATTTAATTGTGGCTGCCTTGGTTTCGTTCAAATTCGAATGGAAAAGTTCGCGAACTGCAATACCAAAAATGCTCTCGGAGAACGTGCAACTCGCGAAGCGAAGGAGTACAGAACGCCTTCAAGTCAAACGCTTAGCAGACACACTTATTGAAGGGACAAAGAGCGAATATCTCCCATAGACTTATTTTTGAATAAAGTGTCTTAAAGCTTAAAAAAAAACAACAGAGACGAAAAAACAAACAGAGAAATATTTACTTTCGTAACCATGTTCTTTTAATTTGAATTGAAAGTTTTCATTTCTGATAAGTAGGATCAAACTAGCCTTTCATCGTGGATTCAAAAATCCATCCAGATTATCAAAGAAAGTTGCCCACTTTGGGAACTAAAAATTTATCAAAACTTTCAACTTTTTGGTAAAAAAAAGAAAGAAAGAAAGAAACGAGAGAAATACTAAAAATTTGTTCACCCTTCGACTCCACCACAATTTCATCTTTTCGTTTGATTCGATGGCGACGACGACGATGGCATTGTTTCTTGAGTACTACTTGGGCTTCCGGTGCATTTGGCAGGAAATAAGAAAGTTTGAATACCGTAAAGCTATGACTGTAATCCTGTGGTTCGTCTTTTGCAAAATCCTTTTCACTAAAAGCGAAGTCAATTGCGAAGTTATTAGGACGTCAGGGGAACATCGGCCGATGTAGCAGAAGTGTACTTGTACCTAACTGCTTGTGAAGAACAACGACTCTACTGGCATCAAAGAGGGAAAATTGAAAAGTTTTTCCACTTGACCGCCTTTAAGGTTTAAATCGGCCTGTTTTGCTTGTGGCCTCCATCTCACCACGCAATCTAAAGGAAAATACGTTTTTTTTCGCAGTTTTATTGTTTTCTTCTTGGACTTATTTGCTACTCGAGCCGATAAGGACGAGGTTCAACCGGGTGGGTAATAAATTAATTCGTTTTTTTTTCTCATATAAATATACTCGGGTTATCGGCTAGGTTATCGTTCCGACGCTGTTTGTTCTGAGTCTGACTAAAAATTGAATCGGTGGGTTGTTTTTTTTCAATGGTGAAAGAGTGTGCATAAGGAGCAGTAAAAAAAATTAACGTTTCATGGTTTTGATTAATTTTCAAAGCATTTCAATCTCGGCGTCGTTCGTATATGAATGGGCAATAAAGAACACTGATAAGCTTGATAATCAAGTGCGATGCAGGCAAGCGAATTTTTATTCAAAAGTAGCAACAAGTCGTCTGCGACATGATTACACTATAGTTCGAAAATGCAATGAATAATCTGAGATACAATTGGGCACACATACGAGGCTGATGATCTCATTAAAGTTCAAAAGTAGGCAAAATAATTTTCTAAATTTGAACTTTTCACTGTCCGCAAATGAGACTGAAGTGTGAAAGTACGAGCGTTATTGCATAGCGAGGTTATTTCCATATCGGATCAGAGATTATCTCAGTATCAGCGATATTTCTAATATTTAATCATCGGCAAGGACAACGATGAACCTACTTTGTTTATTGTACGAAAACATACGGCTGGTTGACACAGTTGGTTAATTTATAGCTTTTTAATTGAATTAATTAACGGATTTGATTCCTGATAGAAGCCTTAAAATTTGATCTTGTTTTCAGGCCGTCACCGTTGCCATTGTCATTGGGATCAAATGCCATGCAAACGATAGGAGTCTGCCTAATTGGGTACCCCACTCATGGCCGTTGCACTATTAGCTAAATAAAAAATAAAATTGGTTCGAAAAACTGAATTAAATAAATAAGAGTGCACTTGCCTTTGTTATCGACTAACGGCGAATAAAATACTGCGAATTTAGTGAATGCAAACAAGTCGATAGGAAATTTTTCAATCCTTCGTTAAAAAAAATAAAGCACACTCATCGGGGTTTTTAACCACACAATTCTCTCCTTGATCCTAAGTCATATGTGGGAAGTAAATTATGTAAAAATTCTGGGCGTTCCGATCAGGTCGTCTAATTTGAACGCTTGAAACTTCTTTGTTTTGGGTTTTTTTTTTATAAGTTTTTTTTTAATAGTCATGGAAGGTCTCAAAGGAGGATAATCGGCAAAAGTGCGATAGCTTAACCTGATGTTCCCATCAAGACCCTTTGAAACTGCAGCAAAATAGCCCACTTGTCCGAAATTATTTTCAAGAACTAATGGTTCAATGGATCAAAGGACAAAATCAACATGCAAGAAGGAAACTGTAAAGTGGCCTCGTAAAGGAAATGCAGAAATATCTGTAATTGCTGTGGCTTTACAATAACCAGTATGTGTCAATTGCAATAATTTGGCGTTCATCACCCTCAATAATCATGGCTTTTGTCATTGGATGAATCCAAAGAGAGAGGTCGAGGAGTTAATATTAAACATTTTTTTTTTTGTATTTCAAACATAATAATGAATAAACAACAAGGGTCTGCAACTGCGACTAGTTACATAACTAACGAGCAGTTTGTTTTTCATAATGAAAAGGGGTAGGTAAGAAGATGACTAACAGTCTACTATTTTTCAGAAAATGGAGATAATTATGATTTTGAAATAATAGTAACGGGAGCATAGATAGATAGGATTTAATCTATCCAACGCGTTCACTCCCAGCGCCTCTTGTCGCTTTGTAACTATCTCGCTGTTTACTTGCTGATCTTATCTTTCGAGTAATTAGCAAGGTCTGAGAAGACTTGTTGCTTCCTCGTTGACATGCTCCTGAAGTCTTTTCTTGTGTGCTTTGGCCCTACAGTTGATCCCCTCAAGAACAGTAGGTACCTTTAGTTCCTGGTGGAGGTCACTGTTTCTGATGTACCATGGAGCGTTCACAATGCCTCTGAGGACTTTATTCTGGAAACGTTGGATAGCTGCGATGTTGGTTTGACTAGCACATCCCCAAAGTTGAGCGCTATAGTTCCAAACTGTTTTTAGGATTTGGTTATGTAAAAGAATTTTATTATAAATAGAAAGATATGATTTCCTGCCTTACAGTCACTCAATTTTTCGCCATTTAGTTTCTAGTTCTATTATTTTTATTCTAATTTGCTTTTGCCAAAATTAAACGTGCAAAAACTTTTTTTTGAGAGTTCTTCACGCCGGTTAAATCGTGACTTTGCGTTGTCATAACAGCCAATGGCCAACAGCACTAGACAAATATCACTTATACAAATTTCGAAAGTAATGACGACAATGATCCGGTCGATAAAACTTCAAGAGATGTAGCACAGTAGGTATATATAAGACCGACGACAGGATGTGCTTTATTCAAACTCTATTAAAGTCTCTTTTTTCGAAAATAAATTTCCTTATTTAAAACAAAAATCGCCGTGTTGTAAACAAAAAATTTGTCAAACTGACTGAAATCAGCGTGTGCCAGAATAGAGGATAGAAAGCAACTTTAAGCTGGTAAGTAACGAAAAATTCAAAGGTTTCTCTGAAAAATATAATTAGAAAACAAAAAATATGAATTAAGGATGTTTCTTCAAATTCATATAAAAATTTGTTGGAAATATAATAGGACTACAGGTTGAAAATGTCGTTATTGCAGACAACTTCATATCTATCACTCTGAGGTGAATTTTGACCATGACAGCTGTCACATCGGAAACTTCATGTCATTGTCTTATTATTTCAGTCTAGGTTATTGGTCATTAGTGAAAACACACAAGTTTTTTTTTTTTCGTGCCATCAAAATAACATTTGCGGGAAGTTTTAATATGCTTGTTTCATTTAAAGAAAAAAGCAACCGAAGCGCATCAATTGCTTACCGAAGCTTACGCGGGCTATACTATAGACGTTAGAATGTGTCAGCGGTGGTTTAAGCGGTTAAAAGATGGTGATTTCGACACCGAAGACAAAGAACGCCCCGGGCAGGTGAAAAAGTTTGAAGACCATCAATTGGAGGCATTGCTCGATCAAGATCCGTCACAAACGCAAGAAGAACTTGCAAAATCATTTGGCGTCGCAAACCATTTCCGATCGTTTGAAAGCAATGGGAATGATCCGGAAGGTAGGACAGTGGGTGCCACGAGACGTCGAACGCCGATTTAGCATGTCCGAAATGCTGAAAAAGAAGTCTTTTTTGCATCGAATCGTCACTGGTGATGAAAAATGGGTACATTACGATAATCCGAAACGTCGGGCAACGTATGGATATGCCTCAACATCGACGGCCGTTCAGAATATTCATGGCCTGAAGGTTATGCTGTGCATTTGGTGGGACCAGAAGGGTGTTGTGTATTATGAGCTGCTCTAACCGAATGAAACAATCACAGGCGGGGTCTACCGACGACAATTGATACGTTTGCGCCGAGCACTGAAGGATAAACGGCCGGAAACGGTCGCAAGACACGACAAAGTTATTTTGCAAGATGACAATGCTCGGCTACATGTTGCAAATGTCGTCAAAACTTACCTTGAAACGCTCAAATGGGATGTCCTACCCCACCCGCCGTATAGTCCAGACCTTGCGCCATCCGATTACTATCTGTTCAGATCGATGCAACATGGCCTGGCTGACCAGAACTTCCGTCATTTCGATGATGTCAAAAAATGGATCGATTCGTGGATTGCGGCCAAACCGGTTGAATTTTTCAGAACGGGTGTCCATGAATTGCCAGAAAAATGGGCAAAATGTGTGGCTAGCGATGCGCAATACTTTGAATATTGAATTTATATCTATTTCTCCTCAAAAAAGCATTGATTTATTTATATTTTGATGCTTTAGTGAAAATGTTAAGCCCCCCGATTATTTGTGGAATATTATTTTATTCAAATGATAACCTAGGTTCGCTTGCCAGAAAGCCATTCTGTAAACTCAATTTTTCACACATTTTTAGTCAGATATTGGAAAGTGCTTGTATTGTCTTTCGATTCACCATGAATGACTAAGTTTCTGTCAATTTGTTGAGCGTATAGGAACTGTATGTGTTAAAATAACATATTATCCAACAAAAATATATACAGACAGCTCACCTCATATTTACACTTCAGAAAGTCTGTAATTATTCATAGTCATCAATCGGATTTAAGTTTTTGCAATCTTTTATTAACCAACCCCGTCATGCCTACCGTTAAACCTTTAAGGATTTGCCAAAAGAGGACATGATTATCATGCAAGTCTACACAGAAAAAGGAAAAATCTTATCCTGACTGATTTTTCCTTTGACAAAAGACGCACAGCAATAACAAAACCTCTTCAGTCAGGAGTTGTTTGTATACTTGTCTCCAAAGTACCACAACACTCTGCAGGAGCATTCATAAAAGTTCATAGCTACGCATTGCAAAACATATGCATATTTACATATGAGCCTTTGGAACATTCCTTACACGATTTTCCATGATATTTTTTTTTTTTAAATTTCATTCCAAAATGCACTCCTGCACATTGATGTATACGCATGTGCCTCTCTTTACTGCTCAGCACCCTTTCTGACGTATCTGCACCCTCTGCGATGCAAAGAATCATTTAAGTATGCAGAAGAAGTATTCTGCATGACATGTGTACATTTTGTAATTTGCTGAATTCCCCCTGTATTCCTGTTGGATATCGTATGCGAATAACGAATCCTTGTTTGCGGGCGTCTCTCCGCGTGCGTCTGGCAGTCATGTGGAATTTTAATTGTTTTGCCTTATTTTACCCTCCGGAGATGATCAGATACAAAAATGAGTGCGCATAGTGTTCTGTACTGTTGTAATTAATTACATTGATAGTAGATGTCACATTCTCCTGAATCATCATCTATGGAGTTGTTTGTGTATTTACGGGGAAGTTGTTCATTCTTTCAGACAGTCGGGACGGATGCTTAATTGAATTTGGTGGGGGTTGCTCTGGTCAAAATGACCTTTCTTTAGTTAGTCTGGTGGGATTTACTCTTCCCCCCAAAATGAAGCCAAAGTTCTCATAAGAAAAAAAAAAAACTAACTTAGGTAAACATAAGAATTGGGACTATCCCGATGGCTGCCGTTATGGAAGGAGAAGGTCATGGCCACGTGTCTGGATGTGACCAGATACATTTTTGGCCTTTCGTTTATAAGCTATGTATGTAGTGGGCATATGTTGTCTTTTCGGTGTGTTCATAGATACATCTTTGAGTCATCTAAGGGGATAAGATTGATGAGAAGTTTTATTGAGAAAAATGATTTAAGTAGATAAAAATGGAGAGAAAATTGATTGTTTGGTAAATGGAGATGCATGAGCAAAGATACAGATACATTTGTGACGAAGGTCAATAGGGGTTCTTGATCACACAATATCCGTAGGCTTTTATAACCATTAAAGATACATGACATTAATTTTGGTAATTTGAGATAAATATTTGGGTGAAGCAGAAAAATGATTGCGTGCAAACAGAAACACAAAACGGCTGAAGAAGTAAGAGATAAAAGCCGTTGGGACATACTATGCTACTCAAGGAAACCATTCACTATTCAGGACTATGCAATTTTCTATGATATTTGAGTGCGATTGTAAACAAAGCTTAATTAATCGAAGGATAAGATTCAAGAGAATACTCATTCAATTTCGATCATGCAGATGTAACAGACAGAACCAAATGTAATACAATAATCGATGTTATTAAATTTACGGTCAATCCATCACTTTTTTAAGTGCACGAATAATTTTTGAACAAGTTAAAATTTTGTTCCAAATTGTTCAACAGCGGCTTCAAATTTCTTATCTCAGAGCAGCTTCTTAAACCCGGAAAAGATTCAAATCAAAGTGGAAATTGTATTCGTCTGTGGGCCTGCTCTGTGTTTTGACATTTCGAAACCCGCTTCAGCCATCGCAAATTCGGCTTTCTGTGTTGGTGTGTTGATTTATTGACACTGCATTTAAGCTCTTCTTGCAGTCTTTTGTGGCTATCTTTTTCACTCTTCGATCATCACACATAAGTTCTTCAATTTTTTTTGCATTTTTTCTCCGCAGGCGGACGTGGATGGTCGTCCTTCACGATGCTTGTATTCTGTGGATGTTCTTCGCAGTTTAAATGCCAGTTTTAAGCTGTCGAATATGGAGTAGCTCTTTCGGGTCATACTTGTTTTCTTACAATTATCCTATCATTACTGTTCGCATTCAAATGAAAAGAATGTTATTGTATTTTTATGATAAAAGCATAGACCGAACATTTTTTAAGGTTTTATAAAATATAAACATGTAATTTTTCTCTTTACAATTTTTGGGTAGCAACTTGAATATATTCACTGACTTGGCATTGACACTAAAAACAAGAATGCGAACACACAAGTTTAAATGAAAATATTATTATCCTGGCCTTCATGAACATATACAATTTTATGGTGTATTGTAAATCTAAAAATGTTGGTCATTTTTTAAGAAACCATAAATGTCTAATAAAAATCGGTATAGATTTTAAATTATATGACAAAAATATTTCTAAAAATAAGATTCAACAATATTGTTTAAATTATATCAATAAAGACAGTCCCTTTTACGTAAATAAATTTTGCATTTTAACATTAAAAATTATATATTGTAAGCTTAAAATTAAATTAGAATAAAATAATAGATGTGTAAGAAAATATTAGGTTGGCAGCTAAGTTATTGCGGATTTCACTCATACATTGGCTTTAGTAGAATTTTCAGTATTGCTGACGTATTCGAAATGTCAAACACATTTTGCTATTTGATAGTTGGTACATCAACTGTCAATCAGTTTACAAAAATTTTGTTTGCGTCTGTTGAAACATGGATAACCAAAACGAACATTTACGTCATATTTTCCTTTTTTATTTCCGGAAAGGAAAAAACGCATCGCTAGCTCACAAAAAGCTATGTGCTGTTTAAGGTGACGAAGCTTTAAAAGAACGACAGTGTCAAAATTGGTTTGATTTTTCACTCAAAGATGAAAAACGCTCTTGTCACCAAGTTGAAGTTAATGACGACCAAATAAAAGCAATAATCGATTTGGATCGTCACAGTACATCACGTGAGATTGCAGAGAAGTTTCATGCATTGAAAATGCTTAAAACAACTTTGCTATGTACGAAAACTCGATATATGGGTTCCTCATGAACTTAAGGAAAATAATTTAACACAACGCATTAACATCTGCGCTTTGTTAAAAAAACGTAATGAAAATTATCCATTTTTTAAACGATTGATAACTGGTAATGAAAAGCGAGCCAGGTGAACCAGCTCAAACAACATCAAAAGCTGATAGTCATCAAAAAAAAGTTATGTTATCAGTTTGGTGAGAATAAAAAAGGAATTGTCTACTTTGAACTACTAACAAAATTGAACAATGCAGTTGAAGAAAAGCGCCCCAAATTGACAAATTGAAAAGGTGTTGTATTGCATCATGACAATGCAAGATAACACACATCTTTGGCCACTCGGCAAAAATTATTGGGGCTTGGGTGGGATGTTTTGCCACATCCACAATATAGTCCTAACCTTCCACCATCTGATTACTTTTTATTTCGATCTTTCGGGGACTGCTTGAATGGTAAAAATTTCAGTAATAATGATGATGTAAAATCGTACCTGATTCAGTTTATTGCTAATAAAAACCAGAAGTTTTATGAACGTGGAATTATGATGCTGCCTGAAAGATGGCAAAAGGTCTATGCTCAAAATGGGCAATACATTACAGAATAAAGTTATTTCGTTCCACGAAAAAATTGTCTTTTATTTTCTAAAAAAATCCGCAACTACTTAGTTGCCAACCTCATAATAACTTCAATACAAAAATATGTAGCCGATTTTCATAAAATCAAGTTAGAAAATAAAAATAATTTAATTTTAGCTTAATACGAAATTAAAAATCAGTATTGATTGAAATACACATTTACACGGTATTATTTCGAGTGGAAAGCGATAGTGGCACTTTTTCCCCATGCATCTCTTAAGACTCGCCAAAATACTCGATTGATGGTGGGCATTATTAAAAATTATGCAGGGTATCAATCTCTGTTGTAGTTCCTGTTGGCTTACGTGTAGAACGAGGTCCAATCTGTGTCCTTGTGCTGAGGAACCTGTGGCCTGGTTCTATTTCTTGTCTGCTGATGACCCTGATCTCTTCGTTAGGGTGGCTTGCTAATTCTTCTATGATTTGCCTTGACAGCTGCAGCATGTAGTCGTTAATTGTCGTGATACCTGCGCGTGTTGAAATTTCTCCAGAGTCCAGTGCACGATCTGAGGATTTTCTTTTCCAGTGTCTGAATTTTGAATTCATTGATGTTGGCAGCACCGTAAGTAGGAAGGCGTCAGTAATTACTGGTCTTAAAGCCTGTTAATACACCAGTAGTTTGGTGCTTTTATGCAGTCCACTCCTCTTTTTTAGAAGTGCACAATATGCAGGGCCAAATTGGCTTTTTGAATAGCCTTTTTAGCGTATTGCCTGAACCTGAATCCCCAAGGAATTTCATGCTGAGTTATGGAGCAATCTCTTTTCCGTCTGGCAGCGTTATCCCTGTGTCGGGGCATCTCGCCGCGAAAGCTTTCCTACTCCTTGTTGCTGTGGTCGGAAGTAAATGAGCTCCGTCTTGCTGCTGTTGATCTTCAGTCCCCATTTAATGTAATAGTCCCAGAGCTTCGCTATGTGTTGTTGTACCCTTGCGGCTGCTATTTCCGGGGCTGATGACGTAGCGAATGCAATGGAGTCATCTGCGTAGAGAAGTGTCCTCGTTCGTGCGACGTTGGCTGGCTGGTCCGCTGTCAGGATGTTGAAAAGAATGGGTGAGACCTTTCCTCCATGTTGAACTCCTCCAAGTTATCTTCTTCATGCCGACAATTGATCCTGTATCTGGACGAAAAAGAATCTTTCTGATAAGGAATTTAAAAATATTCTTACCAGATGCTGCGGAAATCCCATTGCATCCCATTTGTATATGAGGCTCTTGATCCAGAAGCTGACACAAGCCTTTTCCATGTCCAGAAGGCATGCCATTAAGATTTCCTTCTTGTTGAGAGTTTGGGTGACATCATGGTGCAGCTTCAGTGGATGGATGATTGAATGTTTCGTCCGGTAACTATATTGATGATTTGGAAGAATTCTCTTCCCGAGCGAATTGCAATGATTTGGCGCAGCAATATTGACTCCAGCACTTTTCCAACACAGCAGAGAAGCGCTATCGGCCTATACTCGTCAATGTTTGGTTTTCTTCGGAACTGGAACAACTTTAGCTTTTTTCCAGGAGCTGGGAAAATTGCTATTGTTGATGCAGTTATCGAAAATCACCGTCAGTAGTAGAATAACTTCATTCGGCAGGTGGACCTTGCTTCTGTTACATCTTTCTTTATATCATCCAATACATTTTCTATTCGATTAAGCTTGAGTGAGCGAGCTAACCTAAATCCGTTTGTCCTACTAATTCTCTTTACTCATATTACACTTGTGTCTTAAGTCAACTCTTTATATTCAACATAGGATAGCATAAAGTCTTCTTCAATATTGATATAAACATGCCGATCCATTCTTTTACCTATGACGTAATGTGCGAAAGAGGCCCAAAGCAATTCTTTCGATCCCCTGTGTTCTTGGCCTTGGTATTCCGTTTTCTGTGGACGGTGAACATTCTGACGAGAGCTGTTGATGGCCTGCGCATTTAATTTCTTGCATCAAAAAAATCTAAGCGGCCTTCTGCTTATTGACGTATCAGTTTGTCGCAACCAATTTGACAAAGCAAGGAGTTGGTTAGCGGATGACGAGAGAAGGTTTATTAGTTTCGTAGTTGTCATAATTTTAGTGCGTTATTGTTAATCGACAAATAAATTGAACAAGCTTTTTAAATGTTTTCCATATTTCCTTTTTTTTGTTTGACCAATTTTTTTTAATGTCAGTATAAACGTCCGAAAGTGTGACCAAGAAATAGTTTTGCTTGGAACCACTCAAAATAGTAAAAAGGTTTCCTAAAAAATCCACGATTTGAATTTTTCGTTTAAAAGGAAATATCTATTGGGAAAACATAAATTTAACATTCTGTTCAAGCGACTGTCACAAAACATTCTTAGTGAACTCTCGACCTGAAAACATTCCCCCCGCGTTGTCCTCCGCCGAAAAAAAAACCCTCAAGTTTCTATTACTTTTGTTTTCGATTTTCATCACAATTATGTCTGGATTATTATTTTAAAATTATTCTAAATACGTGACCAAAATTCATAAAAACAAAACACCAAAACGAACCCTGCACACTTTTCGAACCCAATCACAAAACCAAATATCGATGCACAATGAAAAATTGGTTTTCGGAATTCTCCAAAAAAGCGTTTTTCAAGTCTTTAACATCAAGCACACCCTCCGCACGGACTTCGAGTCATTGCACCACTTGAACACGTAAGCAAATAGTTTCTTGACATGAATTCGAAAATCCGAAATTCATAATCCCCCACATGTGACTGTCCCGAATAAATATCGTAAATAATCAAGTGGCACGTTCGGGTTCTACTCTTTCATCTCGCCTTCCTAAACGTAGATAAATATTCGAATGCACACGCTAAATGCATACTGCGAACCGAAATCTTCTTCTCCTTTGGGAAATTTGGAGCTTGGCCTTTTTTCGATAAGTTTTCTTTTTTTGGATCGAACATTTCGAGGACCGCATTCCGAAACAGTTTTGAAACTTTTACGTGCTATTTATGTAAACCCAACCATAGCTATTGTCCCCCTTTGTATTCGACATGATACTCGTACTCGGTGGTGATTTACGGAGGTCGAAGGAGCACGAGGTTGTTACACCAAAATTTCGGTATTTTATTGTTAATCTTGGTGGTGATTCCGAGGCTTATGTGAATTGCTCAAATGTCTGGGAGGAACAATTAAAAATGGATTACGCATGATCCCGAATTGGTCTTTACGTCCACAGGAGGATTTAATAGCCGAGTTTAAGAAAATTTGTTTAATTCTACCTACCTTAAGGAGTATGTTGTCCTTTCCCGATGGATTAGAATGAAAGTCCAGTGCGGAGCTGAAAATAAATTAGATGTTATAACCAGGTGTACAATTTAAGGTTTATGAGATTAAAAGAGAAAGCCTGGAATCATGGGATGTTTGTCAAGGAAATGAGTAAAAACATTAAAGGAAGAAACGATTAAGACTGCTACCCGTGCAAATGAAGCGGATTATAACGTGTAGCATGTATAAACATTAACTTTGGGTATTTAACGTGTTAAACCATGGTGAATTTTTTAATGCAAATGCTTTAAAAAAGCAGATGGAGATAGGAACGCTGCTTTTAAGAAAACTTAAAGGTTTTACAAAGCTACTTCCAAAGTAGATGCTGCTTTGCATTCATAGAACTAATTTTTAAAAATACATTTTGGTCGAAACAATGCATCATCTGCAGCCTGTGTAGGGTATGCGAAGAAAGTCATAAAGTCTGACTTGCTTATCGTGATTGTTCTGTACCTCTTACAGATAATATAGCTGCTGTTGCCGCCAGTGTTTGACTAAGCCAGGGAGTCGCGCATACGCCTTTGGAGATGCGCTTCGGTATCTCTTTGTTAAGGCTTTAGAGCAGCTCAAAATGGACCTATTTGGGGCTCGGAAAGTTGACACATTGTCATAGAGAGTCAAATCCATCATGAACGAGTTACTGTTTGGTGTAGTTTGAGGAATGGCTACCCATTTGTCTTCGAAACAAACATGCAAGAAACAGACAATGGAACGCGCCACCGGAGCATAATAAGCGATTTCTTATGACCGGAAATTGAGAGACTCAAAAACAATATTGGTCAAGCTATTCATAAAGCAGTGGCCGAAACTATCGAAGTCTTATGGAAATATTTTATAGACAGGATCAGTCCTTTGAATGATAGTAAAATTCAATAGTTAATGGGAAGGTAGAATCTATTCAATAGAGCAAGCCTTTTTTTAATGAAATCAATTAATGGCCTATCTCATAGTATCATAGCAACTCATTCTATGTCTTTGTGTTGGAAGTTTCAAATAAGTGAAACAAACATAGAAGTGAATTCAAAGTAGATTCTTAAAGTGCTGACTGCTTCGAGGATCAGAAAAGTAAAAGTGTACTCGGATACCATGCTGTATAATAGATAGATCGATACCCACGAACTATGCCTTTACTTTTGACAGTTGTTTGACTTTTATTTCATTTTTGGTTAATAAATGAGTAGACAAGTACAATTGCGTCTAAGGGTTGAATCGATAAGTTTTTGTAAAACATCCTTTTGAATACCACTCCACGCCCTTATAAAATGGCTCCAAATTTCATCCGCTTATTTCTGATTTGTTCTTCAATTTTTGACTTAAGGACGTACCGGGCATATTGCATTACCATTTCAATATATCCTGCGATAAGAGTTGCCCTACAACTTTTGCAACATTGTTTAAATTTTCCAAATAATGTGATTGTTCCATTTTGTACGGTTTCGAGAGGATATCGAACAAGCTGAATTGCGGTTTGATTAATCTTTCCTTTTGGTCAGAATAAAAGTATTTCCTTCCAAAAGTATCGTCGGCATCGTATGAACATGCAATCTTATTTTTTCACAGAATGACGGCTTCTTTATATGTTCCCTCGCGGATTCGACAAGACGTAAGCCTTTATTTCATGTTCTTCCAATATTCTCCGAACTTTTCTTTCAAAATTTGGTATCTTTTGACTGTGGTGACCACACTTCGTAGATTTTATTAGTTTTCGTGTGCAATTAAAAGAATTTTCTGAAGATTAAAATCATCCCACGTTGGCCGGCCCTGCTAGCTTTATGACTCATAGAGTCAGAACAATCAAAAATTAAATTCAAAACAAAGTGTAGCTTTTTTTTTTTAAATCAAATTCTAAAAAATCAGCAGCAACTATTATCATAATTGAAAAATATTCGTAGATGCTAAATGTTATCGATTATTTATTCAAAAACATTGGTAAATGAATCTAAACCATCCGAGGGCCCGCTCTAGCGCACAAACAAATTGATTTTAACTGAAGATGTGAAATTGCCCCTTGTTTTACAGTTTTTTCGTTATAAAATTCAAACCACCCTGTGGAATTAAACTTAAAGCTTTGGCTTCGATAGCTTGATTTGTTCTCAATTAAGGCTGTACGAAAGAATCCGCACAAACGTACGTACGCACACGCACACACAGATCTCTCTAAAAACAATGGAATCCGATTACTGGGACCGCGTAAAAATTTTGAATTTCGAAAATCGGACTGATTACAAGAACTTCCTGCTGGGAAGTTTAAAACTGAGGAGTTTAGCAATGAAAACTAAAAATAGAGCTGCAAACAAAATGGAGCCCAAATTTGAAACCGTTCAATATCAAATGGATTAAACTGCCTGAAAGAAAGTATATTCTGACTTTCGCATGAGCCATGCAGTGAGCCGATCCATTTATCGGCCACTGGACCTTGTACTACGAAAACCATACCGCTGGTTTTCCAACGTTTTTTATAATTCGATATATTCCATATGCTTACGATTCGTTTGCATATCCATACCCGAAGAAATAAAACAAAGCCAGCAAGAAGAAGATTCTTAAGAAGAATCAAGAAAATGCCATTTGATTCAGCGGTTATGTAAGCGCCAAGATCTTTGGCACTCTTGCTATCGTATGAGTACAAAAATGAAACTGTCCAATGAAATTTTTGACTTCAGTACAGGTGGAGTGATCAACGACCATATTTGCTTTATCTACAGATCCGGCGACCAGAATATCATAGAGAGACAGAGTCTAGATGGAAGATGAGGTACAGTTTTGATTGTTTTTTTTTTTTTTTGCAAACGACCAATGATTTTTACACTTTTTCGGTTTTCCTCTGACAGGTTGTATATTTATTGCAGTTCCAGTTGCATCACGTGTTTATATCCTGTGAGGGATAAGAGTGTTTGCGATCATTTGGCGGTAACTTTTTAAGCCGATCCAATTGGCTTTCTCGTATCAAAATGGCTGTCAATGTCTGGAATCCGCGTGGGCTCGTTTGCAAGTTGGTTTGAACCGCGAACATATTCCTTGACAACGTCATTGAGGATATATATATAATTCTAAATATAAAAATAACGATCGTAGTATAAGGACAGATGCGGTATCTTAGAAAGTTAACTATTTCAACCCGATAGAATTTTCATTTTTATGCTCTTCAGACTGTTTGTGATAAAGGCTCGGAAATTCAGCATTTTTGATCTCATGCCCTGATCAAAAATAAAATAGTTGAATTGCATGTAAAAACTTAACCCTTTGCACTTCTTTTAATTAAGCTTCGAGTGCATGAACCGCGCCACAGAAAGTCTCCATTTAAATTAACCAACAAGCTTAATCAACTCCAAGTATTTTAAGTCAGAATCTCATTATCTGTGATTTTGTATTTATATCCAAAGGATGTATACCGACAAAGCTACAATGGCTGAATACACAAACAAGAGCACAAACATCCAGGGATGTCGATTCCATTCGTTTTACAGTCTTTTAAAAAGAAAATGTATAAGTTCAGTCAGTCATTGCTCTGCCATCTGTAAGCACACAGCTCTAGGAACAAACAAAACGACTTTTATCGTTTATATGTGTTTGTGATGCAGTCGTGGCACAGCCCTTGTAGCAGTCTGTTAACACTTTTCGCTCCTTACTTGTCCCAACAGACGACAGCAACACCAACAAAGTTTTCTCCAGCCGCTTGGTTGGCATCCCTTTGCTCCCTTTGCAAAAACCAAACAGCCGCATCGCTTTGGATGGAGTTTCCTCAATCCTCGTTAGGAAATCTCAACCGTCAGACTGGCCTGCCGACACTTCTGCGACACAACATTCGTGCCCGTTCGCCATGGCATATGATCGGAGACGTTGTGGGTGTCGGGGGAGATTTTTAATGAGAGCACATAAATTCAATTCTGCAATATTCCGCCTTTTAACAGCATCATGCGGATGCGGCATGAAAGTGGACGGGTGTGTGTACCCATGTTGCGTATTAACCCAACCCAATGCAACGTGTGCTGCTAGGCTTCGTTTCATTTCCTTTTCTGAAAAGCTCTTTTGCGATTGCGATATTTTGATATCGTAGAATAGGTGTGTGGGTGGTGTTGGGTAGCGGTGATGGCATGGGCTTAAAGCAGTATAATTTCCGCAAATAGGACTAGTAACGGAAGGCAATTCAAAGGAGCCGAGCATTTTCGGTCGGCAATAGAGGACTTAACTCTATCATATAGAGGGTTTAATGGCAGCCACTAAATCCGGATGGAGGCGACAAGTGAACAGGATTCTCTTTTGTGCCTGCGGAAGGCTTGGAATGGGTTTCAACACGATAATTCCAAGTGGCTACTTGGCTACTTGGGCAACCAATTGGGACAGGAAAACATTTCTTTCACAACATAGAAAATCTTGTTTAACAGAATGGAACAAAGGCATGGCCCATAAACGTTGGCCGTTAAGAGAAGTAATCGGTTTTTTTTTTCCACTAAGACACTTGGGTTTATGTAGTTAAAAGTGCCAATTCATAAAATTGGACAACATTTGATAGGCAAGCGGACTAAGGAACAAAAACAAATCCTGAACGTTTTGGTTCTGAAGGATGAGTAACTTATTCCAAAAGGTCATGATGTCGTTTTGTATGCTTCAATAAGGCAATTCTACAAATATTCTTTCTCCATAAATCACGGAAATCAGCGGAAAAATCTCTCTGCTTCAAAATTTTTCAGTAGAGCTCAAAATGTTCCCGCAAAAATTAGCTTCATGAAATAGAGGGTTTTGGGAATTGGAAAATGGACCTGCCGTTTATTACCGTCTCTGAATGGTTCCGGAAACGTGGTAGTTTTTCTCTAAGGGGTTATGCCAATCAAATGCGAGTGAAAGAATGTTAAAGATCGTTTCAAATGAGTATGCAGTAAATTCGCGCATGTTTTCTCTTTTTCTCAACGCTGACTGATCATAACTTGAATACGATTGGTGGATAAGGTATACAGAAAATAAGAAGCTGTTGTTGCCAAATGTGAAAAATATGAAAGATGAGTCAGAGAGAATGTGCGGAGTAAGTGGGTAATGACAATTTCAGCGAAGAATGGTTAAAGATCTATAGATCTCGGTTATTGTGTTAAGGGGAAGAATGAATGCTTTGCCAATATGCATTTCGCTTGAAAATATGGGTATTGAGAATTTGAAAAAATTAAAGCATGCGTATTTTCATAATATGAATATTAATTTATTAGATTTTTTTTTTTAATGCAATAGCACTTAATCATCGCCGTATCTATTCTAGTTCACTTGATGAGTGTTTGCCGGGGCTTATGACAACTCTGTTCATATGCCAAATAATTGTCTTCTGTCCTTATGGCTTTATCGCAGGTACTTTTCCACTCCTCGACCGTAATTTTTGTGAATTCTTCTTCTGCTAATTTCTTGAGGGCATTCAGATTAAACGCAATATTTCTACACTCCACTCTTGATTTTACAATACGCCCTATATTTTCAATTGGTTTTAAGTCCAGATGGTATGGTGGTAGCCTGAGTACTTCATGCCCTGCTGATCTTTTCAAGTCGTCTATTTCACGCTGCAGATCCATCTTGTTTCGTTTAACTATATCATATACTTCAACTTTAAGGATTTAACAGCTGTGTGCAATATTTTTTTCTACCAGCCAAAGTTAACTCAAATTTTGTTGCTGCTGAAGTTGGCGTACGGTTTTTTAATTTGTTGTGATATGAAGCATAGTCCATTACAATAACCGACGGTTCATCCAGCTGCTGCAGAATCTGTTCTCTTGACCATTTCGAGAAATTTTCAAAGTTCATCTAATTATTGTTGTCACCAGACTTTGATCCAGATTTGAATATGAGAAGAGCGCCATCGACAAATCCATTTGATCCACCAGCATCTGCAATAATAAGCCGTGATCCTTTTCCAAAAGGCTTTTTTAATCCTTCCGTGCTTCCATCAGTCCAAGACATTCCTCTTGTGTGAGAGCTTAGCTTTGTATATATGACTCATCTATATAAATAACTCGGTATCCACCTTCACGGAAATTCCTGATTTGCCTGACATATCTTATCCTTTGAATTTTAATGTCCGTCCTATCACAGGGGATTCTCCGAGTGTCCTCCTTTGCTTTTAAGAACTCTGCAAACTTATGTCTTGCTTATGCTTATTTCAAATTCATCATAGATCTTTTTGCTTCAGGCTCCACAATGTTGCCATTTTTTTTTTGTCAAATTGGTGGAAGGAGTAGATAATCCTTCTTATGGCATCCAAATCGAAAAGGTCCAAATGAGTAATCCAGTGCCGATTGTAATTTCTTATTGGGTGATTGTAGAGTCCCAGTTTGATGTTCTTTGATTATTTTGTGAATAACTCTTTGCGAAAGACCGACAAATTCTGATGTTTTCTTCACAGCTGCTTTTGATTGATGGCGAAATCCAAATTTTGATTGTACATTTTCAGTAAAAGCACTTTTGCTTAACGTATTAAAGGCTTTCCTCGCTTGAAGCAGTCTATTGTATTAGAAAATATTATTTTTACGCAACCCACATTGTTGTGGGTAGAAAATTGAAGAAAGTTCAGCCGAATTGTAAACATCATTTTCCAGGCAACAAAGGCATGGCAAATATTTCCATGCTCTCTCTGCGCAGTTTTCCAATTGCATAGTGATTTGAAACGAACTATATATTTTCTTTCCTAGAATTTAAGCGATAGGCCTAAGTGCGAGCAAATTGTACCCCAAAATCTGTCTGCTGTAATTCACATTTTTAATATTATTAATATGTTTTTTTTGTGTTGTCGAATTGTTAATGTTAAAACAAAAAGTAAAAGGCAAAGAAGAAGTACTTTTCAAATAAAGAAAATATAAAAATACAACAAAGAAATTAAATCCTCACATGCTCACATACTTTTAGTATTAAGCCCGAAGGCCCTTACTTTTAAGGACACAATTTACTCATTTAAGTATGGTTTCTAGCAATTTTTTCATGTAATGTAATATTTTTTCATTTAGTGTGTACTCTAGACCATTATTGGCCAAGACTGCTTGGTGCATCTTCATACCTTGACATTTGAAGACATTATTTATTGAGTCCCACTGGGATCAACTTAATAACCACGTCTCTTGCATAATGTATGCCAATGACCTTTTATCGTGGTCGCATTGTCTCGTGACAATGATCGATTGAACAGCGCACAAAAAATAGTTGAAAACGCCTTTGGAATAATTTATTTGCTTCTTTCAATGTCCACAGTTTTGCTATGTAAACTCCCGACAGTTTCTCGTAAAATACGACCAGTATTGGCACTCTGCGAACTTATCCCCGATGGTGGTAAGAACATGTGGCCATTTGCGACTGACTCTCAAAATTATCGAATGTCGAGCGGAAAAAGTCAAATCTCCGCGGGCTAGTCGCAAGACTGTGTCCACTTGCGAGATGCGACTTGGGTGCAGCTATAAAACGATTCGTACCACTTTTACTCTTAAATGGACACGCACCTAAGGTTCTTTTACGTTACGATATGAGAAATGTCTTCCTTCATAATGCTTATCTGCTGCGGAAGTTTTGTCAAGCTTAAAATGTTTGCACAAGAGTACAAATGTAGAACATGGAGTATCAGAGCCCTGCAATATTTGCATATCTTGCTAGACACTTTTTTCAAGAGATATATTAAGACAGCTCTGAGTTTTTGTTATTACTTTGACAATTCAATTGAAATGAATGCAGTGAGATGAACTATTTCTATGATTCTTTTATCCAAAATTCAAACATATTCTTAATTTCTTAAAGATTTTAAGACCACTCCAAATTTCCGATTACAATTATGATACTTTTGAACCATCCCTCGTCAATGCAAAATCCACTTCATCCGATTCGTAAACAATGTCAATTCCACCTGGTAGTAGCATCCAAAGGAACATTATTAGCCGGCCTTTGCGAGCAAAAAAAAAAAATGCGATTTTCGCATAAAGACACTAAAAATTCAAACACAATCACCTCGGGAATCTGAAAGAACATTTCACATCAATCATCCTTAAGTGCAACCAAGCAATCTACATGCAAAATTGAGGAGATATCTAACCCCTTCATCTAAGGAATCACATCATTGTAGTTCTCATCGTCATGATGGCTTTAAATTGAACACAACAGCTCTTAGCCAGGGGGCTTAATACGACAACGAAACCGATTTCCATATCACTTCTTTGACACATGCTCACAAACACACAAATAAACGGTCATGCGGTGTCTGCCTGACGTCGATTAAATTTTGTCGTCATCGGAAAGGATGCTATTCAAACTCCCGATGGCTTCCAACTGGGATACGGATTCGATTAATAGATACATTCTGTGTTTCGTATCCCTACGGCATGGAAAAGAAATAAAAAAACAAAAACCAAGGATGTGTCAAGAGGAAAAACAGGGAAAAACACGAAATTGGAAGGATATACACCTCCGCACAATTCACTTAAATTAATTTTATTGGCAAAATTGTGTGTACAGAACGCGCCTCCTCCCATCACTTTATCTTTCGGGCTTGAATATAAACAAGCAAGAGTGACAACAAACAAACAAATCCCGAAAAATCGAAAAAGGATAAACTGACGGCGGTATCGGCGGCGGTGACAACTTAGAGTGGGCTGTGACATTGGGCGGGGGATAAACCGAAAGACATTTCAAATTTGCGCAACTTCACGCATGGAATGTAAATTGTTTTTCCTGCAGCCACCACCTAGGCTTGATTCGTTTAGCCTAGCAAACCCGATACGATACAAGGCATACGGGTGGTTTCAAATAGGAAACAATTTCAATTTGAAGAGGACACAACATTGGGGCGTCCCCTAGGTTACGTGACATGAATTTCGATACCTTCTTTCCCTTTGCCACATTCAGTCACTCATTGTGTAGAAATTTTTCGACGCTTGAAGTGATTTGTATTTAAGCACAGATTTTAAAATAGTTGCCCAAAAAAATTTATATTCATTAAATTTCACCTCCGTGAGGCATTTTAAAAATTAAGCCAGGAAAAAAAAACATCTGGAGAATGCGGAGAACATAAATTGCCCAGCACAGGAGGATTCCTGTGCAAATAATTCAATCATCACATCCATTCCGTGTCATTGGTAATAAACAAGTCAGACAAGAGGGTGTTAGGGTGTACATCGGACCGGACGCGGCGCGAAGCGGAATGCATGAGCACTCAGTATGTGTTCCCCAGGAATAGGGACCATAAATTGCTGTTGCCACCGCAGTCTTAATGCTTCGGAAGAAGCAAGAAGTGTGGGAATTCAAGCAGATGAGTTTCAATATGAAAATAAATAATTTCGTTCGAATGTGATGCCCTGCAGTGTGACATAAACACATTGCCTCTGGAAATCTTAAGGAAGGGAGAAGAACCAGGGAATTGTAGTAGTACTAATTTTTCTTTTTGTACGAGACCGAACACAAGCTCTTTGGAATCACACCATATAAGATGATTCTCAAAGTCGTCCTCATACCTGGGGAAGAGTCAGTTCGAGTGTTTGGTTAATTTGTACTCATACAAATAATTCATGGTCAGGACGGAGTTGCTTAGCTTTCACTTATATTGCATCCTGTTAAAATAGAGCACTTGCTGTATCCTTAGCTCAAGCATGCCATCGAAAAGGGAATATGGTCTTTATTGGGAAACAGATTGTCAAAATTAAAATTATAAATTAAGAAACCCAAAGCTCTAAGCTACTAATAAACTAATTCGTGGCGCCTACCTTCACCATTTATGTGGGCGTCTTGTATTTTTCGAAAATGGTGGTTCAAACACCCCAAGTTTCCAAAATTGAACAAGTACGTGAAAAAATTATGAAATAAAATTAACTCACTATTGTGCGAACAGCAACAATATTGAGAAGACTGTCCACTTATTAAAGTTTTCAGGACATTTCCCCAATAAGGATCTAGGATAGAGGCACAGTGTCCGCACAGTGCTAGAATCCGAACACTTCGTCGTTTGTTGTCTAAAATAAGATTATTTTTTGGTTTAAGTGTGAAAAATGTATAAAAAAAACAACTCTTTATGTTTCTTTCATACACTCAGGCAGTTTCCAATAGATGCGAACTGGTTTGCGAAATACGTATCTCAGTTAATACATGGTAGGGTTCAAGTGTTTCTTCGCAAAAAAAAAAACAATAATAGTGGAGCTATTTTCAAAATTTTTCAAAATATAACATAATATTCCCTGAGGTTTAATTTTTTGTTTATGTATACAAAATTTCTGTGTTCAATTAAAAAAGAAACAAATTTTTCAATTTTATTCAAATTATTTGGTGTCCGGATACTGGAGCCCCCATTTTTTACTGATTTTAGTTTTCGAACATGGTGTCCGGATACTGATTTTATAATGTAAATTTTAAATACAATTTTAAATACTTTTTAACGATCCCTATGCGTATTTTGATTAATTCAAATAAAGAATGGTGGATGTTTCTTCAAAAATTTCAATTTGCGGGCAGTTTTTTTTTAAACTAAGAAACCGGCTGTTCGAGTACTGAAAAATTAGGTTTAGTATCAAAACAATAGTGTTCTTTAATGCATTAATATATATAAAACGTTTAAAATTTCATATTTTTAGATTTAGTTACTTAAAAAGCAGTTTAACATGGGTTTAAGAAGATATTGGGATGAATAATTTGAGTATTAGACAAGCAGCTGCCAAATATGGTCTGCAACGATCAACTCATCATGATCGACTAAAAGGTAAAACGTTTAGAGCAAGCATCACAGACAGCAAATAGAGGGCCATATCCTTACCGATGACTAACTGATGACCTCCTTAATACGGTGAAAAAAATAATTAAGGACTCGAAAAGGGAAACACCTTTAAGATGATCGAGCAGGTTAAACATGGTTCAAATCATTTATGAAAAGAAATCCTTCTTTGGCTATGGGAGAAGGCACGTCTGTCGTCTCTAAAGAAAATATTTTAAAATGGTTTTAGAGCTGGAAGACGATTTAAAGAGCATAGACCAGGAGGAAAAAGCGAGAGCGGTTGGATGCGCAGTGAAACATTTTGTGAGTAGGTGACTTTTTGTGTGCACAAACGCCTACTGACAGACCAACTAAAACGTCCAGTTATATTTTTTGTTGATGGTCACAAATCCCATTTGATTTGCGAATTTTTTTTTAGCAAGGAACATGTCATTCGATATGCATTGCCACCCAAAGCAACCCGCATTATGCAACTAGCGGACGAAAGTGTATTTAAGCCCCTAAAATCAGATTGAAAAAAAGACTGTCTGTAAGTGGCAAAAAAAAATCACGGACAATCACTCACAAAAAAAATGGTTGCCTTTATTCAACGAATGAATTAAGAAAAATAAAGATTTGGCAACAACATTCAAGAACGGCTTTCGCAATGCGGTCTTTATCCACTAAATCCAATTTCTAAATACGTTTCTAAATACGTTCCTTTTTAAACGTTTACCTAGAAGTATTATTAAGTGTTAGTTGAGTACTAGACTGAATTTTAAACAATAAATTCAGATATAAATAAATAACTTTAATGAATTCCTCTTTATTTCTTGGTTTAAGAGTATAAACATTCATTCATATATATTGTTATCTAAGTTGTTAACAAAAATGTGATTAAAAGTTAGTTTCTTTTACAAAACTAAATACATACGTTTATATTAAATGTCTTTTATGAGTTCTTCTTTTGTTTTTAGTTCAAGGGTATAAGAATACATATCATAGATTTATTGCTATTTACTAACTAAACTTGCGTATAAAACTGTTCAGCTGCTGGGATATGCAAATGTCATCGACATCAGCAATCGCTCACAGCGTAACGTCGCAGAGGCTTTTATGGCAACTGGAGAACAGGCTCAACGAATTAAAGGAGGACCAAACATCACTGTTGGCTACAGTAATATCGAGGTGATTAACGGCTTTACCTTACAAGGAGTAAATATAAACTCAACGAAAGGCACCTTAGTGGAGATTCGGCGAAGACTCGCCCTAGGAAACTGATGCTTCTTCGGTTTGGCGAAACAAATGGGTTCAAACCTCCTTACTCGGAAGACCAAATGAATGCTCTGCAAAACTTTGATTCTGCTAGTTCTGCACTATGCAGCCGAGTGCTGGTCGATAAGCAGGAAGGCAGAACAGATTTTGAGGGCGATTGGAAGACGAGATATAACTGCGAACTACATCAGCTGTATAAAGATGTGGATGCAGTATAAAAAGCCAAAATACTATATTGCTCCAACTTAGACGATCATCGAAACACAGAACTCACTTTCGTGACGACAAAGAAGACCGAACCTCCGTTTCAAGAATGAAATGGTCTATATAACTGGATCGACAAAAGTGGAACGCTGCCGTGCATCAGGCGGAGACATTCACAAGTCGGAAGCTCGTTAAGTATTATTTGCCCGATACTGAAGAAAGAATGCTCTCTTAACTGCACCAACAAGAGAGGGATAAGTCTTGGGAAAATCCTTTCTGCCATTCCGTGTGAGCACTTACAACTCCCATCAACAACCTGCTTGATCTTTAACAATGCAGTTTGAGGCTAGGAGATACCTACTCCAGATTCTCGGGGAAACACAGTGTACCATAAAGTTCAAAATAGGTACCTGCTGGCTGGTTAACAATTTTAAGGTCGCAGATGACAACATTTATAGATGACAAACGGTACAGAGACATTCTAATTTATGACATATCGGCCAAACTTGTCCGATTGCTCAGGATCAAAATTGAGAATTACTGTGGCTCCGCTTAGGTCAACAGCGATCTCATCAATGTGATGATCAAAGCGATGCACTGTCATGCAACTTGTTGTTATCGTTCTTGAACGTATCGTTCGAAACTCTCACGTCCACACCGGAGGCACAATTTTTAAGATCTTTCTTTCTACGGTAAGATTTAAAGGGTTCCCTTTAGTTGCTTCGACAGAATCCGTTAAAGCTTAAGCCCAATTTTTGAGAAGAATTTAAAGCGTTGTGATCCGAAATTTTTTAAAAGCTATTTCCCATAACTATCGAAAAAATATGTTCGGAAGCAACATGCAACATTTGAAAGGTTTTAAACTTAAAACTTTAAGGCTGCGATATAAAAAGCTGTTCATTAACTAGGCCATAACACTAGCTATTGGCAATTCATTACAATAACTCTTGATACGAAATTTCGCAACTGCAGGCGGTCAGTATCAAAGTGTAGAACGTTGTACGTATCGCGGACGTCATTTAAACATGTTAAGTGGTTTTCAAAATTACTTGGCAACGCGCAAAAGTGCATTAAAAAGACACACTCACATGGTTATCATTTTTCTAGTCACGACGATTGGCGTCAGTGGCGGCGTCAGTTGCACTTCCTTTTTTTTTTAATTGGGTAACACTCAAGCTAGAGAACCACAGGTAGATGCTAATTTTCACCTTCTTATGGGAACAAGCCAAAAACCACGTTTTGCATATGCGAGCATACCTCAATCATTTAGCCATAAACAGGCTGTTGCTAATACGAGATTATGCATGGCTACTCAATCTGGCCATCCTCGGAGTTAACATAGACAGCTCAAGAAGAACACAACGACAACAGCAGAGGGAGGAGCTGTGAATGCCACAAGGTTACGTGTGCTTGTGTCCTGCTTCTGCAGGTGTATTCTTCAATCATATCCGTTCCCTCAATTACCTCACCGAGCAGAGGAGCGACAGCAGAAAACATAAGAACCAACGGAAAATGGCAGTGTGGTGGATATCACGCTTCGGGCATCCATTCAAATCGGCCAGGTATCGTCAGCATCAACAGCAGAACGCAGAGGTTCCAATGCAATCACCGACATCGTTCTCGTGGTTGTTTGTTTCATCAAAGGAAGAGACACGAGGGACAAACAAATTTAGCCTCCAAGGCAATATGGCAAGTTTATTCTATAGGGTATGTGCATCCACGTGGGTTATAAGCATCACATAAAATAATAAACAATTGTGCACATGAATGTGCAATGGTTAAAATATTAAGAAACTTCCTTCAGCCAATGTAGTTTTTGTAACTTTACATGCAAGGCAAGGACATTCTCGAATGCCTTAAAAATGAACGAGAGTTCTCAATGAATTTATTTACAATTAGAAAAAACTCAAAATTTTGCTGACAGTGAAGTTTTGGATCACAATGACAGCGTTAACGGAGGTACCCAGCGTATTGGGGTATTAAAATAACTCGACGGTAGCGACCGAAGGACTTTTTAACATCCTAGAAATATTTGGACTGTCAAAAACACCAGGTTTTCAGGAATTCCTTGTTTTGTGATTTGCAACGTCACTGGATACCTTGATTGAATCGGACCCTTTGTCAAACTTTTCTGTGCAATCTTCTTATGATTCAGTCAATCTATGTTGTTTTCATAAAAAAAAAAACTTCGAAGAGTCCATGCGGGACTCATGAAAAAGTCAGACAATTAATTTTCCATCTTGCTTTTGAAGAATGGCTTACAATAGGGTTCTTTGACCTCGTTAGTGTTCCCTCTACAATCATATTATTTTCAGAACTGCCAATCAGACAAATCAGTCACGTCAATTTATCAACCTCAAAACTCCAAAATTAGTCTTATCAACAGCTGAATATCATCAGAAGCCGATAAGTCAGTCCCGAAGAGGTTACTCTTAAACCAGGTTAAGACTTTTCCCCTGCGTACCCGCCTCTTAAATGTCTTTTGAAAATGTTTTCTTCGTGAAAATCTTAGAACAAAAGAATCAGTTTAGTCACTTTTAATTAATTCAGCTTCTGTATTCCTTGTTGATATGGCATTTTAAATATATTTCAAAGACTCTAAAACTAACGTTCAGCGAATACAATAATTTAAGGATCATAGCCGTATTTACATCGGATAATTATCGGGGTGTCTACATTAGTGTCAAAAGTTTTTGAAAAATATATTACTGCAAGATGTGCTCGAAAGCATTAAAGCGTAGCACCCGCCCATGCTCCCAGGGTCGATTTCCTCTTTTCATGTTGGTTATAGTCGGGAATAAGCTGAATAAAAACTAAAACTTTTATTTGTTGTAACCCTGAAGAGCCATTACCTCAAACGCCATCAAGTTAACCCTGCTTATGACTTCTGTAGAAAATCCGGACCCAATGATATTTTGTTTAAATGTTCTAATCCATTACGGCGCCGTTTTCGCTTCAAAAAGAACACGATAAGGTAACTTGAGGCACCAGGAGGTGAAAACTGGAGTCAAATCAGCTCATCCATAATCTAGTAACACGTTAGCGAAAAATAAGTTTCTGAGATTGTGGCATCCGTGATTATGTTAAAAAAACAAAGGTCGAGTCCCCTTTTAATAGAACCCCCTCCAAAATAACAGAGGAAAGCAATTTCTCGAATATGGTACATTTTAAAAACAGGTCTGAATGCGAAATAAGGTTACGCGGATAAAAGATTCATATTAAAAATTCAGTAACTCTTTTTGTATGCGATTTGCTCAGGGAGTCCAGCGGAAAATTGGCTCACTAACAAGGTTACAATTTTCAGATTTTTCAGCTGCAATGAAACCGCCTAAATCAGTGTAAGGCTGCGGTCTTTACTAGAAAAAAAAAATCAAATTAATAGTGTACCTAATTTTGAAACAACAACTAAAACAAATCATACAGTTTCTCAACGAAAAACTATTTTTTCGAATTTTTTTTCTTTGACATGAGATACTGTTGTTCCGAAACCACAGCAAACGTCCTAAAAAATATTCCCAAAAATGATAGTGTGGTGTGCAATCTTTGACCGGCGGATCATTGCCCCTTACATTTTGACTAGCAAAGCACAGTCACTGAGTCACTGTGAAGAGTATTGCCGAATGATCAACGAGCTTTTGGTACGGCTTTTCCTGGGTTCAGCAAAAGAGTACCAATTCCGCGTGAAGAGAATGCTCCAAGCATATCGAGTTTCAGAGATACTGAGGGTAATTTTCCTTCAATTTCTTTATCAGCAAGCATGGAGACTGGACACATCCGACAAAGGACCACGCACATTGCGATAGACATTTATAGAAATCCTTGCAAGAGTGTGCTGAGAAGAATGGACGGTATTTAGACGCATTTATTAATAAAATAAAAAAACTTTCATTTTCAAACTGAACTTTGTGCTTTTACCTTCAATCGATGAGAAAACAAAAAACGCCAATGAATTCGAAGTACCAGTGATTGTCTCATCGAATCGTGAACTATTAAGCCACCACCTTACTTGTTTCATCATTTCCTCTCTCTTCGACACTATCTTTGTTTTAACATTTGTGCACAAGTGTGCGATGTCAGCTACGAAAGTCATGTCGCCTGGGGTATTGCCCTACAGAATCAATTTGTGAAAATTAAGGAACGCATCACGTTTACCTAAGTCCAATATGACAAAAAACTATTTCCAATGCGGTATAAAATGAATATTAAATAAAATTTTTAAAGTCTGAGTTAAGCAAAAACATTCTAGTCTAGGGAAAAAGTCGTCCGGATTTTAAATTGTGGAAATCGGTGTGTGCTTTGCTCGAAAACGATTCTCTGCTTCTATATATGTACATATTGGGTTGTATTGAAAAATCCTGACCTTGCGGCAATATGAAACAATTGCTTGAAGAAGTGACTGATTGTAACATTTGCTTACTTTCATTTGAAAAAAAAAAAAAAATAATGCTTTTGTAGTAATGTCAGTGAAAACGAGAAATAAAAGACTGTACACAAAACACTTTTAAATATATGACAACATTTATTAGATACGGCACGTCCGCACTGTTTCGCTGCTTTTACAATAATGAACTCTAATGACATAGTACTACCGGCAGTCCTCTCTTAAGTTCACATTTAAATTTTTCAGTGTTGCCACAATTCGGCCACCCTAACATGCAATCGTCCCGATTTCGTCAAGACTTTACCAATTCGCAATTAGTCCAAAGTTTAATATTTGCCAACTCCCAGATTCCTTTATATGGAATTTGACTTACTTGGTGACCCTCAACATCCTCTAGTAAATATCTATCGTTCAAAAGCACTTTTGCTATTCTATAAGGTCCTTTGAATTTCGGCGCGATTTTCTTACATATACCGGGCTCGCTTAAAAAATTCTTAATCATCACATAATCTCCTACTTCATAATGTTTCTGAACTCTATTCCTATCCTTTTGCCGCTTATTGTAACTTTGAACTTTCTCCATCTTCATGACCGCTTTACTCCTCAAAGAAACCAAATTCCTCTCATTTTCCTCTTCATTTCCGTTTATTTCCACCAACTTTTCTTTTAGAAAATCTATCGTCGTCCCTTTCTGTCTAACCCCGAATAATAATTCACTCGCTGTGGTTCCTATGCTTCTGTTCAAAGTATTATTTATCGCAAATTCTATATCTGGTATGACTTTATCTAAAGAAAATTTCAAGCCTCCATTAGTTAATTTCGCAATCATAGGTGCTAAACTTCTATTCACTCGTTCGACTTGCCCGTTGGCCTGTGGTGAACCTGTTGCAATTTTAATATGTTTAATGTTATTGTCTTCAGAAAATATTTCGAAATCCTTCGACGTGAAGGCGCTACCACGATCAGACACAATAATTGTTGGACGACTATATGCTTGGAAATATGATTTCAAGCTGCTTATCACTTCCCTAGTGTTGGTAGTTCGTACTGCGTACAATCTAACGAATTTTGAAAAGGCATCTACGACTAAGAATATATATTTCTTCTTTGCGTTCTTTAGTAAAACTGGTCCAAAGTGATCTATATGTATCGTTTCGAACGGCCTATCTCCCTTCGGAATATTGTGCAGAAGACCTTCATGTTTTCCGTATTTCGGGGAAAAAGCAATACATTTCAAGCAGTTTATGATATGACTTTGAATCTTACTTTTCATTTTAGGAAACCAGTAGGATCTCGATATGGTTTCCATAACTTTATCACAACCTTGATGTCCCAATTCATCATGGTACATTCGCAACACATTGTCCTCCATCTCCTGAGGCACATAAAACATTATATTTCTCCCAACTTTCCTGTATACTAAGCCATTACGCATTTCGAAATATCCACTCTCTTTTAATTCTAACTCTCTTCTTATTTTATTGATTACTTCGTCTCTATACTGACAGATTGACAAATTTTGCTCAAAGGTGTTTTCCTCTAAAACCAATATATTTAACATGCGGCTAAGTGCATCTACATGTTGCATTCTGGATCCATTACGATGTTCCAGAATGAAATCATAATTTTGGAGTTCGAGTGCCCATCTAGCAATTCTGGGATTAATCTCTTTCTTATTTAATGTTAGTGTCAGTGAGTTACAGTCGGTAAGCACCTTAAACTTTACACCTTGTAAATAGATTCTGAATCTCTGTAAAGCATATATAATGGCCAAAGTCTCCAGCTCGAAGCTGTGATATTTTGCTTCGCAATCAGTGGTTCGTTTGGAGAAGTAAAACACTGGATGTAGTAATCCGTCTTTCTTTTTTTGTAAGAGTATGGCTCCGAAACCTAGCGAACTTGCATCACAATGCAGTTCAGTCTCATCTTTAGGGTCGTAAATCGATAATATGGGTGCTGCTACCAACTTGCGTTTTAATTCTTCGAAACACTTCAACTCGTTTTCACCAAACGCAAATTCAACATTCTTCCTTATCAAGTTATATAGCGGTTGAGCTATTACGGAGAATCCCTTTATAAATCTCCTAAAGTAGGAACATAGTCCTAGAAAACTATGTACAGCCTTCACATTCGTTGGTATGGGAAAATTCGTTACCGATTCGATACCTTTATCGTCAGGCCGAATTCCGTCTTGAAATTTTATAACCTAGATAACGGATTTCCGATTCCATGAATCGACATTTATCTATTCTAAGGCATAGATTGTTACTCACCAATCGTTTAAAAACTTCCTCAAGGATGACAAAATGTTCTTCTATGTTATTTGTCGCTATCATTATATCATCTAAATAGATTGCTATCTTTCCGGCTCTAATCATATCGTCATAAACTAAATTAACAAACCTTTGAAATGTTGATGGTGCATTTCTTAAACCAAAAGGCATCTTTAAAAATTCGTATTGCCCTAATGGAGTCACGAATGATGTGTATTTAATCGAATCCTCACTAACCGAAACATGATAGAATGCACTCTTTAAATCCAGCAGAGTAAATATCGTCTTATCTGATAGCCTATCCAATAAATCGTCGATTAATGGTATGGGGTAATTGTCTTTTAACGTTAGTTTATTTAAAGTTCGATAATCTATACAGAGTCGAATGTCTCCAGTCTTCTTCTTAACCAGTACAATAGGAGACGTATATTCTGACTTACTAGGCCTAATTACTTTCTGTTCTTTTAACTCATCTAATATCGTTTGCAATCGCTCTTTTTCATAGTATGACAATCTACGGGGTGGGCAATTAAATGGCTTTTCATTACTCAAAGATAACTTTATCTCACACTTTGTCTTTGGTTCATCGGGACGCTTGCTGTACAGATAACACTCATTAAATATTCGTTTACATCTTTCTTTTGAATTAAAATCTAAATTATCGTTGGATATACATATTTTTTCATTATCATTGCATTCTATCTGCATTAAATTGTAACACTCATCATTGAATAAATCACATTTCCTTTGATCTTTAGAATTACTTTCTGTCTTTTGTAAACTTAACTGAGCACTCTTCAAAAAATCCTTCCCTAATATCAATGGATATTTCATTGTGTTATCAGGTACAACCAACATATTAATTTCGATTTCTTTTTTTTCAAATGAAACTATACATTTTACTTGTCCAACTATAATTAAAGTACTGTTGTTTATTCCACAATAACTATTTGATACATTAGTAAATGTTTCGATTAAAATAAATGGCACGAACTGTTGGCGAACTAAACTCACTGGACTGCCGGTGTCAATTAATGTTCCTAAATATACATCATAATTATACTTAAAATTTATAAATTTATAATGTAACAGTCTTACGTATTCATCAGTCTCTCCTTCGATGCAAACTTGGTGTATTTGCCGAGTTTTCTTCTTCGGACATTCGGCGGCGAAATGGCCCATCTCGGCGCACACATGACACGCTCCGTATTCCCTCTTCGGTTTGCGGCATTCACTTGCAAAATGTCCTTGTGAGTTACAATTGTAACATCTGACGGTTTGAACAGCTTGTCGTTGCTCTCCACCGGAGTGCTGACGTGTCGATGAACTTCGTTTGGGTAAAGTTACATTACTGAAAGCTTCCAATAGTTCCAGTCTGTACCGGAAGCGGTGCATTCGTGCCTGTGATCTTAAATTGTAGTCCGGTATTCCTTCGATTACATATTCGAGGATCTCTTCGTCTTCTACGCTAGTTTTATTGGCCAAAATGACTTTGTCATGGAAGTACTCTTGGAATGACTCAGTCGGTTGCCACTTTCTGGTTTCGAATTGACGTCTTAGAGTCAATTTACTGGCTCGATCGCCGAACAGTGCTCGCATATCCTTTAAAAGTTCTTCGATTGGCACTGTCATTAAATCCAATCTTGAGTGCAGCCACTTTAAAGCTTTTCCCTTTAATTTGCAAGAGATAAGGGCTCTGATATTGTTGTCATCCAAATTGTAAGCACTTAGGACACTTTTTAATTGTGACTCCCAGTGTCCAAACGAATCTCCATTGCCAATGAACTCGGGCAAAAGATCTTTAACGTTCGAGAAATTTTCTTTTTTTGTTTCAGTTGAATATGTATCAACATGTCCACCGATATTTTTTTCTTTTTTCAAAAGCTCGTTCTCTTTCTTCAAAAGTTCATTTTCTTTCTTTTGTATTTCTGTTTCTCTTTTTAGTAAATTGATTTCTCTTCTCATTTGTCTCCATTCATTTGCGTTCATTTTGGCGCCCTCGTCAGTGTCCTTCATGTCATCATCTCTCGTCATCGTTTGGTTTCTCTTCATTTGTGTTTTTTCGTTTGCTGCTGTTCGATCTTTTTGCAAGGGTTCACCCCTTTTGCCCTCTTCCTTGTTTGCCTTCTCGTTTGCTACTGTTCGATCTTCGTTGTTTGCACTCGTTGTCGCTATTTCAGTTTCATCCCTCGTCGTATTTAATTTCCCTTGAAAATTGATGTCTGTGTTGGTGTACTCGTCATTGCTGTAGTCGTCTTCGCTGCCTGTATGAATTTCTTGTTCGGACTCGTTTGGGTTTCTTGAATATTGTGTAAAATCTCCTCGCTGGCTAACGGGAATCTCAATGAGCCGCAACATTAATTCACTTTTGTTGCCTGAGGTCTTTTTTCCCAGATTGCGTAACCACTGCCTCAATTGAATAGCCGTGAACGACTTTATCTCTTCCAGCTCAACTTGCATTCTTCTTAACACTCCTTTGCAAAAATTAAATAAAAAAATTTAAACTGCGACACTCACTTTTGAAATATTCTATTTAAATATAGGACGATCGTTCTTGGGTGTATCCCACTTCTGATATTGTAGTAATGTCAGTGAAAACGAGAAATAAAAGACTGTACACAAAACACTTTTAAATATATGACAACATTTATTAGATACGGCACGTCCGCACTGTTTCGCTGCTTTTACAATAATGAACTCTAATGACATAGTACTACCGGCAGTCCTCTCTTAAGTTCACATTTAAATTTTTCAGTGTTGCCACACTTTGGATGCCAGGAGGTTTGCCATATCATGAACTTCCCATCTCAAGTTAAAAAAACATTTAGGTGCTTATTTATTTGACGCCACCATCAAATTCCATTTGGTGGGATGCATTGCAATCCAAAATATAAAATTCATATTTTTTTCAGCTTTGAATCGTTTAAAAACAGATTTGCGAATTTGATATTAATTTTTTACACTTTTCTCTCGCAAATTACATAAGTCGCCTTCATCCGCTTTTGAAAGTGTCCATGCTTCTGCATGAAACAGTAGGGACGGGGATGTCAGAGGTCTTATAGAGCGACGTTTAAGTTCTTCGAGAAAGGGCTTTAAACAATAGCTTTCTTGGCCACAAGTATTCTTCATTTGATATCAGCGTTAGTGTAATTTTATGTGTTTACAGAGAAGCCTAGGCAAACAGAGTCCCTAACTACCTCAAATTTATAGCTGTTTATATTAGCGTTCTGACCCAAAAGTCGGAAAAGTTCGACAGCTAAAGTGGCTTCATTAGATGCTTCATTCATTAAATGACAAGCAATATTCGAACTTGCTCAGGTTAAGTAAATTTAAATCATACGAATTGTAGTAACTGCTTTAAGAACATACTTTGCTAAAAGACGTCACTTCGAAAAATTGCAAGTTGTTTATTAATACGAACCATTTTTCAAGAAAAAGCATTCGTATGTCCTGCTAGCGTTAACTTGAAACAGATGAGAACTTACATGTATATACATATGTACATCATAATTTTGAATATTATAGGGTACATCACAATAAAATATCACACTATTGCAGCGTTTCGTGTAATTTTTCGTGGCATTTCGAAAATAAAATATTGTAAGAAGTTGCATTCTTTGTTGATGTTTTCTTTTGTTGCCAACAAATTCAGGAGATTTCCTTTTGCTCTGAATGCTTGAAAGAAGAAAATTATGCGATTAGCACGAAATATCGTATTTCTTTATTACTAACAAGGCTGTGAGCCTGGTTTTTGAAATGATTAAGGGTGGTTCTGCTTTCGTAGTTAATATTTGGAGCAATTTACAGCTTGTAGTATTGTTTATTTGTACTACGTTTTAAACAGTGGAAGGTGATCTATTGCTCCTTTTCCTTGGAATACCCAGGATGATGTCTACAATCATCTTGTGCTATGAAAATGAGTATATTCAAAAAGATAATAAATTCATAATAACAATAATTAACATGTAGGCATAGGCTACATGGAAGGAGAAGAATTTGTTTGGATAGAAGGGTTATTTCGTGAGTGGGATGTTTTCTAAGACATTTACATAATAAAGCCGATCGATTTGTGTATTTATTTTTCGATTTCCTACAGAAGGGATTCCTAGGAATTGGACCATATTGGAGTACACGAACAGATTTGAATAACAAATAAAAAAATCGTGGTCCCTAAAATTTACATTTGATGTTGGAAAATAAAAACGTATTTGAACAAAACTTTGTAATGAATAAATTGTATGAAACTTTAGATAGGTTAGGATCTATGTCTACAATTAATTGTTTTTACTACGAACACATTGGTTTAAGTCACTCTATTAAACGGTACTCAGATTAAACTTTGTAATAAGATAAATAAAGAGATCTATCGCGTTACTTTGTATACAAATTGAAACATGATCGCTTCAAATGAGCACCAGAGCTTGTGAGCTGTCAACATTTGAATTTGCTGTGAGAACTGTGGTCTTAAATTGCTTATTGAAAGCTTGTTAATGGATTTATAAAGGGAAATAAGAAAAATGAAAAATAAAACCACAATTCAAGGGGAAAATAGACACATACTGTGAAATATCAGACAAGCTGCATTAACACAGCGAATTCTAAGAAAACTGTAAGCAAGACAAATAGAAGTTAGTGATCTCGGGTTCTCATCTGCTTTTCCGATCACATTTTTTTTTTTTTGTAAAGATGTAAGTAAGAAGAAAGCTTAGAAAATCTTGCTTGCATTCGAAAACCATTGAACCTTCTGAAGGTTATAGGTAATTTATCTGAAAAAAAAACAATTTTATTTGCAAAATTTTGAATAGACCTTTAAAATACTAGGCCAGGCTGTTACGTAAGGTGCCATAAATCGTGCCTCAAGAGATATATCAAGAAAAAGGAACAAGATTCTTGAAATCGTTGTAGAATGTGCTACGCGACTAAATCTGGTGTCCCTTCCAGTTTGATGAGGATACGCAAATATTTTATTGCGAAAAATTTTCGACTCCAAATCACACTTCTTACCACCACCTTCACATATCCCACTCAAAATATTATGTCAACCAGAATAGAGCTCTGATCAGAGCACATCGAGCGTGTTCTGAACCGTGCGTGTTCAGGGCACTCTGATATGTTTTTGAAACACAGTTGAACGTTTAGTTGTCATATGATTAGCAATTATATGTTAAGCTGTCAAAATAATAAAGTTTTGTTGTATAAAATTATTTATTGTTTATTGTTAGTTATATTTTATATTTTTATTACCTTCTACGGCAGAATAACAAATCTCGTGCTGCATTTAAATTGTTTTGGATTTTATTTTTATTTTGTTTTCCCTCCTGTCACTTAAAAATATGGCCGTGCTCAACTTTTTGCTCTGAATACTCGGTCAATTTATTCTGAGCTTATAGAGTGCGCTCAGAGAAACACGAACGAAAAAAGAAAAATCCACAAGTTAGCTTTAATGTCTTGAATTTACCCCAGGCCACCGTGGGTAGTACCCCATGGAAACAATTGGTCAAAATTTAGGAACACACGCGAAATACCAAAAGGAAGAAATATTCCCAAGGCCTTGACAATTTTAACTGTGATTCCAACAATCTTCAGATTCAAAGGTATTACTGGCCCAACACAACTGACAAAACCCCGAGAGGAAAAGAAGATATCCAACATTTTACTTAAACCTGCCCCATTCTCAGCGAAATAAGATCAGAGTGGCCATCAATTTTAAGAGACTCTTTTAGAGCCGAAGGCGAATCCTACGAAATTACTGTGAACTTTTGTAAAATCAAATTGAATGTTTCGATTGTATTAATAAACCAGGATTATAATAAGTATGCGACTACCTCGTTGGGTGAGGTGTCTCATGTGAATCCAACAACTGAATAGTATTTAACTTACAGCACTCATTAATTCTGAAACAATAATCTTAAATGGTTTCCCTTAAGATACACGTTCTGTGCATTCTTCAGAAAAAAAAAATTAAAAGTCATCTTCACAATATTCATCTGCTTAAAACAGTTTGTGTTATCATTAGTTCAAGCTTCTTTTAAGAGCTATGATGCATTTTCGGATGTTTTTCAATTCGTATAAAATGTCTTGTAGGACGATAGACGATTTCTGTTGGTAAACGAAACGAAAAAAAAATTGTTTACATGAGAAACACTCAAAATTTTATCCTGGCAGCCTGTATTTAAATTCTTGTAATGTTTTTCTTTGACCCAGTTTTTCAGTGCAGGATTAATTCTGCTCGGGGTTGAATCCGAGTTAATCATGGGAACATGTTTTTCATGAAAGAGTTAACTCCGAGTTTAGCAAATTTGGTGAGTTAACTCCGGATTACATGAAAAGATGTTTTTGGACAGATACTGAAAAAGCAAACGAAAAGATTGATTTCATCTCTATTTGTGTGAACGTTTTTTGTAAAAGAAAAGAAGGGAAACGTATATAACTGCGCTGAATTCAGATCTGAGTGATGCGGAATTGTATGAAACAATAAATTTAACTACTTTGCGAAGAAAAAGACCGGTTGGATCAGAACCAAATCATTTTCATTTGTTTGGACATATAATCAGATTACGCTTTTCAAATGCATCCTCTTTCAGCGTTTTAAAGCTTATACTTCCGAAAATTAAAAATTAAATTAACGTGTAAGTTAATTTATTTTTTCACGATGGCGTAATGTGTAACCATCATATCAATTGGAAGCGGAATCAGCGCCAGTGAGTGCCCGGTCGTATGACCTGAAAAGCCGTTCTCCTTTTGTGCAGTCGACGAGGATTGTTTACATTTTTGGTGACAAAAATTTGATTTGTCAGTAGTGCCTTTGCGATAAAACCTGCAAACATATTTCCTTTTAACTGAATGCTTACTTAAATCAGTCAATAAAAAAACTTCTTGGAAAAGGTCTTCCAACTAAGCGGACATGATCCGTTTCTCATTGAACTGTTGTTCAACATTTGTCGGTTGATATACATTTAGTATATTCTATTATTAGGCAAATTAAAAGTTATGAAAGAAATGAATTAGTTCGTATAACATAAGAAGACTTTATTTTTGAATGCTCATATTTCAACGGATCTGTCAGAATTGACAGATTTCAATAGTGTTTTGACAACTTTATCGATAACATGGAGTCAAACTTAACCCTGCACTACAAACCTGCTTCATGGGTTAACTCGGGAATAATTTTATTCCGGAGTAAGCTAATACTAAGTTTACTCAGAGTAAACTCAGAACTGAAAAACTGGGGCTTAATGATTTACTCACGTTCAAGGGATAACGTAAGTAGAAAGCACGGTTGAAGGAAGAGGTACCAATGCACGTTCTTGAACTGCATTAGATTGTTATAATTGAGATATCGAGAGCGTCAAAGAGTAGTAGTATAAAAACTATGAAAATTTTAGAGGGGTTGAATACAGCTGACTATTTCCTTGGAGTAGGTTTTATAATATAAGTGGTGAAATACGGAAACAGGAAACTGATTCTTGATTTTTGATTTTGATTTTTTTCACTTTGCAAAAAAGTGTCCGAAAAGCTTTATTGCTTGATTTTTAATCATTCTAGCAGGGGAGAGGTGATTTTTGCTACGCCGTTATTATATTTCAGGATGTGGCGAATGTAAGCTTGCTTCCAAGATTGCAGTCAGATCAGAAGTGGTTAAGAATTTCTTGCAGCGTTTCAAAACACTTCCAGCGTTTTTGGTAACATAGATAATAAACTCATTCAAACCGAGGTTGTCATTGTCATTATCGTACTGCAATCAGCAAAGGACTAAACTGGATTCGAAGACACACAATTTGTATAGAACGCCTTAAGATGAAGTTTCAAATCTAGCGAAGATAAGGATTTTCAAGAACAGAGTCTGGTGCCAACATTCTTCTTCACCAGAAAGATGAACAGGGGGGTTTCCTTCGGTAAGATAGTAACTTTTTTCTTCGAAAACTATACTCCCGGCCATTAAGAGGCTTTCTTAATGCAAGGTACGTCAGAAGCTGCCGAATTATCAGTGTTTCAATGAGCTGAACTAATGCTGGCTTTCTGTCTTTTTCAAATAATAGGAGAAATACTTTCTGGACGTGTAGTTTGTAAATTTCAAGATCTCAGAAAACAAAAGATGTAGTGCTGGGATGGAAAATGCGATACATTTTTTCAGTGTCCAACTTTTTTACGAACGAAACGTTCGATCCCTTTGCAACATGGTATTTGTTCCGAGTGTATATCTATTCCAAATTCAAGTGAACGCAAATGACATCAACATGACTTAGTAACGCGGTGGTATCACACAGATCAACCTTAATGTTTTTTTTTTTTAATCCAGTTTTAATCCAAATTTGACTTCACGCTTTCATTACTGTGGGATAGTTTAACGAAATTTTGGTTTCAGTTGAATCTATTAAAATTTTGAGTCAGATCTCTAGCTTCAAAGAGCGACAGTCCTTAACATGATTAAATGTCTTAATGAAAACTTCTAGATTCGTTTTTAATAAAAATCTATTATTGTAAAGACAAGTACTACAGTGGACAGAAACTTTTGTTAACCCCAAAGAAACAACAAATCAGGCGATTGGAAATATCGAACGCTAAAACAACGCCAGGAGCATTGAACTTCGAAAGATTAATATCAAAGTAGTTTTCGAGCAGCTACTGCATAAGGGAACTAGTAACGAGAGTGCAACAATGTGTCCAACAAGATCCTCTGCGGCAACATTTTTAAATTACTTTTGCCGCCTACTCCAAGATTAATTGAAGTTTCTCTGCTCCCCCTTTAAGAGTCTAACAGAACTCCGTCATAAAATCACCATATTTCTTCTTTTGCTGTACTTCCTATCGATACGGTAATAATTATTTAACGGCGTCAATATGCCCATTTCATAAAACTATTTATAGTGTCATCAATGCAATTTTATTATCCACCTCCTCGTCATTCGGTTTGCGTATCCATAAAACGATTTCTTCGTCAAACGTATAGCGTGAGTAATAGACAACCAGCCGACCGGTCGACCGCCAAGTGACGCCTTTCTTCCATCACAGAAGATTTTTATTACCCCAAACACAACGCACCCAAATCAACCCCAGCTCCGCGTTTCCTGTCCCCGATTCAGAGCCACGAGCCCAAACAGACTAGAACATCTATTTTATCTAGATTTTTATTGCGATGGACTTGGGCCTCGTAAAATCATAGTTAATAAACGGTGTACACTATTTATTGAATAATTGTGTTGCCCCTCCGTGTGTGGGTATAACGTGTGCGAGGAGTTCAGATACAAATTGATTAATTTGTTTAGACGATAATAAATGTCTGTCTGGCAGATTGAAGTTTTTAATTTACCAGAAAATTCAATTCGTGTTGACCTAACCTCATAAATTGTTTGTTGTCTTAACGCGCAACGCACACCAGAGATGAAACAAGCACATCGCTAAACGTGTAGCGCGAATGGGATACATCGCGTGAAAGTGCACTTTATGATGTGTTAATTGTTAGATTTGATTGATTTGTACATAAATAGATAATCGCAATGTTGGCAAAGTCATTAAATCCGTGTTATAGAGATACAATAGTTTGCACTGAAGTGCTTTGGGACTTATTTAGATTCCGATAGACTTAATTGCTGTGACGCGTTAGACACGAGTAACTCTCATAAAAAAGCCAGAACGACATGCGAACTTATTGTAAATAAATAGATATAAATCTGGTCTAGCGAGTTGGTTCAAAATTGTGTTGATCAAACAAAATCCAGTATTTTCAGGATCTTCTCAAATTGTATTAGCAATTTTAAATAATGCAATCAGTTAAGGTGTCTGATGGGAAATGAGGGAAGCCTAACTCCACCCGACGAAGTAGTTCTCTCAACTACCATAGAATAAATCGGGGAAGACTCATAAAATGCTTTAAGCAAGGCTGCGGTTCAGATAGCTTACACGCTGAACGGAAGGATGAATTCATGTCCGAGGACTAGAATATAAGCCATATCCGTCCTAGCGACAAAAAAGGCGGTACTTTGTTTTGTAATTTTTGAACGCTTTTACAACAAAATGAATTTCAGTTCGATGCACATATGACAGCATTCCTTGCTTTCAACTCTAAAAACTATGGTCAACTTTCGGATCCCGGAAAAACCGAACAAGTTTGGTCGCACAACGCTCAAAGACACGCGTTGAACTGCCCAGTTTGGACCAAAAAGCACCGAATTACACAAGACTTGTTCCTGTTTCCAGCAAGGTTATTTGCTGTCATGTGATTTCGTTAACCTTTTTCCTGAGTAGATATTGCGACGGTCAAGTGTTAACATGGAAGGCAATATTAGTAAATTTTTATACGTTTTTCGTAACAACAACATACACGACTCCTTGGCGGAGATCCGAAGAAGCTTTCATTTCGGTTTGCAAGAACTAAAAATATTGGACAGCAGAACTGAACAGCAGCGGAACATTTGAAAGAATACATGCTAGAACAGCGTACTCTATGCAAAGAAATATCCGTCGTGGACAATGGCTCAACTATGTTATATTGAATCAATGAATAGCAAAATAGAATCCCAGTCGATTGGTTCAAGGAAATTTGAAGATCAAACCTCCGTTTAAGTGATCGCGGAATATAGGGACCCTGATAGTTTAGTTCACCGTGATGGAATGTTTCCACGCAAATGGACAACAAAGAGCCGGGCAAGTATTTTTGCCGATTGTCAGACAACCACTCGAAGGCTAGGTGGCGAAGATGATAGAGCGCCTGCCTTTCAATTGATTTAATTGATAGGTCCAAAGTTCGGTTCCTAGAGTGGTCTAGTTTTTCGAATGTGGTCCAGTCACCATTTGACATTGGGATCGAGTTAATGACACTATCACTGGATTGGTCGACCAGCGATAGCAGTCTTTCTAATGGGTGACGTTGTTGTATTGGCTTCATTCTTAGTTCGTGATGTCAAAATAGTGGTTTGTGTAGATTGTGTTAAGATGGCTCTGCTGTGAAGGCATAACACTGACAGCGGAGTGTTTACCTAAGGTCTTCTAAACTTTTAAAGTACAAACATATATCAAAAACAAATGGCGAATAAAATACTGTGAATAAGGTCGATGTCAAATTCCTCCTGAATTTCTCAAACCCATACATAATCTTTCATTTTCCTCCTAATTGTTCCGCTCGCTCTTGAAAACCGAGCAAATACTGAAAAAACTGACATCGTTCGGTACAGTTCGGACGCATGAAACAATTGCTGCTGCAAGGCATTTCTCTTCTGGTTGTGGGTATCAGTAAAGCCCGAATTGAATGCAATTGAAAAAAAAACTTCAAACTTGCAGGCAAAAATATACATTAAATATGCTTAAATTACGCATGAAAAGTTTTCAAACATGTTATGTTAAACAATAAAAAAATGTAAGTCATTACAACAGCAACAGTAAATCAACACCTTTATAATGCTTTACTATCTTGTACACGTTGACGATCAGGTTTTATTCCAAATGTATTTAAATTGTGCCTTCGATCACTGAAAATATTTTTAAAAAGTGGAAAACGATCGTTCCAAATCCAGTGAGGTAACTGGGCAGTATTTGAATTTAAAATTAGAATGAAGTACTTATTGTTTCTGGTAAAAATTCACCCATCCCATTTATAGAAAGATTAATTTTGGCATAACGGTTCAAAGCCAGAGTACATGCTAAAAAGTATTTCAAACTTTTCCTTAAGCTTGGACGGGAACACATCTGGCAACGCCAAACTTTGAGTTTCTAGCCTTTTGATACTCACAGGTAGGTGGGAAAAGTAAATGCTAATCCAGTTTTTAATACCACGATAGTAAAATATTTCCTTAGACTCACAAGCCACCGTAGCCTCCGCGCTATTGAAGGCATTAAGTACAGCCTTGATATCTTCGAAATGTTCATTGTAGAACAGTGCAGCTTCGATTCACATTCATCATCGAGTTACCACTGGTTTGGGAGGTAAAGTTTTTCAGTTATATGCCTTCATCCGATGCGGATTTAAGTAGTTGCATATGCGGATGACTTGCTGCTTCTTGTGTCTGGAAAATTTCCTATCGTAATCAGCGAGATCATAGAACTTACTCTGAAAAAAATTGACATCTGGGCCACAAATTGTGACCTAAGTAATAATCCTGGCTTTTCACAAAAAAAAAAAAAAAATAATTCAACGTCCCACCTAAATGGTCAACAATTGTCTCTATTACCCAGCGGAAAGTACCTAGGAGTCTATCTAGATCCCAAACTCAGCTGGAAGATAAACTTTAATCAATGGGTCAAGAAAGCATGTATAGGTTTTTATACCTGTAACAAAACCTTTGGTAAAAAGTGGGGCCTTAGACCTAGAATGGTTCAGTGGATGTACACTGCCGTAGTACGTCCAATCCTCACTTACGGATCGTTAGTTTGGTAGCCGGCTCTTAAGATGCATATTGCAAAACTAAACATAGTACAAAGAATAAAGCTTGCAAAGAGAATACAGGCGACCTAAGGACAACTCCTTCGGATGCTTTGACAGTCATACTCCACCGCCAAGAAAATTAAAAATTAATTTAAATAAAATGAGAAGATGTATTTTACATTTTGTGTTTGTATTTTTTTGAAAAAACATTTTATCTATCTCAGCGGTGCTATGTAGTTACCTTTTTTCCATCCAATGCAATGAATTTGCGTTTCAATTATTTATCCGTAATGGCACAGCTGGTTAAGCGCCTGCCTTTCAATTGCATCAGTTCATTGGTCCAAGGTTCTTTAGGGTTGGTTTGTAGTGGTTTGTGTAGATGATCTGTCATTAGCTCTACTGTTATGACATAACACTGACAGCAGGATGAAGAAACGAATTTTCTCCTAGTTTGACAAATACCATCGAAAAAAATACTGCGAATTAAGTGAATGCCAATAAGTCGATATCAAATTCATAGTTCCAATTCCGAACTAACTCTTGGAGCAATTGCAACCAGAAACAACTGCGTTTCCCTTATCATTTTCTGTCGTTTCTTGCGTTGAACCTACTTTCAGCATATTTCGCTGTCGCACTTTTTTCTGTTTGACTAAAAGAAAACTCAAACTCCTAAATCATATTATAAAGAAACAAAATTGACAGTTTTGACAAGTTGCTCAACAAAACAAAACGGTGGCTCGGTGTTTGAACATCACAATTAACCTCGAGACACCTAAGGGAGACATTAAGGGTTTCACGTCCACTTAACTATGTCCAGATGACATATAATCGATGTCTTGTCTAGTAATAAAAAATGTATACTATATTTTTTTTGTTTCTGTGATTGTGTCTAACAACATAATCTCCACGCGAATAAAAGAGATTCATATAAATAACAGGGAAGAAGAAGAATAAAATCTAAACACGCACAACACAATAAAATCTGAAGAGCGGCGCCTACCATGAAATCGGTTGGAGGTCTGTGCGCCCCATATTCTCGGAGTCTTCCATCAAAACGTCTCATTCCGTATCCGAGCGATGATCATAATGGGGACCGTAGCAGAGGAACTGGTGGCGGTGGTGGTGGTGAATAGGGGAATAAGGAGCGGTAGGTCACTTAACGAGGCGCACGAAATAAAACCAAAATATGAAAAGCAGAAAAAAAAGCATAAATTCCAGAAGAGGAATTGAGGAGGGTGCTCAAGCTCCCCACACAAAAAAAAAACCGAACTCATAAATTTTTGCCCATGATATTAACTTGATGAGGGAATGGGCGTGGCAGGGCCTTCATGTGTGTTGAGACTGGGACATGGGAAGGCAGGAAGATGATTAATGTTTGCTTAATTTATTAATTTACATTTCGGGTGAATTGTTGTTATAGGTGGTTTGTTTGCCACTGGATTTGCCAAAATACTACACATATCCCTACTCGTATGTGTACACTTGGTGCTTGTTTGCTGTGTATGCTCCTCTGCGAAATCGGAGTCTTCTGGCAGCGCAGTAATCGAGCAAGCATATGCCGTGGCATGGAAACAAGTTGCAAATTATTCGGTAGTAATTAGAAACAGGAATTTAGTCATTCGCACGAGATATAATTTCGCACTTTTGCGCTACCGCTGATACCGAAAGGGAACGACATGGCGGCGTACAATTAAAGTTTAATTAGATAAGGAACGAGATTGCTTCTTAGTTTGGTGTAGCGACGAAGATGTGATTTATGTTGGTTTCCGTTTAGCTGAGGTACAGCGTGTATAAACAATTCATAACCACCGAAAATAACTCGAGAACATTCTATGGGAATAACTAATTGATGTCGCAAAACGAAAATTTTGCTCGTTAGCTGCGACCGTAGGGAATGCATCACATCTGTTTTGTATAGTTGTTGGAATAAAAGGTGCCTCAAAAAACATAAAAGATGTATTCCAAATGATGCCAAATTGTTTTTGAACTCGTCGCCTGGTTTAGCACAATTTACAGAGCCTTAGACGCTAGATAAAAGCGCGCAAAGAAGTTTATAGTCTTAAATTTATCTAACTAGCTTCTGGGCTCTATGCGGCGGATCTTAGTTTTTCAACTTAGCTATTTTTTGAATGGGTTAAAAATATCCTAAAAATGCCTCGGCAATGGGTTGTGGTCATCATAGGTCCAGTTCTAACGCCCATTGAAGAGGGACCAGAACAATTGATTTTCAAATTGATATAGATAAAAACAAACATGCCGTTGGCAAGGAATCGGATAGGTATCGCATTAAGATAGTAATTCTCAAACGATACCTTGGTGGAGATCTTAATTTTCATTCTAAAGCAATCGGTGCTATATCGTTGTGTTCAAACAATTGCGATCAAATGTCTCTGCTCGAAGTACCAAAATCATGCTCTACAAAACACTCATCTTGCCTGTTTGCCTATTTGGAGCCAAATGTTGGACGATAAGTAAGAAAGTGACTTTAAATCGCTGAAAATATAAAAGTTAAGTTTCTGCGTAGGTCCTTCGCTAAGAAACAATGATAAGCTTTGCCGGCTAAAATTGCGAGTGCTCTATTGGACCAAGGCAAGATCAAAATAGGTTGGTTTGTCTATAGAGTCCGGGAGGAAAATATAGCCCTCAGATGTCTTAAGTGCCTAGAATGTAGCGGATACAAGCAAATTCTGTGGAATCAGGTCACCTTATACTCGGAGGCAATAAATTTGAAAGAAGGATGAAGATACTTAACGTAACCTGAACCACTGCGAAGCGGAACAAGGGCTACTAAACCAAACAGCTCATTGTTATCAGACGAAACAAACAAGGTAGCAATCTGGACCGAAGCAATCTCAAACCAAAAATCTATGTTGCTACAAAGTTAAAAAGAATATACATACATATAGTGGCTTTATCAACCACAGAGACGCAATACTGCTAGAAGCACTCCCGCCACTGAATGTTTCCCTACGTAACGACGGGTAATTTTGTAAAATTTATAATTTAAAAAAATTTGATAATTGACCTTAGCGCTGGATGGACTGCAGCAAGCAGAACGGAAAAGAACGGCTTGAAGACCCAAATGCTCGATAAAGACCTCAAAGAATACCGCAGAAGAGGCAGCTGAAGTCACCCCTTCACGCTGGGGGGTGGTTTTCGTCAAAAGACAAAACTGACCCCGTACTCAGACCATATTATGAATATGTTTTTCAACAATTATTTTTTATAAGCTTAAAGTTTAATGAATACAGTTTAAGTGTCTTAATTACTTTATGTAAGGAAACAAGAAAGAAAAAAAGTAAATATGTAAATAACGAATTCAATAAATTAAAAAGCAAAAAATAAATAAATGAATAAATAAATATACTATATAGATATAGAAATAAAAAAAATATATTGATATAAAAATTAATAAATAAATAAGTGTATAAATAAGAAAATAAGTAAATATATAAATATATAAGTACTACTGTGTCCAAAAAATAAGGTGACATTGTATTTATTTTGAAAATTCTTTATTTATTCTTCCAAATCAATTTCATGCCCTTCAAAGTAATCCCCTCCCGATGCAATGCACTTATGCCAACGGATTTTCCAATCTTTGAAACACTGGTTGTAGTCACTTTCCGGGATGGCCTTCAGTTCCGTCTTCGCTGCGGCTTGAATCTCCTCTATCGTATCAAAACGGTGTCCCCGGAGCGGTCTTCTGAGCTTGTTGAACAGCCAAAAGTCGCACGGCGCCAGATCAGGTGAATACGGTGGTTGCGGAACGATATGGGATGAGTTTTTGGCGAAATGATCACGAATTACGAGTGCGGTATGGGATGGTGCATTATCGTGGTGTAAAAACCAAGAACTGTCTTTCCACAATTCCGGCCTTTTTAGGCGGATAGTGTTACGCAAACGACGCATAACGTTCAAATCATATTCCTTGTTGACTGTTTGGCCGGTTGGAAGGAATTCATAAAGCACAACACCACGATAATCGAAGAAAACAGTCAACATGACCTTGATTTTTGAGCGACTTTGGCGCGGTTTTTTTGGTCTCGGCTCTCCCTTGGCACGATATTCGCTCGATTGATCAGTTGTTTCGGGGTCGTAAGCATAGATCCAAGTCTCATCGCCAGTTATAATGCGTTTCATGACATCCTGGTAGTCGGAAAGCATTGTTTCACACACTTCAACGCGACGCCTTTTTTTCCCAAAAAATTCAATGTTTTCGGTACCAGTTGAGATTTGACGCGCTTGAGGCCCAAAGCATCCTTCAAAATGGTATTGACTGAGCCTTTCGATAAGCCAACTTCATCAGCAAGGTCTCTTATCGTTAATCGATGGTTTTTCAACACCAAATCTTTGATTTGTTGGACGTGAGCTTCATCGGTTGAGGTTGATGGTCGTCCAGAACGCTCTTCGTCTTCGACACGTTCACGGCCGACTTGGAAATCATTATACCACTTGTAAACATTTTTTTTAGACATAGCCTCATCATCAAAGGCTTTCTGCACCATCCTAAACGTATCCGCAGAAGAAAATTGATTCCGCAAACAAAATTTAATGCAAATTCTTTTCTCAATAAATTTCGACATCGCAAAAAACGAAAAACTCACTTTTAGCAGCTCACAAAACGACGCGTATCTCAAACACTATGAATATATTTTGACATGAAATTTCACATAGATGTCACTGACAGTACTACCAACCTAAAAGGAAAGAAAAATTTCCAAATCCTTCGACGCGCGCAGTTTTCATATTCATATGTCACCTTATTTTTTGGACACAGCAGTAAATAAATAAATGAGTAGGTTTATTAATATAGTAAACAATTGGTTAGAAAGACAACATAACTATTTGATTTAATATAAATAGATAAATAAATAAAGTTCAAGTAAATAATAATGCAATAAAAACATGGGATATCAATTGTAGAGTTCGTTAACTAAGTGATAGTCAGCAAAAGTATAGCCTAAGTTAAATTTGTTATTAAGCTTCTGTATTCGTTTTAAAAATCATTTCAACATTCGCTCTTTCATGTAGGTCTAGGGTGGAGTGGTACCAAGGAAGATTAAGCATCATTCGAAGAATTTTGTTTTGGGATACTTGTAGGCTTTTGATGCGAGATTTTACACTGTTCCCCCAAACAGGGCAGCCGTATATAAATAGCTTGAAAAATCACTTTATGGAGTATTTGCTGATTACCAATACTTAGCTTTGACTTTCTATTGACAAATGGATAAAGTAAATTAACGACTGTTTTCAGTTTTCTAAGCAATCTAGAAATATGTTCATTGAACGTTAATCTAGTGTCAAGATAGATACCTTAATATCTCACCGAGCTCTCCCACTCAATACTTTTTCCAGCAGCATGGATTTGGCTACTAGGGAGAAAACAAGATTTCCCTTTTCGGCTGAAAAATATTGCTTGTGTTTTTTCCACTTGTAAAAATAAGCTTCCAAAATTTCCATCGCATGGTTAAGATTCCTCTCAATATCGAGAGCGAATTTATGTGATGAATATATTGCAGTATCATCAGCAAAGATGGCTGCATCGCATTGTGGTAAGCTCGGAAAATCAGATGCGTGCGCCTTGCGGAGAACCCATCACAACTTGAAATGCATCAGAGCAACTTTTATTAATTTGAATTTTAAACGACTGCGACCAGACAAAAAACGTTGGATTATTTTACATATATACAGAGGTATATTGCAGTCCATTATGCCATACTGAGTCGAACGCTTTCTCAATATCCAAAAGAATCATACCGGTGGATTTTCCTTGGTAGCGGGAATTTTTGATGCGATTACAGATTCTTAGGACTTGATGTGATGTGCAGTGAAATTTGCTGAAACCAAATTGTTCATTGGGAAATATTTTATATTCTTCTATAACTCTTAATATTTTTTCTTTAAGAGTAAGCAAATAGGCCTCTAACTTTCTGGTTTTTAGGTGGTTTCCTCGCTTTGAGTGTAGGTATAACTTTAGATATTTTCCACGGGCTGTGGAAGTCATGGGCGTTTATGATGAAAGTTAAATATTTCCTCGCTGTTCTGTGTAATTCTTTTATAAATAAGATTCGAATGGAATCAAAGCCACGTACGTAACTTTGAATTTATTACGATTCGTAGTATAAACATAATATAGGAATAGTGGATAAAGAAATAAGTGAAATGTCAGCTAGAGCTAACGGTGCGGTTAACCAGATCAAAGTCAGGCTGGGGTCGAAAAAACTACAACTAGTCGGACAGAAAACGGAAGCTGTGCTTATAGCAAGCAGGCTTACACTTACCATTGATGGGTATAATATCAAAACGAGTCATTGGGAAAAAGCAAGACGCCCTCGCGCGTATGATGGGCGGACAACTTAGCCAAGGAAGAAGACTCACATTAGTTGTTCAGTCGATAGCTATGTTTTCGGCTCCCGTGTGCTGCGATGCTTTACAGAAGATAAGCTATGTCAGGCAGATTAACTAAGTCTTCCGCTCGGCGGCACTAAGAGTTTGTTGCGGCTATCGCACAATTTTCTCCGATGGAGCCTTTAATATATTTAGATCCAAGATGTAAAAAGTGGGTCAATAGAGAACTCGGGAGTTACTATCTAACTGAGTGCTCATGGCTGGTTCAGAGAATATCTATACAAATATGGACTTGACCTTCACGTTTGCTGCCTGTTTTGCAAAATCGGATGTGAAAATGCAATGCAAACGTTTTTCGAATAATCTAGATTTACGGAAAAACGGGCCAAGCTTGAAGAAGCCATAGGCCAAGGCTTAACACCTGACAATGTAGTAACGGGTTTTTCAACAGGGACGCTGCAAAAGTAGAGCGACAGGGACAGCAAACGACGCCATATTTCTTGCCGCTCTTCTGACATTTCTCTTTAGTAAGGTTTGCCATTTCATGATGGAAAGATATACGAGCCAACAACAAGTCGACATTATTAAAATTTACTCCCGAAATTCGGAGTCAGTGGCCTCAACGTTAAGAGCGCTACGTCCAATTTATGGTCATCATAATCGTCCTAGCATATCAACAATTGAGCATCTAGTGGAAAAATTTGCAATCTGGGGAAACGTGGGATGCTGTTAAGCAAGTCAGCACAAATATAATCCAGTAACTAAGAAGACTAAAAAGGTTGCGCAACGCTTTTCGGAGTGCAAAAGTCTGTCGACTACAATGGCCGGATTCATTGAGCTCCAGCTTAGGTAAGTCTCTTCTACTAGCTTCACGATTAAAGGGAAGACCGAAGCCTCGCTAATGTCATGAAGCAATCAATGGCTTGGTAAGTTACTCTTAGAGTATTATATCATTTGCTTGATATATTGTGTCATTTTCTATTCAGTTTATGCTGAACCAAAAATATATTTTCTTTTATTTTTCATCACTGAAGTGTCGGCATGTCACAACAAACGGAGAATAGGAGCATTCCTGCCACCATATCTCAAACTGTATGAATTAGAAACTCCTTTGACCGTGTTTTTCAACACAACTTGTTCCGATAAATTATTTACATAAACACACGAGAACGCCTCGGTTTTCAGCGATCTCATTAGGTTCGACTGATTAAAACCCATTTACAATTCAAACATCTAAACAAAAAAATTATTCAAATGTTAGTCAACTTCAGAGTTAATGTATCTTTTTCTGATGTTGCATGTTTTTTGTTTGATGATTTGCGCAAAACGAAAGCACCCACGAATGCGAGCGTACTCGTACTCGTACTCGAACGCTTGAATAAATTCCATTAAATAAATCAGCCAGAAGATCAAAGTAATTCGGTAATTTATAAAAATACTGGAAAAAATATGTGAGAAAAAGTCGACTCCATTAATCGGGGTACCCCACTCGTAGACCACCAAATGTATCTTTTATGCTCTATCAATTTCTTTGCTCTGCGAGCTTAGCTATTTCAATACGAACGTGACTTAATGTTGAGTTGTTTTTGATTTTGTTTCTTACAAGTATCTGTTTTGTGAATTTCTTTAAATTAACGTATTCCGAGAAGCTGCCAGATTTGAATTCTGTGCATATACTTTCGACTCGAACGATTGACTTGTAAATGGTTAAATGGTTTTGTTTTGGTTGTCGTCGATGTCCAGCGGTATCAGTATAGGAGCAGAGTTGGGCGTTCAGGTGTGGTTTATGGCTTTCATTTGCATAATAGGGTGACGTTTTATTGGAATTAGTTGCAAATCTGGGAAGTCGAGGAGTAGATTGCGAATTTAGATGACCAACATGTATCGAAATTGTCTCTTTGTTTGGTCGCCTTGATTTAATTTAATGGTGCAAAAAGTCATCGTATGTGACGAGTTTATTTATTGAAATTGTCCCCGATTTTCGGTTTCGGTTGTTTTTTTCTTGTTGTTTTATTTCACTTCAGTAGCTGGTTTGTGAAAATGTTTTGAAATAAAACGCCAGAATCCGTTGAAATTTTAGATAAGAATCTCAAAAACAAGTTTTTTTTTCTAGATTTAGGTTGTTAAGTGGAGAGGTTAATCAACTTGTGTCGCACAGTGACTTGTTTTCTTATAGTAGGTTTCATTTAACAAGCGTTTAATATGTCGACTTGAGATCATCGAATACTTCAATAAATTACTGGTAATTTGCTGACAAACTGTGCTGTTGAAAACATGGTTTTTGTAAAAGTTTATTTTCACTAAATAAATAATTAAAAATTTCTTCTAGGTCGTGAGCTCGTGCGTCAAAAGACTTCACACGTTATGAAACAGCAAATTCCCATGGAATTTAAATTAGGGAATCTTTTGAAAACATGGGAAAAATCAAACTACTGGCGACTGAATATGCAGGCTACGAAGCTTCCGGAAAAAAGACTTTGATGGAGTTCGAACTTTGATTCGATTCCTAGTTAGTGCTTGAAATTAAAAATAAGATAAATGGTTATAAATCATATGTTAAACGCATAAGTCGTCATGATCGTCCATCCGAGGATGCTCAAGGCAAAAATTCTAACAAAATTCGAAGAGACTACCTTTTTTACAAGTGTCTTAAGGTCTACTCATCATCAAAATGTGCGTTCTTTGGAGTTGCAGTTATTTACCGCCCATTTACTAGGGGACCAATTCGCTTAAGTGAAAAGACAAAAAGGACTCTCGGACATAATACTCAAGGCACTTTGATGACGAGAAAAACACCGAGCATAGGAAAATTGTGAACGTTGTAAGGGCGATGACACCATGATCGCTATGACGACCTGGTAGCAATGGTTTATCTTAAATGACAACTTCAAGACAATTTCTCCAACCATATCTTCATAGGCGAGAGGAAACACGAAAAGAAACCCCGGCTCTCATATGTCGTCTGAATCGGACGCAGCAATCGACTGCTCATCGTCATGGTTTTTCAAGCTGATTTCGAAATACTTACTAGAATCAATCACCGACCTCAACATACGGAAGAAGTAAATACTAATTTGCTCCGACAGTACTGCAGCAATCAAAGCTATTACAAGCCCTTTATCAGTATCGACACGGGGAAGAAAGTGTCAACACAAACTAGCAACACTAAACGACGTCAGTATTACACACCATGGGTACCGTGACACGTTGTAATGGATAACGAAAAAGGTGACGAATTGACTAAGAAGGAGCAAGAAATAGAGACCAAAACCCTATTAGGGAATTAGGCGTCCCGCTGACAGGTATTAAGAGCTGTAAGCGAATGAGCCCTGACAACGTAGAGAACAGCAAAATGTATAATGGTAGCGAAATGAGGTCTGAACTCCAGCAAAAGGCATCTTTGGGCAATGGTGGGTCTGGAAACAGGGCACAATACCCAAAATCTCCATTTGCATAGGCTCGGACTAGCAGACTAACAGTAACATCGAGACTGAGACATAATATACTGCGGTCAACACTTATACCAGACCTTTCGCAACTAAAAGAAAAAGCGACCGGTGAGATCACGGATTTCGCAAAACAAACGAAAAGATTTCCCGATCATTCAAAGCAAGCCGCTTCATAGAGGAATACAACGGGCCCAATCGGAGGTCTAGGTGAAGAGCAAATGAAACTCAGCCTAACCAACCGACCAAGAGGAGTAAAAAGAAGGATTTTTAATACCATAGTATCGTATCCTCTCTTTTTCATTACTTCTTTGAGCCTTTATGACAAAGACTTAACTAGTTTTAGTGTAAAATCCGGGTCAATTACATGTCATTCTTCGAGTGATCGCTTTTCAAGCTTCTTTTCTTCCGTAATTAGATGCTTTCTTGTTTTGAATACAAATGACCGTATAGATTTTCAATTGGATTTATATCTAGTGATTGCGGTGATGTTTGCAATACTTTTGGGCAGTTATATAGACACCAGGTACGTGGCGATGTACACATCCTGATTCATTATCCCATTTATTATTTCAAGGTAGCCAACCTCCGCCGCCGAAAAACAACCCCACACCACTACGGAACTACCACCGTTTTTTACTGTGAGTGTTAAATGTCTCGGATTCAACTCTGTATTTGGTTTTCTTCAAACCTTCTGGCGACCATCCGATCCAAAGAAGTTGATCTTGCTTTCAGAATTCGCCTGTTTCATTTTGTCACTTCTTTGCAAACTCCAAACGTTTTTTCTTTTCGATTCACCTCTGAGATCCATGGCTTTTTTCGCTGCCATTAAAACCAATTCTTCTGATTGTTCGTCAAACGGTTACGGGGCTTACTTTTTTTGTTAAGGTCGGTTTTCACCATCTCCGCCTTCGGATTTTTATTTATTTGTCGCAGAATCTAACCTGGTTCCTTGGCTTAATTTCAATCCGATATTCTTCATTGAATTGTTTTATAACAGTTGATCGACTTCTATTCACCATTGCGTGTATGAATACGAATGAGAGGTTTTATTTTGATATTTGTTTATTATCTGACCTTAGTTTTGTTGGTTTATTGAGAATGCGACTTTTTGGTTTTTAAAAACATAGAACATGGTTTTCTTGACATAAAAATGTATTTGAAAGTTTTTTTAATCAAATTCCACACTCGTGTACGAATAAGACTGAGATTGACTGTATTTGACTTTGCCTTGGAGATAATTTATTGTCATGACTCTCTCAGAACGCCTAAACAGCGGTAATTACTTTTCTAGGTGGTATTTCTTGAGCCGGGATAGAAGTAGAGAACAAGGAGCAATAGGACGGGTGTTCAAGTAGTTTCTGTTTCTTGAATTGCAGCCATGGCAACTGCAGCTGAAGAAACATCATTCCGGCTCGCAGTTTACCGCGTCTTATTTTTTCTATAGCGTCCCGCAATCTTCTTATTTGGTCTGCGTAGTTAGAGGTAGTGGTTCTAAATATTCGACCATAATAATTCCTTCAGCGTCCAAAAAAAAAAAAAACTGATGCCATAACCTTCCCTGCAAATCTCGAATTTCGTTTTTCTCCTTTTTGATGTTCTCTCGTTGATAGTTTGTTATTATTTCGAGTCTACGCAAACTGGCCTCAAAGATTTGTCGCTGTGCATAAACAAGTTGTGAACACAATTCAACAATCAACAAGTCATGGAATATTACCTAGTCAGAGTCGAGTCCTGCGAGAAATCCGATGGAGGATACTTGAATGGTTTTCCATATCATTCATAATGGCAAGATCCAAATAATAAATTGAAATACAATTGAAATCGAAATACAAATCATAAACTTGTTTCATTTAAAATGTTCTTTCGGGACCAAAAAATGAAGGTGATCTTCGAAATGATGAAAAGGCGAATTTAGATAATCATATATGAGTTATATTAGGTTGACAGTTGTGGTGGCTCGTGTGAATTGCAATTTGGTAATATATCAGGTCTTTACATAAAAAACTAGTTGTAGCTTATCCTTAGAAAGACAGACGAGATTGGGGTATACCACTTCAGTGTCCGGTATTGGAATCTGTGCTAGTGAAGTTCGAAGACATCCAGATCTTACGCAGTTCACTCTAGCCACAAGATACCTTCCAATTGGTAAAATGACAGTGGATTGAATTTTTATTTATCTTCACCTTAAAATTAGTCACCGTATACACAAATTGTTTTCTTTAATAACTTTTTCATTGGGGCCACTCGGCTTTGAAAGAAGAAAGAAAGAACGATTTTTGCATTTGGTTTGGATTCACTTAAATGGAGTCCAATATCGCGCCTTGAGGTAATCCAGGTAGTAAAAGTCCATTTTCGGTGTAGTAAATACGATATAGGATTGACTTACTGAAAACGATTCGACAAGTAGTTTTTTAAGGAGGCAAACAAGCCTTTAATTAATATTTAGTCTTATAGCAAACTAGTCTGGAATCCGCATTTATACTTTCTTTCTTTGAGCTGCTATAAGAGATCGATACTTTGCGAAAAATACAGCACGACATATACCATTGAAAACGCTCTAATTGTCTCCGTTTTTCGAAGATCCAGATCAAAATCCGGTAGTAGAAGAAACAGTCAAATAGTTGCCAAAACGCATGAAAAAGTAATTATAAATTGATTGAAACTTGAAAAATTCAAATGTTAACTCATCAAAAACGCATAGTGCTTAAAACTTTCGATTTTTAAGAGAAAATAAAATCTGAGCATGAACTAGAATCGTACCAAGGACATCCTAAATTCATGCTCATATCAGAAACATAATTCTTAAAGACCTCAAAACAAAAATCTAATCACATTGATGCAAAACAATCTCGTAAATAAAAATCTAATAAATTTACTCAAATTGGAAGGGTATCTACCGCAGATGTTTTTGTGAAAAAACTCATGCAAAAAAATAAAAAGTATCCTCAGAAGAACCTACTACAACGTTTTTATAAAATCACACCCAAGGTGTCAAGACATCAACTCAAACGGTAAAGTAACATCATCACCAACGCCCACCGCCACCGCCGGTCCTCTAGCCACCAACAATGTGCCAAAGAGGTTCATTGCATACATAAATGTTGCGATAAGAAATTCAACCAAACGAGCCACTTTCTACATATTAATTCGCACCTGTTCTGCTCAATGTTTCCAGCGCGTCCATGATGCTGGTGCTTGCAAACACCACTGACAACTTGACGGTGTCGCTTCTTTCCCCATAGCCGCACTTAAATTACTCCTTAACCCAACACCAGTCACAAGAAAAAGATATGGGCACTTACACCAGCCCTTACGTTTGCACACGAACCCAAAGAATCCGCAGACTCCAGCCGTCAGATTCTTACCACCACCACACCACTGTCAGACAGTGTCGTCCCAGTGTTCGCCAATGATGGGGACCGCATTCTCTTCGTCACACTGGCTTTTCCTGCATTGAATTTAGGAAAAAAAATCGATATTTGGGGAAACCTTAGGTATCTGGTGTTGGAGCTTCCATCTACGGCATATCATGGTGCGGGGACATAACTTCCAGTTATGCGAATAACCATAACGGGTTGCTTTTTTCATATCCCATTATTCCTGGCCAGGACGTTTTTTCTTGAATTAAAGTGGATAGCTGCGGTTTTTGCGGTTATAACGTACTCGAGGAGTCAGTAGCACCATTCGCCTTGTATCTTAATTGAGGATGAGATAATAATTCTTTATAAAATGTTGGCTAGGAATGATTACATGAACACTCAGTCGCGGAGTACGAAGGTTAAGCTATAAATATCTGGATTGACTTTGGAAGTAAAGTCAAGGCATACTCGTATATGTACACAAAGGCCTTTTTTGCTTATGGTCGACTGGATTTGCGGTAGATTGAAGTGGCTTAGAAAAACGCAGCAAATTCAAAAAAAAATATTAAAGCCTGTTGAAAAATGTTATAGCCAAAACGGAATGGAGTACGCGGTTGTATCTTACAACGTTTATTGCTTAATTACAGGTTTATGTGTATTTTTTTTTAAGGACTTTGGAAGGACCTGGATTTAATTAGACAGATTTCAATGATGCATCAGTATACGACTACAAAGAGTATCTTTTGCACTTAGATGAGAATTATGAGCTGTTACTTTTTATGAAAATTACCCAAAGGTGTGTTACGTGGTTTGATGGGCATTAAAGTGATTGCATAAAAATGATGACGATCCTACAATGGATTCAAGATATACATAAGTGAGTTTCGAAAGCGCAGTAACTGAACTTATACGAAAACGATAACATAGTTTGTGCGATGCTTAATGCAGTACCGACGACAATCCGAAGGATGCACTTCACCTATTCGATCACTTCACTTTTAGTTTTTTTTAGTTTGAACATTCAATTCGCCGGTTCCCTTTTCAAAACCGACTGTTCTATCAAAGTTGACAGCAAGTCAAAATTAAGCAGGTGCGGATACCAATGCTATATTTTTTGAAGACGAGAAAATACTTACATATTTACGAGTGCTCAGTAAAGGGAGCTATCAGATGCCAAGTTTGTAAAAAGATTTCATTGCAGTTTAGAATATCTATTTTTTTTTTTTTTTTTGTACGATAGTTTTATAAAAAATATTCGCTCGAATAAGGCAGTCTTATTTAATGCTTTTAAATACTTTTTGGTGTAGCACAACACCAATCCGCAGTGAATTTTCTGTTGATGAAAAATGTCGAACTTTGTATGGGAAAATCCGACCCTTCAAGTGGATGGGTTGATGGATACCGAAGTTGAAATTTCCGTTGATTCTTCCCCCCGGGGGATTTAGTGATTATATAAACTAATGCTAAAAATTAAAAGCTTTTATAACCTTCGAAAGGTTTTGTAAAGAAAAGTTCCATAACACTCAACGCAACATGTTGTCAGCATGTACATTTTGAGAAATATGTACTTACGTGTGAAGCAAACCATAGTTTTGAGTGTCACCCCTTTCTGTGTCCAAACATTCATATAGTTCTCAACGCCTGTTAACATCTGCCAATCTAAAATTCACGGTTTCTCCTGTTTTTCAATTTTTTTTTTAATTATTTGCTTCGCTCTTCAAGAGGACATTTAGACTCTTATAATGCGTGTAGCACAGAGCGAGCGGAATAATTAGGAGAAGAATGAAAAATTGTATAGTGGTTTGAGAAACTCAGGTGTAATTAATTTCAACTCACTTCCGTGGGTGGGACGGAGGATTTTTATATCGACCTATTTGCTTTAACCTTTTATTCGACATAAGTTTTGATCTATGAACTTTGAAAGTTTGGAAGATTTATCTTAAACACCCCGCTGTCAGTATTTTGCCTTCACAGCAGAGACATCTACACACAATCTACATAGACTGCGATTTTGAAAACACGAATTAGAAACTAAGCTGATACAAAAACAACTACAATAACGCCACCCATTAGTCAGACTACGATCACTGGTTGACCAACCCAGTGATAGTGCCATTAACTTGATCCCAATAGCAAATGGTGACTGAACCAGATTCGAAAAACTAGACCACTCCTCTAGGAATCGAACCTGCGACCTATCAATTAAATTAATTGAAAGACAGGCGCTATACCAACTTCGCCAACCAGCTGTTATTGCCAGCCGCAAACACATTTTGGTTGTCAAAAATTGCCGATAAGGATCTTTTGTTCAGTGGAACCGTCATGCATGAACCATAATTTAAGGATCATTCGATTGGTGAGGTGATTAAAATCTTAAAAAACGAAGGAAAATGAACAAAAAGTTTTTGTGTTGTCGCTGTTTTGCATTGGATTTAGTGGTTCTCTAAGTTTTGAGCTTTCTCGATTTTAACGTGACAAAGTCCCAAAAAGAGGGCATGTTTTCATTGCTCTTCCGCCAGCAGAACGATTCCGTTGACGCGGCCTTCAATTCACAAAACATTTAAAGCATTACGTGGATTGTTGATCCCCCATAGTCGATCAACTATTCTTCGTGTTGTGGATAAAATCCATGCCGCATATGTTGCAAGTAACGAAGATACCTCGGCTTACACCTGATTAAGATCTAGCTGGAAAACACGCTTTAAACCATAGCTTGTGTCGGGAATGTGCTAACAGTGCATTTGGCAATTCGTCATAGAACCTTATTTTAATCGAAAGACCGTGATTCATGGTGTTGGATGGCCACCGACCCAAGCTATTTGGGTCTTGCCAGAGAATGTTCAGAAGGTTCAAGTCGTCGCCGACCCATGAACAACCGCTGTCCAGGAATAACAATTTCACAATGGTCTTTGTCGTCCACTGCATATGTATGTACAGTCGCTAGGATTGAGACTGCATCCATTTCCGACTGTTCTCTTACAGGCTAGTAATAATTGAGTTGTTTTTATAAACGTTCTCGGCGGAACTTTCCACAATCGAAAGGTTGATACTTAAATAACAAAGGGTACACTGAGCCTTCATTCATGTAACAGCTCGCTATTCTGCTTTTTTAAATTTTGAAACTAACTCAAAAACGATTCTCAAAAATATTACAAACAGAAAAACAAATTAATTTTTCATCTGAGCGAGCGGGAATTAGTGTCTTTTCGCATGACCCTGGTTCATTTCAAGTCCTTCCAGCTGATTCCAGGACTGATTAAAATGCCCGAGAAATCACTTAACAGCAGACCAGTAGAACTTTTTTGCTTTCACGATTAAAAAATCAATCCAAATAATTTCATTTAGTCCGACATTTTTTAATCCAAAATCGTGCTTGGAAGTCGGTGCTTTTGTTTGCTTCAAAAGAGATCGTGCACAAAGCCCAACATGCTGCTTGACTCCTCGTTCATTTCTCATTTAATTGTATCCCAAGCAAACAGGCCTTATCCCTTCTGGGGTTTTAGTCTTGTATGTATCAACACCTTTTTTGTAACTGACGCTGTCGCTACTGCGTCTCCATAATGAAAATTTTCTCCTGTTCTTTTTTTTTTGTGTTATTTAAAAAGGCGTCTGAAATTAAATGGATGCACTTTAAGTGCAGACACAGTTCCGTGCACCACATACAGTTCGGCGTGCATTGTGTTGAAACCTCACACCAAACTCTGCCGTGTATGCTCATAACCTCAACATCGAGCTTCACGGCTTCATGGATACCACAAGAACATGAAGATGAAGAACTGAAAGTTAACCATTTCGGTTAAAATTGATAAAAAAAAAAGCACATAACCCCTGAGTAGAAAGGAAAACAGAAAAAACACGAGAAAAGGATGGCAAATAAACAAGAGAACCCTTGCGAAGTCAACACCTTGAATGGCTTGCACGTGGGTAAGGATTAAGAGTACGTATATCTTAACATGATGCGAAGGCTAGCTGAATATTTGCACTCGCGGTACCACGTCCATTTCTTTAATGAGCAAACAGATTCAACTTCATTTTTGTAAGATTACGGCCCACATGACGATGGTTGGCCCCAGCGTTCCCCATTCCTCATAATATTGTACATCCGGAATGCAGATACAGATTGTTCCATAGCATTGGCAGATGTTGGCGCGTGCAGTGAATGGATTTTTTTTTTAATTGTCTTTATTTTTATGTATCTTAATTTTCACACTCACCGGTTTGAGAGATGGTATCCGAACGTGCTTGTTGATTATCTGTGCAAAACAAGAGAAAAAATATTTATTAATTAAGGCACATTGTATTTTTTTTTCTTTTCTATACAAGCAAGGATTTTAATTTCGCAAAATGAGGTAAGATTACGGAAATATTAAAAAATATGTTTCTTCTTATTATTGAGGGTGCATAAGCATAGCCTTAGTTGGTATTTCGAAACTTCCATCAGAGCCGATGTTTATTTAGAACGTAGTTCAGTCCGGGTTATAATCCGATGGTTAAGAATACTCAAGACGTAATTTATGGTCGAATGTTTACAGATCAAATCAAACATGTGAGAATCTTGTTTCGGTGTGTAAACATAAACGATGGATAATGTCCATGATTGTTGCAAAAATAATCAGATTGCGTTTTTGTTTGAACTTAACTTTCTTTTTATTTCCGCTTAAGTGGACGAATGAGAAATAAAGGCGGCCCTTATATCAATTATGACAACATTTCAAAAACACGAGAACCTTTTTTCAAGCTGATGTAACGAGAGTCATGCCATCAGATAAGTTGACGAAAAAAATATCAAAAAGTACAAAACTTCATGATTAATTTTTTTAATAGACCTACATGGCTATGTTCATTGCAAGAATAAAGTTTGTATCAGATTGGTAACTTAGTAATTGCCAATTTCGCACAAAGATGTCATTGGCTATATTTTTTAATGGCTTCTGTCAATGGCATATTTTTTTCCCCTTGACATTTGTTAGCTGTCAGTCTTACTTATCTTTAGAAGCAAATTGCATGCATTTTTGTGAAAAGATATAAGTTGGGCGTCAGTTTATATATGGAGTGCAAAAACGAGGACTTTCGTCATATTTTACTTTTTTATTTCTGTAAAGGCAAGACCACATCGCAAGCAGCTGAGTAGGTAGGTCAGTAAAAGTGGTGGTTCAGTGAGACCTTATTAACACTTTGTGCCATTTTAATGCCACAGCTCTGTAACCTTATTTATGAGGTGTATTTGAGAAATCTCTAAGTCCAGCCTGAGGTATTTAAGAATGGCATAAGTTGCTTAATGTCCTTAGCAGAAATCTCATGAATTGAATTGAAGAAGGGTCTACCAAGCGCTCGGTGTCTAGATCTAGCAAGGGCCGGACAGGCGCAAAAGAAGTGGGTTAGGGTTTCCTTCTCAGCGACAGTATGAATTGTGCGAGATGCCTAGCTTAACGGCATGATCTCCAATCGGCCAATGCTGCTGCTTCAAGGAAGTTTGAGGATATAATAGACTCAACTGCATGTAGTGAGACGAAAACCTCTGAAGTTTGAAGAACAGACCGCTGCCTAGAAAATTCATTGGCCCTCTCATTACCTGTGATGTCACTGTGACCGGGAACCCATATAAGGGAAATGAGCTGACCTTTTAACGACTCTTTTTCAACTCGGCGTTCCTGTACTAATTTTGAATGTGAAGTAAGGGAGGCAATAGATTTGATAGCTGCTTGGTAATCCTCTTACTTGGCAGGATATTGGGATGTATTTTGATTTGACATGCTTCCCGGATTGAAAAATCGCAAGCAGCTAAAAAAGTTACATCATGTGTATTATGAAGAAGCCTTAAAAGACACATAGCGGTTTTGTTTGAGAAATTTCTCACTAAAAGATAAACGACCAGATGAGCTTGATGATGATGAAATTAAAGCCATAATCGTGTCGGATCGTAAAAAATTCCATAAACAGTGTCTAAGAAACATTTAAAACGCATAAAACTCGTTAAAAAAGTGCATATTTGGGCACCACATGATTCGAAGGAATTCATTTCACGATGCTATCAACGCTTGCGATTTGTATCTTAGATGCAATGAATCCGACCTTTTTTTTCAAACGAATCATCACTGCCGATTAAAAACAGGTTGCGTGCAGTAACGTCAATCGAAAACTATCTCGGTCCAGGCTTGATCAGTCGGCACAAGTTACCTAGAAATTTGGTACCCAGCAAAAGAAGTTTAGTTCGATTGGAAAAAGTGTGGTGCATTTTAAGCTGCTTCCAAAAAATCAATCGATTGATTCAAAAGTGTATCGAAAAGGTGTAATTTTTACCAGGACAACGCTTGATTGGGTATCGGTGTTTCATACACCATAAGTTATAGACCTGACGTTGCTCCAGCAGAATACCATTTATTTCGATCTTTGCAAAACTCTTTGGATAGTAAAACTTTCAACAACGATGACGCTGTAAATACGCACTTGATTCAGTGTTTTTGCCGATAAAGATCAGAAGTTGTACGGACGTGGAATTACGAAGTTACAATTTAAGAGAATAGATTTTTATGGTCTGAAACAAATGAATGCTGCTTAAAAAATTGATCAAAGTTCAACACGAGCGTTTAGTCGAATTATTTTTAATTTACAATAATAAAGAATAATTTCCATTTGGGTGCCTCGAAATCATACTTAACATTGCCAACTTCTTTCAACATTTTGAAGTGTTTTTGCGGAAAGCATCAATACTCGAGTATTTTGAGGACGCTCTCATGAAGACAAAAAAATATCGTACGGCGAAGAAATGTTCCATCGGTATACCCGGTGGGAAAGACCGAACCAGGAAAACAAACTGGAGTTTTCTTTTAAATGATAGCGCTGGATACAAAAACATCTTGCTCCCTTGCTGAAAGCCAAGCAGCTATTAAAAGCACTAAAATTAAAAGTTGGTGGTGAACTGCATTTAAGGTCTTAAAAATAATTTAAATGCAACCAAATTACATATCGAAGGCACTGAAAGGTGCAGACGAGCTCGCCAGGATAGATGTGTTACTGCATTCATTGCAGAGGAGTCTTAGGTATTCAAACGTCTTCTGCTGAATATTCTAATCTCCAGTTGTGAGGTGTCGCCCTCACTGAGGATTGAACTTTTGTCAAAAGAAAGCACAAAGAAGTTTTAATTAGCTACAGCTGAGAATTCAATTCTCAAGAATGTTATGATAAATCACAATAAACTACGGCACACGGCTTAAACCATTTATATAGGGAGTAAAACCCTTAAAACCTAACCTTACCTACAGCCGAATCATGACTAGCTCACACGAATACTCTGGACACAACCGTGGAAACTTGCCCAAACTGATTTCTTTGTTTAAGTTAGATTTTTTTTATCTAAGGAATCATTTTTATAATTGAAAGAAGTCAGATAGTCAAAGACCAATGTCTGAGTCATAAGTGTCTTTAAACCTTGACGGTCTTGAGCACGCTGCTTCCAATTGGTTTAACCAAGCTTTTTAGCGTCCGCGATTGCATAATCTTTGAACCGCAGGTTCGGCCTTCCCGTTCTATTTCAACCTGGTGACTTGGATTCGAAAACTCTCTTGGCTGAAGTACGTTTGTACAGCTTGTGGAGTTCGCGGTTATGACTTCTCCACCAATCGCCCCGATCGCAGATAGGACCGAAAATCAAACGAAGGTTTTTTTTTTCAAAGAAACGAATTTTCGTCAAAAATGAAATAAAACAAAACAAAATAAGGACACGTAATCAAGTCCCATCGAATCGTGGAACTTTTAACGACTTCCGAAATTGATGAAGTTCCTTCTCTGAAACATAATTCACGGATTATTTTCCATAAGTTTCCTCGCTTTATCTTCTGAAACCTGAAGAAAACCGTTTATTCGTATGAATAACCATTTATTCGTATGAAGTTCTAAAAACCCATTTTAAAATAGAGTGGGTTACTTCATTAGATGATGCGCAACTTGTAGCCAAACAGCGAATATAACACAACAAAAATAGGAAAAGAATTATAACTACTCGTAGATATATGCAAAGCTGACTTTTATTGGTTTGTTTTGGAAACCACGGCGCAGAGTTCACAATGAAGCAGAGTGATTAACATTCCAGTATTATTCTATCCAATTAAAGCTCACGATTATAATAATTTTGTGCTACTCATCTTAACACAACGAGAGAAAACAACCTGAAATAAAAAGGAATAAAAGTATTCATTTAAACCCACGGTGGTCGGTAATCTTGGACCGCACACAGATTTAAAATCCGATGTTGATGGCTTTTAAATTGAAATGTGAAATGTTTCTATGTTGCCTGACACCTTTTCACTGCGCTTTTCGTTTCGACAGAAATCTCCAAAATGTCCCCGTTCCCCGGGGCAATCACATCGATTGGCAATTAAACCACCGCATCTAAAATTTTACTATCTGCAATTCATCGACAATATTCATTACGATCGTAAAATACTACAGTCTATATGGTTTTCTCGAATGGAAAAAACACACTTGCATCTATGGGATCCTTTTTCCGACTCGGAAAATTGTACTTTCCCCGCGGGATGATGTTTATCGCATTTGCCTTGGCGCGGCGCTTAAGCCCACCAATAGGCCTCGGAATAAAGATATTCACATCAAAAGATACATCGCGTAGATATTATGATTTTATGGGATGATTATCTACTGGTAAATATCAATCGATCATCGGCTGTGGCTGTTGGAATCATATCCCGGTAGTGCGTAGATGATCAAAGAATTCCAGCCTCGATGTGCAGACGGTTTTATTTGTAGCAAGAGGCGTGGCGTTATGGCTGTCCGTTTGCTTTATCTCTATCTAGTAGATATTTATAAGATGTTTGCGTTTTCTAAACGATGAATGATGAATTTGAGAATTTCCGTTTTGCCCGGCTGGCGGCGATGGTGGCGATGGCACTCTGGCGTTTCGAAGTGAGTAGCTCAACAGGTTCCACAAAACCAACTGCTACTTACTCCTGGTTAGAAATGGAATGAAATTATTTATCGATTTGAAATTTCTCTAAAAGACAAGCAAATATGTTGCCAAAGATGGTGAGAGTAAATAAATTACAAGACTTGCCATGCCGACACATCGATTTTATCTCGCACATAGGTAAGCACACATTCCTCAGCCATTGGGCTGTTCGGCGTCACTGTGCGTTTGATGAGAATTTATTTGTGCCGCGCATTTTCTTTACGTCAACTTTTCATTTCGCACTTTATCCAGCAGTGGCTGTGATGGTTGAACGGTAATTTTGAATTTGAATTTCCACATTTGAGTCTATTCAAGCACATAAATCTTCTGTGGGTGCTCCCGCGACCGTTGATCCAACATGCGCGATTGCAGGCAAATATTGGCAACCCAATGAAGAGTGTTTTCTTTAGTTTGAGTGCCAATGTATAGGAAATTTGTTGACATCAGAATGGGTATGCAGATTGTAGGAAACTTTCATTAATATCTGTTTTTATGGCAGAAAAACCAAGAAGGTCCTTGGACGCAATATTCTCGCAGATTGGAATGATCCGAAAACAAAATCATTCGCCTTTCTTTGGCTTCTAACTTTGAAAAGTTCTGGAGTACAATTTTAAATGAAAACTCAATTTAAATGTCTTCAGACCTTTATTTTCTTTCCAAAAGAAGAAAGACTGAAACACTCTTGGGGATTTTGCTAAGGATGCTGATGCATTTTGGACTACAGCCACATTTTGGTGTAGCTCATTGACCTCGCTGTTGAATCTTTGTCCTTTTGACCACCACAAAAGGAATTTTAAGTATCGAATGTACCTGTACTGCAGTCCTGCGAATTGTTCAGTGCTCTGCTACTGATAACATAACAGGGAGGGATCAATGTTTTTTAGTGCCTGCATGTTGTCTTCCGATTTGCGAGTTTTGAAGCCATTTGTTTCTCCAAACTTAAGCAGTGAAAGTGTCCAAAAATTTGTCATTCGTGAAGATGGTGTTTACTCGGAGGTTGTTAAACGAACTTATCATTTCGAGGTTACTTTTACCAACGGTGATTTTTACCATAAGCGATGAATGGACGCTTCTCAAAACACCAAAACACCATGTTCTTGGTTTTACCCTCTTTTACTTCCAGGACAACTTTTTCCACCTGTTCTTCAACTGCCATTAGTAGTGACTGATAATGCTGTTTGTTTGCTGTTGCAAGAAGCCTTAGTGCCAACGAAGTGTAACAATTTAAAAAGTGACTTGTAAATATAAGCTAGAAACCTGAAAATCGAAGCTGTCTTATTTAGAGCACGTCCGCTTCTTATGTAAAAGATTTTTAATGCCTTATAAAAATGTCGACGGTTAATGGGAAGGATTTAAGAATAACGATATAATAAAAATCTACTTTCTCGACGACATCCTTTCCTCGATATAGTTCGAAGAATATTTTTTCGACAACTTGTAAAGGTAAAAGTTTTGTGAGCGCCACCCCAGCAAACCAGTCCGTATAATGAGAGAGATAAATGAGCTCCTTTTCAAACATTTATTTCTCGGCTTCTATGCTAGACAAAACAATAAATTTTTAACCAGGACATTATGTTTACTCCAGCATTTTATAAAAAAAAAATTGAAGAGCCAAAGTCGAGGCTGCAGAAAAAAATGTCTCCATGAAGGCCAGTAAATCTCCGGGAATGCTCCGGAGACGTTGGAAAATGAAAAAAAAATTAAATCGAATTTCTGAAAATTTTAGACTAGACCTTCCTTTGATTGCACTAAGCTGTAATAAATATTTGCTAGTAGTAGTCCTAAGTGAAACATTATTTGCGATGTTTTTAATAAATGTGTCCTAAATGAGGCATTATGAGTACTCCAGATAATTTTTCTGTCGAATTCAAGTCCCAAATACTTAAAAACAAAAGTCTGTTCCATTAGAAAAGCATTGGGATGGACAATTTAGCGCAATATGTCTCAGAAGAGTTACTTTTATTACAAATACCTGAACTATGTAATTGACAAGAAGTGACATTAAAAAGCATTATTAATTATTTGTTATTAATACCTGCAGTTATATTTGTGTAGAGCAGAGTGATTCAAGCAAGCAATATCGTCAGTAAAGTCAGTTCGGAAACCTTTCAATTCGAGAATTAATATGGAATTGATTAACATACATCAAGAAAAGAATAGGCCCAAGTACCGATCTCTGCGGGACACCGATTTCAATATTTAATGCTTGACTGTAAACATTGGATATTTTGACAATTTGCGGTCTTGGAGAAATGATGTAAATCAGTTAAGGATAAATCCTTTGAATCCTGCGGCTTTAAATTTTTTGTTATTGAAGCAGCTGAATCTTAAAACCGCAACCTCTGCTGATCTTCTCTTCGGAAACCCACATTGGTTTGAATTTAAATAGGAAATTTTTTTCAGAAATGCCATCATTATGACTTTCATTGATCGTTCAAATATTTTAGAGAACACTGGAAGGAGGAATATACGTGCGCTATAACTATATAAATCCTCTCTTCAAAATAGGAACAACTTCTCAAATTTCAAGTTATCCAGAAAAATGTCGCTGTAGATACTTTCATTGAAGGTCAAGTGGGTCAAGTCAACTGCATATTTAAATAAAAGGATTTTTTTTTGGGTAGAGGAGTTTAAATCCTTAAGAAACTTTATCGACTTCAGAAAATAAGATCGGGTCATAAAAAAAGATAAAAGATTGAGTTCTTTCCTCCCTATAACAGTCGCCCCCACAATTATATAATAAGTTGTTGAAGCCCGTATTTTAAATCGTGTTTGATGGTATATTTGTAAAAAAAAAAACTGATTGAAAACAAAAGAAATTTCATTACGGTCCATAATATTTCAGAGTGATTTGTTAATAGGAATTTATTTAGGCAATAGTCTAACTTCAGTGCCAACCTCAAATGATTTACACATTTGAATGTAAATCATTTAACAGTCAATTTATGAGAACAGCATAAGTTATCTGCAAGAGCCCTTCGAATTCCTCTACACTGAAACAAACTGTGAATAAGGATGAATAAAAAACAAAATGGGACTTATTCCGGAGCCTTGAGGCACTCATAAATCAAATTGATTCATTAGATCTCAAGTTATGTTACCAAATCTTCCAGCCCTTTTGCAAATGAGCGGTTTGCACAAACAACATTATGAGGATTTTTTAAGCTCAGAGATATAAAGCAATATTCTGGTTGACAGTTCAAAAATCTCGAGAGTATTGGTCAGTTGATGCTTTCATTTTACTTTCCAGCCAGTTTATTTTCTCTTTCGATGTCGGCAATGGTTTCTATATCCACGAATGGTGATGGTCACGAGGTGCCTCTAGATGTTTTTTGAGTGCACTTTAGTGTTTCTTCCGCCATTAAGTTTAATAGTAATCCAGTTCACATTTTCAGCGAATGGTTATTTTTGGTACAGTTCATTGCGTTTAATTTAATTGTAGTCCAGCCCCCTGTTTCACCTCCTTTTGAGGTCGATCTTTAATCGGCTACAGTGGCCCTTCAAAGGAGTACTCAGTTTTCGAAAAACGAAATTTGTTCTAAATTTTTCTAAGAAAATTTTTTAATTAAGATTTTGGTAAAAGCCATGCCATCATATTTTTAATATGTGATTTCAGTATTCTTAAAACCAATCGCCCCTTGAACACCATTTGACGACTCACATCGCATTAGTCTGTCAAGTGCACGCAGGCAGCTCGCATCTTGTTTGTTTTTCTTTTTTTCTTTTTAGAATAGCAATCGAATTTGAAGCACGTTCAATATTTTATATCGACATCGCACTAATGTGTAGAAAACATTACGAAATATCATCAACATCAGACGAAACATCCCGTTGTGCTCATTGCATCAGGAAAATCCACTAATTACTCTCGAGGAAATGTCCAAGTGAGCACCCGGCACCGTTCGCTTCGCTTCAAATTCGATTGAGGAAATTTATCTAAAATCAAGTTTCGAATAAATCCAGTTCTTTATTATCATCAAATCCAATGGTATGATGTTCGTAGGCTCCTGTTTTTCTGGGTGTATGTGTGTTACAAAGAAAAACAAACAAACGTGCGTTATTTTTACAATTTGCTTTCCCAGCCCCAACCCAATGACCTCATCCCACTGAATCTCAGAGCACATTATCGCGCCAAGCACACGCAGCAAGACTGAGTTAGGCAGTGTTGGCTGCTCCCGGATTCGAACTCCTCCTCAGCATGGTTTCCACAGTGGATGAGGGTGATGATGAAATTTAAATGTTTTCCTTCACTCTTTTTTTTTCCTTTCACAATTTTCTAGTGTTTTGTTGCTTTTTTTTTCTTTTCTTTTTTTGAAAATAAGTTCTTTATGGTTAATTTCCATTTTACCCTATCCCCGGGGATAATCGAACACGCGCACAGTAGCCACGTATTCGTGCAGTGCATCGAGTATAATGTTTGATTGCACATTTAACTCGTACACTTGAAACGCTGTAAAGTTTGCTTCTAAATTTGGATGCATTCAGCGCCCAGATCCGGCGTGGTACGGCGTCAGCAACACGATGCGATGGCGCTGTCAATTGTTCAAGACTGTTTTCATGTTTTCGAATGAATTCTCAAAAAAAAAAAACGAAAAATGCAGATGCATACCATTAGAGGCGATTAGAGTGTGGCTGCGGGAGGAAACACGCTTTCATTTGGAAAATGACGTTTTTCACCACGAGAACGCTACGGTTCGACAGTTCGTATGACAAATTTTGAATTATTTCCATTGGCGTAGGTAATGAATGTTTTGGAAGAAGTCGGATGTAGTTTTAAATAATTTAATTTTTGGGTAATGAACGTATGACATGTTTTTCAATCAGGGGTTACTTATGCCCGCATGAATGTTGACGGTTTTGCTGTTTGTTTCGCATGACTGTCGGAATTAAATCATCATTTTGCTGCCAAACGAGGCATTTAACTTGCCATTTAAAATGCAATTCGAAACTTTTCTGTTTCGAAATGGGTTTGGCAAATTTCTGTCATAATGCGGTGTTGAAGTTTCCGCAGTGGGACTTTCTTGACATACTTTAAAGGGCTGGTTACTATTTAATAAAGCTCGTCAAAAAATGGTATTATTCTGGGACATGCTCATTTAAAAGGTTGTGTGTAAAATGTTTGCTTGCGCCTCCACAATAGCACCAGTCTTTTATCTGATGTGTGCACCAAAAGTTGCTTGAGTTCTGGTGACCATCTGTAAGTTTTCTCTCAAAACATTAAATCTTCCGGTTGATTATAGGTAATTTCATCGTCCAAATGACTGCGTCGGCTTTTTAGGCAGTAATTTATACCGTGAACCTGAATTTGCAAAACATAATCGATGATTTCGGCCCCGATTTCGGGAACAGCTTGAACAAATGAATTGTCTTTGCATCGTTCGCATTGTTTCGAATTTAAAGGCGCCCTATAAAAAAACGACATCATCAAATCATCAACCATCATCACCTAAACGACTGAGAACTTGATTATTGAACTTTGTGTACAATAAATAAATTGGCACATCGATGTCGATGGAATCATAGCTCGCCCAAATCTTTATCTTAATTCACAATTTTTGAGCATAAATATGGCGATTAATGCCATCGCTCGGAAAACCACACGCGTCGATTCAGCTTCAATGACAGAGTCAATCGGATCGAATAAGGCGAGATCTCTTTTCAAAATTAAAATTCTCCACAGGATAGAGCGACTGATGCTCCTATTCTGAGATCCTGGCACGTTGAGTTTCCCGGCTTTAAGTGCACAATTTCAGCAATGACTCCGGGATTCGCCGCTGAGAGCACAAGAGTGCTGCAGTTGGTGAATTATAACGACTGATATATCTTTCTGAAAATTTGCAGAATAACACAGTAACTCAGACTCGAGACGACGTGAATAAAGGAACCTCTGATTCTACGACCAAGTCACGACATAAGTCAGGATTCTCGGTCTGACAATTGTTATTGCAGTCGACTTCAGTAAAATCGTACACAATCGTACACCGGACAGACAACACCTGAAGGAAAAGATCTTCATGGGGTAAACATTGATCAAATTTGTTACGAGTTGAAAAGATTCCCTGTCTTATTGCGAAAAATGTAGAATTGGTCTATATCTCTAGCCCAAATAAAAACACCATAGAAACTAGTCGGACCGCTATGTAATATCGGGTATTTTTAATCCTTTGTTGAAAACAAAAAATTAGTCTCATTGCGACACTAGCACTCAAAGCTGCAACAAAAAGGTTTACACGCTCGCAGCCCAACATTCTCAGATTTTACAATTCAGGCAGATCCCATTATTAGACTCATACAACACTAAGATTCGCAGTGATCTTAACGCTGGTCCATATGGAATTTCCCTCATTTTCATAAGCCGTGTTCTTCCTCACCGGAAAAACTGTTGAATAAGCTTTTTCATCCGGACAGCATTTGTCCACCCCGTACCAGAAAAAGGCAAATCTTCGTCAAGATGTACCTTATTTCTAAAGCCCTTACTACACGACATGGAAATTGTTGCATGTACATGCGGCTCCTGACATCACGGAAAAACTCCGCATTCGGGTAAAATATTTATTGCAGGCAACTTTTAATCGAATGTCGTTGCATGCAAAAAATGTCGGCAGTACACGGCACGTAGAATTTGTCCCAAAACGTCGCATGCTTCCATGGCACGGTGGCCCTCGCATGGAAACTATTCGCATGTGTTTTTGCATGCGTCGTGAGCACATGTAGCGCTAGTATACGACATGCAAGACGGTTCGCATGCGTAGCGTTCTTGGAACAAAAAAACATCTTATACATTGGTTTCCTACTACGCGACATGTATCCATGCGAATGTATTTTTTTTGCTGTCATGAGTACACTTGAAGTGTGTTTCAGTTTGCTATTTTATAAAATTGTAAAATGTCGAAAAAGAACTGGAAAAGATTGCTATTCTGGCAACAACTCAAATTAAAAATGCCAAAACAGCTGAGTACAGTGAGCATAATAAAGCCCAAACTTAAAAGGAGATTTATTTGGGTAAAAGGGTTAAGCGGACCCATTCGTTTGCTTGCTAGATAAGCCAAAAATCTGATGCCATTGTGCCAACGAGTAGAAATTGTGCTTCTGACTGTCTTGTGCTGACAGAACGCTATTCAACATTGGATTTATTTTTGCATCCGTTTTTGTAGATATCCGCTGTTTTTTTTTTTTTTGGGCTTCAATCAAAAAGACATTTATTGTTAAAAAAATTGTTTTAACGGTCGATAGCATGAAGGCAAAAAGTTAAATTTTCGTCACCCTGATTTGTCAAACCATGTCTATTTATTTTCAATATTCCAAATAGCTTCGATTTCTGAGTTTGGATCTGGCTGACCCTTTTCAATTATAATTTTAAGTTTGGACAATGGCCCAAAATTTGTTGGTTGTTTTATGAGAAATGCGTAAAGAAAACTTCGTACTCGGAATAATTGGTGGATTTTGCTACGGAAGCCCAGACTGGGAGCGTGTGCAGCGAACAATGAACTCTAGAAACTTTTTAAGACAGACAAATTTAAAAACTGTCAGATTCGTATTTTAACTGAAATTAGGATGGACTCAATCACGCAATCACGTTCTTCGCATTAAATGTAAAAAAATAGATTTATTTATATTATCTGTTTTTGCGCTCAAGATTGAGTTAAAAAAAATATTGAAGCCGTCAAAAACAAAAACAGGAAAAAATTTCAACAAAATAAATTCATTGTGCCCACATCCTTATGCTTAAGACATGCGACTCATGTGAAATACATGCTACGGTACGCATTCGTGCACTCGTATGTGACGTTTCCATGGCATTGAACGACAATGTGTCGCATGTTGTCCCAAATCATATGCTGCTTGCTAGTACCTACACGGCATGCAGAAAAGTCACATGTTGGCATGCGATAAAGGCGTACATTGGACACGCATGCGACTGTCATAAATATGGGTAGTACATGACATGCAAACTCCATGCAAGTATTGTGACACATTTTGACATCAGTCCCGCATTTACATTCAATCCAAGACTCAATGCGGTCCTTTAGCACTTGCGTCATAGAGGCTGAAACTTTTTCGATATGTGTGTCCATAACAACCTCGATTAAATTGACCAGAAAACCAATTGCGCTGCAAGCAAAGCTATGCAATCAATGAATGTATATTAAAAAAATTCGGCGCAAGCTGAATATAACTTCTGCATTTGGACAGGCGTTTCATCAGCTTACCGTTAAATCCGTTTTTGGTTCAGTACAGAAATTCCTATTTTAACAAACAAAATGCGAATGTGGAATACTCGTTCGCGTGTATTTCTCACTACAGTCTGGAACAATTTAAGAACAATGGTTTTCGGTACCTCTCTTTTCATTCTTCTGATCTATTCGACTTTTGTTATGTTTTCAAAAATTATAATGTGACCTAGATCGAGAATGGATAAAAGGCTGCGATGTTCCAACCCGAAATTTTCTACGAGTCAAATGAGCAACTAAATATTTTCAGAAGTAATTTTCTTGACTTCACCGATGTGGATAGTCACAGCTTCTTTCCACTTGAAAGGCATTGCGAAGAAAGTTTAAAAACAGTTTCTAGGGTCTGGAATTTTAAGTCCACTGAAGCCCTTATAAGGAGTTCTTACCATGTTAGCAAGTACACGAGATTAAAGATCGATCGATCTTCATCTACATCTTGGTGATATATTAAAAGATTATTTGTTCGCATAAAGTTGCAGTTATCGGAATCTTTTGACACACTTTTCCATCAAAAGATTCAATAAACTTTACAAGAAATAAATAGGTACTTTTGGTTCGAAACCAGAAAACGACATCTGTTCTTATAAAAAATATAATAAAGACAGACATTCAAAATTAACACTTTGACATTTCAAATTTTGTGTTTTCCCATCAAATGACATCTTAATTGGCTTATTGAAATTCCAATAAGATTGGCTAGTTTATTTGACTAATCCCCATCGAACTACCTTGGCTAAGAATTATGATGAAGCAACAATCATAAAATCAACAAAGTGTATAAATATTTTCACATGAGTTACTACAGAGTCTACCCAAAAAGACGTAACCATTAGCATTTAGCACCTCATCATTACCATTTAACATAAGATGGCGATAAATATCAACAACTTTGACTCAAATCATAACAACCATGTTTTTTCTTTTTTTTTTTCTGTTGGAAACAGAATCCGGATGGGGATGAGTTATGACTTGAGTTATAAACTAGGGGAAACCTCATCGTCAGTTTGTTTCAACAGGAAAGTTGGCCCAATTTAAAATGCACCACGAGAACATAGCCTCGTAACGGGGGCCAGAAGTGATTTTACGAGCACATTAATACTAAAAACGACATGTTAAGATGATTAACATTCATAAACACAAAGAACTTAAGTGTCGTAAAATATCCCATCAGTGAATGTATCTGAAGATAGTAATCATTTAGATAAGAGGACAGAATGACACAAAAGCAACTGTGAGGTTTTTTTTTATGAAAAAAGTTTGTTGTTTGATGGACGCGAAAATATAATAAATAAAAAAACGAAGGCAAAGAAATGGAATGAGAGCGGAGTTGTCTTACACGGGTTTGGAGCAAATTTTGTTATTTCACATTTTAAAGTTCACATAGATCGGAACATCCATAAATGGACCTCTCAGACGTAGAACCTGCCAGTAATCCAAAGCATACTTTGAAACTTCAATGCTAAGATCGGTTAATATGTTTGGCAAAATTTACGGAAAATACAGCCTCTACGAAATAATAATAGACAACGACTTCTGACTCACTCACAAAAAGATCGTCACTGGCTTTCCCTACACGAAGTAAACCTTCCAAACAAATCGACCACTTGCTGATTGTTCTGAAAGTGCGAACGTTAAATTGGATTTATGTCGACTTTGTGCTTTTAAGTGGCAAGAGTCAGACTGTCCAATGCAAGAATAATACCGAAAATAGAGCCATCTGGCCTATGCTCGTCTTTGGATGCCCCGTGTGGTTCAACGTGGGAGTAAGCTTAATGGAAAAGATTCGGTTTTTTGAGAGACGATTTATCAAGGCTTGCCTAGGGTTATACAGAACTCTAGAGTCTGAATACAAAATGTACCTTCCCAACGAGGTCCTTAATTAGAGTGGACAATTTTCTTATAAAGCTGACACGAAATCACGTTGCAAGAGCAATGAACTCTGTCAACAATCTGATCCGCGGTGCCTTATATTTCAATGCCAGATGTTACGAGCAGTTGCGTCTTAATGTTATTGTCCTCCCAAAGGCTTTTCTCTAGCTAGACACGATAGGTCTCATTCGCTAATCTTCCACATTGCCCGAAGAGCTGTTGATAAGTGGCTGAACTATGAGTATGAGTTGCAAGTAGTTCCATGGAGCATCTGAGGTGTAGTGGGGCGGTTTCTGACCGCGATAAAAAAGAAGCCAAACGCCAGCACCGACATTTTTGGTGGCTTTAGAATTAAATGGAAGGAACTCCACCGTCAATTCCTTCTAATGTCTAATAGCCCTTGAGGTAAAGTTGGCTGACTTCGACGCGAACGTTTTTCGCACGGGTGGCTGACTTACGGTAGTTAAGGTCGATTAGGTTAAGTTTTTATGTATAAATATACATGTGCAAACAGGGGATGTTCACATATCCGTATATGTGGGTATATGTTGACATATGTGCCTCCACCTGCTTTGCATGTACATATGAACTAAATTCAAGGTAAAATAAGTTATTTAAGTTAGAGTCAAGTTATCCTAAGTTAGATAATAAGATACTATAAGTCTCTGTAACTAATTTATTTTTTAAATTGTTAAGCTCGTTTTGCTTAGTATTATGTTTTCTTTGATTAAAAGTAAAGCAACCGTAAGTAAAGTCGAAAGGCAAACATACTATATATATATTAAGCAATAGGTTTAGCTTAGAGAGGCCGCATAGGGTCAGTAAGTTATATGAGAATATTTCTATACATTAAGCTAGCAATTTTGGTCTTGAAAGTGGGAAACTCTGTAACGGATTCAAATGAGGAGAAGGCAAACTACTTAGCCCATAGCTTTTTCGTTAGCCACAACTCGACCAATAGCCTTATAAGCAACAACGTCATAGAATCGGCAGTCTCGCATTCAATGACATCAATTAACGCAATTCCAATGCAAGCCGATATCGATTTTATAACAGACGACGACTGACCTTATAAATCTGCAGGCTGAGATGGAATTCGAAATTTCTACCTAAAACACCTTCCACAAATTGGTTTTAAATTCCTACATTTTCTATACAATGGTTGCTTAAAGTTGGGTTACTATCCTAATGCATGGAAATCGGCCAAGGTAATACCAATTCCTAAGCCAGGTAAAAATGCTAGCATGCCTTGCAACTATCGGCCAATAAGTTTACTCAGCTCATTAGGAAAAGGTCTCGAAAAATTAATTAAAACTAGAATAACTGCACACCTAGCCAATTTTAATATTTTGCCACCTGAGCAATTTGGATTCAGACCCCAACACAATTCTGTAAATCAGGTCCATCGGATTGCTAAAATCATACAAACAAATCTTAAATCAAGAAAGAGCATATTTCTTGATTTGGATAAAGCATTTGACACTGTATGGCACAACGGACTACTGCATAAACTATATGCCCTCAACTTTCCAGGGTCCTTCCTCACCAATCGAAGCTTCAAAGTTTTTGTTAATGGCTGGATATCTGATGGAGTACCTCAAGGTGCAGTGCTTTCACCAGTTCTGTACAACATCTACACCTATGACTTCCCTCGCTTGAGTAATTGTGGAACAGCTAAGTTTGCGGATGATACATGCATTTTTTCAGCAGATGCAATTGCTTTTAATATCGAAAACAATTTGCAGTCTGCACTGACTGTTATCAGCAGATACTTTAACGATTGGAAGATCAAAATAAATGCATCAAAGATTCAGGCTGTGTTTTTCACAAAATAAAAAGGAAACCCGGTTTCTTACCAGACAACAGTTTAACCATCAATGGAACGCATATTGAATGGAAGTCAAGCGGCAAATACCTTGACGTCCACCTTGATAAACGACTGACATTAGTTTTGTTCATTGACGAAGATCTAGAGCAGAAATTCTCATATTCGAGCAAAATGTCAGATTAACGTCAGAGCAGAAAAGAGCAGAAAAGAGCAACCCATATGTACATACATACCGCACTTATCAATCACCAACGAATAAGTGAAATTTAAAATTCAAATAAATATATACACAGCTGATTTGACAGTCTGCTCTACTTCTGCTCTACCCCAAAAGTAGGAGCAAGAAATCTTGCTCTTTTCTGCTCTGACAGGTCTCAATGAACACAAAAAGAGCAGTTTCGAGCAGAAATTTTTGTCAATGAACACTAAAACTTGCTCTTTTCTGCTTTTTTCTGCTCGGAGCAGAGTCAGTGAACAAAACTATTTGGTCTTCATGTTCAGAAAACAATCCAGAAAGTTAATCTCACAATAAAAACTTTGTGCCCTTTTTTAAATCGGTGGTCTAGATTGACCTATATGGGGAAAATGTGCAAATTCCCACATCACAAGACTGCAGAGAGCTCAAAATAAAGTTCTCAAAATGATTCTGAACCTACCATGGCATTTCTCGACCAATTAGCTTCATGAATCAGCAAATATAGAAAAAATATCATCCAGAATAAAAAAACTATTTGAAGGATACAACTCAAGATGAAGGATGCCTGACAATGAATTACTTTCAGACTTAGCAATCTAACCTAACCAAACTTGTGATAATGGCCCTTGACTTCCTGCCATATTTATTATTACTGCTAGTTATTCAATTATTTATTTGTCTATTTATTTTTTATATTATTTATTTATTTAGTATTATATTTTCTATCCTTAGTTATTTTTAAATTGGTTTATTAGTTTAGTCATTCATATATTTATTTATTTATTTGTTAATTAATTTATGTATTTATTTTTTATCTATTTATTTATTTATTAATTTATTTATTTATATATTATTTATTTATTGATTAACTTACTTTTATATGTACATATCTAAACATTATGTTCCAGAAATGTCTCGAGTCAGGTGATTCTGAATTCCCTCCTTCTCTCAACCCTGTTGTTTAAAAATACAGTTTATTTTTAACTTATTTATTATTATTGTTATTTGTTTTGATTAAGAAGTTTTTTCTTGTAGGTTTTCCTTCAAACTGAATATGATTCTGTGTTAATAATATTTGATTGTAAATAGTAACATTTTTTAGAAGTAAGGTACTGCGTACCTCTAACTTGTACAATATATGTAAGATTTAAAAATTTACTTTGTAAAATATATATTTAGCATTACATTATTTAGAGTTAAATAAAATTTGCAAAAAAATAAATCGAAAATAGGGCGTACAGAGAGCATCTAAGCAAAAGGCACCGAAACAAGCCATTGCAAACCACAAACGTCAACAATATATGGTCAAGACACCTCGAGAGTTCGAAGAGGTATAGAAACAGGAATACTACATAACATATTATTTCTACAAGTATATTACCTCTCCTTAATTGTGAAGGAAATCTGGTCACCGAAAGCTGTCCAGTGTGGTTCAACGTGACAGCAAATTCGATGGAAAAGATTCGGGTTTTTGAAAGACAATGTCTCAGGGCTTGTCTTCGTTTATATAGAACTCCAGAGTCCCAATACAAAAAATTCTATCGCAATGAGGTCCTTTACAATGGGGCCAACCTGATCAGAGTGGATAATTTCCTTATTAAGCTAATTCGAAGACACATTGCAAGGGCAATGACTTCGATCAACAACCTGATCTCCGGGGCTTTCTACCCTAATGATTTGTACCATGAGAGTGTTCGCCTTAGTGGCTTTGTCCCTCCGGAGGCCTTCCTCTACTTCGATTCAAAAGGTTTGATACAGAATAGTAGGGCAATGCCGCTTATCTTCCACATCGCCCGTTCAGGTGTAGACAGGCGACTCGATTACAATCCAGACATCGCCCACAGTTCCGAAGATTGTCTCAGGTTCAGCAGAGCGGTGTCAACCCGCGATGTGATAGATGCACAGAAGCAACACCAAAAATTTTGGTGGCTATTTGAAAATTGATAGGGAACTCTGTCGTCAACACCCTTCAAAGTCAGGTAAAATTATGGAGCAAAGTCGGCCTCTTTTCCTTTTAACTTCCCATCTGGAAGCTCCTGTTAATGCTTTGGCCGGCTTACATAGACTTAAGTTTTCTTAGCGTAAGTAGGATTAGTTAGGAAAATATATATTATTATATTATATATATATTAAATTATATATATATTTATGTTCTATATATTTTCGTGGATTTTTAGGCGTATGTATTTATTTTTATATTTATACATACATAGTTTTAAGTATATATTCTAAGTAATTTTAATGTAGTTTTAAGCTTTAGATATAGAATTAAAAATGTCCGACCACTAAGTTTTTTTGAAAATTTTCTTAGTTTAATAGTTGTAAATATAATAAAATTAATAAAATTAGTTTGTTTAAGTCGAAAGACAAAGAATATAGTGCTAGGTTTAGCTTAGAGCGCCCGCGAAGGGCCAGTAAATTAGTTAAGTAAATAAAATTAAGTTATATAAGCTAGTTTAAGCGTTTTGTCTAGTGTCTAAGAAATTATAATGAGAAAATAAAAAAAACGCATTCAAAAAGTAAAAAAAAAAAAAAAAAAACTGGTCACCGAAAGAAAACGCAACTTTAGCCAATGAAGTCGGTTGCCAACCTTCTTTAAAAGAAGAAGAAGAAAAGGACAGGAACTGAGGTCAGATAATGTTCAAGCTGAACTATCAAAATGGGGCGGGGAGATGCTTCCGGTATCATCTTTAAAGTTTGAAAGCTCAGCCCATGCCAGTGCGATAATCTGCACAGTAAAATAAAGACCAAATTTTCGTACACCGCCAAATCCTTAAAGTCAAACGAATTTCAAGTCGATACAAAATCGGGATCTTCGGTAATGGGCTAGACGAACCAGCAAACTAAGGCGAAATTGAGATGGCTGCCATTCGAGAAGTGGATTTTGAAAGCCATATCCTGTCTTGCTCTCACGAATTTATTAAGACTGATAAACACTGATATACAGATGCAGAGTGACGCAAGACGCAAGCGATGATTTGTAAAAAATTTGAGAGCAAGAACAGGACTTCGATGTGTCGAGAGATTTCTTTAATGAAACGACTTACCTGATAAATAAACATGGTTCTGGTAAAAATCGATTTGAACGAGGAAATAAGTACATAGATGTCGGCGCAATGCGTGTGGTAAAGTTCATGTCCTCGAAAAGGCATATAAAAATATTTATTATGACAATTACATGGTTAAACACATTAAATATGAAAAAAAATATTCATTCCACCTCACTGATTCAGTTAGTAGATACAGGAAATGTTTTATCGATTTTTAATTACGCACTTTTAATGCCTTAGCATAAACTATTCAGCGCTTAAATTGCCAACCGTACTTTATGATTATTATTCATTCGCCTTTGATTACCGTCATTTCGGCGTAGCCCTCCCTGCTGTTGATAGCTTGTCAAGAAACAAAAGTAATATTTTGAAAAGAAAAGAATAAGCCTAAGATCCTTTATGTCATCGATAAGACTTCAAACGTCAATTTACCTTTTGAGAATCTTTCTGTCAAAAAAATAGAAGCTTATTGTAGTTTAGTGAGGCTCATTTCAATGCCCGTAAGAAGCTTGAAGACATACGTTATAAGATTTTTTTTATTAGAAGTTTGGATGTTTTTTTTAAATTTAAACTGTTTTGAAATGCGTCCAGAAAATCGGTTTGAGGGATCTTTCCAGAGAATTTGAGTAAAATTCTTTCCTAAATATATTAACAATCTAAAGCAATTAAGCAAAAATCTTAAATGACATAAAGACTACCGTCGGTAAAAGTTACGCACCATGAAAAATACATATTCCATATCTCAACACTTGAATATTTTTAACTAAATGGTTTTATAGAGCCCTTTGTTATAAAAGAAGATGTCTTTGGTTTTACAACACCTGTTTCAATGTTATGAAACTGAATACACAGATGCTTTTGAATCTGATTACCATACTATTATCTCGACTTCGAGATAAAAATGATTTATTTGCAAAGCTAACGTAGACTAGAGGTCTATTTAGACCGATATTAATTGCCGCGTTTATAGACGCCGCTATGTTGTAAATGCTAGAATAATAAGACACAAGCTCTGTTCAAATCCAGAAATAATTTGTAAACAAAGCTTCGGTGTGCGGTGCTTGGTGACTAATAGTAGACCTATTGCGCATCCAAAATATTTTTATCATAGTACCATTATGTCGACGTCGTACTGTTAAAGTGTAAGCACGTGCAATAAAGAGTCGTCGTCTTTGTTTATTTCCCGATAAAATGACAGCAAAATCTAAAAGAAAAAAGCGGCCAATTGAGAGTCGAACACGCAGACTAAGGGTTCCGCACCAATGTTCATAGTCTACTACTCATTGCCAAAAAGTTTTGACATAAAATTGAGCTAGCATTTTCAAAAATAGGTTTTTTTGTATGGAGACCCTCTTTTATTTTTTACTTTATATTAATTTTGTTAATTGTTGTTATACTGGCCATAGTAGTACATAAACTGTGAAATTTGTGGAAGCATGTACCTATCAGCCCAGGCATTAGGGTTCCGTTGGCATTGTTTGGGTACGGAACCCTTAGACCGTTACTGCGTAAAATTTTGTGTGTAAGTCTTGGAAATTTAGAATCGTTCAGAACATGTTTAGGTAAAAATCAATGTGAACCACTCTGGAGACTTGCGACATCTCACAAGGCAATAAAAAGTGAATCTCCCGAATAATTTTTCACCTTATTGATACAGTGAGATGCAAACCACCGGATTTGTGGTAATGGCAGTTGGAAATTGACAAACTTATCCAAACACAACTTCCCTGCGGTTAGGCGATTGATTGCGATTCTTGTAACCAAGCTTCAAACTGATTTAGTCACAAACTTTTTAAACGAAAGCCCCCCTTAATTAAAGTTATTTTCGAAGTTTTGTCATTTAAATCTTGGCGTGCACTTAGTTGCAATTTGAATTAATTCAAGGCTAATTTTTAAAGTTCTTCTACTTCCCCTTAATCCGAAAAAGAGTCCGCAATATCTCCAATGAACCACGCCTTTATTAATAATGTCTTTGCTATAAAGGGATTGAGATTAAAAAATGTTGCACAAAGCGAGAAGCAAGACTAGGAAAATAGTTGAAAGTTTGTATAGTGCATGACTTTTTAATATCCGTATAGTTCACAGTATTTTATTCACCATTAGTTTGTATACTAGCAAGTGTTTATTTTGCTTTTTGAAAGATTCCGTCTTCACAGCAGAGCCAATAACTTCTTTTGCACAAGCTTTGAACGATAGCATAACAAGTCGATAGAGTTATCATTTCAACACAGTCAGCCACTTAATCTGACTGATCACTGCAGTAATAGCGCTGTTGATTTCATCGCAGCGGCAATCAAACTTTATCAATGATTTCAATTAAATGCTGGACTTGCGTGATGCAAGTAATACGGCGCGCGTCTGGCTCTATAACGCGATAGCATGGCAGCCGGTCAAGGTCTCTCTGAAATTAAAAGAGCCAAGGTCGACAGGAGAGTTTTAGTAAATCTGCTATATCACGGAATGACACCTTACTGCTTTTAATGAAACAAGCTGAGGAGCCGCTTGCATTTCTTAGATTGCAGGTGAGTTGCCTGCCTACACTTGAACGGGCGATGTGGAAAATTAGTGGCATCGCTAGATCAAACCTTAAGAATGGAAGTAGAGAGTAACGCTTCTGGAGGACAAAGCCATTAAGGCGCGCACTCTCGTGGTACAAGTCATTAGAGAAAAACTCTCGGAGATAAGTTTGTTAATAAAAGTAATTGCTGTAAGAAGCTTTATAAGCAGTCATTCGGGTGACTTTGTACTTTTAATATATAAGCTCTGGCAACCATTTGATTGGTGTAAAACAGAGCGGCCTACAGACAGATGTCTGTCGAGCTTTAGACCTAGGTTTCTGCTTGACATTGTCCGCCCGTTATTATCTATCGAGAATCGATTCCTGGCATTTGTTCTTCAAGTTCCTGTTCCCACAACAAGAGCAATGGAAAGACTGAAATGTTGGGTCCCGATCAACATCTCGTTATTATGCAATGGCATTGTATTACAATTCACTGATGTTTTCTTGTTGACGGGGTTCGTGGAGTCCGTTTTTTGACTACCAACACTACCAACTGAGTTCATTACTCTCCACTTTATCGACATGTTTTTTTTTCGTGAAGGGTTCCTTAGATATCTGAACTTCTAATTCGGTTCAATACACACTTTGTTACCATTTTCAATACTAATAAAAACAATTAAATTTTTATGTCAAAGTAAATTTCAAACTTTGGTTTCTTCTTATTTCTTTCATGTTTCACGTGCTGCCTTGAAAACAAAATTGTCAGCTTTAAGAGCTTAGGATCAATCGATATTTTACATTACACTTTTGCACGGAGGGTAGGTTTTTCAATTCAATTTCAGAATCAAGAATGAAAAACAAAACGGAAAATATAAATGGGGTTCGGCTCGATGATGAGAAATATAGGAAATTGCTTTTTGGATAAACAAAAAAAAAAAAAAAAAAAAAACTGAGAAGGGTGGCCTTTATGATAAATACGTTAGCAGAAACATCCTATAATTTTTCACGTACATATAGTATACAGAGAACAAGCTACACCATCATGTTTTTTTTGGGAACATTGCGATAATTTTGTGATTTTCTGAACTTTTATTTTCCGATGAAGAAAAGAAAAATAAAACATCCTTTTTCGATAGCAATCTGATTCGAGTTTCAGTAATTTACTTTTGTTTTTCAAGTAAACTTCAAAAACCATCCAAGTGTGCATTACATCACAAAATTTGTTTTTTTTTTTCTTTTCACGCTGGCCTACAAATATTGGATGTTGGATGTTCATTTGCATATAAAAGCCTACACTCTCCCAACCTGTTTCGCTTGACATTACTAAAACCAACCTAAATCAAAGCAACAAAGCTCAGTTAAAAGCAAAAAAAAAAAAATATGAAAGCATAAAATACCAAGCGGCATTAAATTAACTTAAATGTGAAAACTTGAAATTTGTACGTGTCACTTTGGCGCCAATAATGTTCTGGTGGCTGGAGTTCGATAAATGTTCACCCATTCACGGTAGGAGAAGCGATTAAAATACCAAATCGTCGATTAATTTGGTATGGAATATCGATGACCGTCAACATAGAGTCGGGTTTCATCTGCAAGTCTATCATGGAGTATTTCAAATGCTAATTTAAATCAAGGTCCTATTGAATAGACTCCGATACAACCCTAGAGTGAAATCTAAAGAAAATGATGAAGTCAAAGCACATGGGCAACACCTAGATGAATGAAAGGGCGCCCGAGATGTGTTTGGGGCTCTGTGATAAAATGCTACTGTCTCCTACTTGAATATATTTTTAGTTTTTTAAAGTTTTCTAATAGTATTTTTACAATTTTCGCAAGTGGTTTATTTTTTATGTAAAAAGTAAACTGCAAAAAGTCGATAGTTTCACTTGTTTTTTTAAAAATCGAATTTTGAACAAGGCTTGCATGATGTATTTCAGAGGTAACATGACTTAAAACATTGTCGAGACGGCGGTTTGAGCTTTAATGAGTTGAAACCCAGTTTACAAATCCCGCTTCTTCCAGTTGAAGACTGAAACCAAACTGGGGAAAAGAAAGCTATTGCGAAACTCTTATGACTTGGATCCGTAAAGGAAGCTTCAATACAGACCAAAATGCTAGCAAAAGACTCCTATTGTAGCCTGACGACACATACTACATACAAGGTGTAATCGAATCAGAAATCGTTTGTGATATTTAAGACAACATAACATATATCTGGCAGTGTTCACTGTTAATTTTTTCCCAACCGACAAATTCATAGGATATGTGGAAATCCCACTTACTCGCTGATAGTATATACTGGAGTATTTCCTAAAAAAAAAGAGAAAACAAACCAGTTGACCACTACACTATGGAAAGATTTAAAGGCCAATTGCTTCTCATTCGTCTCACCTTAGAGAACTTGTCAACATGCATAGGGATAAATGTGATCGAAAATTCGTTGTAAGCAAGGAGTTCAAAGCAAGAGCCTTTTATTATTCTGATTAAAAATATAAACGCCAAACAGTCCAGAAAGTTTGCAAAGATTAGCATGACTAAGTACGACACTAGGGTTGGTTATGGTGGGTTATGATGTGCTTCGTAACACACTAGGCACCATATTGGGCCCATCGCGATGCCTGACACGGACCAACAGCCTAAACACTTTCTCGAGGCAGTTTATTTTCTTCGTAGTTGATGCGTCCAACTTCCTCTATGGTTTCAAAAAAGTAATTGCCCAAACGTTTTCTACTGCTTCTAGCCATACCCTGACATTCACATGATAAATGAGTAATATCCTCTTCGCAACTCAAATCACAGCAGTATCTGCATTCGTCCGGGACCGAGAGACCCAATCTCCTTGCATGTTTCGAGGGAGTGCCCCGATAGTACGCTCACCGCTATCCTCAGTTGCTTCTTGCTAAGCTTGTTTGCCTTTCTGCGGTCGAATGTTTTTCCTACGGCTTTTCCTGTATTTCCTTGAGTTTGACCAACTTTGGTCAGCTATTTTGATCGCCTTATCTAGCAGTGTTGCCTTAACGACACGCGCAGGAGGTTTAATAGAAACACTATTGGCCGGAGGTAATTTACTTCCATTTCTGGCTATTTCGTTTCCTTCGAGTTCGAAGTGTCCCTCAATGGGCTTAGAGCCATCAGTGTATACTGCAATTCTGTTTTGCTGTAATGCTGCTTTTGCTTGTCATTCATCTCTTCCAGGATACGTTATTTCGTAAGGCGAATCGAAATCCAATTCAGGAAGGATTTCGTCCATTACCTTTAAAATTGAATTGCCCGTGCTAAATTTTCTAAGAATCGAGCGGTGACCTACTTTACTATTTTTGAAAAGCCCTATATTTGTAAGCTTTAGCGTGCTTTTTCCCGCTTAAAGACTTATCTGGCAGCATATGGAGGAACCAGTGCTACCGTTGGGGTAGTACGTAGCGCACCTGTTGTGGCCACACTGACTGTGCTCTGTACAGCTGCTAACACAACATCCTCTGCGTAGGCTGTTGCGTCTATGCCCATAGATTGGAGTTTCTTAAGTGTGTGGTCTACGACCAGTACCCATAGTATGGGGGATATGACCCCACCCTGAGGAGCACCTCTAGTGATTAATTTCCTATAATGTCCTATAATGTCCTATAGAGGAATTGATATTCCTGCTAAGAAGCATCTTACTTATCCAATTGGATATGCCTTGTTCGATTTGCATTGTATCTAGAGCGTTTTTGTTTGTGAGGCTCGTTACATGATTAAAAGCTCCCTCAATATGCTGCTAGAGCGAATTCCTTGTGATGAAGGCTATCTTATATTTTCCCTACTATCTCGTGTAGAGTTGGCTCCGTTGATTTTCCCTTGAGTTATGCATGTTGTGAATTGCATAGTAGACCGTCGCTACATTTATTACTAATGAGGATATCCAAGAGCCTCTCGAGCGTTTTAAGTGCGAACGACGAGAGACTTATAGGTCTGTAATCTTTCGTCACTGTGTGACCATGTTTACCGGTTCCCACAAGAATCGTGAACAGAACACTGGAACCCGGTAAAAAAAATATTACAATTCCTTGTAATTACCACTTTGGATTTTTACAATGAACCGAGCTCTAGCGGTCTTTCAGAAAGAACATAAGGACTACGGCTCACACTTTCTTGCTAAAGAATTAATAGCCTTCATCTTTGGATAATGCTTCCCAAGCTGTAAACCGTTTTTGCACTAAAGCATCGGCCTCTTGCTGGCGAAGCAGGGGGTTGTCTCGGCATATATAGTACATCGGTTTTTCTGAAATTCGTAAAAAAAGAACAACTGTTTCACGAAATAGATGATAAAACTGATCAGCTTTAGGTCTCCTACTGCAGATATCCAAAATGGATCTTATTTCCTCCTGGTGGAAGGGATGATGTGAACTTATGACCAAACCTTATTAAAAGCCTTTTTTCTTCTCAACCTGGCGCTCTATGAGCTCTATCGGTTGAGTATTCGGATGGTCAACTGTCGCAGTCAAAAAGTGTACGCAATTCGAGGAAGCTAGCTTACCACAAAATGTCTATATGCAAAGAATGGTCTATTTATAAATGACGTTGATACCGAAATTTGTCCATGTTCCCTAATGGAACTCTAGTTAAAATACATCCGGTTATTGCAAACCATTTATTAGAAATAAATTCTACTCCAAGTGATCAACTCATATAATGTGAGACACCAGGTAAAGGTCATGAATCTGGAGGGAAATATGAGCCTCACAAAGAATTTAGCTTTGAGCCTTAAAACCTATGATCCTGTATGTGCACGGCTTCAACTTCAACATGGTTGAGAATATTCTCCCGAAATGAAAAGCTCCATACAAAAATACTTATCGGATGTTAACCAAGTTATGAAAACAGAAAAGCGAAAAATTCAAACGTTCGTCTGGTCTACAAAAATTTAAACAACTTTGTGCTCAGTACTGCATAGGTTTCAATTATTTTAAGAACACGAGGAGTACTTCTGAACCTAACTTGCGTACCCTACCGCAATGACCTTCCCCTGCATAGTATTCTGTGCAACACGTGCCCCATGTTAAAGGAAATTCGACGCTCTTATTTTGGAATGGACCAACTAAATTGTGGGACAATAAAGGACTTGCTGAACGGCACAGGTACTGAAAAAATATAATTCTTAAGGAATGAGTAGGTTAGCTCAAATCATTTCCTTATTTATTTTATTAGTATGAAGTCGAAAATATAATAATGTTGTCAATTTGCGACAGATGGCAAAACAATTGATAAAATTGTACTTTACATATGAGGGTTGTCCTGGAAGAACCCGACATGATGTATAGACGCCGGTTGTTGTTTAAAAAAAAATTTGATAGAAAACCTTCTTTGTGAATCTTAAATTTGAAGTGTGATATAAAACGATTGACAGTCTAAAATGTGGACTGTAAGTAGAACATCGGTTCCAAAGGAAGGGGAACAATCATTCAAGATTGTACGCGAATTTATTATTGCGTCTTGTATTTAAATCAAGAGAGAAAAAGTTTTCTAATAAAAACAGGGAGTTGTGTATCATCAAGACAATTGCACCAGTTCACTCATCAGTAATCGCTTTTGAAACAATCAGTAAAGAGTTCAGTTTTTTTTTTTTGCGGAGCAGCCAACCTGTCAAGCACTAAGGCGTTGAGTCGCTTGTCTGAAAAGAAAAAACAAGAACAAGAAAATGTCGCTGTGGCCGAATATTTTGTAGTGAAAGAAGTCGCGAACACGGATACCTCAACTGCTAGAACGCACACAACTTTTATCGGCCAGTAGATTAAAGAATTTACTCAGACACAGCTTGCGCTCAAAACTTCTTTCATTGTTTTTTTTTTTTAGTCAATTATTTATAAGAATAAGCCACGGACTCTGGAAGCAATCAAGGACTATGTCGCCTAAACCATTGAAAATATAATAAAAAGGCCCAAACATTCAGCGACAACGTCGTTGCCCACTCATGTTGATATCATCTTCAAAATGTTATTGTAAACAATGTCAATATAAAAAGATGTTACTTGACAGAGGTCGACATTTCTTCGGTCAACATTCTTATTTCGCTGGGTTTCAGAAAGTTTTCATAAAACAGAAATAAATAATTAGCTTGATCCGTATCAAATACAAGATAACAACTTTCTGTTCAATGACTAGAATAAACCCAGGCGCTCTTGGAACAAGTCCGCCCGTGACTTAAATTGTATGCCTCCTCCTCAGGAGCGCGCTAAATTATCCAGTGATTTACACAATCAATTGATTTTATAATTTCGAGTTTATTGATTATTTTGATTTTTGTTTCTCTTCTCATTCGTTTGATGTTGTGAAACCAACTTAGAAAAAAAAAATGCAAATAAATACACAAATCTTGTACTTTTATTTATATTTCTGTCAGGCCTGTTGGAGGCTTTTGTGAGCTCGCTTTAATTTATTCCTGATTTTTTTTCAAGAACAAAATAAACTTCAGTCGTTTTTTTTTGTTCGTGTTTTCAAGTAGAAAAGCAAAACACAAATTCGATGAAATTAGCAAACAGGAGGTAGGAAAACCATGTTTGGAATTTTTAATTTAGTAATAAAATAAATGCGCGCCCCAATTCACGGTCTTTGTCACCTTTTGTAATGAGTTTTTTCCTGTGCGGCATTATTTTTTTGTTTTCTGCAACAAATTTATATTTTATTATGATTAGAACGCGGACTTGTTTTAATTAAGAGCAGAAAATATTGCCCCTCATTATGTGGTTGCTGTTGTTCTGTTTTTTAACATTCATTAAGAGTGAAATAATAAATATGAATCAACAGCGAACAATGTCATTACAGTTTGTGTTTTCAAATTTGTGTGATTATTATTTAAGGTTGAATTGTTAAAAAAGCGTGAACGATTAACAAATATTGACAGCAATAATCGTTTATTAAACAAACGAAAAAACATTGAGTTGGATATTGTGCAAGTTGTGATAACAAGCTGTCCTGACAATGAGAAACACTTTTTGTTTTTGTTTGAAAATAGGTTATGAGTTTATGATGGACATAATTCAAAATCGAAAACGATTTTTAATATGAATCTGCATTTAAAAAACGTATCCAGGTTGTTGCATTATTCATTAAGTTGCTAAAAAAAAATTTCAAAAAAAATGAACCCGGAAGCAATTTTAAATAATTTTTTTAACGATTTTCTCGCTATCGAGGAGGAAGATAAGTGGAAAATTTGAACGGGATTTGAAACCAAGTTTTATAACGGTTTCGATAGTTAACTTGCTATCGTTTTTTTTTTAACATTCGCTCAGTTCGCAGTATTTTATTCGCCATTGCTTTATATGGCCGGATTGTTATATTATCCCGATCTCAATGTTATGCAAAGTGGAGCCAAGGACACGATCTCCGATAGCCTTGATTCTAACGACACGAACTTAGAATTTCGCTTTGACCAACTGCATCACCCGTCCGTACTACATGCAGATTTTTGTCAAAGCGTACGTCTAGTATCAAGTAGATAAAATCACATTTAATTTTATAAACTCAATTCAGGCAAATATCGAGGTTTGAAAATTTCTTGTATGCTGATCGTTTGAATCTGTGTTATCTGCCAACATTTTTGGATTCGATTTGGCTGGGAAGTTTTTCTCTTTTTACTTTTTTCGGAATGAACATTTTAAACGTTTACTACCTACTAAGAAAATATTAAAATTATCCGCAGGAGTGTGTGATAAAAACAGTGTCAAAACAAGAGCTTTCTGCCGTTGAGTCAGAATGGCATGAATAGAAAACTGACGATCAGTGCAGAGATAAAAAAAATCGCGGAAGAACTTAAGTTAGAGATCGAAAAGATTGCGCAAAAATAAGTTTGTTTAACAGATAGCCTATTCGAGGTCAACATCGTTTGAATACATTTAGTTGCACAGAATGTTGGGACCCGCTCTAATGAGCTAAGAATATTTTTCATCTTAACAGAAATATGATCATAATACGTTAAGGCATAGTCACATCGAGCACTATTATTTAATGTAACATAAGTTCTTATCTTGGTCTTGGCGGTATTAATTGCATAGGGAGCGATTATGTGAGTTCTGAAATACCGACAAAATTATTTGCCTTGTAAACAAACTCTATTTGAACATTTTCATTGCATAGCATATGGCAGCTAAAATTTGATTCAATTCTGTTTTCTTGAAACCAATTGAAAATAGAGATTGAGGCAAGTTTCACCATTCAGCCCAGACAAACATCTGAACGTCTGCTGTAAACATGCGTATCACTGCTAATTTCATTACTATCAGAAGATCGTTAATGCACTCCATGAAAAAGAGAGGACCAAGAACTGAACCTTGTGGAACACCTGCCACTTTTTGTTCCCTGAGGTAGAAGAAAATCAGCTTCGCAGCTGAAGAAGAAAATCAAGTTAATAACAATTTATTCATCTTTAGCAATTTGCATATCAAGATGATGATCGATAGAACGCCTAGATTGACAGCCAAAGTGGTGCAATTGCAATGTGAATATTTCGACAAAGGTTTACTTAATTTGATCACTTGGATACAAAAAACATTTATGAATGTTTACAGTAAATTTCGATTATTAAAATGGAAGCGCCAACGAGTTTTATATCAGATCGTACAGAGTAAGCAGTACAGTTCGGAAATTTGGACTTTGGATATTTTAAGGGATTACAAGTGGGTAGTAGATATGAAAATAATGTACAGACAATATTCAGTGTAGGGAGGAAATAAGCTCTATACTTTTGCCACAAATGGCGGGGGGATTTAACCTACAGTTTGTTGCTGACTCCGAACGACTCCAGAATTTGAAAAATATCAGAATTTTCTTCCCGGATTTGAACTAGTGACATCATGCTCAACTTCCAGGTTCAAGGAACCTTACAACCTCGTAGCCTTTCATGTGGTTTTATTTTTTCGCTAAGTTGTGAGTACATTGCATCGAGACATTTAATTCTACTCCGCTTTAAAAACCTCATATCGGATTTTTATCAGTTTAAAATTGCCTCCGCGAGACCGATGATGACGGACGTAAAATTACGAACAATTTTACAAATCTTAAGGTATTATCAAGAATTGGGTTTTATGAAGAAATTCTGGGACAAAACGGACCCCTATGGCATACCAGTATTCATAGGGTGGTATGCAGTCTTGAGACCGTCCAATACTTAAAAGGGACGTTAGAGAAATGGTCAAAGGAGAGAAGATTCATTCTGTTAAGGGATTGTGTTGATTTCGATTTACACCCGAAAATAGAACAAGTGCAGAAGCTTACGCAACGATTTTGCTATGAAGGACGAACCCTTTTTCGGAGGAATGAAGGCAACACCATCTTGACCGGCATCCTTGAGAAATCTTTCTGCTGCACGAGTTTAGAAATATATGTACTAATACGCTTGGAGACTGTGCATGATCACGCAGTCCGGAGCTGGTGACAGACGAACTGCTTTCAATACAAAGTTGACAGCTGGAATGTCATTGTGAACGAGAGATAGAAGATGAGATACGCCATTTTATACGAACGATGATATAGGTCTTAATAATGAAGCTTTATACCGGTACAAAAATATTTTATAAAAACATTTAAGATGCCTGGGACAACCATGATTCAATAAAAGAAAAGTATAGCAATTAAAAATAATGTCCGCGCCCGGGTATAAAACATCTCCCGAGTGACTGACAATCCTTCGATGATTTCAACTGACAAGATAAAGTTAGGAGACGGCAATTAACTGTATGTTTAACACCCGCCATTAGCCAATCTTTTTTTTTGTTTAAATATCTTGAGATTGAAAAAAAATTAAAAGCACAACAATAATACTTTCGACCATAAAACAAAACGACGTAAAACTATCTATACTTTGATCCACAAAATATAAAAAAAACTCATTCCTTACAATCCTAACTGATGATGCACGTTAGATTAAAAAGGAATAAAAAATGACTCAATAAATCGAAGGAATGCGCTTTTGATCACCCCTCCCCAATTAGATAATTTCACCACAATATGTCTGTATATGTCAAAAGAAATCAAGGCAGTTGTACGTTCCCAAAAACTTCAATTTTCACCCGACACACCGCATTCATAATATGAAAATTTAAGAAGCAACCAAATTTACATATACATAATTTAACGTCCAGTTCATTCATCAAATTTCTAACAACCGAATAATGGAATATCCTTTTAAGGGATGTAAAAATTAGGCTAAAAAACCTTTCTGGGGATAAAAAAAAATAAAGAAACGAAAAATTCCAGAGATTCTAATGGATACAGTAGCATTCAATGTCAAAGAAGAAATACATACATAAGTAAAGAAATGTCATCCATCCACCCCTGTACATATCGTCCTGAAATATATGGCGCAACATAATCAAATTTAACGGACGACACATGGCGCACACAGACGAAGTCAACACTACAGTGAACGCGAACAAAGACCAAGTGAGAGTCAGTGTACATTGTACAGCGTCGACGTCATTTTTTGTGTCGCCACTAAATCATCGTCCTTTTTTGCCTTTGTCCCCTTTTCACAGCCATATATAAAACGAAGGTCTCTGTTCAACCTTTTCTTCAATTCGCTCGCTCTATCCACATAATAATTTAAGCTTAGCATAAAATCAAATGTGTGCAATAGTATCCCTAAGCGCTGAACCACCCTATTCATTTACTGGTGCGGTACAATTGTTGTGGAAGACTGGCAATAGCAAAACAAAACAAGGATAATTCTGGACTCCCTCACTTTTACAGGGCAATTTTCTTTGCGCGTCAAATTTAAAAAAAAAAATAAAAGAAATAGGAAATTCCTTTGTGCTGCTGAATAATGTTCTAATTTTTTCCATAAATGTGGGTGCTCAGATAGGATTTAAACGGAACACGCGCTACGCACAAGGGATGAAAGCACTAAGTTAAGACGAGCGTTGAAGAAAAGCCTCAGACACCCAGACAGATTGCCTTGTTTCTGTTCATGCTTCTATCCAAGTTGGCTGGGCATAATGGCTAATGGTGAAATTGAAAAATCAACCCTTGATTACTTGAGGAAAGGACTACTCCCACTAGCATCAGGACAACCCGAACCCATCAACTTGATGTACGACCATATTTTCTGTGGAAATGTGATGCGATACAAACACATAGAAGTTGACTCCTCTGGATGACTTTATCGTAACGTCGTGAAGAATCTTCCTATTCATCCCACTTGCCTATATTAAGGGCCAGTATTGGGATTATGCAATATTGAAAGCTACTGAGATTAAGTTCGTGAGTCTCTTTACTTGCAATTTTTGCGGTGAAGATACATAGGTTTTGAAACAATTTAAAAAAGTAGTTTTAAAATATTTAACAGCACGAAGATGGACCCTCAAGAACTTTTCAAACGAACATGCCATTGCGCTTAAAGTGATAAGTGTTGAAGTTTTCGACATGCGAATATATTTTTTCTACAGAAAATCTGCCTTTGAGAGGTAAAACAAAATTTCGATAACATAGTCAAAAAGATCGTTTTTTTATTTGAACAACAAAATTAAAATCAATTTATATATTTCACTTCCACGGAAATCGCTTTTGTCAGTTTGATGCTGTGTTTGGTGTTAGTAAAGAACGACTTGCGACTATGGAAAAAAGAGTCATCCTGTATCCTTGTTTATGCCAGTTAAAACCGTATACCTCGCGTATTTGAATGATGTAAGAGAACGAAGAAAGTTTTTCATGAAAAATCTTAAATACGCTCTTAAGAAATATTTCAATCAGCAAGAAAGTGTGGCCCCAAACTTAGGATTGTTGCAATAGTTAAGAGAAAACATGGCTTACCTTATCGATGAAAGGCAGAAAATCTTCAAATAAATATTATAATAGCTGCGTTTTTCAGGAGAATCTGAGGCAGTTGATGAAGTTTAAATCCTGAACTCTGTTTTCTCTTTTGTACATGTATGTGAAGTAGAAAACGCACATAACCTAATTACAAGTGGCCTGCGCATTGTTTGAACAAAGTTTCGGTTCTTCAAATGTTATGCGCAAGAAATATTTTTGAAAATTAAAAAACAGATGACTATTCTTTTAATCAACAGTCACTTTGCTTTGTTATTATGTATTTGTGGCTACTTTTATTTTAAGGCATTTAAAATCAGACTTAACTTCACTAATCTACGAGTTAACATTCACTAGTATTATGATAAAATTTGCCAAACCAAAAAAAAGAAATACGACAGTTTTGATCGCTCTCAATAAATACCTTACATATTTTTCATTTTGTTCAATAAGTTAATAAATGATGTAACGTATTTAAAATTTTAAAATGTGCAAAAGTAAACAATATCACAGCGCAGATTGACAGATAAAAAAATTGTGTTTTATTATTTTTGTTGTCATACCTACATTTCCAGTGAAATCTGCTAGGATTTTTGTCCTTATCTCTTTCAAGACATGGATCAATCTTTGCTAAGTTTCGTTAATAAATCCAGCCTCACTTTCGACAAGTCATTTGGAACAATTGAATTTTATTACATTTTCAGCGAAGACAAAGATGATTATATTTTTTTTTTGTAAAAATATCTATGCGCAATGTCATGCGACCTACCAAACAACCTTACATTTATTTCCTCTCAGTACTTTACGAAATAAATCAGGACTTGGAACATTAGCCCAATGCTTCTTAAAAATAACAGAGACGAAAAACAATCTGAGTGTTGATGTTAGAAAGAAGTACATAAGAGCTTTCATACATCCATAGAGCATTTTTTCAAGGACGTGCAAGGATAGGTTGAGAAGGAAGAAATTATTATGATCACTGGAGAGGCATAAAACGATTTCCAGAAGATACTTGCTTTGTTGGATATTTTTGTAAATGCCTGAGTATCCATTCAGAGGTCATCTTGAAAAGTAAAACTTTATCCTGGGTGCGGAAAAACAACTCCCTCAGGCGGTTGTGAAAACTGAAAAGTTTATTTAACTTCTTTCATGATTTCTGCTCCCATTCGTTTGAATAAAAATGGAAATAGTGCTAAGACAGGGCAGGTTGCCGTTAAACTGAAAATGTGGATATGAAAGTGCCTCATTTCAGTGAGGCCGTTGCGAATATTGTTTGAAATACTTAAGGAAATATAAAAAAACACGCTTTTCTTTTGATTTGATTTTCACACAAATGAGTTCCGGGAAGTCCTTGCCAGTAAAAGAAAAAGGAATCTAAACATTATTTCAATGATAAAAAGAAATAAAACTTAAACAACAATCTTGCGGACCCCTTAAAAATTAAAAGGACACACGGCAGAAGCGGTTTACTATTGAATTAGGTCCAAAAACGGAGTATCAGTTTGTAACACGACGGTCAAAAGGATAATAAAATTATAATACTATTTTTAAGCAAGTATATTCTTGTTTTTTTTTTTTTTTCTTCTTATAATTTTTTCGTTCTCTAGGGTTCTGTGACTACATAACTACATTTTGGCAGAGCTGTGAGAAGGATTAGACGAAGAATAGAAATATTGTGAAGTGGTTTGAAGCTCAAATTGGACCCGAAATTTGAGAGCGAACTACTTGACTTCGCTTAGTTCGCATTATTTTATTCGGAATAGGTCGATATGCTTAAAAGTTTAGGTTTGGAAGATTGACTCTCCCCGTGACAAACCATATACACAAACAATTATTTTTGACAACATGAACTTACAATTCCAGCATCCCAGGCAGTCACCACTGAACCAGTTTCGAAAACTAAATTTACTCTAGGATTTGAACATGGGATTTCCCAATTGAAAAGTAGGCGCTCAAACAAATGCGCCACCAAGCTTTCATCTTCCAATGAATTTGGCATGAAAACATGTCGCTTGGAGAAGTGAATAAAAACGCGTTGTCTTTTCGAACGCAAAAAGTTTAACCCCGACGGTCCAAAAGTGACAACATTTATTTAAGTAAAAAGGAGCATATTTTATCAAGACAACACAGCTGTGCTTGGGGCAGCTGTCATCTACTATGACACGATAGAATTGGATATGACAGCATTATGTAAAAATGTTAGCCTGAACATTCATTTCTAAAGGGGTTTTCAACAGGGACGCTACAAAAGTAGAGCGTCAGGGACAGCAAACGGCGCCATATTTCTTGCCGCTCTTTTGACATTTCTCTTCAGTAAGGTTTGCCATTTCATGATGGAAAGATATAAGAGCCAACAACGAGTCGAAATTATTAAAATTTACTACCGAAATTCGGAGTCAGTGGCCTCAAAGCTAAGAGCGCTACGTCCAATTTATGGTCGTCATAATCGTCTTAGCAGATCAACAAATGAGCACCTAGTGGAAAAATTTGAATCCACAGGTATAGTACAAAATGTTCCCGTGCCAGAAAGCCCAAATGTGTCTCTCACACGTCGTTCTCAAGCGGTTGGCATCTCTGTGACGTCGTTGTGGCGAATTTTGCGAAAATATCTAGACCTACATCCTTACAAGATTAAATTGACGCAAGCAGTGAAGCCGCTTGACCACCAGAAGCGTCGTATGTTCATGAATTGGGCTGAGCAACAACTTGAAAATGATTCGGATTTTCATCGAAAAATCATCTTCAGCGATGAGGCTCATTTCTGGATGAATGGCTCCGTCAATAAATAAAATATGCAGTATTGGTCAGGCAGCAATCCACACGTTCTCCATGAGTCATCATTGCATCCCGAAAAATTACGGTTTGGTGTAGTTTATGGGCCGGCGGCGTCATTGGGCCGTACTTCTTCCGTGATGATCAAGACCAGCACGTTACTGTGAATGGGGATCACTACCGTTTAGTGATAATTGAATATTTTTTGCCCCAATTGGATAATATGGACTTGGAGGACATGTGGTTCCATCAGGACGGCGCCACAAGCCACACAGCGGACGTCACAATAAATTCATTGGAAACCAAGTTCGGAGAACGTGTTATCTCACGAAATGGTCCAGTCGCTTGGCCGCCTCGGTCGTGCGATTTGACGCCGTTAGACTATTTCCTGTGGGGCTACGTCAAGTCTATGATCTATGCCAACAAGCCAGCGACGATTGATGAACTTCGTACGAATATCAAACGTGAAATTGCAGCAGTATCGGCCGATTTATGCTTGAAAACCGTCGAAAATTGGGTTCAGAAATCGAGTTTAATACTAAATGACATCGAACGTACTTTTACAGGAATAAAGAATTTCACTGATATCCAAAACCGTTTTTGTTTTATTTAAAAAAAAAGCTCTTATTGAAAAACCCTTTATATATGAAGAGTGTTTTTGGACATCTGTCGGGATTTTCCATCAAGACAACCCAGCCATCCACACTTGGTCGCTGACCTTTTCGCCGGACTTCAACGTTTTGGAATGTCTTTCTCAAAAGTTATTTAAGGACATATACAAAGGACACCTCCATCGATGTTTTCCGTGATGTCTGGGATGAGATTTCTATTGACTATTTAAAATAACTTTATGATTCAATTCGAAAGCTTTTAGAGATTATGTTGAAAAATATTCTACTCATTATAAATGGGCAAAAACACAACAAGAAACGTAAACATTTCTTTCATTTACCTTGTTCTTTTTAGGGTTTTGCAAGTGGTCTCATCCATCCTTTTTCAGTAGTTGATTATGTTTTGGATTTTAGGAAATTGACTTTACGAAAATTCATACCTCCTCGCAAGTAGTAAATCTTTCCGGACATACAAATTCTAACAGGTATGTTTCGAAAATTCGGCCGCAAAAATTGGGTCTTCATACTAATGAATTGTAATAAGTTATCACCAGATGTTAAAATTTCCCAAGTCCCTGTCACCAGGGGATCATGAACGCCGCTTATCCTACACAGAGGAAGTGGTGAAAACAGGTCGTCCATAAAGCTTCATCTTAGCTCTTTTCCTATAAAAATATTATTTTGATGTCACAATATTAAACTATGTATATTTCTTACATTGGTATATTGTTTATAGCTGCATATGAGGTACACTTTGACAGATTTAAAGTTTTCTTTAAGTGATTTAATAAGCAGTGAAACTTTTAGCGAGTCCAAGTCTGTCTTTCTTAATTGTGAAAGTATCTGGGGCTCGACGAGCTCTTGAATGATATTTGTCAAACGACTAACTTTATTTATGTCAATGCTATGATAAAACAAAATCCGAAACAAATTTCCAATCGACTTTGTATCTGTGTTTCACTTGAATAGATAGATGAACAAAAACAAAGAGCCAAACTCTAAATCAAATGCTTCCCGATAGGAGATTCGCAACAAAAACATTCCTTTAACGATGGCAGCAAAAAAAAAATAAATAAAACAGATATGCAGGACTTCCCATGAATAACAAAGAGTACCCCAATCCGAATCCATACCATCAGTCAGCTAAGCAAAGTGCAAAATTCAAGGGAGGTTAACTTGAAAATGCCACCCAACTCCACCTCTGTCTGCACTCCACTCTGGGTAAATGGGAACAATCCAGCCCAAGAACAACCACGACAGCAACGACGACGACGATGACGGCGTTCAAACAAAAACAAAGCAAAGGGGAGAAATTCGCACCAGACATGGAGAATCTCATCACATCAGATCACACACAGCATTCACATTCACCAGTTTTCCTCAACGAAGTCTCCCCGCTATCGTCGTCGCATTGTATCTCATCGGCAAAGATCAAAAAAGGTCCGCATGTACATATAAACACACCTATACACATCCTTATACACCTACACGTCAAGAATCATTCACTCAACCACCATAATCGTCCTTTATTCTACCATACACATGTACATCTAAAAGTATGTGTGCCCGCGTCTAACGCAAGTGAAATTTCTCCACTAAGAGCAATCTATCAAATGGGTGGCTAGAGTTTGGGAGGTAAAAAGTTTATATTGTACCACCACCTCTCGTCAAAGCACACCACTCCTTGCAAAGGATAGCAACACCCCACAGCGCACAGAGCTGGGTAAGGCAACTCTCTCCACATACAAACAAAAAAAAAAAAAACAACCCATACAATGTTGCATTATTTACAAATATATGTAAACAAACGCATCGTTGCCATACTTCAGTTAAGTTTATTCGGTTTGTCCTGAAAGTTTCATTTTAGCAAGCGGCCAACACCAACCCCCCAATGGTACCACATCGACAGCTGAAGGATGAATAATCGAGCCACCATCGCAGCAGCAGCTGATAGTGTGTTTAAGGGACACCACCGGAACAAACTCCTACTGTTCCTTTTGTTTATGTGTATGCGGTGAATAATTTACATATTTTCATGTAAAAAGTGTCACCGACAACATCCTTCAAGCATTTAAAGCTGAAAGAGCCGTAGCCGACACTTGTCGTTTATCCCCTTTCGGTATTTATTCATCAGCGTGGTGCTTGGTTGTTCTCGCATCGTGGGAAGGAAGGACTTTTGCTTTGAATTAATTTTGAAAAATTCTCTCGGTGCATGGACAGGGACATTTTTGGAGTAGAATGTTCAAGGATGCGAGCGGTCCAGAAGTCCACCGTAGATTGATTCCATGATTGATATATTGGTTTTCTTACGCTTGCAAAGTTTGTTCAATAATAATAAAAATTGGTAAGATTCGCAGATCATGGGTGGTGGGGGGAGTAAAGTAGGCAAAATATGAATTAAGCGAAATTGCAAAAATTCTGGTTATGGGTGCGCCATCTGTTGGTTTCTTTTTGAATTACATCCGATTTTGTTTTATGTGTTTACAAAATTGATAGAAACTCAGTGTTATATTTTCGCGGTACGAAGTGGATCGAACAAAGTTGGCAAATATAAAAAAAGCCTCTTCTAAAGTGCGCAAGTTTGTTAAGAAGTGCTGAAGACTGACAGCAGATAACCGAACAGATTTACATGCTTTTAACAGAAGACATTGCTACTGTTGCGACCAGAACTTCAATGGGATAAAGACCTCAGCCGCGAATTTTTGATAAAAATTATTCGCTTACGTGGTCAACAAAACTTAGAAATTGAAGCAAACTGAGACGCAGTACCATCTCTGCGATCATGGTAAACAAGTAAAAATTTCGTATTTGGAGTCGGAAAATCCACACGTAGTCATACAAGATAAAATTGATCCTAAACTTGTGAGTTTTTTGTGTGATTTTTGGAGTGGCGGCATTATTGGCCTATTATTCTCCCAACCCGATAATGCAAGGATCATTACAGGCAACAGAAAGCGCCACCGAGATATGATAACCGATTTTGGCAAAGCTAGGTTTTCAACAAAATTGGGATATGTTAGAAACATAGATATGTGTACAAAAACTGATAGAAACATAGATATGTGTACAAAAACTGGGTTGACCGGACGACATACTTCCAAACCAACCAAGGCAGCGATAATATTTTATACAATAAACAAAAAAGTACGAATGACCCACCCTTTTTGGCAGTCTGTAAGTGATCATGCGAACTGCTTGCTTTTTGTGGTATCTAAAGTTCGGGTCGAAATAGAGCACAAACTTAAATGGGAGCTTTAAGGCAGGCAAAACTCGTTACTTAATTTCACAATTTCATCAAAGGACACCTTTTACCATTCTCGGCAACCAAACTCGAGACCTTAGCACCTACAGCAGTGCTGGAACTGAGACTCATAAGAAATCCAATATTGTATTGAAAAGTAAAAAAAGAGCTAACTCGTTGCTCGGCTTGAAATGGAAGAAATGAAAGTCGCCAAAGCTCATACGGAATGCTAAGGCCAACTTATTCTCCAGCGCATGGCGAAATCACGGTGAAGGACTTTAATGGACTGGACTAGAAGTCAAATAAGTTTGATGTTCCAAAAAAAAAAGAAAACCAGTTGGACCAAACGAAATACCCTCCAAGTTATGACAGGAGATCATTCGTTAAGTGGTCTGATCTGATCTCATCTAAATATGAAGTTAAATGAAACCGTAATAAGTGGAGTTCTATGAAGCTAATCACCATGAAGATCACTGAGCGGATATAAGATAACCGGCTGCGGAAAATAAAACCTATTTATTTATTTATTTAATTTAACTCGTTTTAAATTAATTCATTTACCAAAAAAGGTAGCCTACAGAGGCTTTTCTGCTGAAGGTTGGTTACAAAATTATTTAGGTATTCTTGAAGGTTTTAATTAAATTAACACTGTAATGTATTTTCCTGTTTTTTTAGTTTGAAATTTTAAGAGCAGTTTAGTAGGTGTTTTTTTAGAAGATATTTTCTAAGTCCATCAGAAGGTATATTGAGTAGTCCTCTAGGCATATTGTTGAATACGCGAGGGATAATAACAGACAGCTGCTGTTTTCCATATGCGTATGTTTAAGAGCCCAAGTGTTTTAAATGTGTTTTGTTGAGTCGTATACGATTCTGTGTTTATTCCATTTTTCTTTTGTATTAAAATTTTTACTATGCGAATTTGAATTTTTTGTAATTCCAACAAGTAATTTTGTGTAGTGTTTCCTCACACTAGAATCCCATACCTTAATAAAGACTCCACTAATGAATAGTAAACCTGTTTCAATACATTGTAGTTGCTGTAGATACTCAGATGATGCAGAGCATAAGTTGCTTTTCTAGGCTTTTTCCCAAGTTGAGCAATGTGTAGATCCCATTTAAAATAGCAGTCAATTTCAGCACGGAGGTACCTAAAATTCTGCAGTTATCGTCATAATTAAATCTTTATTGCCTAGCATTTTGATGTAGACATTTAGTTTGGTGGAATTTTATATTAACTTTGGTCTTAATATGTGAGTAGGTCTAATGTGCATTATTTTGGTTTTCCTTTCATTAATTACAAGTCCAAAGTCGTGACACCATCGTATCAGAGAGTCGAATTCTCCTTGCATTATGCTGGTTGCAGTTGGTAGATCTCTATGAACGACAATGATTGCAGTGACATCGGCAAAAACAAAGCTATTTTCTAAAACAGCGATTGGTTTGCATATATTATGTTAAGCAATGGCCCTAAAACTGATCCTTGCGGTACCCGCTGTTTTAGATTCTTTTCTTGGCCTGACTAGCAATGCGGTTTTGCCGCAAGTAAATCAATAACAGCTACAATCCAATGAGAAAGGTAAAGCAAAAACACTTGATTCCTTACAGGATTAACATTGCAACAAAGGATCGAATTTTTGGACAACGTCGTTCAATTATTAGAGGTGATCCAAAAGTTATGGTGTTTCAGACATTAACATTCGTGCGAATAAGTTTTTGAAGAATTTAGCACATTGCTTCATCAAATCAAATACAATTTCATTCCTGAAAACGATATTCATTCACAAATGAAGAGTCAGAATGATAAGAAAATGGGAGCACACGCAGACAGCGCCCAAAAAAAAGCAGAAGGTAATACACAATGTCTTGCTACCAACAGACACGAGACAGTGCTGGTGTAAGAAATTTCAACTGGAAAAAACATTAGCAGAATATTAGGGCGGCTATCAACGTCCAACAAGTGAGAGAATGTAACAAAAAATAATTGAAAAATTTACCATCAGAAAATTAGTTGATGTCACAGCGATCTCATGATGCCCTTCAGGGGATTTTTTATGACAAACCTCACATGATGGTGTGGACATGTTGGGTACACAATGGCCTGGAATAGATCCTCTTCAAAGACTAAAGGAATTCAATTATTGCGATAATTTGGCACAAAATGTTATGGCACCCGTATTTAAGGTGACAAGTTAATTACAATGATATAAGGGAGACACTATTAATAGCTCCTACTGTGCATACCAAATTCGAAGATTTCAATAAAAAGGATCGGCCAAGCTTTTTGCTGGAATGCGGTAGCATTCACACCGACACAGACAGAATTTTGAATTGCATGGCTTCTTTCTTCTACTCAGTTTAAGAAGCAGCTCAAGCTAATTTGAAGACAATAGCGAGGTGATGCGTGCTGTAGAAGAAATTTGGGAGAGTTGAGATAAAGATATTTTGCAATAAACAAATTATTGACAATCAACTAAGTATCGAACGAAGTTTTCAGCGAGAAACTGTATGGTTCGAGTTCGGCTACAGAAATAAAGAGTGATTTAAAAATTAGATATGAATGTGCATATGAAGAAGAATTTGATCGAACCAAACTAAAGTTGACACTGATTTACAGATTTCAATTTAAATAAGAATTCTTAAAGTGAAGTTACGCATTAATTTTTGCTTGACATCATATCATATCGACCGATAGAAATTGTAAGGCATTCGCAGTGTCGATATAACAATTCTCTACCAACTTTTAATCAAACGTTATCAAAATCTGAGAAGTTCTAACTTTAGGTTCAACCAAGCTTCTATATACAAATAACATACATAGCCCGATAAAAAATTCATGGTACGATAGACAAAGTTCGAATATATTTTTATATATGGATAGGACTATCTCTTTTTATTTCTTATGGCTAATGGTCTTTTTATAACCCATATCCTTTCCGTCATTCCATCCCTTTTACTCAAGTTATATTATTCACAAACGCAAAAAATATTTTGCAGTCCAAACGACACAATTCGTCCTACGATAACTGATCCCCTCAGTTTTTTTAGTTTTCAATTACAATTTTAGCAAAATTATGTCATTTTGTATTCAGTGCTCTGTGAGTTTACATCTTTACATAAAAAAGAGATCATGTCAGTTGAACAACGGAGAAAAGTAACGACCCAAGATGTTTGTAAATTTCTTTACCAAGAAAGGCAAATCTTTAGGAGAAATTGGCCGTACAGTGGACAAAAGCAAATCAACTGTACAACACATCATAGAAACGAACAAAAAAAACGGCAAGTTTTTGTATGAGAGGAGTGAAAGGCTCATTCTAAACATTATCCATAAAAACCCAAAAACTAAATGTCCTACAATGAAACAAATAGTCGCGGATACATCTAGCGCAGAGGTCAACAAACGTACAATCAAAAGGACGCTCAACAGACATGGATATTTTTCAAGACCACCAAGAAAGAAACCGTCCATAAGTGAAGTGCATAAGAAAAACTTAAAGACTTTGCCTCTTTGTACAAAGACGCTGATCTGTCTCTTTGGAAGAAAGTTGTGTTCACCGACGAGAGCAAGTACGACATCAACACGATGTTCCTTCAAAATTAAGGCGAAAGAGCGGCACTGAAATGGAAGTTCAAAATCTACGAAGAACAGTGAAACACGTTGTGTTATGGTGTGGGGGAGCATGGCTTGGTCCAGCGTTGGAAAGATGGTGTTTCTTGAAGTTAGCATGCATCAGCACATATATCTTGACATACTAAAAGAAAATCTACGTCAATCAGTTGAGAAATTAAGTTTGAATATTTCAGCAAGATAACAGCCCTAAACACACTGCTCGAAAAGTTAAGGAACGGTTGTTATACTATGCTTTAAGACAATTGAATTCTCCACCACAGAGTCCGGGCTCAAACCCAATAGAGAATTTATGGGACTGCTTCGAAAAACAACTTCATAAACATCGAATTTCGTCCACAGAGACTCTGAAGGAAGCTCTCCAAATAGAATGTGATCGTGTACCCAAAGGTTTTACGCATAATCTGGTATCTTCTATGCCACTTCGCCTACAAGATGTCAGATGCTGACAGCCCGATTTCATCAAGATTTTAATGTCGAAACTAACCATATGATGAGTTTTGTCGTTAAAATGAAATTAATTATTCCTTATTGTTCAACTTATAAGAAATTAAAAAAGAATTTCAATTTATGTAAAAAAAACTTCTTTTTTATTCTGATTCTTTCATCTTTGTCCTTATTGGAGTAAACTGGGTAGGTAGCGAACAGCAGCATTAATACCTGTCGTACGAAGAATCATGTCGGCCTGTGTATATCGACCAAATCAATTTATATGGCATGCTTGACATTCAATCACTAATAATAACGTTTACAGCTTACGATATCTCTTCCAATTGTAATGGCTCCATTGCAAGAATAAATTTTATTAAGACAACTCAAGAGCTGCCTCCACAAAACATTATGATTAATAACAAAGTTCGTTATGGATAACGAAAATGTTAGAATGTCTCCTACAGAGCTTTTATCCCTATACGCCATCAACAATAACAGAATTAAGTGTAATCTCTCCTTGTTTCCTTAGCTCAAAGACGGTCTCTTTTCATGTCGTAAAACGTCACGGAACTGCTTAAGCATTCCACCATAAAACCTAATAAAGAGATAATGCTTCCCGGCGAAATCTGAAATTTAGTTATTTGACACAGAAATCCGCTTTAATTAATATCCCTTTTGCATAAGAAAACCCTTTTTAAGTATTAAACAAAGGATTTTTAAGTGGAGGCAATAAATTATTTCCCCTTCTTTGCCGGGGGTGTGCGCAACCCTTCTTTGTACATAGTTGGCTGACAAAAACCAAGCGTCATATATTGTGTGTTGTGTTCTATGCCAGAAAAAAAACAACAATTTATATGTAACCCTCCATTCCTTGTATGCGAAATCCAATAAACTAAAAGGGGGTGGTAAGCAAAGGGAGACCTTACAGGATGGAGAGGATGGATAGCATTGAACTTGTGCCCTAAATACTTACTTCACTTATCTTTTATTGTTTTTTTTTTTACTCGAGTCTTGGGGTGGGTGATAGATTAGGGTTTCTGTACCCCGAGCACAGGTAACAATAAAAATTGCTAAACATTTTATTCGACACAAAAGTGTTTCTGTGTTTTTGTTTTGGTGTGAGAATTTATATTCCCATCGTACTGTTGGTGGAGTACAAAGCTTACATTTAAAAAAGTTTTTATTTTCGAGGCCTTTTAAAGAGTGTGAACTATGGTTCCAGTAGGCCTTGGAACAATACGGACCTCTTAGCAAGACAAAACTGAAGTGTCTCTGTCTGTGTAAATAGAATAAGTTTTAATAAATGAAAAGTTGTTGGAAAGGCTGATTTCAAGTAGCGCATTATTTTTTAATTGCAACTGAGAAGCATCAATTTAACATGCTTGCCACAGGAACCTATTCCAAAGTGTCTCCCTCGAGCCGCAAAATTGTAAATTGTATTCCTTCTATTTCTTTTGAATCCATAAAACTTCGGTTGCAATAATCTGGCTTATTTTTGATTACATCGAAGGGTTTAATGGTTTAAAACGCATGTACATACATACAGGCAGGCGAGAGAAGGAACATCCGCGAACTCTACAAGCTGTACGATAACTTGGATCTAATTCATAAATCCGTCGACTACAATGGCTCGGCCACATCGAGCAATTGGAATACAATGCTTCAGCTAAGAGTGTTTATTGGAATTCAAACCATCAGATTCAAGAAAAATGGGACGAACAAGCCTTCAGTTTAGAGATCAAGTAAACACGGAAGAAAATTTGAGAATACAGATGCTATGAGTCGAGACCTGGCAGTCAACTCTTCCAACATATGCAAATTTTCCAAGTAATTTAAAAGACAGTGAATGTATATTTTGAATCAAAGAAATTTGAAATTGTCCAATGAAGGCAATACATCAAATTCTGTAACAAAAACGTTGCGGCACCTCCGAGATTAGTCGAAGACGATACAATTGGAATACACCATCCTTATGAATGATATTCCATATCATCTCAGACGCAGTGTGCAAATGAGGGTTAACAACATTTTACTAAACGAATGAAACGAGGCCTAAGTCGCTCTGGTTGAGAAAAGTACAACCAATAAAACTGGGCAATAGGTAAGCAAACCTCAACGAACTTCATGAGGAACAAATAAACATAGCACTTGTTCAGGAACCACGGATTGCCAGCAAGGATCAGGGTCTTATTAAGTGTTTCAAAGATCGGGAGATGCTGAAACATCTGCAAATTGCGGCGTTTGTCAGTTTTGTTCTGATATTTACGAACCAAACAGATGAAGAATACACCAGACAGACCAAGTGACGCTTTGACTGCCAGATATCTCTCTGGCATCTATCACCCCAATGATATGCACTACGAGACTGTGCGCCTTAATGGCCTTATTCCCCCTGAAGCGTTTCTCTATTTAGATAGCAAAAGTCTGGTCCAGGATAGATCGGCGGTGCCGCTAATCTTCAACGTTGGTCAAAAAGCTGTGGACGGGCGAGTCAACTACGACCAAGATGCCGCAAGTAGCTCACCAGGGACTCTTCGGTTCATTAGGGCGGTGTTAGACCGCGACAGAGCTGATGTCAAAAGGCAATACCGACACTATTGGTGGCTGGATGGAGATTGAACTCTGTCGTATGTTAAAGTTTGTTCCTGAGTGCCCTTAAGGCAAAAATTATAGCATGTTCTGTTAGCCTTGGCCTTAGGTGTTTAGTTTTAGTGTTATTTTAAGTTAGGTTAAGATTTTATGTTAATATATGTTTTTTTTTTATAAGCCCTTATTATGAAAGCTAAATATTTTCACTTTAACGGACACTCACTTTTGTGGACAAAGAAATCCGGTCTCCGTTCTTGTCAAAGATTTCCTATTGAAAATCTGAAAGAAAAAATATAAAAAAATTAGTAAGTAAATTCGTTTGATTAAAATGTGAAATTTTATTTAAAGCAGAGCAGGCAAAATCATTCCCATTTTAATGCGTCACCATTCAGCAATGGTTCTCATGCCTACATGCTTCTTTCTGTCTAACAAACACACTCGAGGAACAATGACTTATCTACTTTTCCGACGAGATTTATGACTCAAACTTCAGTTTTGTGTTCATTCCCTTTTTGCATCTCCATAGCATGGCCGGCCATTAAGAGTCTCTTTCGAAATCTATATCAAATAAATCTCATGAATATCAACGCAAACTGTCCAACAACTTAAGTGCTGTGCCAGCAACCTACTACCAGTCAGCTTATAATGTCATGCCTGCTATCATTTTATTGCCAGCCTGTGCTAAAGGCTTCAAGGATGAACGACTTGCCTGTGCGTTAACTATTTCGCGTGCCAAGACATTCACCATAATGAAGCTCAACATATCAAATCCTGTTTCATACTTTCGGCTACAAACATGACAGGCTTTTAGTTACAAGAACAAAAAAAAAATAAATAAGGAACGCGTTGCATGTGAAGATTGAGTAATTGATTAATGATTTTATAAAATCTTTTGATCAAAAGTCGGAAATGGAAAAATATTCGTACCAATATGACAGACGTCAGTAAAATGGCACAACTAAAATAAAGATAATATGAGGATGCACTCATTAAGAAAATATAGTATGTCCGCTCTGTCTTTGCAGAGTTAAGTAATTTAATATTATTAAGGTTTGACATGATCGCGTTGTAAGCCGTCATGTCGACTGAGTAGGTAATGAAATGTTTCTGTCATGTTTGGGTGGATAAACAAATATTTTCTGGACTTTATGGCATAAAATGCTTTTGAGAAATAAGAATTTTTGATGTTAATTGTTAATTGCTGTTAGGATCCCATCGAAACCAAGACAAAGCCCTTTTTTCCAACCGAATTGTGGATGAGTGCTTAGGTGTGATTATTTTTTCATAGCCTTTTGATGGATAATGGGGCTTTTCGTAAAATTTTTAAAGCTTCGCTTCCATTTCATTTGATTGGGGGATGTTTTTAAATCATACTTGTTAATAAAATTCGGAACAAAAAGATTCAAAAATTATGTGTCCTTCACATTCCCTGAAGAGATGACATCTTATTTCGGTTTTAATTTGTGATCAACTTTACAACACTTCGTTTGCTTACCATTTTTGTCGAAAACCTACGTTCCGCAACTATGCATGATTCAAAACGAGTCTCAAGTCGAGGATATCGAACGCAGTGGTAGGACGTCGACATCGAAAACCAACGAAAACATCAAAGACATTTTCAGCTGAAAACCGCACCTTATTTGACAAATTAGAACTAAGAACTGAATTTCATATAAAAAAGGAACGGCATGGACAACACGAACAGTATAATTCAAGCTGGATCTTACTCATAGTCAAATGCATAATTGTTGGAGATGAGCCGTGTTTTTATGACTACGCAACACAATACGCTCAGGCGAGTCAATTGCTCCGAATGTGCCATGACAAACAGTACAGTACAGTCGCCAAAATGATGGTTTATGCAGATGCAGAAGAAATAAAAAATATTGCGAATTGAACGAATGCAAATCAGTTGTTGAACAAATCCATTAGTTGCGGACTATTGGCGCTATCGGACCTTTATGAGGTCTTTCACTTCGTCTCTTTCTAAATCAGCACGCTTTTGTGTGGATCGATAAAATTATAAAAACATTGTAAACACAATTTACAAAGTAAGCCGGGATAAAAAAAAAAAACTTCACGCGTTCTGTAAGTTTGCCAATATTGCATAAAGGTCCTGTAAAGATTTTTTTCTTTTCAGCAACTGCTTTTGGGACGTAGAATATACTCGTAGACAAAGACAAAGACAAACTTTGGTCAAAGTGATTTGAAAGGACTTACGAAATCTTCTTTCTCCAGTTTGAATCCAAGCAATGTGGATCTTCGTGATACTTAAGTAAGCTCTGCAGTTTTTCTGGACAAATCTTTGTGAGGTGGGTCTTAGAAACAGTAAATTTTTCCAATAGGGGTTGGTTTTTTTTTTGACAATAATACAAAATGGTGAGAATCCGTATTAGGTTAGGTTATGCAGGGTTATAAAGTGCTTCAAAAGGCACTAGGCAAAATATTGGGCCCATCGCAGTCCCTGATACGGAGCAACAGCCTAAGCACTTTCCTCGAGACAGTTTATTTCCCTACAAAATTTCAAAAACTCTTTGTAGTTGATGCGTCCTACTTCCTCTATGGTTCCAAAAATGTAATTTCTACGGATTCTAGTTACCCTGGCATTCACATAATAAATGAGAAATATCCCCTTCGATACTCAAATCATCGCAGTATCTGCATTCGTTCGTGACCGAGAGATCCAGTCTCCTTGCACGTTTTCCTAAGAGGCAGCAGCCCGATAGTACGCTCACCGCTATCCTCAGTTGCTTCCTGCTCAGCTGAAGTATTTCGTTTGACTTTCTGCGGTCGAATGTAGGCCATAGGGCCGTTGATACCCTGTATTTCCTTGAGTTTGACCAACATTGGTCGGTTATATTCATTCACACGTTTCACACGGTTCTAGTGCGTTAAGCGCAGCTTGACTGTCGATGTAAATAGCGACATCCCGGCCGGATACCGGTTTCATTTCTAATAGTTCTGCTGCCTTAAGTACTGCTAGAACCTCCGCGTGAAAAACGCTACAAGCATCCGGTAGTCTTAAAGAGACTCTTAGGGCTTGGTTTGTGGAGAAGATTCCAGAGCCTGTTCCCTCTACGGTCTTAGAGCCATCAGTGTATACTGACATTTAGTTTTGCTTTAATACTGCTTTTGCTTGCCATTCATCTCGTCCAGGATACGTTATTTCGTACGGCGAATCGAAATCTAATTCAACCTTTAAAATTGAATTGCCCGTGCTAATTTTTTTAAGAATGGAGTGGTGACCGACTTAACTATTGCTGAAAAGCCTTATGTTTGTAAGCCGAAGCGCTCGTTTTCCCGCTTGAAGTCTTATCTGTATGTCAAGCGGCAGCATAATGAGGAATACGTCCAATGCTGCCGTTGGGGTAGTACGTATTAAGAACAACTTTTTTCATTGCCTTCTTTTATGGAAGCTTGATTTTTAATGTCTTCTTCTTTTTATTTAATCGATTAAAAGTAATTCGCGTAACATTTTTTTTAAATTGGAATCAAACCTTTTCTTAAGTCATATTCTTTTTTTTAACAACTTCTTAAAAAGCGCAATACCTAAAGTCCATTGCAATCCAAGAAACCGGCCACAATTTTTTAAGGCGGAAGAATTTTATTTTTTTAGGAATTGAATTTGCTCCAGGTTTTTAACTTGGGTTTTTAATTAACCTTGCCTGCTTCACTTGAATCTTTCACAGCATTAATATCTTCTTTGAGCTTGACAAATTCTTTTGTATTCCAGCTGATTTGATTTGATTATTCTTTTTATTGGTTGTGAATTCTCTTCGAAAATTTTAAGGCGAATCATCTTGTATGACTCCTAGACTCGTGAACTACGAAGCAATGAGACTTTTAAGTTTAAAACTCCTTCTGCACACATCGAGACGAGCACCTAACTATCATATCATAGTTAAAGATAAAGTAAAGCTGTCTTAACATAAAAGTGGAGTTTCAATTATAAGGTTAAACTTCATATTTATTGGAATAAAGTAGACAGCAATGGTACAAGCCAGTTCCGAGTGACTCAATAAAAACTTGCATTAATCATCCAACGGTTTGAATAGATCTAAAATGTCAGTGAACAAGTCATACGAATAGAGGTTTCGACCTCACGACGGTAATAAAAGTGAGTTTTACGTTGCCATAAGTCGTCACCACGCCAATTAATTTAATTGAATCTATTGGTGGCTCGACTTTCAGAAAGCACTAAATTTTGTTACGACTTTGTGGATATAAAACAAGTATAAACGGGTACCAACCATTTGAATTATAGGTTACCCCGCGGCATTAATCGCTTAATTCCTTTCTGCACACCATCTAACAACTTTGGTAAATTTTCACATAAACCAGCTATTTGATCGTGTTAACATGTTTGTTTCACAATTATGATCCATTTATTGTTTACGTACACATAAAATTCGTCATGAAAATAGCTTCACCTCAATGGCGGCGCGGCGTCTGAAAATTGCAAACAACACATAAAACAAAGGACGCCGCTGCGCTCCACCATACACACACGAGAGCAAGGATGGAGAACAGGATTTAATACTAATTCCTTGGGTAATTAAAGACACCCTTAGGGTGAGCACGGGGATACCTACTACTACTGATGGAAGGACTCTCCAAATGCACAACTAAAAGTGTAAATATTCCATGTAATGGCGCAGCTTCCATTACAGTAAACATCTGATGATGGTCTTTTGCTGGGTACCCCCAAAAATCGTTCTAAACGTATCGGAGGACAAAATCCGTCATGGGGATGAGAGCAGTAGTCGCTTCAGTCGACTACTTTTATACATGGAACGTGATACATCAACTCGGCACGAGGATACATACAGAGAATTTTATTAGATACTACTCTCAACATCATGCTGACGTTTTATTACAACCCCTACAGTTTGAGATTGTCTGTTGGGTGGGGGTGGGCGGCTTTAGGGTAGGTATCTGGTTGCTCTATTTGCGATAGGGACGACGAGAGTACATTAGCTGTGACTGGCGCCGGAATAACAATCTTTAGGGAGATAGACATCGTTCTCTGAGGTTAGTTTTATTATTATTATTATTCGCTTCATCTCCGTCTTTGCTCCAAAAATGTTGGTGAAAATTTATTTATGAGTTTCTTGTCGTTTTGCTGGAAACTTTGTTTTCCATTTTTTCCTACAGTTTGGTCAACAAATAGGTTCACTTGTAGTTGTTTATTTCTGTTAAGAAAAAAATGTACATATTTATTTCTAGGAAATGATTTACGACCGAGGAATCATACCAGCATCAATGGGGTCAAAAAACACTGGTGATAAAATGTTTACTGATTTCTATATTGAGTTAAACCAAGAAGCCATCTTTTTTTTATTCAAAGTTATTCGCTTTTTTTTATTCAAAGTTATTCGTCTTCAGGTCATCTTCCTGATTACAATGACAGTCTAGCTGAATTGCTATGAATGGAACAATAAATGTCCGAACATTTGTTAGAGTTAAAACAGCAGAAAGATACAACGAAATGGTACCACACAATAGTTAGTTCGGTTTTGAATTCAGCTTGGAGGACACTGCAGAAATCTGGAATTTGGAGATAGAGTTCTAAGTCTTGATTACTCTAGAAGCACAAAAAAGAAGCTCCATTTACTCAAAGTCACTGTTTTCATCAAGCCTTATTTTTAGACTTCACCGTGGGATAACTGGGTAACTGTGACTGGTGAGCGATACAGTGCCATGATGATCTAGTTTTAACGCAGCAAATTGATGAATAGGTGCGGTGCAACTGCACAAAGTTCCGCCACAATAGATATTCTGAAATATGCATTTCCGAGTTACCTTATCTCTCGATTTCGCGATACACCCTGTGCAGCAAGAACACCCGATTCAACCGATCTAGGCTACAGAAGAATACACGACAAGGCTGCGAGAATTATCGCCCAAAAGTATAACTAAAAATGTTGGAAAAAGGGCACAAAATGTTGTAATAATACACCCTAAACCAATTATTTTCTTAGACCGTACCCGGGAGTTCTCCTTGATTAGCTAGACATTGTTTCATCTAATTAATGCAACGTACCTAAGGCATTAATATAGACAAGCTGATAGGGCAATGGTAAGTTTGACATCGCTCTTAAGCTCCTCCGATTGTGCGCCAAAAAAGGTTTAAGAAAGTGCGGTGATCTTTGACATTCTTGAAAAAAACTATTGAAAGCTCGTGTGCAAACAAAAAATAGGACAATATGCCTCCAAGGTAGTCAATGATTTTGCTTACCTTAGTAGCTTTGAAATAATGTTTTATGTGATGTTTGATAGAGTAGGGATGAGAGAATTTAGCGAAGAGCTGGACGGTACAAACAAAAACCCAATTACCTAAGTAACAAACCGGAGGAACATCAAAACTCTGAACCCAAAAGTCTTCGAATCTGCACCAGAGAGGGAGCGCGATTACGGAGGACCTTAACTTCGATTTCGCCGACAAGTTGAAATTGACCTCATCCAAAGGCGGATAGCTCTGGAAGTAGTTGCCTGAAAAGACTACAAGAGAATTTTGTTAATGGAAGCTCCATTAAGAAGAATGTGCTGACCAATGGCAGTATTAAGCTTGATCACTTCTTCCTCTCAAATGTTATGGCAATCAATTTTAGTCAAAGCATCTTCATCTACTGTTTAAAGCATCACTAGCATACTAGTTTAGCCGGCCTTATTTCAGCACTAACTCTCGGAATATTTACTTATGAGTCGCAGCTGTAGCTGGTTAATGAGAAAACACGAGTGAAATATAATTTTAACTATTTTCAAAATAGATAAAATTACATGACCTAGGCAGCCATTTGACAACTCGATTTGTTGAAATGATTGTCATCATAAAGTGGCTGGTTTGACTCATGGTATGACATGTTAGCGCCACTTTTGTTATTTACACATCGACTCCAAAAGAACAAAACTAAATACTTTGCTACAGTGCTCGCCATTGACGGTAATATTGACTCCACCTTTACATTTGAAAAATTACCCAATCGTTTTGCGATATAATAGCCCTCTAGAGTCGTGTTAGAATTGTACTAGCTGTAACAAGGGCAGTTACAAACTCGTAAGAACTATACATAGCGCTGCGTGGGACAACACTTCGTTCCGGAAGACCGGAGTACGGAACGACAAAACAATATTCCACCTTCGAAGTCGAAGAGCCCCCCAGAAAAAGCTCTCTTGAACAACCTTCGTTCTTCAAGATTTTAAGAGCAGCGTGACTTCCACTTATCTCGAAGGCTTAACTGCGGACAACATTGCAAATTACTCGCTTTTCCTTCTGTTTCCTTGGCATTGCATTTGATCGCAAATTTAGTTTAAGGAACATTGTTAAGCATTGAAAACAAATTTGGCTACCAGGCTTTACAGTATAAGATATTTAGCTTCTAAAAATAGTTTGACGAATATCAACTCCTCGATTAACGTTACAAAATCCATCATGTTATCTTAAACTGATTATGGTCTTATTATTTATGGTAAATGTAGGAAATCTAACATTCAGCCCGTTCAGTCATCCTATTACGGCGCAATGAGAACCAGCATTAAGGCTTTTAAAACCAGCCCAATAAAAACATTGTCGCATATATAAAAACATGTTGGCAATTATCACGAGAATCTTTCAACATAGAACTCGCTCCATTTAAAATAACATTCAACTCCGAATGTGAAATATCTTCAGCTGTGTCCATTCATCGATAATAATTGGACTATTCTCTTCACGGATGGCTCAAAGTGCGAGGAAGGCACTGGGTTCGCAATCGTTGACTCTAACAACAATCTCGTTTGCGCTGAAAAACTACTGTCATATTTCTCGGTCTTTTCTGCCGAAGCCTTAGCAGTTTTGAAAGACAAGCAAATTGCTTATAAATCAACTTAAGAAGCCATCGAAAATGCAAGCAACCGGTCGACCTTCATTAGCAAAATCAGAGACGTCATCAAACTTGGACAACGACTTTATTTTCTCTTGGTACCAGGTCACATCGGTGGTACATAGTCAAACTTTTGTATATAATAAATGCTTGCTTCAGTATTTGTATATCTAAGATCTTTCAAAAACTTTCGCTAGAACCATTGCAACCGATCGATCAGGTCTATGGAATAACACATGAAATTCAAAAAGCACAAAAAGTGTTTTTTTCGCCATGACGAAAGCCTTCGATAAGTTAAAGTTCGAAAGACTAATAGAAACTAAGGTATATTAGAAGTAGCAACATTCACAGAGACCCTGTCTGACGAAGTAGCTAACTTTGCTGACATTAATTGCAATAACGAAATGATGCGAACCTAACACGAGGCTAACCTTTTGCGTCGACTTCTTCTGTGAAATGACGATACTTGAAGGTAGCTTCCTTTCAGACGCGATAGCCTACAGAGAATTATACATTATACTCTTTAAGGTAACTTATTCGCAGTCTGGGAGGGAAGATGTGGGAGGTTTTTTAGTGAGTAAAAATCTTACACTACTATGGGAACGTGTAGGCGGTCCTCATTGTGCCTTTGAAGGTTACATTAGCCTTTTGGACATAATAATATAACATGGACATAATGTGTAATAAGGAGTTACCACAGTTAAAGGTCGTATACACATGTACCTGTGGGTGGTTCGATAGATGACGAAACATTTGGCATATTTCCCCACCAACATCTTGCAAGAAATTGGCGATCCTCCGAAGATTGCACCAGTCTTGATAAAGCTTCTGGAATCTTGAATTGTTTTGACGGGAATTTCCGGCAACGAATTCTTGCAATTTTCTCTCACATTCTCTTTAAGAAATTCAAGAGTGAAAATACAAATTAAGAAGCCAGAATTCAGCGGCCAAGTTCGGCGGTCATGTGGCCAGTGTAAATCCAGTGTTTTGTTTCGCTCACTAGTCATAGTAACCGCGTTACCCAGGGTGTGACCTTGAGTGGTGGTGGAGGCTCATCGCAAATTGAAACGTAGTTTCTTTTTGTTAACTTATCAGTTCAAACGGAAATGGTTTACTTACAGTTACGACCGAAGACCGAACACTGTATCGTTGAAGTGCTAGAGAGCGTGAACGCAGTTAAGATGCGTTTGACAGTCGGTTGGCAGCAGCTTATGGACTGCCTGCACTTTACAAGAAAACGTCGTCAACTCTTTCACTACGATGCACTGAAGAGACGAACGTTCGATGGCCAAGACGGAACGCCTTCAGACGTCTTTTCTTCCACGTGTTTTTTTAGTTCTTCTTTGACCACATGGGGAAGAACGGAATTCGCCGATTTTGAGGAGTATATTGCTTGTTTATGTGTTTTCTATTATAAGCGTGAAGACCCAATTGACAAAAGCTTGAGCATCTTCCGATAAAGTGATAGATACATCCTTTATTCATTTTCGAAAACCACGACTTATCTGCAGCACAAATAGTCCATCAAATGGAAATATGTATGTAATTCCTCAACATGCAAACGAATTCTTACTTTTGAAACAAACCCTTCCAGAGCTTCTATATTCAACTGCGGATAAATTGTAAAAAAAAAAAACCCTTAAACACATGAAGAGCCTTACCTCCATGGCTTTCAATTTTCACATGCAGACATAAATCATCAAAATCCTCCTTCACCCCGATCACTTGCACCGCAAATTGGCTGAATTATATTTCCTCATACGACTGACTCCGTCTATCATACATTCAAATAAAGCCACCCGTATTTGCATACACTCGTATCCTAGTATCCTGTAGTTTCAGCTTCATGTTGCCTGTCCGTCGTTGTGGAACTTAATGAAAAATTCATAAAAAGAAAAAAAAAATATGGGAATACCTTTACTTTGCGTGACTGTACTCAACAAACGAATAAAACGAAAGACCGCCATCCCGAAAGCTTGTCAGACAATCACTTACAACATGAGATGGTACCTTATATACAAGACACTTTCGTGGTGGATTCGTTGGTTCAAGAGGCCCTCTAGTCGTATTTGAACGACATTTTAATACCATTACCGGCAGTTGTGTAGAGAAAGGATCAAATTATGGGAACTCTAGCCAATCGTTTTCCCGGTGGATGACATATGGTTGCGAATATTAAAGTTCGATATACGAGTAATTACCTCTCTCCCTGTATTATTTATCTATGTGTACATTGAACTTTACTGGACCTTTAACCTAATCAAATGTGTGCATCAGAACCGAAGGTGCTTTCCGACAGGAGACATTTGCATAAGTTGTTTGTGGAGAAGATAGGATATTTATGAGTACTCCTTTGGTTGGAAATTCACGCAGAGGGAAGTTGAAACCGTTTGCTCGCATTATGAAACTCATAAATCAATTTAATAACTTTTTGCTGGATAAAATTTTATCTAGCAACAGCAGATACGAAACAGGAGCCGAAAATGTATTCATACTTGCGTCGCACAGGGATGGGATAGAATCGGTTCTAGAGTGTTGTAATCCTCATGGAGAAGAGCTAAACAGTGTGTCCAACAACAGGGAACACTCGAGTTGAGGAAAGATTTGCGGGTCAGTTTGAATTGTTAACGGAAATAAAGCCTCGGTGGTAGAGGGCTAATATAACAGCTGGATTACGAAGATGGATAAGCGCGTGCCTTTTTCATCCCTATATCCAAGATTCGAATCGTCTTTGAACATGTGACCTTTTTTTGGCTTCGAACCTGGTCTATTCACTCATTTGTCATTGGGATAAACTAACAGCGCTTCCACTGTAGTGGACCACCAGCGACAGCAGTTTGACTTATTGTGTGAGCGAGCTGTGAAATTACTCTATTTGAAGCAAGTTGTATCGTCACTGCTTGTGACGCACCAGCTGTATGCTACCATAGGGCACGCTGTTCTAACAGGGTTAAAAGTCTATCCGGTCACATTTTCAGTAGCGACAAGGTCAAATGGGCAATTGGCTCATTCAAACCCTTCAAATCACCCGATGGAGATGGAATCTTTCCTATCCTTCTCCAAAAGGTCATGGGCCTTATCCTTCCGGCTAACATCGCATTGTTTTTATATACCCCTGATCTGGCGAAAGGTTAACGTGGTTTTTATACCTAAACCTGGAAACAGACCTCCAGAGCTATCTTAATCATATAGGCTTATTAGTCTATCCTCCTTCATGTTAAAGACCATGGAAAGACTTATAGACCTGCATATCAGGGGATACTTGGTCACCCTTGTTGAAACAGCCTTTCAATCTAAGGAAATTGCTCTCTGCGCCTTCCTGGATATTGAGGGTGCTTTTGACAATACCTGTTACAACTCCATCACGAACGAAGTAAAGGTATTGAAGACTCGACCCTTCAGATGCAACTGGCAATGAAATACAAACCAGGTGACTAAACGGGACACTCGAAAATAATCAATTTCATCACAGATAAAGACATGTTCTGCTCGATCCCAGATAGGATGAAGGTAACATGCTGCTTTGGGCGTCTCTTTGAGGTAGACATTGTCGAGCAACACACTTGCCCCCGACCCCAGAAACTTAATCTGGTAGACTGATGGCTCAAAAATGGTAAATGGAGTAGGTGCCGGTGTCTATGCACCCTACACTAAAATCTCTTTACCCATGGGAAAACATCCAAGTGTTTTCCAGGCCGAACTACAAGCCATTGAATCCTGTGCCATAGAAAACCTTGCAAAAGGCCATAAAGGGGCCAGAATGCTAATATATTCAGACAGGCAAGCAGAGCTCAAGGCACTGTCATCCAATCAAGTGGAATCCAAATGTGTCAAAAGCTGCTACGACGCCTTACAATCCCTGGCCCGACGTAACAAAGTTAGGTTAGGATGGGTTTCAGGTCATAATGGAATCGCAGGCAATGAAATTGCGGACATACTAGCTGTACTACGGTCTGACAAATAAGTGGGAAAGAAAGCTACGCATTTCCCACTGGAGAAATATATCGCGACTCAGACAATCTAAATTACTAATCAATCACTTCTCTTACAGAGCAATCCTTAATTTCAACAAGGTGAACAAGGCTCTTGAGCTTCCTCTCAGGCCATTGCCGCTTGAGATCACATCTAACCAAACTAGGGCTCAGTACAACCACCGAATGCTGACTCTATTTGGAAGACGACGAAACGGCTGTACACATTCTTTGTGAATTTCCAGTTCTAATTTTGTTAAGAAGGCGTATCTTCCTCAAATAGATATGCTCCTCAATGGACATTAGACAATCCAATGCTAAAGACATTCTGACTTTCATTAGAAGGATGGAATGTCTGTTAACCTAAACAAACTCCCCAAGATACAAAAGGTCTTTTCCTTCAGACCGCAGTGTCCGCCACTTGGGCAGGGGAAGATATAAAAAAAAATGTTAAAGTGATGCCAATTAATCTGGTAGTGTTAAAAAACTGACGAATAAAATACTACAAATTTCAAGTAAGGCTCTGCGAAGGTTGATAAAAAACAATGCAATTCCAAAATCTCTTTTTTCAGTATCTCAATGAAAAGGGTATGGAAGGACGTCTTTATGTCACTCTCTTACCTTACTCACCTTACAATGCAACAATTTTATTCTCGTGGTCGAGATTTTTTGTTTTTAAATTTATTTAAACGAAAAATTTGGAGCTTCTTCAAAGAGAATATTCAATGCGTACGAAAGAGGGAGCCCGACCGCTACAAAGAGTATGGGAAAATATTTCGCAAATAGACAAAAAGAAAACTGGAAGGATCTTTATCATTTGTAGAGCGAGACAGCTCATAACCAACGCTGAAGGCCATTTTACTCGAGAAAAACAAAAATGAACAACGAGCTGATGTATGAAAATTCGCCCAATTCATTGAGTGAATGTTACCAAACTTGTAATTAACAAAGGAGTTATTGAATGGACATGCGCGAAAAAAGACCAAAGCTGTTTTGTATCTTTTACAAATGTTTTTCTATTTAATTTATTTGCGGGAACATGTCCCTAAAAGTATCAAGTTGGCAACTAAGTAATTGCGGATTTTTTTAAGAAAATAAAAGTAAATTTTTTCATGGAAGAAATAACTTTATTCTGTTATGTATTGCCCATTTTGAGCCATGGCCTTTTGCCATCTTTCAGGCAGCATCATAATTCCACGTTCATAAAACTTCTGGTTTTTATCAGCAAAAAACTGAACCAGGTACGATTTGACATCATCACTCTTATTGAAATTTTTACCATTCAAGGAGTTTTGCAAAGAACGAAATAAAAAGTGATCAAATGGTGCAAGGTCAGGACTTTATGGCAAAACATCCCAACCAAGCTCCAATAATTTTTGCCGAGTGACCAAAGATGTGTGATGGAATACAACACCTTTTCGATTTGTCAATTCGGGCCGCTTTATGTTCAACTGCATTGTTCAATTTTGTTAGTTGTTCAATGTAGACATCTGAATTGATCGTTCGGTTGGGTGGTAAAAGTTCAAAGTAGACAATTCCTTTGTAATCCCACCAAACTGATAACATAACTTTCTTTTGATGAATATCGGCTTTTGATGTTGTTTAAGCTGGTTCACCTGGCTTGCTCCACGATCCTTTTCCGATTGACATTGTTGTAAACAACCCATTTTTCATCACCAGTTATCAATCGTTTTAAAAATGGATCATTTTCATTACGTTTCATTAAAAAATCGCAGATGTTAATGCGTTGTGTTAAATGATTTTCTTTAAGTTCATGATGAACCCATATTTCGAGTTTTCGTGCATAGCAAACTTGTTTTAAGCGATTTTCAATGCATGTATGTTATACATAAAGGTTCTCTGAAATCTCATTCAACTAAATTCAACTAAAGTCGTCTATAAGTGAAATACGCAAATACTTAGTTGCCAACCTGATGCATAAATCAGTAATTGAAAAATACCATTTTTATATATTTCAAGTTCCGCCAATACTCCTGATTTTGATTTTTTGGAGGAGACTTGAAGTTTAATATCGTAAAATCCAGTTAATCCCTTTTTATTGGCTTCTGTCGGTAAAAATACAAAATGTGTTATTATTTGTATAAATTTTCCATTTATAATTTACAAAACAAAGTGCGTTATAGAAATGCTGCTGTCACTGAGATAAATCGAAATTCCGATATTCTAAATCACTGATAGAAGTTTTACTCCCTAAATGGCAAAAGCTGACGAAATAAGCGGAACCAACCATACGCCTCCAAAAGAACAAAAGAATTGACAAGCTAGCGCCAACAGACAGACGTGTGCACAAATCGAACAAATTTAAACCCAAAATTCCCTTCAACTGAATCGAACATCCTTGAATTTAACGTGTACAGCACACCTAAAAAATCTGGCTATTGAGGACGTCTCGACGGGCTCAGAAAATGCCTTTGCCTATATGCAATAAGGCATACAAATGCAATTTTTGGAGTTGCATTTTCCTGTTGCAATGAAACTGGTGCTACTCCGCATGCAACAGTTTTTTGTGCTTCTATAACGAGGAGGTCATTGGTTTTTTTAGTTTTTTGAATTCACTAGTTTACTCACTCATTTTGTGCCGCTGTAAACGTATCCTTCCGGTAAATGGCAAAACTCTGAATTTGTGTTTGTTTTTGTATTTTTTCCCTCCAGATTTCGGTTTTGTTTTGACGCAGATGGCGCAGACGGACCGTTGAACAGTCGAGACGGAATTGGCTGATGGTCTACGAGTACTCATATTCGAACGTAAACTTCTATTCCATTGAACTTCTTGAAACCAACGGATTGTGTGAAGTAAAGGAAAACTTCTCGAAAAGGGTGTCGGTGTCGAATTTCACACAATGAATGGAATTAAAGTTTGACAAAGGACATGTTGGATATGCAAAACGAGACAACGAAACGCTGGGGGAAATAAATCCATTAGGTGTGAATTGAGGGAATTCATGATAAAGTTGAGTGGCATAATGGCAGTATGACGGGTGCTTATTATCGAAAACAATTGGATGGCGCTTGCAACATGCATGATTGCTTTTCATTCTTTTCGAAGTAGTATGCCAATAGAAGGTGCAGAGAAAATGAGGAAAATGGATTTTTACTTGTGTATTTGATTGTACAACAATTGACTCTTGTAGGATTGTCATGCGAAAAGCAAATTTGAGACCAGCCAATTAACAACAGCTTTTAAGGTTCCATGTCTCAGAAGAAAAAACAAAACGGAACCCTTATTGGATCACTTCATCGTCCGTCTGTCTGTCACCACCCTTTTTCTCATGCAAGTCTTATTGTACAGGTAAAAAAATAAGTAAAAGTGAAATGCAATTTTTGAAATATTAAAAAACAAACTCAATTTTGCGGCAAGAAGAAGGTTACGTAAAATTTATATTAGAAAAAAATGTTGTTTGACGTATATTTTGATACTCGCAAGGGAATTAAACCTTAAGAGGACCCGATGCAAACCAAAGTGGGGAAAACTGTTTGGAAAACTCCCGATTCCCATGACGGACGATCTATTTAAGTTCCTACAAGTTTGTACGGAACCTTTGTTTCGCGACTTTCCACATTTGTTTAGTATTATAAGCAATAAATGCATAAACATTAATTATATATTTATTTCATTGAGGGTCCGTTTTTAAAAAAATAAATGGAGGCTAGACACTATTCTATAAAAATGCGATAAATTTTCGGTAAGTGTTCGTTCGCAGCCTGGTGCTGCTTTAAGGACATCCATGAACATATTTTTTTCTGGACCACTGGCTAGGCATCCAATCATCTTAATTTTTGAAAACCTTGGCCGTATCGGCTCTTATTTCATGAATAAATTGACCAATATTGTTCTTGGATACCTAAATTGTATCTACTTAGTTCGCGTTGCATGTGCGAGTTGGATACGCACGCGAAAGGTTCCGTACCATCGTACAATATGCAACACGATTTATTTATTCTGATTTGGTATTTAAGTTGCGATTTTAAAAACCATGTTTTTTAATGGACACCTCCCTTTACTTTTTACTTTATATTATATTTATTATTTGTGGTAATAGGGACCGTAGCAGTACACATACCCGTGAAAATTGCTACTGGCTACCTTTTTTGGTTAGAAAATACAGCCATGTGACAGACGAACAGATGGAAAGCGGAGGCTAGGGTTCCGTTAGCACCCTTTAAGTATGGCGACAAATCATAGCTCCGTGGCGGTCTTGTAATATGACGAAAACAACTGCTGATTTGAAGTTTATTAAACTGGGTGTGTAATTAATTGATTGTTGGAGAGGTTGTGTGGCACGTTTTCCCGTCTTGCTATAACTATTGCTCGCCTAAGTTAAATACCCAATTTGTGGCCCATCTCCCGAATATAACGCTTATACTGAAAGACAAACAGGAACAATGATGTCTCCGATCCAACAACGTCAAAACAAACATCCGAAAGACCACAATTTCGCTTATTTAACTAGCTGCTGACATAGATTTATGTGTCATCGGAAGATTATTTTTAAGAGCAAAATTGACGCCAATTCGAGATTTTCTAAGTTGCTTAAAAGGTTCTTAGCCAATTGGAGCTTTAAAACCAGTAACCCTAGGTCTTTAAGGAAAATTGAAACATTGGGGCCTTGAGGAATTTTGTCCAATTAAGACGTAGTCTCTTATGGTACTAGGGAAAGATACATAAGCTTTGACTGGCTACAATTAAAATGAGAAATTTAGAAAAATGCAAAACCTAAAATAAAGAGAACAGATAATATTTGCATACACTTGTTCAAGATGAAGGCAATAAAATCGTTTGGGAAGGAAAAAATGAAAATAGAAAAACATTGAGTGAAAGTGATAGAGATCAAGAGAAGTAGTACGCAGACAAAGCGGTTTTAAAGTTTGCAGTATTAGATATGCATTTAAAATTTGATGGTAAGACATTCCAAAGCCTAACAGCATGAATAAAAAATAAGCGGGATGAGTTTAAATACCTAAAACGTTGAGTGTTTACGTTAAATGTCCTACTAGATTGTAATAACTCCAGTTTCGAATAAAGGTACGGAGGCAATTCGGAACTTATGATGCTGTGAAGGAATACGCAATTTTTAAAATCAAAATACTGTTTTAAAGTGCAACCAAGGAAACTCAAACTAGAATCCGAAGATTCTATCGAATCTCCGTTTTGCGTATAATGATGCTTGCGTGAGTCCAGTTTGCTGTAGACAACAGCTGCATATGGTGTGTAGCTCGCTGAAGTCCAGAGCTTTCGCAAGCATCCATATACGCGGCCTATCACGGCGTTAACATGGTTATAACCAGAGAGTTTTGTATTGATAGTTATATCTAAGCTTGTAACAACCCCAACTAGCTGAATCCTTGCACCAGATAACCATATATCATGCACGATATTTATCTGGAGGGACTTGTGTGATATGGGGATGACGTGGCATTTTTTCGGGTTCAGGACTTGTCTGTTTTTAGTCGCCCAGTTACTGATTGCGCACAGGTCATCGTTGAAGTGTAAAACTAATTCAACTAGATTTTTTTAGTGGCAGGGATAAATAGAGTTGCACGTCGTACGCATAAAGATGAATTGGTGCATATTTACATATTGCTGTCAGACGGTTAATATGCATACAAAACAAAATGGGGCCCAATACTGATCACTGTGGTACACCTTGAGTCACTGTCTTAAGCCGAGATCTTTTGCTTCCAACAACAACCACTTGCGACCTTTGACATAAATAACTTTGAATGAGTTTTACAGCTCTTTCACTAAATCCGAACAAATTGCGAAGTTTCCAGCATAAAATAGAATGATTGACATTATCGTTTGAACCAACTCTTTCGGCAACAGTCGACACATCCTCCATTGACTGTTGACAATTAGTCTCACGAACTTTGTTCGCTAACGCAAATCGGCAACACAGAATCTACTTTTCAATGTTTCGTCACGTTATTTAAGCCTAGATGAGGCCCCACCTCATGCGTGTCACTGCTAAACTTTGAGTACACACACTTAACCTCATTGATTTTGTTTCGGCTCCAAATCTTGTTCGGTATGTCCGCGAGTTGACACATCGAAAGACTTAATATGGATCTATCGCTGTAGCAGATATTTTTGCATTGGTTGTTCACTTGTATATTTTTATTTCGATGCTTTCCTTGGCTAATTTCGATTACCAGTATTTCAATAAGTGCGGACTGAAAGAGTATGTCACGTCTAAACAAAAAACCAACTCAAAATCATCGAACATTTATAGAACTATCTGCTCATAGAGTGATGTTAAAATTTCTGATATCCACTGCGCATCCCCCATCACACTAACCGGTACCCATTGTTTCACTGAAGCCTAAATCATCAGTTCGAATGATCCCAGAATTTTCGCACTAACAAATCGAGTTCTGCGATGGAGCAGGGGCATGAAACTGTTACAATTTCTTTCAACGCAAACATATTTCCATCACCATCGTCGTCATTATCGATGGCCGATATCCTTCTCCTCTGGCTGGTGTTTATCGAGTGCGTTCGTTCCAACAGTCTCTAAATAAATGTGCAATTTTTTTTTCCATTTCCAATCATGGCGAGACAAAATGAAATCATGTAACATGCTGGTGAAGTAGAAACCACATTTTATTGCCATGGCAATCCGAGCTCTGCCAATAACATCATCAACAACAACAACAAGAACATCAGCAACTTCATGCAACATATTGCGATTTCTTGATTGCGAACATAATAACGAGACTGACGTTGGCGACAACCGCCCTCTGGCCAGGCAATTCATCAATATGTATATTTGTGTGGATAATGGATTTTTCATGGAGTGTCCTCCTTAACCGACGCAGCTCTGACAATGTTGCTACTCTTGACGAGTGGAGTGCCTGTCGGGGTTATGATATTCGATACACGAACTTTTACGCTGAGCCACACTTCATTTGTATGACTCACAATGGGTGGCTGACGTTGAGGTGGGATCGGAGACCATGTTCTGATGTGTGTGCTGTAAATATTGTTGCAATTAAATTGTTCAACTGATATTACATCAAACTGAATTCAAAATAAAAAAAAAACGATGAATGCGAAATAAAATATTGAACTTGAAATCGTATCCGTAGGCGGCAGACAATGGGCACTTAACATTGCGAGATTTGCGAGGTGGTGGCATTACACGAACGGCAGTGTAAAATCAATTCTGCTGTTAACTTCACCACCACAGGATGCAAGCAAGCAAGGAGCATTGACAGATTGATTTATAAGAAAAAACTAAAATGCACAACAGATTTTCGAAATGAAATTAAATATGTTGCAGCTGCCTTTTATTGCTGAAACCGCATGGTGAAAGGTCAGACTTTAAAAATATTCCACAGTCGCTGTTGAAGTTCTTGAAAAGGGATATTTTAACGACAGATTCCACTGGAAATGTGCAATGTGGTTAACTAAATTGCAATAAAATATTTAAAACTTAACACAACGTCATCGGAGATTTCAACTCCTCATAAGCATTGAACAATAAACCGTCAGTTACTGATGCACATATTTCTGTCAGCATTGAGATGATTCTTTTATTGTTTGTAAGCAGTCTACTTCGAAAACCATTTTTTTTTCTTTGTGTCGTAATACAGGTCTCCGGTTCCGGTCAGCGGTTCACCATATAAAGTAAAAATCCAAAAAGGAAACAAGGTAGAAATGGTCGTAAGACGAATCTTTTCCCGCGATGCAAAGAGTGTGGTTTTCATCCCGTAGCACCGTGTAATGTTATACAAATTTTGCAAAATTACAAGTTACTAAAAATTAGCAGTTTTCGAATTTTTTACTTTACTTGTGCTTCACCTTTTAGGTTTTTATTCCCCTTGCGAGTATGCCCCATAAGGGAGTGTTTTGTTTTTGGAGTGCCATATTTCAGGAGCTTACATTTTATTTTTTTAAAGAAAACGACTAAAGCTTTTTGAGTGCGGTCTTTTTCTCGCTTTTGTTCATGATTACAGATCATCACATCATTGCCCCTTCTTTGTTGATTAAAGCATTTTATGAATCTGCGATCCTTCGGTCATGGAATGACGAATAGGTTTTTCGTTTAGAACAAATTTCCGAAAATGGTGGCAAATAAATTTCGCGTTTTTTTCGCATAAAAAAATTGCAAAAATGTAGCTTTCGAAAAAACGATCCATCATGCTGTGAAGACATTTTCTGAATATGCTTTCAACATTTCAGGTGGATATGTAAATTACAGCGGTCAGGAAAATGTCAGCCATTTTCAAAAACGTATTTTCGAGAAAAACGCGTTTAAAGTTTTATAATGTGTTTTCACAAATGTGTTTATAATAACCGCTTATCGGCAATGCCTGCCAATACATCCCTCCTCTTCTTCTAGCTGCTCATGTTGTGCCTCTAACATCTCCCGCTGCTCAATCCGTCGGTCACCTGCCTCTCCGCGCGCTCGATCCTTGCTTTGTCCCGTGAATGGTCAGACGCGCTGACGGTGTCAATTTCAAACGCGTTTAAAATATCGTAAACGTTCGAAACTTTCCCGGATTTATTTCTAATTACATGTATGTAGATCCGTAATAAAAAAAATTGATTTTTTGAAAATTTCAAGGACCAAGTCCCCCATAAAAAGCAACATCTTTTGACTGCCTCGATTTGGAAGCTTGAAGGGACCGCAGTTTTAAATATTAATTTCTTGATACCTCAATGCGTTCCTAAAATGAATGATCTTGTCAGTTGTTTTTTATGATAAATTAAGTCCTCCGTATTTCTTGATGTAGGTAAGATTTAAAAGATTTGATTCGATAAGGTTCTGCTAAGTTATGTCCATTTGTTAAAAATGAAGTCTAGAATGAGTCAACTGAGACACACTCTTGCAGAAGTTATTTAATCCATGCAAATCCTTGTTATAAGTGAAGATAAGATTGCACCTTTGTTCAAATTTTGCTAAACTAAGCACTTACATATCAAAGTTGTATTGAATGACTCTTCATATAATTCATGTTTTTTACTTCTTTGTAAGGTTTGCGTAAGAAATTAGTCGCAGATATCGTAAATGAATCGGAGTTTGATTACTAACGCAACGATTCAGGTTTAATGTCGTTGGTGACTTTAATCTTCCACATCATTTTTGGTCTCCATCTGAAGATGAAACATCCATCCTCGCAATCAATGCAACTTCAGCGGGCGAAATACTTTTAACAAATAGTTTCTCTAACTCTCGCTGTTTCAAATTAGTGCTGTCTGGAACAATCTGCGTAGGCAACTGGATCTTATCTGCAGATAATTATCCAAAACTGTCGGAGACATCTTATAAGTTTAATATTCGAAAAGCAAACTTACCTAAACTTAATCAACATATCAACCAATTAGATATACTATAAACAACTTCTTAAAAATCAGTACTAACGCAACGATCGACAATGTTGTCGAGTTCTTTTACACTGAATGGTTTTGATGCTTTGTTGAGTCAGTTCCATATGTTCCTGTTGAAAACTGTCTATCTTTCTCACCCTGGTACAATAAAGAACTAAGTACTCTTCGAAACAACAGAAACAAACTGTGGCAAATTTATTTGCAGACCCAATCCGAGTCTGATTATCTGAACTTTTATCAGGCTTAAATGCGTTTTTCCCTTTTTTTGTGATTCACACCCCGAAATTATTGCTAACCTGTTCGCAAACTTATTTGGCCGCCCGTTTACAGACCATGCAGTTTCGCCTGACCTGGATTATTTTTTCTATCTTAATAACTATCGTTAAACGTCTTTGGCCAATGTGAGCATTTCCCGCAGCGACATTTTTAATAAAATAGATAGCCTATAAGACGATTTCTCCTCAGGTCCAGATGGCCTCCCCGCCATTGTTTTCAAGAAGTTCGTGGATTCGTTATCCCAACCCCTTTCTTTTCTTATTCAACTTTCCTTTGATCAATCGTGATTCCCAAAGGTTTGAAATACGCCTTTATTATCTCCGTTCATAAAGAGGACCGTAAGGACAACATCTCAAACTACCATCCCATTGCGAAGCTCTCTTTCATACCTAAGCGTTTCGAAAGCATAGTATATGACTCTATGTATTTTCATTGTTAGTCCATCGTGTCTCCACAGCAGCATAGGTTCTTAAAGGGCAGATATTCAACCACAAATTTAACAGAATTAACAAGGCTGCAAGCCTTGCAAAATGGATATGAAGTCAATGCTATTACTACCGACTTCAGTAACGCTTTTGACAAAATCTCTCACCGAATCATCTGCCGGCCGCTTACGACACTAGGTTCTCCTCCATCCTTCAGTAAAAGATAAAGTCTTGCCTCGAACAACCTCAGTACAGGGTCCGCTTTAGATTCCTTCTATCCAACCCGATAATTGCTACCTCTGGTGTCCCCCAAGGTAGTCATTTGGGACCCATTATCTTCATTCTAGCAATAAACGATAAGGTAAGCATCCCTCTTCCGACCAATGACCCGTATGCTCCGCTCTGCTACTATGCATCTTGACTTTCACCTTTGCAAATCCTCCCTCAAAAACCATCTTTAGACCCCAAATATCTTCCCTCCTCCTACCAACCCAAACCCATACCTATAATTGTAGTTTCAAGGTCTAAATTAGAGCGTTTGCTTGTATAAAGCGTTAAATGGCAAATCTAAGACTTTTCAGTGGTGAACTAACTCTGAGTTTAACTAGAGTTAACAAACTCTGGATTCAAATTAATCTAGATTTTACACATGAAGTAATTTTTCAGTGCAGAATTAATTGAGACTCCATGCATGGTGACAAATCTTTCGATTCTGACAGTTCAGTTGTTAATCGTTGTTTTTTTTTTAAGTGTGTGTCCCTTAAAAGGCGAAAGCAGTCGTAAAAATAATTTTATCAAAAAAAATAAAAAAAAAAATTTAAAATAGTTGAAACTTATTAATTGGAACTATTCCGAATGGCTGAGATCTGAATTCGAATGTGAGCACAGGGTAAATATATTTTTGAAAACAGTTTAATAAAATGTACACAAATATGTTAGAAATGAAATTGTTATTTCAGTATATGTAAAAAAAAGGGTTCATTTAATCTATAGTTAAAAAACCAAATTTGATGAGTTAACTAGGAATTTAATTTTCTCAAAAACATATTTCGCACTGAAAAACTGACCCTTCTACTCTTTTGTTATTGCACGTATGTAAAGAAAATTATTTTAACTCGCCTTTAATAAGTTTTTTTAGTGAAAGGTCTTTATTTCTACCAGAATTGCGGCAATTATAACGTGCATTGTATTTGTTCTTTTGCCTCTCAGAAAAGGCGATGTTAGATACTCCCCTTTAAAATTCAGGTGTAGGTAGGACAATGCGTATGAACGTCGGGGGTCTGAAAACCATAGATTATGACTGTTTTCTGTACCGAAAAGAGTTAATGAAAGCCCGGTATACTGATAATTGACTCCTCAAAGGAAGGTAACGTTTTCTAATAAAAACAAATTTTAACACCCCAAAAAATGGCCACAAAAATTGTGGCTTTATCACAGTGATTTGCAGTGTATTTGAATTTATAATTTGTGTTCTTAAGGCTCTCTATATACTGCTAAGCGAGTCACATGCTAGATTCTATGAAATTCAGGTATAATGGTTTTTTGAATCTACAATACGTTCTGTATTTGGTTTGACATCATTTTTAGATTTGTTTCAAAACCTTTTGCATTGTGCTAATACTAAAAAAGTTAAGACTTGCAACGCCAGCTTTGATTGGCATCAGTGATTGGTATTTGTTTTTATTTTGCAGGTCAAATTGGCGAACCCCACAGGCGGACAATGGACGCCTTGAAGGAAGAAGAAGATTTTGTAGTTTCCTTCGTTTTTTTTTTTCATTTTTCATTGCTCAGCTCACCCAAGATCAAATTCTAAATTTCTTGTCATTAAATGTATTAACGCCGCCTCTTCGAAAAGCACACCTAACCGGCACAAGTTCAGGATGCATTAGTTTCTATACGAAAAAGTTGGAATTTGGCTTGTTGATTTTTTTTTTAGCAAAATTCTCGCCAGTTTTGAGCTGCTTTAATATTCTTTGTTGAGTGCACACTTCAAACCGCATACGTATGTTAATACTGAACTTCTGTCCATGTCAGTGACACTACACTTTTGACTAAAAAAGAAACCAACAAATTATCCACCCTGGGTCGACCACAAATGTCGACATAGAGTCAGTTCACTTACCTTATAACTTGCAATCCAAAAAGCATCCTCGCTGACATATCGATATAATAGCTGTCAATAGATGGCCACACTGAGTTGTCCAAGCAAACAAGTTGCCTATTAAACTGACAACACTTCCGCAAAACCACAAGTATCCAAATGCCTAATCAATTAGTAGATATAGCATAAAACTGTTCTGAAGCCCCGTATCAGTGCAATGACGTGCGGATTGATTGCGAATATAGCGCACGAAAAATGTCTTTGTTTTCGAGTGATACTCGATAGAATAGCTAAGGTTTAAATGTGTGTACACTGTACACCAGGCTTTGCTACTGTTCGATGTTATTTCATTTGATCGATGTCCCCGAGGAGTATTTGCTACGAGCAGTAGACTCCATAGAGACGATTAAATTGAGCTTGCATTTCCATAACCCTCTTCCGCAGCCAATGTCTGTGACAAACTCGTATCTCGCAAAATCCACTATAAATTCGGTTCCTATCAGATACATTATTATCTTATGGATACTTTGCCGGTCGCATGACCATTTCGGAATAGAAATGAAATTTATGTTGGTAGCCCGGATCGGGCTGTTGTGTGGGTTGGTGGTGCTACATACTCGTTCCGTAAGTAATGTTTACATCTCCCGACGATAGATAGTTCCTTTGGCATTAAATTTTCTCCGAGTCAGGAGATTTCGAATTGGGTGACATTAGACTCTGGGTTTGGGGCTGTTGGGACTATACATATGAGAATTTATCCACTACAGAGGTGGGCGGACACAATTTTGCATTGTAAACAAAAAGAGCAAACAAAGAAGCGAATGTTACACGAATTCTTGTTGGAAGTCGGTTGTTTGTTTGGACTTTCGTTAATGGTCCGGGAAGATTTTCCCACATTTCCAAAGTCTTTAACACGCAATGCCAGTGACTATTGTATCAACGACAATGAAACAAACAGAACGTTGCAATGAATTAAATGGAGTTCAGCATTCTACGAATGTCCTTAAGTCTTGTGTTTTGTAGACGTAAAACATGATATAATAACCAAATAAATATATTCCAGGAATAGCAGATACCTGAGGATGACTGAACTCCTCTACAGGCTTTGTTTTACGAAATTTGAGTTATGCAACAGAAAAAGAGGGAGACTCATTTCTTCACTATTATTTTAGGAACAAAGACTTAATACCAAATTTCCTTCGGCCAGGAAATGTTTAAGAAATTTGGTTTTTTTTGACAACTGGACGACGTGATAAAAAATATTTAAAATGTAAAATATATTAAAATACTGCTTTTTCAAAACGAAGTCGGGCACAATCCGACCGTGTCAGATTTACCTTACCACAGATAACTTATTTATTGGCCTGATTGCTTAACCTTCAAATAAGAACAATGGACTTAAAATAAAAAGCAAAGACAACTCTATCTGCAGGCATGGTCATGGACCATGGTTCGCAAGGATGTATGTGAAACAATTTTCAATTTTTTTCTTCAGAAGGAATAATCAATCATAATCGAGTATAATGTTAACTTATTGCACAGTTTGGGAGATAAAACAAAATTTCAAATTTCGTTTCAGAAGACAATGTTCTCCGGTGGATGGGTATTTCAAGGAGTTCTTTAAAAGGAAATTGTGGTGCACATCGCTCTTTTTTTCTTAACATAAGGAAGATTGCGCCCTTAACTGTTTCAGAAAAAATAATAGTTTGAAAATCGATAAATTCCACCGAAAACAATGAGGTTTTCGTATGGAACGCACTCTTAAAAAAATTAATAATCATTTCGATACTCCGTTAAAAGGTGAGTTCAAGCTGGGCCTGAAAGCTGATTGTGAAAATAAAACCACTTGGCTACTTTTCATGAAGTTCATATCATTTTTTTTTAAGTCGAAGTTATTGATAAGGCCCTTCGAAAAGAAGGTGTATAAATGTTTCAAACTGTTCTTCATCTTTACAGCTCCTGCAGCGGACATTTGCCATTGGTTAAATGGTGTAATATCCCGTCAGAACACCAATATAGATGCGGAACTCATTTTTACTTAGTCCTTAATTTTTAATTATGGCTAAAGGCAGCGAGAGGAAAACAATCATCCGTAGAGATTCAAGATCTGTGGCATATTTCATCAAACTACAATTTACAACCACAAATTTAAAATTCCGTTTTTGTTTCACAACTTATGAATATATATCATTAACAAATTTGTCATAAGAATGCAAAAACTTTGTTGAAAGTCGTGATGTTTTTTATTGTTCTTGGATTTAATTTGTGCGCTATCGGCCACAAACAGTTGACGAGTTCATCAAAAACGGTGCGATTCACCAATCCATGTTTGAATATACCCATTTATGGATATCCTTCGTCGGAGGAGTAGGGCCCAAATACCAGCATACAATTAATAAGGTGCTTTCCATGCCAATCGGCATATGCAAATACAAACTCGCAAGTTTACAAAATTCCTGATACGAAGAAAGCATGAAAACATTCAATAAGAAAATGGATTTTAAAAAATCAACACTAAAAAATATTATTAAATATATATGGTATATGGTCATAAGTCCACCTCTCAACTTTTTTAAGCAAAAAAAATTGAACGTGTCAAAATTCACTGACATTCATTCATTTCGCTTTGAATGTTCAAAACATTCAACTACTGCTCACTCAAAATAACGGGTTCTGAATGTTCATTGTGTGCTGCACCCATGAGTATACTGAGAGCCGACGTTTTTGAATACATTCATGCAGCTTTCTAATCTGCATACGGTCGATTTTGAAATTCTATGCACTTCAGCAATCCCATGGTACTTTCTTTCATTCCCAACTTAAGATAGTTGTGAAAAACCGTTGCCGTTGTGCTTTTCGAAAAATTATTTTATTATAATTTTATTTAAATATATAGCTCCGAAATTATTTTCTTGGAATTGTAACACAATTAACACTTTAACTAAACTCACTACTGCTATGCTTTGTCCGCAAAGGTATTTTTATAAAAGAACCAAAATTGTAGGGATAATCACGCAAAATATACTGAACAAAATTTTGATTGATTAAACGTAAGCTTTCATATAAGTACAATTTTCACAAACTGCAAATCGTTAATCACAACTACAATTCACGTCGGGGAAACGAGGAAATGAGTAATCCTTTGTAAAAAAGATCAACAAATTTAAAATACTTGAGTCTGGTGAAACGACATATGTCAAAAAAAAGTTCGTGAAATATGCCACTGAACTTCTCAAGTTGTTATATGTACAATAAATATTAATATTTTCTATTTCCTTTTGATTTTGCTTCATTGTTGTAAAGTGTTATTATAAATAGTTGCTTGACTTTAAACAAACATGTTTACTTTCATGTGAGCGAAGTTTTTGTTTTTGTTATTATATCCGCACTGCTCTTCAAGTTGCGAAAGGATTCATTTCTGTGCAGAAGTCGGTCCTCATTTTTATCTTTGGTCGAACCCAACGATCTGCGTATCTTGTGTGCCGTTTACAGGCTCGGTATGAAGCAAAACATTTCTCTATAAAATTATTAAGACCAGTAAATACATAATCTGATTTTGTCTTGATGTGGGTAGTCTTAAAGCCCTTGAGTTTTGCTGTACACATGTCTGTTGAAGCAGTCCTTTAAAAAGTATGATTCTTTAAGACGTGTTTTCCATTCACCCGTAAATTTTGAAAAGTTTCAGTACGATTTCGTGGCCCTGATGGATCTCAGTGCTCCTGTGATACACTTTTTGCACTTTGTGAAGTTTCTCGTTATAGATGATTTATTCTGTAGCTCTCGAACATTTAAGAGAGCCATGTGTAATAATGGGTATACCTCGACTTTTATTTTGTCGTAGGAAGAGAAACCAGGACGCTTTATTAATTCTTGCATAACGTAATATTTCTACGTTATTTGGCTACAATGGGATGCTCCCAATTTTCTTTTTTCCTTGTGAAGAAAACGATGTCAGCCTTTCCGTGATAGACACTAATTCCGATTGTTTATGTCTTTCGGTGTCTGGATAATCTTTTTCATTACTGCTTCCATAAAGCTACTGATAGCATTAAAGGACTTTATACTGACATGGCTTTGACTACGTTAGTAAATAAAAACGTGACATACTGGTCGCCTAAAAGCACTTTGTGATGCGAGTGCAATGCAATTTCTGCCACAGGAATTACTGGCCGTTATTTCACCAACGAGACACGTGCATTGCCGAATGATGGACCTCTTGACCAAATCTTTTCTATGATAGCTAGTTACATACAGAAAACCCATGATAGTTTGATCTTCTTTCTCTACCAAGAAGCGCTTGAGAGGACGTTAAGATCATATTAAAAATTGGTTTGGATGCGAGTAGGCCAGCCCATACCATCAACTTTCCATTTCAAGATAAAAAAAATATTTAGTTTCTATTTTATTTGCCGCATCCAACAAATTAAATTTGTATTTTGAAAACATCATTGATTCCCTAAACAAATACATTGCAAACAAAAAAATAAGATACATATTTTTTTAAGCTCACCCGTAGGGATATATTTGTTTTTGCATTTTTGGGATTAAAATTGAACAGAAAAGGTAGGTAGGCAAGAGTAATTGTAACAGCTGAAACAGTTGTGACCCATTTAGATCCTGTTTGAATCCATTGTGTTATCACTTACCGGTGATTTATACACCGATTCCTCATTGGCCAGCGGGACTAGCTGATACCTTAGAAAAACCATATTGGTATCCAAGTGGTCGCTGAAGAGATTGTCCACTTAATTATCGGTTATAACCAGTTTGTTTTCTTAAAGAATTAGCTATGCTCTGAATTTTTATGTCGGACATATCTTCTAGGTTGCGGAATTAGTAGCTTCCTAGCGTACTTTTCCTCGTTTTTGTGAGGGCAGGACAGGTGCTTTCTTCTTCTTCCTCATCCCTGCAGCTCCTGCAAAAGTCGTTATAGGTGGCTCCCATTCTTAATACGTGTGAGCCCATGATACAGTTACCTGTGATAATTCCTACGACCTCACTAATTATATTCCTGTTAAGACTAAAAAGTGCACTCGTCCTTTTTGGATGAATGAGAGGCCAAATTTGTCTCGAAGTTCTGTAAGTGTCTAGTTCCACCCATCTCCGATTGGTGATATTGATCGCATCTGAATTTAGCATGGTGTTTATTGCTTGAATAATTACTGCTTGATTGATCCTGATTCATTGCCAGTGGCAATTTCACCCCTATTCTAGCTAGCTTGTCGGCTCATTCATTGCCTGGAGTACCACTATGCCCATGAACCCAGCATAGGGTAAGGTAACATCTGACCGCTATCTCCTTAAGAGATAGGCGCCAAAATTTTACCATTTTAGATTTAATTGATGGTTCGTCCAGAGCCTTGATGGCCGCCTGGCTGTCTATGTTGGGCAATCGAAGGGACAGAGAGAAAGAAATCTCCGGCGAGATCGCGGATACTCCGAGTCCGGTGTCTTCGTTCAATTGAACAGAAAAAGAAATTATAGGAATTTGTCCGAAAACTTATGAACGGCAGTGTATAAATTTTTATATTTCTTTTCTGATAAGGAAGTTGTAAACTACAAATTTACAAATTTTGAACTTTTTTTTTTTTTTTTTTGAAAAGTAAAATGATTTTAATTGAAGAAGATAAATTGCCCCTTTTTTAAAAGTTTTTTCGTCATAAAATTTAACTAAAAGCTTTTCAGGTGATCCTCGTGCACACAATCTTCGAATGAAACCAATTTGGATTCGATAGCCTGATTTGTTAACACACACCCACAGATATTTTTCAAAAAACAATGGAATCCAACGACTGAGACCTCGAATTCCGAAAATCGGATTGATAACAAGAATTTTCTGATGGGAAGTTAAAAAGAATTGACCCATTGTTATAATCCAGTATTACAATAGTTTAACAGTCAAACAAAAATATTAAAATTTTACTTATTATTCACGTTCCTGTTAGTCGACAAGGACTTTTGCACCCCCATGTAGTTGGAGGAACATTGTCGCATTGAGCATCAATTTTATTTTTCCCGAAAGTCGTTCATTTAGATTTAATGATTTAGTTTTTTTCTTTGGCAACGCTAACGTTGCTTCGATTTTCAAGACTCACCAATAACACCCATTCTCTTCGCAGAGAAAGAACATTTCTTTGTAAAAATTTGCAAAAGAAATGAGGACAATGTCCTGAAACAAAGAGTTGCGTTTGCTGATTCCAACCCCCCTTTGCAATGGCGTCCTTTGCATGAATAAAGAGCGCACTAGCACAACTTTTCTCACTTATTTCAACAACAACAACAACTACAAATAATGGCTGCACATTTATTCCTTTGAGGTACTTTCTTTACCCAACCGAACGAACCAGGGCGGATAAAATCCTCTGACACAAAAGTTTGGGCACAAAACTGGTAAATTCATCACTTCACTCAATTGAATGGTGGCGGCGATGCACGATGCACCAATGGCAGCCTTTATGCGGGTACCCACAAAATCGCAAAACGTTAATAGCAAACTCACCACGTAACCAGGACCTTCGATGTAAGTGATTGCATGATCCTCTTTGCAGGACCAACTGAAACGATATAAACTATGCAGCCTCAATTCGAAGTGGAAGCAATTTCGAATGCTAATTGATGGCGGTGGCAGAGCGCATCCTGTGATTTGATTGGATTCGGCTTCTTCTATTGACAGAAGGCGGTGAAAATTGCAAAAGGACATTTCTATTGATTGTTGATTGAGCGGCGTGGTTAGTAATTTAATTCAATACCCGAAAAGAGAATGACTAAACTGAGCGATACAATCACATGGGACGGCCGTAAGAGAAAGTCGTCTGTGTTTAATTTGCGGCTCAGATAAGGTTGCACGAAGATGTTGGCTTGTCGTCTCGTAACCCTATTCCAAGATGATGTTTACGGGTAGTTGCGGTTTTCGCCAACAGCGATAGACATCTTTTGAGGATATGTGAAAACGATATGTGTGTGTTTCCTGTTTGGTTGGCCACGAGGAAAGAGATGTGAGCAAAAGGACTCAAGGCGTTTGCATATATGTAGGTGTAAGTCAAAGGAATGCATTCAACAGAATTAAGGCCTAAAGCAATCTTAGGTTTTTGACATGTGCCAGTATTGGAACAAACGATTTCGAAATTGTTGTTTGAAAAAGCAATGCAAACAAGAGACACTTTAACTTGCATAAATGGTATAATTTTTAGTTTATTAGCACTCCGAAGGTCCGTTGTAAGTATTAGTTAAAGATTTCTTGAAATCGGGTGGGTCGTGTCGAAGATTACCTTCAAAATACAAATTTAAAAAATGTATCCTTTATAAAATTGTACCAAAACCTTCGTGTGTCGTCGCGAACTTTTTTGTGGAACTTTTTGATTTCAAAAACGTTTCTACAGAAAGCAATTAAATATCGTTAAAGCAGAGTTGGCAAAAATCGTATTCGCTTTTTGGTTACATTATTGTTCGCCACGAAAGACCCCTTTATTAAAATGAGATAATGTACATCTCATAACATCATTCCGGAAGTCGGTTAAAGTAGTGCAGGAAGGATTTTTTGAAGCAGATGCGTCGTCTTAAAGATAGCTTCATACATATTAACTAACAAACATTACCTCAATAATATTAGTTTAATAGTTAATAGTGCAATCTGCTTTGAATACGACTGTATCGTATTTCAATGACTGGAAAATAAAAATTAGCGGGTCAAAAACTCAGGCTGTCTTTTTTACTAAAAAAAATAAAAGTTGGTTTCTTACCAAGCAACAGGTTATCTATTAATGGCACGCAGATTGAGTGGAAGTCAAATGGTAAATACCATAGGGTGAACCTCGGTAAGCATCTGACATTTTGGACACCATTTGGAGGAAATTTTTAATAAAGTGCTTCTTGCAATAAAAAGTCTTAATCCTTTCTTAAACCGAAAATCGAAAATGAACAATGAAAATAAGCTCATTGTATTTAAAGGAATTTTTGATTTCATTTTATGGTTGTTTGGTTTGGGACACTTGTGCAAAAAGTCACATCCTTAGATTGCAGCGGATTCAAAACAAGGCTCTAAAAATGATCCTGAACCTTCCATGGCACTTTTCGACACACGAACTCCACTCTCTGTCGAACATAGAGAAAATCGCTCCGAGGATAATTAAGCTTATTGAAAGGTTTAACGCAAGATGCAATGCTTCGGAAAATGTATTGGTCGCTAAATTAGCTATTTAAACCATGCCTAGCTCGTTCCTATTAAGTCACACAAATTATTGTTCAAACAAAAAAAATATTTACTCTTATATTTATATCTATATACATATTTATTCACTTTATTTTTATTTAATTATTTATCATTATTTATCATTATTTGTTTTTAAATTTATTTAATTATTTATTTTGTATTTATTTATTTATTCACTTATTTATTTATTAAATTTATTTATTTATTTACGTATTTATGTATATTTCACTTAATTATTAATTGAATTTATTTATTTAAATTTTTTATTGACGTATTTATATATATTTATTTTGTTAGCTTAAGTTCTATATTATTCATTTACTCAATTATCTATTTATTTATTATTTCTGGATTTATTTTTCTATACGTTTTGTATATTTTGGTTCTTAAAATAACAGTTTTCTAAATAATTATTTATTTATTTATTTCTAAATAATTATTTAAATGTATAGTATATATTAATTAGATCTATGGATTGATTTATTTTATTTTTTATATTAATTATCTATATTATAAAAATATATATTCTTATATATTTATTCTACTTTAATTATAACGAATGTTTTTCCTGCAGCTTTTCCTTCGCCCTTAGTCTATTAAACATTTTTTGATAAAATTGCAAAAATATTGGAAAATTGTTAGTAGTAAGGTTATTTATACCAAATCTCTAATGTGCAATATAGTTAAGAGTCAACAATGTAAATATTTTCGCAACAATAAGCAAACAAACAAACAAAGATGTAAAGATTACTTAGGTCTACATTCAGGGATATTAGAAAGTTCCAGTAAGGTAGAATCAATGGAATATGTCAATTTAAGATGTTTCGGAAGGGAAAAACTAGCTTTTGTAACCAGTTTATCAGAATTTATTGCTTAAAATTACCTTTACGAAACAAATAACCCTATTCCTTTGCATTTGAAGGTAAGGACATCATCAAATGCTGATATGACGGAGTAAGTTTGCAGTCGGATTCGGATAGGAAATTTAAAAATATATAAGAAATAACTGTTCTATTTTCGGTGATTGCAGGACTTTTTGAGGTAAGATAAGGTCTCGCACCAGTGCCAATTAATGTCGGCTACACCAACGAAACGCCGCTAGAACCTTTCTTTATATTGCAAATTACCAATTGCGAAAATAATTCACTCGGCCAGCGTAGCGTAGGATTTATGTAAAGACGAGAAACCGCCGCTATATTCATTTAACAAAAAGCATCCAAATGCGAGTCGGACACGCACATGAAGGGTTCCATAGCACCGTACAATATTTGACACTAAAAATTTTTGAAAAATATCTTAGTAAACAAATTTAGGTATTTTGTATAGGGACACCCTTAATTTTACATTTTTTATTAATTTTCTATTATTTGCGTACAAGCGCCAGGATAACCGATTAGACGATACAGACTGGTGGCAGATGGGCCCACAGCAGAGCCTCGGTAATAGGGTCCCGCTGGCATTCTTTGAGTACGCGCCTTTTTGAAAGTAATATAAAAGCTGCTGTCTATAAGATGTTTCGCGTGACGCAAAAGTTAGAAGTCTCATTCATTGGAAATTCGAAGATCCGAGCAAGGCTTGTCCCAAATTCAGATCTCGTCGTAAATGGAATCGCCCTTATAAATTATTAGACGTTGTTTTCGCGCTTGCTATCAAGTCAACAACTACCATTACTTATATAAACTTTAAAAAGAAGCGTTAAGCCAAAAGGGCTACCATTCAGCTTAATCCGTAACCCCCTTTCTCATGCCATTAGAAAAGGAGTTAGTTGAAAACGAAAGTAAATATGAAAACACTTTAGACTTACTAGTTTTGCAGTTATATTAATAAAATCCTGAGCCAACCCACCTGAAAGGACAACATAAACTTTAGTTAATATCAATTAAATAGTTTCTTTATAATAATAATAATAATAATAATAATAATGAGAAAAAAAATACCTATGACAAAATAAAAAATCGATTTTTATTACAGCAATTAAATGTCACAAAATGTCATCGATGAGAAGCACCAAAAAAACAAACATCAGATACTTTTTAACGGAACAGCAATACCAAATCGAGACAAACAATTCCCAAGATAATCATTAACCATAATTATTGCGCAAAGTATCAAACAAATTGAGTGCTTGTCTGCGCCTCATATGGGGAGCTGTTTGACACAAACTACCACTTGAAATACGAAACATATTAATCCATTCTGTTTTGCTAGTAAAGTGCTAGTAAGTGGCCATTTGTGTTGTCCATCAACGTCTATGGGCTTCGTGAGGGTACTCTGTGATCGAACTTAAATGGACAAAAAAAAGGAGTGCACACTTTTCGTTTATTGCCGATTATGGTTTGACACGGTCACATGTACTCATTGAGTGACCATTTGCAGAAAAATCAGAAACGAAACGGAATTTAATCGCCGAAGGCTGTCAGATAGATACTTTCGAAATCATAGTTTGTAATGGTATGTTTCAAGGGCGCTCCGATGCAAGTTATGGTTCTTAATCCAAAAGAAGGATTCATTTAGAGGTACATATATTTTTTGGAATTACTCTGAGCAAAGAAGTTCTATGGGTAGGGGCACCTGCAATACTGCAGCGTTATCTTAATTTTTAAATGGAATTTAATAACTTTAGTTCCATGTTAAAGGACGATGTGTAAAAAAAGCGATCTTCATATTTATTTGGTTCCGAATGATTTCACTTCATCGCGATTCTTAAATAAAAAAGTTATGACAAATTTGGCATTTTCATAAAAGTCTGGACTAGTTTTGCTGTTTAATTGTGGACAACTTTTGTTTATAAATGCATTCAATTAAAATTCGATAATTTAAGTTGATTGTGTAATAATTTTACTGAACTGGTATTAAACTGGGCTTAATCAGAAAGCTTGACCACGTTCGGAATAGAAGGAGCCTGCATTCTAATTGGATCAGTTGACAGGTCCCAGATTCAAATCCAAGACTAGTTCATTACGCCGTTTGTTAATGACAAATAAAATACTGCGAATTTAGTGAATACAAATAAATCGATATCAATCGAAAGTCCTTCTGATATTCAAGCCAATACTTACTCGCTCTGTGCTGATTTCATTGCAAGGGTAATTATAATTTGACAATTGACAGTTACTTCACTCAATACATATTGAGCGGGCTTATATACAATCGAACTGTTTCAAGGTGATGGTGGATTCATTAGAAAGAAAAAATTGCCTGTGACTAATTGTAATAGATGCGAGTTTTAAAATTAGATCATGGATCAGGGAGAACGGAAGAATCCTCAGAACTAATGTCGGTTTATTGAGAAAAGTGGTACTGGACAATAGATGCCATTTTTTTCAATGATTTACTAATGGCGTATTTTATCCTTCCCGCGTTTAATGTTAAAAAAGTATCTCGCTTCTTAATCGCATTTGGAGACTCACGCAAACGTGTTGCGAATACAGAGTTATGTGCTCTACTTAATCATACTAACAGACTGAGTTAATAACCCCCTTTAGAACATGTTCATCTCCATCACCACATTCATCCATTCAGAGTTAATTAAAACCTCCGTTTATATCGTTCTGAATGACAGCAGTTCTTCTGCAAATGGACATTCAATGCAAGCAACTTGACTGACATTTGCAACCAAACATCTCCAAAGACTAGATTTTTTTGCTCCAACGTGAGCAGATAGATTCCTCATCTCGAATGTGATGGACAAATTGTTGAAAGCATCTCTAAACGGTCCATCATCACAAAATAATGGCGATGCAGAGGCAGAAGACGTGTTTGTCTCGTTTGCTTTCGCGTCTGGTAACATTTAAGTCTTAAGTGCTATTTATTCTGTCATACCGATTGTTGATTTGAAGACGATGTCGTGGCAGTGCGCTCCCCGCTTTCGGATTTCATTTACAGGAATATTCAACAAGCCCAGAGATGACATGATAAATTATTTATTCATGATTGTTTATGTTTTGTGTCACAATTATTGTTGATTGATGGAACTCGCCGTCGAGCTATGGAATGCAGGTTAAAGACAGTAAGTCTGCAGAGTGTTAATATTAATGAATGAGACTGTGTCGAAAGCTCAGATAAAGCAACCTGTATTTGAGTATGGGAAATTGTTTATAATTGCTCACTAATGAGTTACTTGTAGATATCTGCAAATTGTATTGTTAAATTTTGTATTGTATTTGATTTCGGACTGTTGTATAAAAGGGGATACAACTGTGTAGCAAGTGGAGAGACAATCAATCAAAATTATGGAATGTTTGGGTGTGTTCGAAAGACAGCGTATTTTTATTCAAAAACTATTTACATTGTTATCTTTGAGTCTTTCAATGAAATGCTTTCACCAATAAGGCTTTCTATACAGTCTTTGAGCATAGATATATCAAGCCGCGTTTATTTTTGCTCCTCTGACTGTTGTTTTCCTCAAGATATATATTTATATTGAACGCTGGGCAGTAAGTCGAGAGATTTGATTTTAAACTTAGACAATAAGCTGTTTATTCCATTCAGTGCCAATATTGACATGTATTTAAAATAAAATTTTAATTGATCAATTGGCTTGTCGAAAACTGCAGAACAACTGAAAGATAACATCGTGGAAATATTTTGAAAGCACAAGCCACACTATATAAGACTGACTTAAGAAAGCGTTAAGCGTGATTATTTTTGTTTAATATTTTAGAAATTCATCCAAGAGGTTCAATGGGAGTTCACGAGCATAAGGATTGTTCCAAATGTTTGTCTCTAGATGGCCAAAGCCTATCACAAATACAGCTCTTAAGTGTGGAGTGTCGGATGAAATATGAACCACTTCTGTCGACGGGGTCTACAGTAAGAATTCCTGACCTTTGCGCTAGTCTCAGTTATATGGCACTTGCCTTGAATGTCAAGGAAAGATTTGACATATCCTTAGATCAATCTACACTTATACTCGAAGAAGGTGAAAATCCCAAGAAATAAGATGAACAAAAAAGTCTATGCAAGAAATCGAAAATGCTTCAACATTGATTAATTTACAGAGATCATCCACGGCGCCGCATGGTTAAATACTTATGAAAAAAAACCAAGCCGGATTCGATGGATCTATAAACAAATTCAATTGGAGTTATAGATTTAGTCTACGAAAATGAAAGAGCTCGTTATATATGTCAGCCGTCAATCAAAAAAGACATTTTGATAATTGCTTGACGTACTTCCGTCCAGTTTGAAGGTTTATATTTTATAACCGATGGTGCCTTTCAATCGAATGAATAAGCCGAGACCGTGCTTCTAGTGCTGGAATTTCAAGTTCACGTTATTTAAGTTTGAGTTAGTGATCTGTCTGTCTACATTACACTGACGCAATCTCCCAAAACACACACAATTTCACCCACAGGTTACTATACTAAATAATGACAAATAAAATACTGCAAATTGAGCGAATGTAAATAAATCGACGTTAAAATCTCCATCCGTATTTTGACTCCACCTGTTGAGCAATCGAAACCAGAATGAATCTGAGTTAAAATACTATGCAGTCTCTCAATTCCTCTTCTTATCGTTTTGTTCTCCCTGAACATAAAGCATTATAAGGGTAGTCATAATCCCATGGAAGCGAGCTTCCATTTCCACTAAACATTAGATAGATGCTATCCGTCCGAGGCATTTTAAACATTTACATATATATAGCCAATGGATGATTTTTTTTTTTATTTATTAACTTAACATTTAACAAACTCAGTAAGGAAAAAAAATCCTTATTATTTAGCGATGTTTCGATACAATATTTAAAGTAGTTCGTTCATAAAAAATATAATAAAAATAAAAACAGGAGAAGAAGGTCTTTATTTTACTAAATTACTGAACAAAAGAAAGAAAAAATATTATAAAATTAAAATAAAAAAAAAAAGAAAATGCATTAATCTAGTTCCGCAAAATGTTCATATAGAATTTTCCGAAAATTTCCTTTACCAAAGCTTTTTTTAATATAAATTGGTAACCGTGACCGTGGCGTGACCGAGACTAGCGCAAACGTCCTTGAAATGACTGGTTGTAAGCTACGCTTCGGCGTTACGCACACCAAAGTGAAGGTCCTTAGATCCACCAACAATACCGATGGCTCAAACGAAGTCGACGATGCCAACAGACTGTTGGTAGACTTGAGGTTTGAAAAAACCTAACCTTAGTCAGAAACACCCTCAAAGACCCAATGCTAAAAGTCGTGCAGATAAACTTGAAGCACTCGATAAGTGATTCGGGTAATCCGCAGGTTTTCCCCGGAGAGGAAAATATCGACTTATGCTTCATACAAGAACCTGGGAAAAACGGTCCTATAGGGCTTAAAGATAACCTATACAACCTGTATTATAATAACAGCCAAGGTAAGCTGAGAACCTGCATTTTAGCTAAAAAGCACATTAAAGAATCAGAATTTAAGCTCAGTGGCAGTGGTTAAATAAGAAAACGCGGAAACGGCAGACCTCTACATAGCATCAGCTTATATGGCACATAATAGAACAGCACCGCCCAAAGAAGTTCAGGAACTACTAACCAACGGTGCAGAGAGAAAGACAAATCTCATCTGAGTGGCTGTGATGCGAATGCGAGGCACACGTTTTGGGGCGAGGTGAGTCTATTTTTGATTTCATACTTAAATAAAACCTTACAGTAGAGAACAAAGGTAAAACCCCGACCTTCATATTTCCGAGCACGGACAACTATGTAGATTGGGAAGATATTATAGATGTTAAACTCTCCGCTAATAATAACAACCTTAGAGTAATGAACTGGCGAGCATCCAATCAAAAATCCTCCTCTGATCACAACTGGATGCTATTTAACGTTTTTCTAGACTCAAAGACCCCCACATGACATATATGTACATCCAAAAAAATATGACGAAGTTGTCAGAACTAACCTTCTGAAAAGCTTTTACACATATCGTCGTTCCAAACACGAAGTGGCGTATCTGCATCTTTTTCTCTTTGAGTAGAATTTACTCAAAAATGGTAAATGTTTATGAAGAAACAATTTAAACCCATTATAAACTTCCTGGAGTAATGGTAAAAAAAAACAAAATTTTGGTAATATTTGTTTTGGCTCTACTGTAAAGTTAAAATTTGCACATACGCCACTTCGTGTTTGGAACGACGATATGATCACCACGACTGATGAGTTAGAAAGAAAGGTCAATGTTTTCGAAAAGGCCTTTCAGACTGATTATAAAGTCCCAATAAAACAAAGCAAGAAATCTTTCGGACCATGGTGGAATGCAAATCTCTCTTAAATTTGGTAACTGAATAAAGTAATTGGCAACCCTACAAAAGATGCCAAAAAAACAATCCTGGATAGAATGTTTTCAGTCTATAGTTACACTTAAAGACTTAAAGACTTACAGACTAAGTAAGATTCAATCTCAAGAGCACTCGAATCCTGGACAGAATCGTCTGCTAAAACCTTGGAAATACTTTTGGATACACATTTCGCTGGTTGCAAGGAGAACATAACAGAACTTTTCGTTCCACGATACGTAACACCACGGAATTGGGAAAACATAAGTTCAATCATAACCAATGCAAAATCGGATGGGCCATAAGCAGCTTCGCCCATTTTTTAGCCCCGGGCCCAGATGGAATTATTCCGATCATGATACAGAAAGTATAGGATGTAGTAATTCAATAGCTTAAGCCAATTTTCATTAGATGTATCCTAAGCAATTACATACCGATGTTATGGCGCCGAGTGCGAGTGGTTTTCATACCAAAGCCAGGCAGACGCAGACATGCAAATGCAAAGGACTTCAGACCAATAAGCTCACATCTTTTTTCTTGAAGACACTTGAACGGATTCTCGACAATCACATACGAAACTCTAAAGATGAAACATGTCTATCAAAATTCCAGCACGCCTATCTTAGAGGTAAATGAACGGAAACAGCACTACACGAGGTGGTAAGAACTGTTGAAACATCTCCTTACTATAAAGGATTTACACTAGCAACCTTCCTAGATATTGAAGGGGCTTTTAATAACGCATTTACGGACACAATTCATGCGTCTTTAAAAAGTCTGAGCATAGATAATCATATCAGTCAATGGATCATCACGATGCCGAGAACCAGAAATATACAGGCCACATTAGAGAAGGTGTTATCTGACCTCTTCTCTGGCTTAATGTCATGAATATAATACTCTTACAAAAAGATAGGGAGAGGTAGCATATGCGGGTGACCAGGTGATTCTTGTGTCTGAAAAATTTCCTACCGTGATCAGTGAGATCATGGAACTTGCTTTGACAGTATCTTTAAAGGAACTGTTGACCAAATGGTTGGTAAATTTTGTATGAATTTGTTCGACTGCTTCGTTTCATCTGTTCCTGTTAAACACGAGAGGGCACGCTGGTAACTGTCCCATGTTATAATGAAAAACGAAGTCTATGTAATTGACGGTATAAAGTATGGGAAAAGTACCTTTCAAGTTATCCTTCTAAAGACCATGATCGCTACTTTTCCATTGATATGAAATGAAAATAAAAAAGAATGCGTTTATCTCTTCTAAACAACCCAAAATTGTTTTTCGAATTTATCAACTGCAAGAGAAAATCTGATAGTTATCCTTCTTCTCTATAATTTGTAATTTTTTTTTCCTCTTTTTTCTGTTCCGCCTCTGATTCTGATAGTTTTGTACCCGACCCTAGAGAACTTTTGCCCTAGTTCAACGGTGGAATACCATCTTAGAACTGACATCACCTGCAGATCTGAGGGGATATCTCCAATAATCTTAAAGTATTGCCGTAACTCTCATGTAGCTCCCTTGGCTTTTTTTTCAAGCCTCTGTTAAATAAGAAGTTTTTTCCAAAATTTTGGAATAATGGTTTCATTATTCCGGTGCACGAAAAGGGCTTCCGGGGAGATGTTACTAATAACAGGCCCTAGTGGCCTGCTTGCCGAAACTCTTTGAGGCTATCATTTTCAACAGCGTTTATTTCAGTTGTAAACCTTTCCTCACTGACAAACAGCATGGCTTTGTTAAAAGCAAATCCACAGTAACAAATTTCTTTGAGTTTACTACATTTACCCTAGAAGAAGGAAATCAAGTCGACTGTGTGTACACTGATTTCAATAAGGTCTTTGATAAGCTTTCTCATGAAATGAAATCCCTCGGTTTAATTCACTTAATCTCTCGTGGAGTGTATATGCTAATATCTTGACGGGAGAACGTATGAAGTTTTGTTTAGGGGATTGACCTCAAATACAATAAACTCTACTTAAGGAGTGCCTGAAGGTAGTCACATTGCTCCTCTTTTGTTCATTCTAGTCATTAACGATGTTTTAAGTGTGCTCAAAAACTCAAACGTTTTAATTTATGCCGACGAATAAAAATATTTAAGTGTATCCAAAATCTATCCGACTGTAGCGCTCTGCAAGGATGACCTTACTTCTTTGGCAAAATGGTCATTGTAATTCTGTATGGTATAAGGCTTTATTTGTTTATGTTTACTAACAACTAACACCACACCTAATGATGACTGTGATAAAATGTGTATTACTCTATGAGTCACTTTCAATACTTGTTTTATAAGCAGTACTGATAGCGTTAAAAAGCTGCTAAGGTTGCGGTTTGTTTAACACACGACATGCTATCATGTCATCCGGTCATTTTAAGCCCAACCACCCAGTCAAATCGAATTTAAAAGAATTTATTCACTAAAAAGGCTAGATTCCTACCGCTTATCTCAAATTGCCAAATCGATTACGCTGCTTATTTCGTATTCAGACTCACTCTCCTCCAGGCCTCCAATCCCCATCAGAGCAATGAAAAAGAAGAAAGCCTACTTGTGGGGTTCTTCCAGTGTCACGCCCGCCTGACAATGAATTATTTATATGACACTCATAATTTATATGCTTCCAACATCCAGAGTTCGGCGAATGTCATGATTTCCAATTTAAGATCGAGTCACTTCCAACGCCCTCCACACACAATATTGTGCGACAGCGACATTCAAGTCGCTGGCGTGGCGGTCCTGGTCCAGCTTTGTTTCCCTATCTCTATACCCACACATGTATCGAACATAAAGAATATTGCGTGGGTAAACATGTAGTAAATTATAATACTCGAGATACTTAAATTCAATTGGTGACATAATGCACAGTGTGCGCCATTGTGTGCGGTGCGCTGTGTTCTATTCTGTTGTTCTCTTGACTTGGAATCAATTCAATTCAAATGATGAGTGCAATTTTGCGCTGTTCTAGAAGCTGTATTAAGTTTAAAGGAATTGTAGCAAAACTAAATAACAAAACAAATCTTGGAGAAAACACTGAATATCATTTTTATTTTTTTCAAGTTTGCTTACCGTAATAAAGGTATAATTCTAATGGGCATGATGGAAGAGTGAGAGCGTGACCCTATACCCTATTGTTAGTTCGGCACAATACTGCCACGGATTGTTTTTACTAAGTACATTATATCAGTTCATTTGGAGACATACTTTCGACCTTCTGGGTTCACTAGTAATGTGCCTTGCTCAAGTCCTTTGTGTTTGCGGTTTTTAAGCAATCCCTCTAAATTGAGTGTCGTCGAATCGATCTCCATGCTCCATTTTTCGATATAATGTTGCCGTTCAATCAAGAAAACACACAGGACAATGGTATCCGAAGCACATTTACGGATGTAATAAAGTTTTTACTTGATTAGCCTCACTACCCACTTTTGCGTATTCACAAATCTATTGACCCGAAAGTTGGGCTCTGCACTGAACTCTAACTAATCACGTTGATTTTTAAAACAATACTGAACCGCAATGTCAAAGAATTGTCAAAATTGCATCATGGCATGAAAAAAGCACATTATTCCAAAATGTACATCTTGATTTGGAAAAATCACTCAAACTTAATTTTCTTTCAATTTTGAGTGCTTTTTTTTAACGATCACACGCGTAGAAGGGGTTATGACTACCCTTAAAATGTTAGTACATAACACGAGTGGAAGGGATCAAGAAGGTAATAGGGATAAGTTCTGATGCACTTTGTTTTTGAATTTCTGCAGATTGTAATGGGTAGGAAATACCGAGCTTGGTAGAGCGTTCCACATTCGTGTTGTGCGGTTAATAAACGAATCTCTATACTTGACTATACGACCGAAGTTGGGCTTGAGGGTGATCTGATGAGCATTCCTGGTGAGACGGGTGTTACGGTGAAAGTGATAAGGGGGTGGAATGCAACTGGCTTATTCACTAGAGCACTGCTTGTGGTAGAAGCGATAAAATATGGTTCGACAGGAGACGTTAGTTTTAGAGGCATTAAATTCCACTCTGTTCATAGAGCCCCATGATAGTATTTTGTTTATATCGGAATTTAATGAGTTAATCATACGTTGCCGTTCCATTTCCACGGCCGAAGATGAAGGACGTGAATGAGAGTACTATCATCAGCGAATGAGTGTATTGGACTAGATGTAGCAGACAGAAGATGATTAATGAAAATTAAAAAGAGAGTCAGTGACAAAACGGAGCCCTGGGGAACAAACACCATTATTTATATCGTGGATATCAGACTTGGCACCGTCCAATACTACTTAAACTGAATGGCCCGAAATAAAGTTTCTAATCGCATTTTGATAAAAGAGCCTGGTGCTAAACTTTGTTAATGCTTTCACGAGAAAGATGTAGAGAGTGGTTCCACTTTTCGGTGAGAAATACCATGGATCTTTTGCTACGAAACCGTACTGCCGGTCATTGAGAAGTTTTCGTGTTTCAAGATATTTCATTGGCTGACGTTCTATCAGCGTTTCCATGACCTTGGAAAACAGAGACGTTAGTGCAATGGGTCGATAGTTGGAGGGAGAAGAAGATTCACCTCTTTTAGGGACAGGTTGGACAAATGCTGTTTTCCATCTACGCGGGAAGAGACCAGAAGAGTAGGAAAGATGAAAAAGCTTTTGCAATGGTTTTGCCAACGTGGAAGAGCACATCTTCAGAAAAATGGGGAGAATACCATCTGGACCAGCGGATTTATAGATGTCAAGGTCTTTCAGTACTGTTGCTACTGTACGAGTGCGGAAATGACGCTCTCGAGTGCAGGAGGCGGCAAAGCAAGTTTTAGAAGTGTTGAGCTGGCAGCAAAATGGGCCACGAGAAAATTTGCTTTGTCCACAGCGCTGACAGCTGGAATGTCATTGTAAACGATTGTGGGGATGGAAGATGAGACACAAGTTTTTATATTCTTCACGAACGGCAAAAAGTCCTTGCTACCCTTGGGACCCTGTAGCACTTTTTACTGTAAATGACTCGTCAAAGCCGCTTGAATGCCAGTATGTAACCAAAACCTAATTCTAGAGACTTGTTTTACTGCAACTCGGCTTACCCACCTAAACCACTATCCATTTCATGGTGGGTAATTTCTTTTGCGTTTGTTTGATGAGGTTAAAGAAAGGGCGGGCGACAGTTTTCACTCGGATAGCTTTGGATCTATTGTGAATTCCTGACGTCGAATATATCTCAAAAACACTAACGTCGCGTCGTTTAAGTATGGATAGCATTGTGCATGAAGGTGTAGTTTCTATACATATTTTTATTTCGCATGGTACAGAGCACTGTGATTAATTCAGAGAGGATCAGTATTACAAATTTTTCCAGAGGCAAAGAAAGTTCCTTATTTTTTGATTGAGCAAAGGCTAAATTGTAAATTTTGGTGGCATAGTCGCAGCTGGAAAATGAATTTAATTCATTTATCTTTTGGATAATCTTTTGTCTAGGAACCCAAATGTCTAGTCTACATACGAAGCCTGGGAGAAGCCGAGGGATCGATATTCTTACTTCCGACCTAAGGTTGGGTTTCGCTCGGAAAGTTGTTCTCTCTTGAGAACAGTAGAAGTTTGGTTTTCTATGACTTCCATGACATAAGAGTTCTCTTATCTACTGTTTCAGCAGCCAAATTAGTAACCTTGATGTAAATAGTAAGACTATGTTGCATGCGTGGTTTCAGTAAACCATAACGCTGTATTGGTTCTGACTGAGTCTACCATTTGATTTCGAACGATGACAAACTGGAATTTTTGACAAGCTCAAAAAACGCTCTACATAAATTACATATTCAAAAAAGACAAATAAGGACTAATAACCAAAGCTGCAAACGGTTTGATGTCAAGATTCGAAAACTCATTTTGAAAAGAGTTGATGCATATGAGAGATGGAAAAGATTCAAGTTGCATGCTCTCCATGAAGTGTTTAAAAGCATGGGAAATGCTGTCAACCTTCAATTAAACACATTTAAATGGGGCATAGGATAGTAAATATCTAATAACACCTTCTCGTTTTAGAGTGTTGATCAAATAGAATCCGAAAGGCTGTTTTTGTTAGAAAGTCAGAATAAGACTTGACAATATGCACCACGTTCAAAAGAGTATCGCCCTTTTTCCTCTACCTCTTCTATCAAAGCTTCTTGAAAAATGCGCTTGCAAATATTGGATAGAAGAAGTCAAGCCATTTCTGTTTACGTAGACATGTCAGACTTTTTGACTTCCTATGCAGGAGTTTCGCAAGGATCGAATCTCGATCCCTTGTTATTCTTTAAGAACGACTTTCCCTACATTTTGAAGCACTGCAAAATTCAAATTTATGTAGATGATGAACAAATCTATCTTAGCTATCGCATATCACTGGTTGAAAAGGCGGCAGGCCGTCTTAACGAAGATCTATAACTTGTTGCCCAGTGGTCGAAGGAAAATCATCTTAAACTGAACTCGAAAAAAACCAAGCCAAAGACCTGGAAAGTACGTGCATGCGACAACTTGAGATTGTTATTGACAATACTGTGCGGTTTGTTTACAATCTGCGCAAATATGATAATTTCTCTGAATACACAAACACAGTTTTTAAAAGGCCTTGCAAGAAGTACTTAGATTTAAAAAATCTGACGTTCTTGTTTGATCTTAAAGGAAATGAAAGACCTCAATTCCTTTTCCAAAAAGTAGAAACATGCACCTCAAAACGTTCTTAGGCTCTCGTTTTACCTAAAGTCAAATACGATGTAACTCGAAAACAATTTTTCATGTACTGCATAAGGTTGTGTAACTCACTTCCTCTCAGTATTAGGAAATTACCAAATTAACATTTTTATTTACTGTGTTTTTTTTTTTTTGCTTTTGAGATCTGTGCCTTCAGCAGACTAACCTACCAGGCCGCACTTGGTTCATTTTTTATGGAATCACAGCCTCCCTTAAAATTAAATTAGCGAAATCAATGGTCTTTTTTGGAGCAAATTAAAAAAATACAGAACTGTCTATCCGATAGGAAAGACTCTCTATTTGGTGTCCGAAATAAGATTTCCATCGGGTGCGCGCTGCTTGCAGTAATCTAGCACAAGTGCTCTTCCATTCGCGATCGCTTGATCCTTACAACGGAGGTTCGGTCTTTCTTGTCATTTCGAACCTCAGGGCTGTCATTCGAAGATCCTCTTTGCTGGAGCATATTGTCGATTCGCTCGTTGTGGCCGAGATAGTGTAGTCTTTGTATTTTGGCTTTTGGACTACATTCACAGCTCATAGAGTTCGCGGTCATATCTTCTCCATTCGCCCAAATATTCTACGGAGAATTTTTCTTCTCTGCCTTCCAGCTTATCGTCCAGGATCAAAGTTTTGCAGAGCATACATTTCATATTCCGAGTGAGGAGTTTTGAAGTCATTTGTCTCGCCAAACCGAAGTAGAAGCGATTTCTAGGATAAGTGTTTGTAGAATCTCCACAAAGGTGTTTATCGCGGAGTTAGGTAAACTCCTTAACCACCTCGTAATTACTGTTGCCAACAGTGGCGTTTTCGTCTATGCGGTGGACAGTTGCCAACAACATGTCCTTGGTTTTGTACTCGTTAACATCAAAGCCAACTGGTTTTGCCTGGTTTTGGAATAGTTCGAAGGAACTGTTTCTATATTGCACTATGCTTTCGGCCATCGCCTTGTAGAGTTCAAGACGATGAAATTATTCGAGTGTCTCCAAACATGACCAAACATTCATGGATTGCCAAATTCGATGGATTTAAAATCTCCTCACCCAGCTGACAAGTCCATTGCCCTTCGAATGGAATTGTTGGTTGCGCCTTAAAAGGAACATGTTTCCTAATGGTTTGTAGGAATTTTAATTTTTAGAACGACGAGTTGTTTCCTTTTTTATTTAATACGACAAATTTTTTTAACTAACAAATTGTTGAAACTAAGTCGAAGGGGGTTAAAAGAAACTACACTTTTATTTAACTCTTCGTTATTTTTTATTCCAACTTATTTTACGACGAGTTCAACTACTTGGTTCAACAGCTGAGTTTTGAATGCTTCGCAAAAAGCAAAGTCGCTACTCGTTCTAAGCAAGAGAGATTTTACCATAAAGAGATGCAGATCGCGAGTTCGCCGTGTGCCAAATTAATTCACAATATGTATAAAAAGCATATGGATTTCAAGGTGAGGTGAATTAACAAATTCGAATGAAATAAGAAACTGACTGTAGATAAAATTCATTGATGCATGAACAGGACACATCATTAAAATATCTCATTATGTGTTTTTCGAGCTACCCGCTCTGAATCATGGCCTATTCTAAATGTTTTCAGGAAATATTTCTTTTTCATATCAATTCCAGCAGCAACTCATAATTCTAAATTATCCTTTCACGCCCATACGTACATGAAATGCAAGTATCGTAGACTGTGTCTACAAGTTGGCAAAAATAAGATCTGTAGACGTTTATTCATCTACAAAAGATATTGAATAAAATCTGTACTTGAAGCTTAATGTACGAGTTTACGATATGGCTTCATATCCTTAGATCAGATCATGATGTTTTGTTTTTATAGTCGCACATATTCTGCAGTCTTTCAGTCTTAATTTTGCCTACCATAACAAAAATATTACGTCCATAGTTAAATAAATAATATTCACAGAGAGCTCTCATTGACAACGCAATAAGAGCCACTTAAAAGCAGCAATTCTAATAATTCAGATATAAAGCAGACCTAATCCACATTCCATGAGGACAATAAAAATATTTGTCAGCACCATTGCTGGCATTTTGCCAGTGTTCGAGTCCAAAAAAAAAAAAAATATATAGACCTCCAACTCGAAGTTCAGTGACCCGTTCCATTTACCCGATTTCCAACCAAAAACGATTTTCGTTTTCCACTCAAGAAAAGCTCCACCAATAAACATTATTGCACTGTTTTATGTCCTCTTACGAGCGCGGGTGTGTTACGGTTTTGGTAAGGACCTCACCAACCCCTAAAAATGCTATTAGCTTAAGTCAAACGACAGCAATTCAAACGAGAATAAATAACAAGCACATTTTATGCTTCCGCTATTGCCAGCGACAGAGAATAAAAGAAAGAATCAACCAATAAAAAACAAAGAAACAAAAAAAAAAATGGAAAGACGAAAAACGAAATCCATCTTCGAATCTATTCTTATGGAAAACAGGACCATTAGGCGGAAAAAATGTCCTCCATGGCAAATGGGGGTAGAACAATAAAGTTATTGGATTAAACTCCGCCATTAGGACTCCTACATCAACGCGTAATGTGACGGGAGAAATCCTTTTTAGCCACGTTGATATTTACTGAACACTCAAGGTCATACAAAGACATTACCTTTCAACGAAATGCAGATACAAGAAAGGTTTTCAAATTTTGTTGAGTCTTATGTTAAATCAAAGGAAGACCTAGATTCATTCCGATTTTAAAGACTAGTGCGTGTTCTCACGTTTAAGATGATTTGCATGAAGGTGACATAGCTTTTTTAAAAAAGAGACTTGATTTATTCATATACATGTATGTATATACTCAGCAACCTACGGACCGCAAGAAGTGCCTTATTGTAAGCCCAGCAAAATCAGAAATGATCCTCTTCACAACAAAAACCAAAAAACAAGACTAAAAACTTCCAAATCTGAAAGGTCAACCACTAACATTATTACCAAGTGCCAAATTTCGAGGAGTTGTCCTGGACGCTAAACTCAGCTGGAAACGCACCAAAGAACAGAGAGTTAAGACAGCGTGCAAGAAATGGGGACTTCAGCCAAAATAACCCATTGGATTTACACAGCTGTAGTACACATAATGGATTACTTATGGGTCACTACTAAATGCATTGGTATGACCGGTATACAACCGACGCCCCTACCATCATATTACACCTACTGCCAATTGATCTCCACATAAGAAAAACAGTTCTATGTAGCGCTGTCAGACTCAAAGAGTCTGGATGCTGGAATCCCCAACCCGGTGGCCGCAGCAACGTCCTCACACTTCTCACTAGATTTACCTTATTTGCAACCGATTACACAACCCCCATTCTCAATTTTAACAAAAACTTCAACGTAGGGTTGCTTAAAAGGGAGGACTTGAAGAATGCAGACATCCGAAAATATTGCGATACCCGAAAATGCACTGCGGATTAGGCGCAGGCACTTTCTCCAGAAAGCTAGACATCTCCAAATAATATCGCCTTCCGGACCACGCCAGCGTTTTCCAGGCGGCAATCAAGAAGCCGTGCCCATTGACAACAGACAAAACCTTGCCAAACCTCGGTATCAAAGCCATTGATTCAGGTACTTCGTCCTCAAAACTAGTAAAGTCAAACTACTCTGGGTCCCTGGCCACACCGACGTTCATGGCAATGAACAGGCTGACGAATTGGCCAGAAGGTGATCACCACTGGATGGATCACTGTATAAGACCGCGCAGCAAAGCTAGGTATCCCCCACAACACCTTCTGCCAGCCTTATGTGTGCATGCCCGACCCTAGCAAGAGCTAGAAAAAAAAATAGGTGTATAGTGGTAAGAAAACGGCGCTCATCGCGCTACTTGGGCCTTCGAGGGGATGTTAAAAAATAATGAGAACAATAACTCATTGAAGGTTGTTTGAGGAAACGTTTAAAGGTGATCTCCGTTGGAAAGAGTTAAAGATTTCTTTAGGAAGTGCTCATAGCATTACACACCATAATTTGCGAATGAAAAACTTATCCGTGTGTTGGGTTGCCAAAATGCGTATGGACGCATGCAAACAAAGCCGACAGGTGATTTCGGAGGGCTCATTGAAATGGATCCTTATCGCTCGATTCATAGCAGAAACAACAATCAATGCCATGGGAAAGACCATCATTTCCAAAGAAAGATAATGAATTCCAAGAAGAAATTCGAAATATCGTCTGCTGGTTAGAGAACGGACACTTATTTTTGGGACTATAATGGAATTGTATTGCCTTAATGCCTGAATATTGGAGCCACTGTCACAGAAAGTTTGAACGCAGATAAATTGCGTAACGAAATTCGCTTCAAGTGTCCTCTTTCCTAAAGATAATTCGCAGGCACACAAGTCTGCAATTGAAGATGCTGACTTTGAAATCTTCGAATATCTCACATATTCACCGGTCTTTTATCGTCGAGATTTTAACTTAATTCGGCGATGAAAATAAACAAAAGAAGAAAATGGCCAGCGATAGATAGACGCTTAAAAGATTTTTTTAAAGTGTACACGACTAGGAAGTCTTGACTTACAAAAAAAAAATATGGCTTAGAAATATAAAATATGATACTGCTGACATGACAACATTTTGGGTCAAACTACAAAACGAAGAAAACGCTTTGGGGGAAAAATATTTTAAGATTTTGTTGGGAACCTTCAGATTCCGTGGGACTTATCGACTATTTTAACCAGTTTTCATTCGTCGACGGACAATTGAAAAAAACTTGAATAGCTTTTTATACCAAACATTTTTTTTGATAGAATTTAAAGCCTGATATGTATTAATATGAATTTTTGTTTTGTTCTGTTTTTGTTGTGTTAAATTTTATTTGTATTTTGAAAATCTACAGCGTTTTTTCTTCAAATCAACTTCGGAAAGTCTTTCAAAAAGTCCCATCGTTGGCTTCACACACGTTTCCATTAGTTAGAAACTCTCAGAAAGTCCGACTCTCGAGAGTTTTCCGTGACCTATCCGAGAGCTGCTCTTAACACGAAACTACTCTCGAGAGTGGCCTGAGACCTCTTCTCAGTCATTTTACCCTCAAGAGGAAATGCACCTGAGCACGGAGAACTTCAGAAAGCTCGTCAGCTTCCTCTCAGGCCATTGATGCTTGAGATCACATCTAACCGAGTTAGGACTTTGTATAGTCAAGGAGCGTCGACTCTGTTTGGAAGAAGCGACTGTATACATTCAGCTCTTATTTGGCTAAGAAGGCGTACTGTCCCTAAGGGATATGTTGCCCACTGGACATAATACTGTCCAATGCTTAAAACATTCTGATCTTCATCAGATATATCCTCATGATACTAAACGTCTTTCCTTTCAGACCGCAGTGTTCCAGAAAAACTCGTTTGTAATGGTTTTTTATTTTCTTTTACAGTGTCTCTCTTAATTCAAGGAGAATAACTGACGTGAATTTCATTTCATTAACGGAATTGCGAGAGTGACAAGATGTCAACTGCGAGATTTATGCCATAAAGTTTCATAAAATTAATTCATGTGCATGTCAACACTCTTAACTTCTAATCTGGCTCAAAATATCCAAAAGGAGGTAAAGATTTCCTCACAAAGTAGAAGGCCGGCTAAAATAATCAAAAAAAACTCAAGTTGACATCGCAATTTGTCTAATGACATTAACGTCACAATCAAGGCACATTTCGTGCGAAATATGGTATTCCTCCTTTTTTGGAATAACCATGCGCCTTTAAGTGTGCGTGGTAAACAGAGGCGATACCTTAAGATACACGAACTCTGTTTCATCAGCTGTGAAGAGCACAACGAATTTTGAGTGAAAGAAAACAAAAACAAAAAAAAAAGAGAAATGAAAACAATTCCCGATATACGAACATCTAATTGGGAATTATAATCAATGAATCAGACTTATTGTTCGTTCGATGACAATTTTTTTCTTCCAACCCAATGTGTGTACTTAAACAGCTCTCCTTTCCAACGAATGACCAAAAATGTTTTAAGCCTGATTTTTTGTACCTTAGAAAAAAAAAACAGAAGGTAAATCCATTGCTGTTGGCCTAATACGATTACCTGAGACTTAACCCGCTGACGGTCAAGACAAGGGACGGCCTGCAGACAACAATGGGGCCTGAAGAAGACGACCGCAAACTTCCTCTCTAAGCTAGGTGAATTGGATGGATGTCTGGGTTTCGTTGAATACGTGTCACAACACAGAGACAACCGAATGTAATTTACTATGAAAATAAATAATATTTCTGTTTGCATAGCATCCAGTATCGGAGAGAAAATAAACCCAGCAACAATAAGATTCGAATAAACAAGGTACGAGTATCTTTTGTATCTTTTGCTGAGCCGTAAGCGGTCATACACCGCGCATTTGTTGCTGTTCGTTGATTAAAGTCAACACAATGAAGCTTCAATTGCGAACGCTCGTTTTGAGGCTTAAAGCCGATTCTTCGTCTTAATTAAACGTGAAATATTATACTTTGTAATTGCAAAAGATGACAACGAGTATGCGAAACGATTGTCAGTCAACAATTTAGCGAGAGGCTGTGCTCGAAAAGCCCCGGCGAAAGCGTTACAAATTCTGATGTACTATGATCAACCTACTTTGCAATTAATTGTCTCGCCCACCGCATTGAAATCACTTCATTAATTCACGGTAAATAAAGTTTGCCAAATAATAAGGCAGTTAAACTGCTTATAGTCGGGCACACAGACGCACCTACGTGGCCAATCTGATCCGCAAATTAGCAATCTGAGTTGTAAACTTGTGTCTGCCCACCTCATGACAGTAAGATTTTTTCTTAATTTTATTTTTTGCTCTATGAACTCAACGAATTAATCGGTTTATGATTTGTGTGCACGAAACGTTCGCACATTAAAATGCATTAGACAGCGGATTATAGACTACATGGTGTGCATGTGATTCGAAGTGCCTGACAACTGCCAAAGCAGACGGAGACGGCATGCTTCCTTGTCTCTTTGTTAAAATGTCTTAATTAGGAAAATTCACATCGTTCATGATACTTTGTAATAAGTGGCCACTGGGATGGGTTTAAACGTATCAGAGATACTCACCGATGCTTTAGACGTTTAGTGTTACATAATAAACATCATGCATTCAGGCTTTGATGAGGAACTTAAATGAGATTTCATTTGAACAGGTCGACGAAATAAGTTCGAGATAAAAAGGCTGCAATTTATTTTTGTTGCTCGTGGAATTCATTCTGAAATTTTTTAAGTAAACATGACAATTTCATTTCAAAAGTACCATCAAACGTTTATCAGTTTTTGATAACCTAATGAATCATTCTTAATAAAGGGTTTTTCAACAGGGACGCTACAAAAGTAGAGCGACAGGGACAGCAAACGACGCCATATTTCTTGCCGTTCTTTTGACATTTCTCTTCAGTAAGGTTTGCCATTTCATGATGGAAAGATATACGAGCCAACAACGAGTCGAAATTATGAAAATTTACTACCGAAATTCGGAGTTAGTGGCCTCAACGTTAAGAGCACTACGTCCAATTTATGGTCGTCATAATCGTCGTAGCAGATCAATAATTGAGCGTCTAGTGGAAAAATTTGAATCCACAGGCACAGTACAAAATGTTCCCGTCCCAGTGAGACAAAGAAGTGCCCATAGTGTCGAGAATATTGCTGCCTCTGAGGCTTCAGTTGCAGAAAGCCCAAATGTGTCTCTCACACGTCGTTCTCAAGCGTTGGGCATCTCTGTGACGTCGTTGTGGCGAATTTTGCGAAAAGATCTTGACCTACATCCTTACAAGAATAAATTGACGCAAGAACTGAAGCCGCTTGACCACCAGAAGCGTCGTATGTTCGTGAATTTGGCTGAGCAACAACTTGAAAATGATTCGGATTTTCATCGAAAAATCATCTTCAGCGATGAGGCACATTTCTGGCTGAATGGCTCCGTCAATAAACACAATATGCGGTAGTCGTCAGGCAGCAATCCACACGTACTCCATGAGTCATCATTGCATCCCGAAAAAAAAACGGTTTGGTGTGGTTTATGGGCAGGCGGCGTCATTGGGCCGTACTTCTACCGTTCAATGATAATCGAACATTTTTGTCCCCAATTGGATGATATGGACTTGGAGGAAATGTGGTTCCAACAGGAGGTCCATGCCAACAAGCCAGCGACGATTGATAAACTTCGTGCGAATATCGAACGTGAAATTGCAGCAGTATCGGCCGATTTATGCTTGAAAACCGTCGAAAATTGGGTTCAGCGTCTGGACTTCTGCAAGCGTGCCCGTGGTGGCCATGCAAATGGCATCGAACGTACTTTCACAGGAATAAAGAATTTCACTGATATCCAAAACCGTTTTTGTTTTATTTAAAAAAAAAAACTTTTGTAGCACTCTTATTGAAAAACCCGATATAAGGTGGGAAATCTATTTTGACATTAACAACTCGATCAACTTTCAGAAGAAATGTTAGTCGATATTATGTGCAAACTACAGCTAAAGGGTAGCAAGCCCTTCTGGAATATAACAACAGTTTGTAAATGAAAAACAAAAAAAAAACGATTCCATGTTCCTACTCTAAAAAGTGGAAATGTTTAAGCTTTGTCTGTCTAAGAAAAAGCTAATATGCTTGCAGAATCTTTTGTTTCCAACTGTTCGTTAACTAGGTCCAATATAAGTCAAATTGAAAATTTGGTGGAAGAATCAGTTCGAAACATAAGCAATCGGCAAGTTAGCTTTGATGGTGATATTGTTTCACTGACGGAACTAGAAGATATTAAAGGTGGTCTTAAAAATCGAAAATCTGCGGGATTTGATAATATCACAAATTTGTATCTTAAAAACCTCCCAAAAACTGCAATCAAACTTATGCAGTTCATTTTTAATAATTGCATTAAAATAGGTTATTTTCCAAATAGCTGGAAACATGCAAAAATACACCCTCTCTTGAAACCAAGCAAACTAGCCAAAGATCCCCTTGGCTTCAGATCAATAAGTCTTCTATGTTCTTTGAACAAGTGTTTCGAGCAAATTATTAAACGTAAACTTTTCATTCACATGGAAGAGCATAATATAGTATAATCCCAGCTGAACAATTTGGTTTTCGCCCATTACAACAGCATAACGCATCAACTCTTTAGAATCAAGAGGCTTTGACAGGGATCACAGTACAGGTGTGGAACTGTGTGAACGTTGAAAAGGCCTTCGACTCAGTGAGGCATAACAGACTGATAAACAAAATGTCCCAGCTTAGTTTTCCAATACACCTTACTAAAACAGTGTAAGTAAAATTGAATAAAACACTTTCAAGCGTTCATTATATCCCTGCAGGTGTCCCCCAAGGAGCTGTCATAAGCCCAGTCCTTTACAACATATATACGTCTAATATGCCACATCCATCTAACTGTCATACTGCAATTTTTGCGGATGACACATGAATCTTTTCTTCGGATGCTTTTGGCTTCGCAATCGAAACTAATTTGCAAACTACTTTGTAAAATGGAAAATAAAATTTTCGTCAGATGTAATTGGTCTTAATATTGAAACCAATGTACAATCTGCCTTAAATACAGTCCAAGCGTACTATAACAATTTGAAAATAAAAATCAATGCTTCTAAGACCCAAGCTATATTTTTTACTTGTAAAAGAAAAGCTTGTCTGCTTCCAAGCTACAGACTTTTAATAGACGGTAGTAAGGTCGAGTGGAAATCGCGAGCGAAGTATCTTGGAGTTCACTTGGACAAACGCTTGACCTATAATCTCCACATACAAGAAGTCGTTAATAAGGTTAACATCACTATTAAGACTCTTTATCCTTTAATCAACAGAAAATCTTAGCTCGGCAACGAGAACAAATTACTGATTCAAAGCAATTTTTCAAGCAATTATGTTTTATGGATCCCCTGTATGGAGCAAATGTGCTTAGACACATTTACGTAAATTACAAGTCGCGCAGAACAAGACACTAAAAATGATCTTGAACCTTCCTTGGCATTTCTCAACAAATGAATTACACTACTGGGCGCAAATTGAAACTGTGGAAGCGAGAATTGCAAAACTCGCCGCTAAATACAATATTTCTTGTTTATCAGCTGATAACGACTTGATTTCAAATCTAGCTTTGTAAAATTTTTATCATCTAGTCTATTAATATATTCCTAATCAATTTTTTGTTATATTGTCTATTTATCTATTTATATATTTATTTATTTGTTCACTTTTAAATTTATTTATTTATTTAAATTTGTATTAATTTATTTATCTATTTATTTATTTACTTTACTTGTTTATTTATAAATTTATATATCTATTTATTTATTTATTTATTTTATTCATTAAATTATTTATTTATTTATTTACCAACTTTGTTATTGGAGTCAAGTTGTACTTATCTCAGCAACTGATTTGAATCCTCTTCTCTCTTGCCCTAGGCAACTGAAATATTTTGTAAAGAAAAATCAAATTGTACTTACTTTGGCCACAATAAAAAAATATCTATCTATCTAAATAAATGGGCAAAAGACACAGGCTATATTCTATATTGAAACTACCATGGTACTTCTCGAACATCCTCCTCCATGACTTGGCGGAAAAAGAATCAATTTGTGAAAGAATTTCCAAACTGAATGAAAGATTTTTAGCAACATGTAGACCTGGTTAACTTACTCTCTTATCTGATTTATACTTTTTTAATGCTCGTTATATTATTATTTATTTATTCATTTAGTTATTTAACATTAAATTATTTAATTTATTTATTTTTTTATTATTACTAGATTTACTATTATTTATTTGTTATTGTTGTTGTTATTTATATAGCTTTATTTACATATAGATTTATTTTTGTCTATACTTGAGTAGTTATATTATTAATTCTGAGTAAATTTTTTGATTTTATTTATTGTTTGTTCATATATTTAAAATAATATTTCGGTATTGCTTATATTTATTTATTATTAATTCAAAGCTGTGACAATTTTTTTTGTGTTCTTTTTACATGAAGGTTTTTTTTTAAGTAACTTTCCCCTTCCAGCTGTGGGATGCAAACTTGTGAGCCGGTCTGCTGATTGTTAACCAACCATACGCATATGAATTCGTCCTGTGAAATCAATGGGGAATATTGCGGCTATTATCGGAAGCGTGTGCCAAAGTCTGAGATCCTCAGCCGCCGCAGATCTCAACAACTGAACATCCACCCAATAAGCTTAGAGTTCTTAAATGTTTAAATGTTTGCTCAACACAACCATCATTTCAGACGACGAGCAAGAAAAATGATTGTATTCGAGCCAGCGAAAATCCAAATGTCAATTATTTGAGGTGGTTTTTGGAAGAGCGGCATTATTTTTTTTGTTTTTTTTTTTTGCGATATGACAGTGGAACGGAGAGTTCTGCCGAAACACGGCTTGAACTTGGACGAGCTATAGTTTCTAGGAATATGGGACTATGTTCCCCTTTAATAAGTATGTAATTGGTAATCGAACTGTGGTGGATCGAATGCCAAGAGGAAACAACAAACTGGTGATCAGAGTAGATAAACGACCCGCTGGAATACACGAACACCAATTCACACTAGATGAAATTGCAATTGTGATCATTGCTGACATGCTGATTTGATTGCATGTCTCGACACTGGATAACAACGAATAAACAAATCACACTGTTCATATCATTTGACGCACTTGAAAGCAGTAGGTGATTAACTTTCCACGAAGAATTGTCTTCAATTATTTTATTACACGATTTGCCAAAATTAATGAATTACTTCGCAACTTTAATCTTTTAATTTGACAAATATAAAAAAAAATAAACCAATAGTGTGGATTATACACTTGTATTCCTTTTTGGGCCACCACATCTCAGGTTTTTGACAAACAAAGCAATTGTGAGTCGAAATTTAAAAAGTTTGATTAGTGTAGCCAAATTTGCCTTCGTTTTATTTCGTCAGAGGGAGATAGGACCGATTTAAGGCAAACATCAACTAACCAAGCGTGTAAGACATAAGCATTTAAGGGCAGCATAAGCATTTTTTAAGGTGAGTGAGAAGCAAGACGTTTTCCTATTCATTGCATCGGATTTCAAATCTTAAATCTTTACCCAGGAGGGGTAAAACTGTTTTCTGCAAAGCTTAACCATCTACTTCGCACTTAGAGTGCGAACAGAAATACTGATCAACACATGTCCTGATACCACACTTAATTAAAATCAGATGAACACCGAGTGATTTCAACCCCAAAAATGGACTTCCAACAAGCAATTTATGATTTAAACGGCTTAATACCGTTCGAGATACATTCTGCATATTAAATATGAAATGAAAGACGATTGCGAAGCAGCCCCGAGCAAACTAACCAGACTCGAAGAATCCAAGTCTCAATCCGCATCCAAATCCGTAAAACCATTAACAACTCACGCACGTACTCAGCAGAAAATTGTAAAGTAATTTTGTGTTTTTTTTTTTGTGTGCTTCGTCTTGCCCTATCGGACGAAATGCGGAATTCAAAGGCGAGAACATGCCACAACGAGGACGGTAAGGATGATGGCAATGGCAACGACGACGACATCGAGGGCTGCAGAGCTCCTTGGATTAATGTCAACCGCAGGAACCTCAAGAGGAAATCGAAGACAAATTGAAAAAGAGAGAGCATGTATATTTCACGTGTAACGTCAACCCAATGATTAGAGATTGAAAAGTTGGCTTTTTGGGTGTATTAGTGTGATTATATGTTGGGCAAAGATTACAGGAAACCATCGTCTATTGGCCTGTTTCTTGATGGAAGACATGTCGCCCTGGCGCTACCAGTGAAATTTTAATTTTTTTTTTCATGCGGATTAGCAAAACATGTTTTAAGTCCCCATCAAATGAATGCAACAGCCAGGAACATATGGATGTATGTAGGTAGCTGCATTGTAATCGGATTATGTCGGTTTTCGAATACGTTTGAAAAAAAAAATTAATCAGGACTCGAACTTTATCTCTTGAACTTAAATAAAAATACACAAAGTCACTCGCGAATCTTGAATCTTGAGACGAAAAGGTTTGAATCTGTTGGGAGAGGGCTGTTAGGAAATCTAATTCGTTGGAACTCTTCCAGGACGACAACCTACTGAGTTTTAGCCGCTTGTTTGTAGATGTGAATGCCGATTTGTACTTAATATGTTTGCTTCTATCTACAAAGGAGGAGTACGGACCCCTCCTCCAAAGTATGGAAAATTATCACTACTCAAAGAGGATGATTAAATGTATTCAGCGAACCAAACCAAGCCTATTTATAAAAAGTTGGCCAATCCGGACTGGCGCAACGAAGGTTCCGTGCAAATGTAGGTATGTAGTTCGTCCATCACGGAAATTGTATCTCGCAGAGTTTTTCCGCTTTTGTTTGCTTTTTTGGTTTTTGGTTTGGCAGCTTTAAGGACCGCAGTCATCATCATCATCATGTGGCGTAAGCTGGACTACGGCCACAGGTCTGACCAATAAGTGGGAAAACAAGCTACGCATTGCCCACTGGAGAAATCTACCGGGACTAAGACAATCTAAATTACTGATCAATCCCCTCTCTTACAGAGAAAACCTTTAACTCAACAAGGTGAACATAAGAAAGCTGGTGAGCTCCCTCTCAGGCCATTTCCGTTTGAGATCACATTTGACCAAACTAGGGCTCAGTACAACCACCGAATGCCGAATTTTAGAAGGCGATGAAACGACTGTACACGTTCTTTGTGAATGTCCAGCTCGAACTTGGCTTACAAGGCGTATCTTCCTCAAAGAGATATGCTTTCCCTTGGACATTAGACAATTCATTGCTAAAGCCAATCTGACTTTCATCAGAAGGACGGAATGTCTATTAGCCTAAACAAACTCCACAAGACCGCAGTGTCTGCCACCTGGGCAGGGGCAGATATTTATATACTTAAAAAAAGAACCGCAGTTTTAAAATTTATGGTATGAATCTCAAGGTATCAAACCTTCATAAGTTTCTGAGAAAAGGAGCGATGATAAACAGACAGACTACGAAGTGATGCCATAAAGGTTTCGTTTTTTCTTTTTAAGAAACGGAACCTTTATTTACTTATTTATTTATTTATTCAAAATAAATATATAAAATAGCAAATTAAGCGTTTTGTATTTTAGAAAATTGTCAAAAGACATACCGTATATATTTTTTGCGAAACTAGACACGTGAACGAATTTCCTCAGGCCGTAAATGCGACATTGAGCTTCCTTCGGCCTGTTGAATCGCAATCTTCAAAAACCTTAAAGCCATATATCAGAATGGGAACCGCAAGCGTTTTTCCAAGCATTTTTGGTGTCTTAAAAGGGGTGTAGTCCTTAGTGACCCATAGTGTGCGAAGAGCGCCATACACTTTCCCAACAATCTTATTTATGTGGTCATCCCAAGTTTCGATTAAAAACGATACCTAGATTTTTCATACTGTCAACATATTCTATCGGAGAACTACAGAGAAGAATTGGAGGAAAGTGGGACAGATCTAGCGATTTTCTTTTTGAGGATTAAGTATAAGACCATAGGATTTTCCCCAATCATAGATTTTTTGTAAATCGTCGTTAATATGTACTATACATTAATCAATTTGCATTTGAGGGCAGCTACAAAGAAGTTGTACATCATCTGCATAAAGTTATATAGAGAAATTCTCAGGAACACCTGCAATTTCGTTAATGAAAAGACAGAAGAGCAATGGACCTAATAAGGAACCCTGAGGAACCCCTCGTGATACGGGGAGGAGGTCCGACATTTCGTCTCTGCTGTCGCTTGTTTTCTGCCAGATAGATAGGATGAAATTAGTTTTACTGTATGGGGTGAGAAACCATAAAATCTAGCAAGCTTTAAAACTTGAGCAACAAAGGAAGAGCAGAGACATTAGACAAAGAAAAGAAGAAAAATAACTGCCAACTAAAATAAAACACTAGACAGTCTCCAAACTCATATAATATGTATTGTCATTAAAAAAAAAAAAAGCCAAACGCTTTGCCGCAGGTTAGTAAACAAGCTGCAGACTCTTCGTAATTTCCAGCAATTCTGAAACGACTATGGTGAACTTGAACTGATATGATATTAAGGAAATTGGGTTTCCTTAGCAGCACAACTTTTGGAGAAAAAGTTTATCTGCCGTAAAAATTCTTAAAAATAGCAAAACTTGTCGGTTGATGTAAAGGGTGCACCTTGAAATGCAGCGCCATTGGCTCAATGAACAAGTCTATCCAGACAGCCGCAAACAGTTCCGTCTCTGGTGCAGATTCAAAATCGTTGTTCCTACAACAATCGCCTTGGATTCATATCGCTGAACATCCTCTGCAGCTCTTCGAAAAACCTTCACCTTAGCCCTCCATCAAAACAAATGCGACCAAAAGTAACCCCAGAAAATTCTTAGTCACAGAATTTTCATCTGCATTTGATAAGGTTCAGACTTCTATGACTTCGCAACCGGTTGGCATCATTCTTTCCTCGTTTGATTTCTGCTCAGGTGCTGTATATTTAATTAATTGCGGATCCTTGACTATCTCAGTTTGATTTCGGTCTCTAGTGACGATTTGCTTATTTGTTTTTTGTATCCCTTTTTTGTTGACAGCACGCGCAGGGTTAACCAAATGTCAACCACAATGGCGTTGAGCGTTCCAACGAAAAGATCACCGGTGTGGCTTAAGATGTTCCGGACGAGCTGATAAGGCTCACTAAAAATGCGTCACGTAATTGGCCATTTTATGGTAGTCTCTACGGTGTGTTGGAGTGCAAGAATTGAAGATATTGCCTCACAAACTGCCCACAAATTTCCAATTGCCCCTTAACTACGCTCACGCTCGCCTGAACCTTAACGACGATTTGGCTGATTCTCTTCATTTCCAACTGAACCGGAATATCAACAAACAAGCACTGAGAATCCAATGCATGGAGCGCTATTATCACCTGATGTGTCATCGGGCCTCATTTTTTCGAAGACGCCGTGATCGAAGATCGATACAGAACTATGATGAACGAGTTTGTTTTGCCGCAACTTGATGATTGGGAACTGAAGTACATTTTGTCTCGTTTTGGCGCAATGCATTATCCGATTTGACCGTTCCCAACATCTTTCTTTGGGGGTTTATCAAGTCACGGTTCTATGAGAACAATCAATAAACTGAAGAAATATCGAGAAATGCTTTTCGGCCACCCTTAACTTCGTTGTTGCACCATCCCACTGACCTGTTCTGCTCGAATGGTCCTCATACATATGTACATGTGCCCCTCATTTTTGAAAAAAAGTGAAACATTTTTTCTATTATTCGAGAAGACTCCTATTGAATCAATAGGGAATAAATTGTGAATTTTTTTTTCCAAAGTGATCGTAAGAGCTCTCGATGAATCAATTTTGAAATCGCACTTTCACCGGAAGGCATATTCTCATTGAATGTTTCCTGTACAATACAGCTTCTCGGCTAAAGAAGGGCAAAAAAGAAAAACAATTATAAATAGAGTAGAAAACATCTGTTGCTACATCTTCTCTCACTTATTACGCTACGATTCATTCTTTCCGCTTTCCCCCTTTCATAATTCTTTTCAATTGCTAATCAGAACAAGTTAAGAAGGCTTCAACTTGAATTTCCGTTCCACAAGACTGGCAACAGCAGCGGCTAATTTATATGCGCATGCAAAATATGTACATTTTGAAAAATGAAATTGATTCGCATCGCCCATATTCTCGAAAGTAAAACCAATTAAAAGTTTTTCACTTAAGTGGCTTAAAGGGGGTGGCTTGACAGCTTTGTAGGTGGCTCTTGTTGGTGGTTGGGTGGCGTGAGGATGTGGCTGAATGAGGGTTGATGGAACACACTGTGTAAAACGCAAAACGTTTGAGTGGTTCCTCTTGGATGAGAATTTAATTAAGTCAAATGGGCGCATTGGTGCTGACTGCCACCCGCACTCGCACCCGCATCTCAGTTTAAAAACAACTTGGAAACAAACAGAAAAAAAAATGTAAAAGAAAAATCGAAAGAAATTGAACATAATTACATCTGACAAGTATAATTAAATTCCTTTCATTGAAAATCCTCTTTACGATTGAGTTCGATATTGGTTGGGATCGAGTTGATTGCGAAGAATTGCTTAAAATAAAAAAATAAAACCTAGTCCAAGTGTGATTTCGAACACTTCAGAATTACTGGGTTGGCTGGTTGGATGAATGCCTGATTGAAGCAAGCCCATTGTCAGTCGGGTAATTGATTCCAATTAAAATTCTCCGGCAATTTAAAGATGACGTCGTATAAAGGTTTTGCGAATACATTCAAATGTCACTTGCCTTGTGACGCACTTTTTCGTTACGGGCTAAGAATAACCAAACTTTTATTTTTTACTATTGAATGACACATCGGTGTTGTAAACTTATAACCCCGTTACAGCATATTAATTTTTTTCTGCATTAAGGCCTCCGTTCTGACTGGAAGATTGCAAAGGTAATTCCTGTGCCGAAAAAGCCTTACTTGACTGACTTGACTGACTTTCGCCCAATAAGCATTCTGCCGTGCCTATCAAAGGTTCTAGAAAAGCTTCTTAGTACTGTCTCTTCTGCAGTCTGGTTTTCGAAAGCACCACTGTTGATCAACCGCCACAGTTAAGGTACTAGACGATTTTAGGATGCAATTCGATCGGGAGTATATCACTGTGCTATGTTTGCTTGATTCTTCTAAATCCTTTGATAGAGTAAATCATGCAACTTTATGCATAAAACTTCGGTTGTATTTTGGATTTAGTTAAAGTTCTGTAAGGCTTATCAGCAGCTATATCAAACAGAATGCAAAGGGTGTGTGTGAATGACTGTGCCTCTAATTATTCGGACTTATTGGCAGGAGTCCCGCAGGGGTCTATTCTGGAACCTATTCTGTTCTGTTTATATATAAATGACCTACTAAAAGTATGTCAAAATGTGTCCTTACATCTCTACGCCGATGATGTACTAGTACACTTAACTAGGCCCATTGGTCTGGTTGAGGATCTCGTTTGCAGGCTTGTTGAAAATCCATAACTGGTCTGTGTGTAATGGTCTTATACTTAAACCTAATAAATCACAGGCTATAATTATTTCTAATGAATTTTATGACACAGACTTGCTACCGCCAATATTTTTAGCGCACGTACGACTTAAGTGTGTAGACAGAGTTACCAGTCTCGGGTTTTAGATAAACAGAAGCCTTTCCGCCCCAGATCATGTGAACTATACGGGTCGACGCTCTTATGCAACTCTCCGCAAACTTTGGCTATCTGCGGCTTTCACTCCATTAGTAACAAAATTAAGGTGGGCAAAACCCTTATTATACGAATTATCTGTTATGCAGCGGTAATTTATTGCAAGCCCGATTCCCAGTCCTAGCATAAGTTACTTGTCGCTTTTAATGACACCACAAGATACGTATTCGGACTGCGGAGGTATGACCATGTTTCTGAATATCATCGGCTTATTCTTGAGTGCACTTAAGATGAATATATTGATATAAGGTACTGCATTTTCATGCACAAGGCCGTTCACAACCAATTGTCTGAGTACCTCACCGAAAAGCTTAAATTTGCTCGGTCGGCCCGAACATGTAACTTGATAACTCCTTCCTCAAGATATTTAAACTCGTCACGCCTTTTCTTCGTCCACGTCGCCGGCTCTAGAACTCCGTGAAGTTTTTTAAGACTGGATCTTTTAATTCAATAGAGATTTTTTGCCTTTACGAGACTCTCTTCCATAATCGAGTGAGTCGGATAGCCGAAAAGCTCGTTAGAAGTCATTGATCAGACAAAAAAGCAGCACAGCCGACGTGCCTTCGATGTGAGCACGCCAGAAAGTACACAAAAGCTAGTCGACGCAAAGAATAGCAGGCAAAGGGCTGTTTTAATTCAATAGTGCTACCACACAAAACATTAAAACTACAATGGTAACCCAAAGCTTATAATGTTTTTAAGTCAGAAGCCAGCTAGATCAAAGAGCATTAACATGAAATTTATCAGTGTTTTTAGTTAATAGTTCAAATGTCGTTAAAAAACGATTCAGTGTAATAAATGAAGTTCCTTAGTTAATCTAAAAAATTTATTCCTCAAAATGGCATTTAAGTATCGTTGATATGGGTTTTGGATTTTGGTTGAAGTTAAAAACAGAAACTGGATCAAAAAGCTGTTACTCACTGTATGTAGAGCTGCCACAGAGATATCAAATGACTGTCTCGGTGGGCAGTTTTCCATCCTGCCATCCAAGTGTCCCATTGTCTTGACCAACCGAGCTGCTGCTGAGCTCTTTTATATATCATTGAGCGCACAGGATAAATACTTGCGTATACCAGCTGCAGTTGGTGTATTTTTTGACCCAAATTCGCAATGCCTCGGCAACCCAATTTAAACTTTGCGATATTTCCTAACGTTGGTCAAGGGTTTCGTACCGCAAAACCCTTTTTTGCAGATATGTTTTTTTTTTTCTTTTTCCCATTGAGCTCTGAACTCTTCCTTTACTGCTCTCTAAGCATATTATAGGCTCAGTCTTCTTCCTCTGCACGCACTTCTCTTCATATCACACACTTCTTGTCTGGCTGATTTATAGTGCGGCATTGTAACCACATATTATTGACGTTTGTGAATGGCAATGACTTAAGAGTCATTCCTTAAAATGCCTTCTCTTCCATGTTGATGTGTCAAATGTTTAAACTCCTTCTTGATGTGTGGTGCAGCTTTTTAACATTTTCAAAATCTTGCTGCCACTGGAAAATGGTCAGGTCAGACATAAGCTCCTCTGAACGATCGCACATCGAAACAATCAGCACATGCTCTATTTGTTTGGTGGTTTAACTGTCTTGGGATAGACTTCTTGTCGGAATACAAGCAACTTTAAAGTCGTTGAGTCGGAAGGAGGTATCTGTTGTCGCTTTGTGCAGACTGTTCCTGCTCACATTAAAAGATGTTGGCCTTACCGGTTATAATTTAATGTTCCGAAATACAATTTTGAGGTTTATTCCAAGGATTCTTCAGCCTTTTTGGTTTGGTGTGGGCATGTCTACATACCAGACTAATTTTAATGAATCCTTGCTCACTTATCGGCTTGAATTTGACGACTTGCGTTCCCAGTCGTATTTCTGTGTGGTGACCGCATGTTGAAATGTGCAACATTATGTGACTGATGATTCTAGTGAGTTCACTTTCTGTATCGCCGCCTAAAACTGGGTGAGAGTAATTTCCAATATTTGAGCTCCGGGAGTGTTTTTTATTTCTCGGAGTATTCTAGCATATCGATTTTTTCGCATCGTGTCGCCTTTTTTGTTGAGAACCGTGAAAATTCGAGACCCCTTACTCCTATATTTTTTCTGGTTACACAATTGTGGTGTCAAGACAATAAAAAACCTCCATCTGGCCAAGATGGTTCACAGCATACATTCGTTCACCACTTAGTGAACACCAGAAAGTTGACACGGAAATCCACATGCGTGGAGTTAGTATGTCACCTTTTTCTTCCAAGGTAGACATAAGGATTTGAACTCTTCGAGTTCTCCTCTCGATTCGAGGAGTTGAATCATCCAACCCGCTCCAAGACAGCAATGAGTTGAAGAGATATATGGAGTTTATTCACGAATATTTCTTTTGATTTTTTCTGCAAGCTCATATCAGATAATAGTTTTCGGGAAGATTATTTTAAATTTGTATTGTTTTCATTACCCCCAATTAACTTTAATATTGCGGATAGTTCAAGTCGAAGCACATTCATCAAGTCGATGAGAAAAAGATTCAATTCAAATGCTCAAATTCAATGCTATACTGATTGCAAAAGTAAGTGCGGATATACTTAAAGTACAACAGGTTGCGAATAAGTAGATGGACCTTCAATTGTCCCCAAATAGACCCCAAAACGTTTGTCAACGTCCCAAATATGTCGAAAACGTGTCCCTATATTTAACTATTCATCATAAAAACACTTGGAATATTATTTACTGACAAAAATCATCATTCTATTTATTGTTTATTAAATTAAAGATATTTGCTTAATAAATTCCACAGAGATATCGGTTGTGTCTCGTATAGTTAAACGATATCAACAGAAATGAACCATACAAACACTTCATCCTGAAGGCAGACCCCGAAAAACAACTGCATGGCAGGATCATATTTTAGTACGAGAGTTTAAAAAAGATCCTAGAACATCTTCACGGAAAGTTGTGAATGACTTGGGACTCAATATTCATCCAACAACTACAAACTGTTGGTATTAAATGTTTTAAGGCTGCGAGAAAACATTTGTATCGAAGAAAAATAGGATAATATTTACGAAAGAGCATCTTAACTGGTCGATAAAGCCACGGAGAACAGTGCTTGGCTAAGAAAAAGCTTAAACCCAAAGTATTGCTAGGGCACAGTAAAACATGGTGGGGACAGGGGTTCCTCCGGTCAGATAATGGAGCCCAACTACCAAATTACGGGTATTTTAAATAGTCAAGAGTACAAAGATATACTGAAGGACATTATGCATCCATATGCGGATGACAACATGCCCTTGGGCTGGATATTCCAACATGACAATGTCACCAAACACAAGTCTAGGCACGTCACTGAGTGGTTAAACAAGGCCGGATTGTGTGTTCTGGATTGGCAAGCGCAATCACCCGATCTCAATCCGATAGAGAATCTGTGAGAAATTGTAGATCGAAAAATTCGGACTCAAAATTACTCCTCCAAGGCCTCTCTTTTTCCAGCTATAAAAGAAGAATGGTGGAACGTCGCAATGGATACAGTTAAGAATTTAATTGAATCCATGTTCCACCGATGTCAGGCAGTTCTTCAAAATAACGGATATCCAACAAAATATTGATTAATATAGTCACTATCTACTTCTGATAATTGTTAAGTTGTTTTAGTTTTGTTAGTGGCTAATAAAAAGATGGATTTGTTTCCGTTGAATTTCATATAATAAATAACTTTTAATTATTAAAAAAATAATGTTATTTTAGAAAGAATAATCAAAGTTTTAAATTTTTAAGTTATAACTTTTTAAAATAAATTTTTGTTCTCATGCAAAGTAGAAAGACAGATAGAATACTAAAAGTGGCTTTAGTTTTGTCAGACACTGTACATTCGGAAAGGTGACTCTCTTTCTAAGATTTCGATTTCGGGAGGCCTGACAATGACTTAAAGGCATACGAAAAGAAATATATTATTTATTGTTGAAAAACTTATCGGTTTGTATTTTATTGTATATTTATTGTAGCTGAAATTATTTACATTTTTTCATTATAAACCTATCAGTTCCTTTATAAATTTATAATATGGTTATGATGGGTTTTAAGTAAAATGCATATCGTATACTTAATGCACGATTTATCATAGTAATTAACTAAACGCTTCACAATATTCTTAAGGGTGGTTCCAAATTGTCATTCGAAATCCCGAAATTGTGCACCTGCCTTTTTTTCTTATTTTGCAGCTTTTCTTCTCGCTTATCAAAGATTGGTTAACAATTGGTTTACTTCAGTGATAAGCAATTAATCAATCAATCACTTTTGAAAGATTCTTCAGCTTCCGAGGGACTGTTTCTTTCTGACATCGACAGATAAGCGCCACAATGTTGGTAGGGGAAAATTGGAAAACTCGTAGAACACACACGCGTCCCTATGGTGTATGAAGTTGTATCCCTCTAGCAGGATTCTACACAGTTTTTAAATATACCCAGCACGCATGCGAGTACACATGACAGATGAATAAGCGCTGACAGTGATATCCTATGATTAATTACTTACTACGTTCAACTTTTTGTCACAAAAATATCGAAGTACTATATTTTAACATCCTTAAGCGCCATGTAAAAAGAAGCGGCGAAGCGGCTTTTTTTATGTAGCATGACTAGGTGTTCACTTAGCTTATTGGAGGTATCTTTTCAAAAAGATTCTTAAACAAAGCATGTCAAGCATAAATAGTTATAATCGATGTTAAAGTTAATTCGCGGAATTTTTACGAAACAAAAACTATTTATAGTATACATCGACCTTACTTTTGTTTTTAGGTTTCTTAACCCTCATTTGTTGGCCAGTATTCGAGTGATTGGAAATTTGCTTCTTGAAATATTTTGCTTGCACATTTTCTTGGAAAAATGCATTTGTTCTTTGAAGTTTGTCCGATTCTTTCCCTACCGATTTCTTCCCTTAATGATACGCCTTGGTATGCCTAGTAAGAGCAGTAACAGTGGCGCGCTGTTCCAGTAAGAAACTTTCCTCGATATCCCAAAATACGGGATGATTAATCTTTGCCGCCGAACTTCCATACGTATTTTTGAAATGTCAATCTCAAAAATCTGTCGGAATCAACAGAAGAAGTTCTCAAGGTTAGGTCCAAATGTAAGCCCGTTTTTATTTTATTTTATTATTCACTCGCCTTTCAGAGGACTTGAATACCCGATGTCGATTGTTCTTGAATTATTCCAGATTCTAATGAGTGGAAACACAAAACGCGCAAGAGTTTTCCAAACTCGAAGTATGCGGCTAAACAAGGCATCTCTGAGACTTAAAAAATTTAAAGAACTAAATCCAGGAGGAAAAGACGGGAGAATAAAGGGATTCAATTAAACTCTCAATAAATTAGTTTAAATCTCTTTTTTCCCCAGTCTCGAAGTTTTTCGAAAATCTTTGAGCATCTTCGATGCCAGTTCTATTTTTTTATGGTGGTTTGGTTTTAATTTTTTGCTTCAAAGACAGTTCACATAATTTTGTTTCTAGAGGCTTTAAATTCTATTCTGTTAAATCGCCGGTTTACCTTCTCCATACCCAAATCGTCGTCAATTTGTTCATGGAAGGTTCGTTTTGAAGTATTCTCGTCAGTGCTTCCTAAAACCTAAATTTGGTCGTACAGGCAAGTTCAGGAATAAGTTTTTAAGATGCTCAACTAAAATGTGGAACGCTTTTTTGCACTCGGTATTTTCTTCAAAAATTTTAATAAATTTAAAAAAAAAAATAAGAAAATAGATTAAAAAACAAAACAATGTGATATCAACGAAATATCTGATGGTCACTCTTCGGTCAACTGGAACAAAATTTTCAGCATTTTCCTATTTTTTCATATTTTAATGAATACAGTACTTCGCAAGGATAATGTACGATTTCATAGCACGTAACTACTAAAACTATCAAAATTTTCTTAAGATATCAGGACCACTAGAAATATCCGACTGTGACTACTTTTGGATCGCCCACCGTAAAATGAGAACAAAAAGTTTCATACTTACAAAGTAAAGGTGCATTTGAAAGTGATACGTACCTGCAAATAAAAAAATAAATATTTTGAATATAAGTTGAAAAATGTAGTCTTTAGAAAAAACAAAATTATTAAGTGTTCGTTTGTTTTTCAAACACACTTTATATTTTTTTCTTGCCAACTTGATCGTCTGATTTTCCCGCAACATTTATCGACCCACTGTACCGTATTATGATTTACTGATCTTATATACTATAAAAGCAGTACATTTAAATCATATGGAGTTCAGTCTTGTCAACAAAGTCGATGGCGTCGGACACTTGTCGAGAGACATTGCATTCTTTTCTCTGGTATTCGGTACAGTTTTCCCCTACAAAAAATATATATTAAAACGGAAGGGCTGTTGTCTTCGATTCTGCTATAAAGGTTAAGTAATGACAACAGAGTGATGAAGTTACTTTTCAAAAATAAAAAAGTTATTATACAGCTGGGTGGCACAGTTGGCAGAACGCCTGCCTTTCAATTGCTTCAATAGATAGGTCCCAGGTTTGATTCCTAGAGTATTGGTTTTTCGAATCTGATCCAGTCACCATTTGCCATTGGGATCAAGTTAATAGCACTATAACTGGGTTGGTCGACCAGTGATAATTGTCTGACTAATGGGTGGCGTTGTTGTAGTGGTTGTTGTATCGGCTTAGTTCCTAATTCGTGTTTTCAAAATAGCGGTTTGTGTAGATTGTGTGTAGATGGCTCTGGTGTGAAGGCAGAACACTAACAGCGGGGTGTTTAAGCTAAATCTTCCAAACTTTCAAAGTTTCTAGATCATAACTTATGTCAAATAAAATCCTGCGAATTAGGTTAAAGCAAATAGGTCGATATCAAAATCCTCCGTCCCGTTTCGAGCTCCACCCACGGAAGTGAGCTGAAACCAATAACACCTGAGTTTCCCAAACCACTACACAATCTTTCATTCTTCTCCTAATTCTTCCGTTCGCTCTGTGCTACACGCATCTTAATATCCTCTTGAAGAGCGAGCAAATAATTAAAAAAAACATGTACAAGCCTATGAAAATAAGTCATTAAAAATGTTTTTCTCAATTCGGACCTGCTCTGTGAAAATTAATTAAAAGGTTGTCATAATCCCATGAACTCGAAAACAAATACGCAGGCTGCTAGATATGTTTCTGGCCTAGGCAACCCCAAATGTTGCCAGGTGCAATCTGACATTTCCATTGGAAAGTTTAACATTTTTTAGCATAACATCACTCAGAACGTGGTGTCATTTAATCGTGAATTGTTTTATTTACAGAGGCTTGAAAAATTCAACTTGGCAAAAAAATGGAATTAACTCGTGAACACTTTCGTGCGATCAATTTCACAACTTTCGACGTGGATTATCTGGACAAGAGTGCATGGATGAACTTAAATCTTTGTATGGCAATGAAGCACCATCCTATAGCAGTGTTAAAAACTAGTTTAATGAATTCAGTCATGATCGACGTTCGCTCAAAGACGAATTCCGTGAAGGTCGTCCAAAAACGGGCGTTGTGCCAGAGAACATTAATGCCGTGCGTGAACTGATAATGCAAGATCGTCATGTGACGAACCGTGAGATAGAGGCATCCCTGGGCATTTCTCCCCCCGGCAAACATTTGATATTGCATGAACACCTGGCCGTAAAAAAGGTTTGTTCTCGTTGGATACCTCACAATTTGACAATCGCTCATAGAAAGGCTCATGCACATGTGCGATTGGTGGAAAGAAATGTTAAAAAAAATACGATCGCGGTGCTTCAAAAGACGTTTATAAAATTGTCACAGGTTACGAATCACGCATCTATGCGTATTAGCCCGAAACAAAACAACAATCGACCGTGTGGGTCTTCGAAGAGGAGCCAAATCCAACAAAAGTTGTTCGTGGAAGAAGCACTTCGAAGCAAATGGTCGCCTGTTTCTTCGGCAAAATGTGGTCGTGTGGCGACTGTTCCGCTTGAGCAACGTAGGACGGTCAATTCTGAGTGGTACACCACAATTTATTTGCCTGAAGTCTTCGGAGAAATTCTAAAAACGAACAAGAGAAGACGAATCATTGTTCACCACGACAATGCGAGCTCTCACACATCGGCTCAAATCAGTGCCTTTTTGACCGGCCAAAACGTCGAATTGATGAGTCATCCGCCGTACAGCCCTGACTTGGCACCCAATAACTTCTTTTTTTTCCCGCACAACAAGAAAAAAATGCGTGGTCAACGATTTTCGTAGCCAGAACATGCTGTTGAAGCGTTCAAAAACCATGTTTTGGAGGTGTCTCAATCGGAGTGGAAAAAGTGTTTCGACAATTGGTTTGAGCGCAGTGTATAAATCATGCTGGAGAGCACTTTGAAAAACAATAAAACCACTTTTTCATTATTAGGACAGAAATATATCTAGCAGCCTAAGTACAAGCACAAAAGTCCGGCTTTAGAACGAGTCCATCCTCGTGAAGTAATATTCTGGTCATCTAATGACCACCTATTGATCAAACTTGATAATTTTTTTTTTTTTCTCAAATTTGACGATCAATTCCTAAACTGTGATTCGTGACGCTAGTTTCAAAAACATGTTTCATATTCAATCTATGAATTATGATCCAGCTGAATACATATTTCTTACACAAAGAAACGCCTAACACGTAAATACTGCTAAAAATTATTCCTCCATTTGTGGAACCATCTCAAAAGGCGTCACAGAACGAAAAACAATTCGCCATAAATTTGACTAATAATAAGTTTTCGACCTAAATTCCATTAGAATATATGACCAATTAAAGTTAATCTGCGGGCAATAAAATATCCAAGATTTTTCAAGGAATTCTCATTTATAAATACAAGTTTAGCGCCCGATGTTGACACCTAATGAAGCTGAAGATGGATATGGCCATAAAAAGAAGCAAACGCGGTATAATGAAACTCGGAAAAAATAAACAACTTTGATTTAAGTTTATCGCTTAAGCCATTTTTAAATGATGCAATTGGTTGCATCAACAGAGAAGGCATGTATCGAAACACCTGATAAGACTCTAATAGTTATCGAATTTATTTGTTTTTTAAGTCCCCAAATAATCTCTTATCACCTCACTTAAAAACAATTTGTACTCAAAATCCGTTCCTACTCATAAAAAGTTCGAGATAACCAAAATGAAAAGAAAAAACAAAATATATTAAAGACTAGAACAATCGGTAACAGCGTTTAATCAATTTCCATGAACCGTTCTTTTGATCAACATTTTCATTCAGTTGATAAAAACATCTCACAACAATAACAACGGAACTTAACGACACAATTAAAGCAACTACCATTCAAGGCGGTAAAAAACAAAAATAAAAAAAATTACAAAAAAAAAAACAGAGTAGGCGTTGATATCATTTGTTTCATGTTTGCTACGCATATGGTATCTTAGATACGACATCATTTACAACTCAGTTAGTGTCGGCGTTTCTTAATTAGCGCCTTTGATCTACCTATTTAACCAACTGTGCCATCAAAGGCATTCAGCCGCGAGAGATCTCCCGCTTTCTGTCCGGTGGGACAAATTAGCGTAGCTATTAAAATTCTATACTAGATTCTTATTTTTCTGTTGAGCTTATAAATATCCAAGTTTATGATTGGTTCTGTCAGAATTAGATTCGCAGACCTAAATTTTTTGTCAACAAAAAAACAAAGGAAATTCACAGAAGCAGGACTAATAGCCTTTGTCCTATATTCAATGGACAATGGAGCACCATTCAGCATCGGAAATAATTTCCAGCGAGATTTAAGTCATCGTAGCCATTGTATTAGTGCCATGCTGAGAGATCACGTTTCGCCACCCCCATGTGACAGCATGAATGCAAGGTACTGTTCCAGTGATTATGACAAATTTCTACCACGTGGCATGTATGGCACAGAATCCTGAGGAGGCATTCACCATCGCAGCAAAAGGCCTGCACCATGACACTCTCAGTGGTATCTTGACAGAGCTTATCAAAGCTGTCGTCATTCTTTGCCTTATTTATTTTTTTCTCTTTCAACTGTCAAATGCAAATTTGTGTCGTTTAATATTTTTTTTATTTTTTTTTTTTTGTATTTGACAAACTGTACGGAGGACCCATCAAATTTTCGTATGACAGCGATAAAAGACAAATAACTTTTTTTTTTTTTTCTTTATCACCTTTCATTGAAATAATAAAGTTGGTGACGGTCGTATATACTTTGAGTGCTAGTAGTGCTGCCATTATACAGTGAGGACGAAAAGTTTGCGTTTACTTCAAATCAATAAATACAGACTTTGAATTCATCAAGTTTTTTGCGTAAAAATGTTTGAGCCTCAAGTCTGCATGTGTTTTTTAATGCACATTGCAAAGAGCGAGCAGAAGGATTAGGAAAACAATTGACAGATTATGTAGAGGTTTGAAACTAAGATTTTTGATTCATTTGCAATACATAAAGAAGACCTTTAAGGCTTGTAAGTTTTAGCTTAGTTCGCATTACTATATATACTAAAAAGTTGTGTGTTTGAAAGCTAAGTTCATTTTCTTACTGTCAGTGTTGTATTCACAGCAGAGCCAATGGCATATCACCTACACAAACCATTATTTTTCGCAACACGAACTAATAATTCCAGCAGCCGATACACTAACCCCTACAGCAGGACTTGTACAAACTACCATCTCGGGTCATCCACTCCAGTGATAGCGCCATTAATTTGATTCCAACAAAAAATGGTGACTAGACCAGATTTGCAAACAAGATATAAGTTCATGACACACTTGAGTGGAGTGTCTATGTTCTCTATGACACCTGCGAAATAATTAGCTTCGTTATTTTTTGAGAAGGTCAACGGCAAATGAGAAAACACGGGAAAGAAGTATGATTAGAACACGATTCGACTTTGATTCGTAATCTAGGTTTATCCAACTGCGCCACTGTATATGCACAAAACTTTGCAGTTTCATCCAGAGACGTACTGTGCCATTCGGATGAAAAACGGCCCATAAATAGAGCTGAGCATCCACTCTCGAATTAAAACCCTTCACAAAGCATCCAGTGTTGAAGACTCGTGTTTCAGATTTTACTCACTGGTTCAGTGGGCTAAGAAGGTAATTGAGCAATAAAGTTGTGTCTGCGACCAAACTGTCATAATACAAGAACTTTATCAAAAAAAAAAACCTTTGGGTTTAATGAGCAGAGCCTTACGGGCTGTATAGCGTATGGATCTAGCCAAGAGGTAAGTTCAGGTGGGACGCCTATCTAGCTATGAACGGCGATGTGAAAGTATAGCGGCACCGACTGACTACTCTGAATCAAATCTTTAAAATAGCAGTAGAAAACTCTTCGGGAACAAAGTCGTTAAGGTGCACACTCTCGTGTTACAAACAATTTGTGTAGTAAGCCCAGGAAATTAAGTTGTTGAACGATGACAATAAGACTGATTAATTTGGTTCCATTATTAAGGACCTCGTTGCGAGTTGGCTGCTGCACAACAAATTTTTTGTTGTGGCTAAGCGATATCTTTATGTTTGTTTAAATATAGATAATGTCCGAGCCAGAGTCCTGGGTATCTGAATACACTTCACATTGCAAATGGTTATCCATGTAGTCCATTCCAAAAGCTCGTAAGCTTTGTAGTTCTGAAAAGAGCAGTTTCCGATTTATGGTAGGTGATCTTCAGTTTCCAATCGTCACAATAACACTGAAACTTAACAAAGTCACGCGGCAAGTGTTACCCGATGACATCAACTTCTTTAGAAAACATTATTTCTAAACTGGCAACCTCCAAAACAGTGATCGAAAACTTGCAGGGCCTGTAATATTTCTAATCTATCTCTATAAATATGCAGTTGTTTCTAGAACAGTAGAAGATAGGACAAATGATAATCCTGACATTCGGTGATTTTGCCAAATTCGGCGAGATTATTTAAGTAAAATAAATCTGTAAATATGAACATGACTTTTTAGCCCTGAACACAAAATTTTCGCGTTCAGTGGGCTGAACCCGTCTTAGGAATCTTCCTTACATCTAAAAGTGTTTAAGCGCACCATGGCAAAGAGCGCAATTCAACTAAATTCATACTTTTGGAAGGACTCTTCGTGAAGAAACCTCACCTATCGAGACTTTGTGGTGAGATCAAGACAAAAATAAACTTAGAAAAAAGACTGAGAAACCGAAGATAAAAAGAGCAGAAACTGAATATAATTAAATCGACTTCCTAGTGAATGCAGTGTCTCAAGAATGTCTCAAAGGACATCTGCATTATTTTTAACTACCCGTGGTCATAACTTAAGAAAACAAGATTTAAAATCATCTTGCTTTGATTAAAAATGAGTAAGTGGTGTCTTGACAGGACATTAGACGACTTTCTCAATTGTCACACTGCGAATCATGACAACCTTGTGTAAAAAAGTGATTTTTTATAGCCTAACTAACAAGAATCCGCTTTAAAAATGTGTCATGCGGATTCACAATGGACTTTTCAGGTACCCGACCGTTCTTCTCTCATTTGAGGCTCAATCAATCACAAACACCTACACCGAATTTTTTCGGCGGAAAAGATACAAGCAAAAAAGTTTCTCGTAGTGAGGATTTTTTTTTTTAGAGGTTGATATTAGTTAATATCTTTTCTTATGGCACATATAATCCGAAATGAGGCTGATCATGAAACACGATGGGATAAGTTTCAATGGTCTAAACTTTGTCCAGGCAAACACAATGCAGCTGTTGTGCTTGAGGAAATTATTGAATAAGTTTTGATCAACCAATCCTTCTTCGGGCACAAACAAAAGCGAGTCCTAGATGTTCCAGCATATGGCTATGCATAAAACATACTTTCCTTACACCACTCAATTATATCTTATTCAATATTTATTCATACAACAATAGTTAGCGAGCGATATTACTTTGATTAACTTCAGAAAGATGAAGCATTTAGAAGTTAACAGCAGCCTAACAAAGTTTCAGAGTTCTCGGCGAAACACTTATAATTACTTTTATGACTTGTACTAGAAGGTAGAGAAAACTTAACTAAAGTAATGATTGTGATGAAGCAAATGCACTCCCAAGTAAAACTTAAGATTACGTTTGTTGCTAGGAATGATGATGAACGGAGAGGTGTCGTGATTCTGGGGCGAATTTAAGGAGCGCTGCGTATCGTTATCCAGTCGAACGTAACGCGCTGACAACGAGTTGATATTGAATTGTAAATATTAAAACTTACAATCAGCAATCAACAAAAGGATACTTCTAGATACTTTAAAACATAATTAATGAATCCATTAGATCCAACAGTAGAAACGCCAAGTGAAAATATGCCTTAAACAAACAAGTCGTTGAAAAAATAATATTTGAATACCCCCATAACTATTTTGAAGCTAATAATTAGTGATAATAATTAGTGAACAAAATAGTGAGCTGTGTTTTTTTGACTTGAAATTGAAATTATTGACCGAAATATTTACTGCGGGAAACTCAGACGGTATAAAATAGCTTTTGATCAAACCTTTCAAAAGAACGAAGATAGTTGAAATAAGTAAAATTGTATCAGAAAAAATTGAAAAAAGTTAAGGTATACCGCAAGGCACTGTTTAAGGAAATTGTTTACCGTCTTAATACTATATGCATCGTCTGTACGTTTGCATGTCACTGAGCTGCTCCTAAGAGACTTGATGCAATTTTTTGTCCCTGGATGGCTAAGATTCACTTACCAAAATTTTTTCAAGAACAATTAAACAATAAACCTTCGTTACGATTGCAGAGCCAGCCAAAGCGGCATGTTTCAAATTTTCAAAAACTACATGCTAAAATTTTTGAACATGCTTTGCAAGTTATATAGTATATAGCATAATAATACAGTAGAAAATTAATGCGAGCAAAAGACATATGAAAAAAAATTGTTAACTAGAAATTAAGTTTTCTTTCATTCTTTGAGACTGTTTCAAACACATTTTTTTGGAATTTTAGGTGATTCAAAATATTAAGCTGTGATTTAAGTTAAACAATAGTTGAAAGGCTAAGCTGCCCATTTTCGCCTCTTTGAGAGTAAAGTCGATTTGTTTATAAAAATTGACACTTTTTTTGGAATTCGAACTTATTAATGTGTGCTCTTATTTTGCACAGAATAAGTGTTTGGAGATAGTTGTTCAATTGTGCATGAAAACGTCTGTCGTTGACGACAAAACGACATATATCAGACTGCAAAATATGCAGGTACAGTATCCGAGCTCTTTGAAAAGCTTTTTAATTTTACTAAATCTTGTATGGAATTTTATGAAAAATACGAAGTATTATATATAAATACTTAATGTATAGTAAAATCTCACTTTCAGAAATCTTTATCGCATTAAAATTTTGATAATAAATGTGTGTTTAACAGAATGCAATTGTTGCAAAGTGTTTTTGATGAGTGCATTGAATTTGGCCTCTGTAAAATAAAGACAAGTCATGAATATTGTCGTTATTAGGGATAACTTGATGAGGATTCATTCGTTTTTAGCTTAGAAATATAAATTATTTTAGTTTATATTATTTAATTTAATAATTTTAAGTTGATATTTGTGTTGCAGCTAACAATCAACTAAATATTTTATATTTATATTAATTTCTTGTTATTTAGTTTTTTTTGTTAATTTAAAACAATTTTTTTTTTTTTTTAAATTAACTATACATAAAGATTATCTATTTATAATTGAAATGTACACAAACTTTTGTTACTTACTGTACATAGGAACGACATCACAAATTATGGTAGCAGCACCTCACTCACCGATAAGGTTATTTTAAGCAAACATATTGACTATGAGTGACTGCCTGTATTCCAGGTAAGTTCACTTGAATATCTACGGATTGGGGTGTGCCTGCACTCGAAAAAAAACAGGGGATGGTGGCTCTTTATTTGTGCACCATCTACTGAAAATATTATTTGTTTATTTTCTACCAACTCAAGATAACATAATGTCAGGGAATTGTTAAAAAAAATGGATATAAAACACTGCTGACGTGGATTGATTAATGAGTTTTGCGTTCGATTGGTTTGGTGTCGATAACACGTGAAAAACTGTGAGAACGTTGGATATTCTGATAGATGCTTTTTTGTTGAATAAAATAATGTCTATTTGTGGCCTAAAAAAAATTGTTTTATTGATTTGGAGTTACAATGAGTAATTAGGTTTTTATTGCTTTTCATTACAAAATATGACACATTGGAAAGTAGTCACAGTTTTCCGAAATTATCTTAGGGGTTGATTGCACATTGCGGTCGTGGCAGTTAATTGCTGGATTAATTGGACGCCATACGCAGCAGTGTAGCAACGAAAAAAATGACTCAGCCTCTAACTCGATTTTTGCCTGCTCATAGTCTTGATTTTATAAATCAATGTACGTCATATGCAGGGATTTCACGAGTTTATGCGGAGAATATTCATACATTCAAAATTAAACAATAAACAAATATTTGTATTATTTTATTTTCTCTTAAAAATTAGTGATATAAGTTCTAAAGCTTACTAACCAACCTAAGGTCCTCGATATATATGCATACTGAAAGATGCTTGAAAAGTGGAACTTTCGCACTCAAATTCACTTGAGGAGTTGTTGAGATGGGTTGCATTTAGGGTGAGCCATCTGTTGGTTTCATTTCAAGAAGGATATAAAAACAAATTATGCATCGATTTATGATATTAAAATAGTAAACTTTCCTCCTGTCAAAGGAATTTAGATGGTCGATGGGGACCCTTTTCACAAATTGCCCGACACCTCTTGTTCTTGAGTGTGTGAACCTTTTCTTTTTAATCCGCATAGAACCGATGTACATGGTATCACAACACGTAATTTTACAAGACATTCTTTAAGTTTATAAAAAAGAATCCTGTCTCTTCGTAAAGAAGATTGCAGATGATTCAATCGGTATTCGGAAATGCTGCTAAACGATAGTTAAAAAAAGAAAGTGAAAAGCTATGAATTCAATTCACTTTTAGCCGATTAAGCCATAGAAAAATTAAAAACACGAATTTGCGGGTGCTTTTGAAAAATGACAGATATAGTCTCCTGTCAGGGATCATGCACAGGATCATCTGCCGAAAACGCAACCATACCCGATCACTGAAATCTCAAGTTAAGGCGTCCTTTCTACGGCCCTATTTTCTGCAACAACTGTCGAGACATATCCCTTTTAACGTCGCTTACAATTTGTTTTCCAGTTTATTGCGTGATTTTCTGCATCCATTTTGAAATACAGTGAAAGCTCTACTTCCGGACAGCTCCCATAAGCGGACAATTCTCTCACAAGGACACTTTAACCAATAATTTTCCTATATTTTTCCCATAAATTACGTTCCAATAAACGGACGCGGACACTACGCTGTTATGTTATTAAATCTCCCACAAACAGACGCAAAAGTCAAATACTTGTTTGAATAGTTTGAATTAAAGCGGTAATTACGCCTTTTTATGTTTGAAAGTATATCCTTGCTGAATATCATTTGTGTAGTTAGGTAAGTTTTACTGCATTCGGTTTTTCTGCGCTGACGAATTCGGATGTTGATAGCTATAATGGCACCACAAAAAATAATGCTTTCCTTAAAATAAAAATTGGAAGCTGTGAATGTTTTCGACAAAGAAAGACTTTCAGCTCGCGATCCTGAAAAAAGGATGGTTCATTAATTCATTCAAAAAAATAAAGAGGATATACGATCAATATGGCAGTCTGGATTAAAAATTAATCAACATAAATGTTGTCGAAAATCGGAAGGTTTACATTTCGACAAGATATACTTTAAATGGTTTGCGAGCGCTAGAACTCAAAACATATATCCGGACAGAAAGCTCACTACTGCGTTGTTTGTTTACATAGAGAAGGATGTGTACATTTTCTGCCATGCGCTTCCTAATAAAACTCTAAGTTTGAAATCTGAAAAATATACTAGTGAAAAATTGCCTAAGCAGAGACTTACAACTTTTTCTTGTGTGAGCATGGCAGGATGTTAATAGCAATTGTTAGTGACCGGCAAAGCGGCGTCTTCGAGCATTCAAGCATGTTGCTATCACTGACTTACCAGCAATTTGTAATCAGGGGATCAGGGGATCATTCAGAATGATAAATTTCATTATCGAGATTAAGTTTTAGAGCGCATCTTATCAAAAGTTATAAGTGTTATATCTGCATCAGAGCTTTCAAAGACTATTAATGTGATAAAAGCATTGTCCTTCATAAAGACATGATGGAACAAAGTGACATAAAGAATTGTTTCGTTAGGCTGGGTCCCAGAAAAGTGACGATAATTTTACAAAGTTTGATTCTGAAGATGATTTACCATTGTCAACACTTTCAATTTTTTGAGCGGTATAATCGAGTTGGAGCCAAAAAATGATCAGAATTAATAGCCATCAAAAAAAATATTCAAAAGGAAGACCACAATATTGAGATTCGAAGGGAGGACCTTGAAGGCGCAAACGACAACGGAACTTACAGCAGTAAATGAGAAGGGGAAATGGAGGCCATTTCCCAAGAATTTGTTTCTATAGTCTAATTAATATTTTTATTTTATTTCTTCACTTACATAAACACATGCAAAAATTGAGTTTATATAAAATGCAGTTTATTTCAGTCAATTCTCTCCAATAACCGGACATCTCGCATAACCGGACAAAAAGAGTGCCACCTTGAATGTCCGCTTAGGGGAGCTTTCACTGTACTTTGATCGGCCAATACAGGCAAATCAAGACTAGACCAAATTTTCACAAGTTCTGGAAAAGACATGACATATCGCACTTAGCAGTTTGGACTTCGAACCTTCGAACTAATCATCACCGGCAGCCAATTCTAGCAAGGAGAACAAACACTGATATAATTACTTTAACATAATTTCTAAAGAGAAGCTTTCCAGGTGATTGAAATAGAGGCCAGAAGGGTTTTTCTTCAAATAAATTAGGAAGCAGCAAAATACATGCTGTCGAGAAGAAATTGATCAATCGAACAAAAACTGGGACATAACATCACAATGGACATCTTCAACCTTGAGGTAATAAGAGAGTATACCCATCTCGGGACGAATGACGATTCAACAAATGACCCCTTGGAGACCCGACGAAGACTCATTCTTGGCAATCGATAGAACTTCGGTTTATCGAAACAACTAGAACCAAAACTCCAAACTGGTACCACTGAAATTATTCTCTACAAAACGCTTATCTCTTTAGTTATTATTTGTGGAGTTGACCAATAGCCAGACAGCTGATCAGGGACCTGCGGAAGGAAACTCCTCGTCGGATACACATTCCTGTCTGCGAGGATGACAAGGCAAATAGAGGAGAAGGTACAACGGCGAACTCTTCGAACTATATAGTGAAGAGAAAACCAGAAACTTAAAGAAAAAATGGATGACCGAATATCCGGTTCAAGGAACAAACAATCGCCTTGCCGGACACTTCAAGCAAGGTGTCCGGAACTCAGAATCAGTTCTTCAAAATAATATAATGTAGAACTCGAATGCAAGCTTTGTAAAAAAGGAGTATAAAAGGCGTCAACAAAGTTTGACTATTTAAATTTAGTCAAAACAGAAGACAGTTATCATGGCTCAGCCACGGTTGTAATCGGACTTGGCCCCATGCGAGGTTTTCTTGTTCCTAGAACTAAAAGGACCCATGAAAGGCCAGTTCTCAAAGCCATAACAAGGCTTAACATATCAGAAATGCTACCAGGATTGGCAAAAGCACTGGCACAATTGTATTATGTCTGATGGAAATAACTTTGAAGGGGACATAATAGATATTGATGAATGAATAAATATTTTTGAGAAAAGTCACATTTTTTTGTGAACTAACCTCGCACTCAAATTCCTTTTCAAGAGCCAAGGAAAAATTCGAATTAAAATGACGATCACTCTTTTTTTTTTGTTGAATATTGTTGACATTTTGGCTATACGAATATATATTCTTTTTAACATTTCACAACACGTTAAGCCTTAAGGTTTCTTAAATAATTCAGCCTGCTTTAACTCTTCTTGTTTTGTGCTTAGAATAAGATGCAAAGCTCTAACAAGGTTTGTTGGACAGGTAGTACTAAGATAAATGAAACTCCATTCGATGCGGTTGAAAAAAGCTATCATAATGAACGTATTGAACAAAGTGTGCAAGTGGTGCTCCAAAGTCACGATACAATGCAATGCATTTGATCCTTACAAAAATGTAAAAAATACTGTTCAATCTCCTCTCTACCATAAACTAAAACTCCTCAAGTATTAATTTTCATTTCAGAAAATAAAAAAAAACTTGTGCCAAACAGAAATTAGATCAATTTTCCGTACACCACAATTTAACTTAAAAGCCAAAACTTATTCATGTACCAGTAAACCTTAAAATATCAAATAAACAGCGAAAGTTTTTTTCCTTTCGAATAATTTACAATTTTTCTTTATCATCACGACTAAAGTAAAAACGCCAAATTGTAATTTAAATTAATTTCTTTGTCCTGTTTATGTTTTCTTTATTTTTTTTTTCGTTTCATGTTTCGCAAAGGAAAAAACCATACACGAGATAACATTAAGAAAACCCCAAAAGGAAAACTTTCTCTCGAACACGATGCTTGTTCGTTTTATTATCCCGAATTCGCCCCAAGGGATTTCCCAAGTTTTCCTCTTCCTCTTCCTAAGGCCTACCCTTAAATTTTGTCCTCCAGAAAAAAAAACGGAAGCGAAAAAGAAAAATTGTGAAGAAGGACAACAACAACTACAAAACCGTTGCGAACAAGCTCAAATATAGAAGCAGACCATTTACAAAGGCAGGAAAACAAGTCTCTCGGCGTTGTTCTACAACTTTCAGCTTCACTAGAAGCAAGTGAAGAAGGTACATTCATATATTTTCGTTTTTTTTTTTGCGTTTCAGTTCGTCCTTTTTTTTATGAAATATACTTTTTGTCTAGGAAAGGAAAGGAACAAGCAAACTCACGACAAAGTCGATTTTTCTTGATTTTCCCTGATTTTTCCTCATTTTCTTTATGATGATTTCCCAGAGTGACGAAGACGACAACGTCGGCGGCGGCGACAACGACAACAACAACGATAATGTCGTCAAATGGGGTTGTGCTGCTTATTTATTTTATTTGATATAGTTTTTTTTTTTTTTGCTTCTTCTTCTTCGGCTAAAAGAAGTTCTAGATACATTTACTTTGTAAATGTGTAGGTGTTGGTTTTCCTCATTTTCCATTTCCAATCTACGTTAACTCCGAAGGGTAGTTTTCTATTTCGACTCCTTAAATTCTAAGTTGCAAACGAGCAAGACATATCACCCGGCGGAGCTCGGGTCGTTCTTCTGTATAGCTGATGAGGGTTGATGGAAAAATATCGTGCCGATTCGCGCTGTTTCTCTCTAACGTCAGTGGTTCAGGAGAGAATTCAGAGTTCCGTAAAGTGTTGTGGATTTTCTCAATAAAAAAAATATAGAGATTTTCATTTTCTGTGTCGGTTTAGATACACAGAGAGTACAGGGCATTGGGGTGTGAAAGGAGAGGCCGCCATGGTGGATGTAGAAGACTTAAATAACTGAACAGAACAGAGGAAAGTTGCTCTAAGGGTTGAAAAGATTGGGGTTAAGTTTTCGTGCATTTATTTTCTGAAATGGGGAAACACAATAGTGAATATTAAGGGAATAGACATTTTTGGGGTGTTGATGAGGTTCAAGGACAGTATAGAACTATTGTGTTTGCGGCTCGACAAGGATTTTCGATTGCCAGTAGTGAACCATTAATTTTTTTCCTGATCTGATGTTTGAATGAAAATCTGAAAGAAGAGCGGTCATTAACAACGGATTTGGAAAACATTTCAAATTGTTGTGAAGGTACATTAACGAGTTTTAATTTCTTTCTTCTGCCAAATTTCTGTTAAAGTAAAAGTGTCTCAAAATGATGGAGTTATCAAATAATGTAAATTCTTGGCACGATATCTCATTTTGGGACCATAGCCTTTATGCCCAATTTACTATAAACGCGTTACATGTTCTCTCGCACCCAATAAATATCAATGAACAAAGCTTTGATCATTTATCAATAATATCGTCACCAATAAATTGAACAAAAATATGGCTCCTGATTTAAAGAAAGCAAACCGGGGGCGATTAAAGAGATTTCTTAAATATAGGTTGATGTTAAATGCCGAAATCATAACAAAAGAGCTGATTGATGAAAAAATTATTTTCTTTACATCAGCTGTGTTCAGTAGCATAGACAAATCTTCACCAAAAAGAGGTAAACACAATAACATCGTGAACATACTTCCTTTTAAAATATTTTTCAAGAAATAGATTCGGAAATTTGTGGTCCAGAATACGAAGCCGTTCATATCTGTGAACGACCAAATTGTTGACCAACACTTTAAAAGCCCTTATCTTCGAGTGGAGAAATAATCTTTGGAACTCTAAACTCCAGCGGTTAGAAAAAAGAAACAGACCCTTTTGGAGCATGGTAAAGATTAAAAAAAAAAGAAAAAAAATCATATGCCTGCTTCGAAAGCAAAAGCATTAGTATACAGCTTCTTCACTAACAATTGAACATCAAGAAGCCTTATAAGTAACCAAGTGTAGAATCTGGCCTTGACGCATTCGATAACATGAATTAATTGACGCATTTCCTATGAGCAATGAAAAAAGCTTTATTACAGTAGACGAAATGTAGTGTCTCATCAAGTCACTTCAACCCTTTAAATCTGCTGGTTGTGACGAGACCAATACATAAGACACCTTCCGAAGATTGGTATTGAGTTCGATATACAACGCTTGTTTAAAATTGGGAACTTTCCTAATGCGTGGAAATCAGCTAATCATACAATTTCGAAGCTAGGTAGAAACACTAAAATACCTTGCAATTATAGTCCAATCAGCTTGCTAAGTTCACTTAGCAAAATCCTTGAAAATAAATCAAAAACGAATTGAATGTGCATTTGGACGACAATAATATCTTGCCACCTGAGCATTTTGGTTTCAGATCCCTTCATAGTTCGGTGAATCAAATACACATATTATCAAACTGCATTAAAACTTATTGTGAATTAAGGAAAAGCACAGGTTTAGTCTTTTCAGATGTAGAAAAAGCATATGATACCGTTTGGCAAAGCGGGCTTCTTCATAAAATATACTCACTGAACTTTCCACCCTATCTTATCAAAATTATACAATCCTTTCTCACAAGACGAAGTTTTATGGTATTTATCAATGACTGGGTATCTAATTCATTTCCAGTAAATGAAGGAACTCCCCAAGGTGCAGAGCTATCACCAGTACTTTACACTATTTACAACTAAGACTTCCCTCGATTTAACGACTGTCATTTCGCCATGTCTACAGATGATACATGTATATTCTCACATATAATCACTTGCATCGGATTTCAGTAATGAAAAAAATTGCAATCTGCTTTGAACGAAATCAGTTCATATTTTAGCGACTGGAGAATAAAAATGAATGCCTCGAAGACCCAGCCTGTCTTCTTTCAAGAAAAAGAAAATCCTGCTTCTAACCTAACAACTCTTCAGTTATCTACAGTACTCAGTTTGAGTGGAAGTTTGATGGAAAGTAAATTGGAGTCAACCTTGACAAACGTCTCACCTTTGGTCCTCTTGTTCGAGAAATGATACATAGAATAAATTGTACAATAAAAACCTTGTACCCGTTTAAAAACCGAAAATCAAAGTTGAGCAATGAAAACAAAATTCTGATATTTAAAGCAATTTTTCAGGCAATCACATTTTATGGTTCACCTGTTTTGGGGCATATGTGCAAAGTACCATCGAGTGAGTCTACAAAGAGCCCAAAACAAGGTACTGAAAATGATTCTTCACTTGCCGCGGCATTAGTCAATGGACAAACTCCACGAAATAGCAAACTATTTGAAAGATACAACGCTAGATGCAGAATATCAGACAAGGCATTAATTTCAAAACTAGCAACTGAAGAAAATAACTTGGAGCCTGACTAGCAATTATGATATATTATTTCAAATTTATTTTTTATTATTATTATTTATATACATATTTATTTATTATTTATGGTTTACTACTAATCATTTATTATTTAGTATTAATTTTTAAGTATTTAATATTTAGCACTTATAATTATTTATCGTTAAATATTTATAATTTATAAACATTTGCCTGCCGTACATATTCCAATATGTACTTTGTTTTGCAGATGCAATGTCAGACCCCTTCTTTCAGACCAAAAGTCAAAGAGTAAATTTAAACTATTTGTTGTATTTTTCTTTTTTATTATTACGCATTTTTTTTGTTGTAGCTTTTCCTTAAATAAAAAGTATATTCCTGTGATAATAAGTGTAATAAACATTGTAATTATTTCTAGTAGTAATAATAATTTAAGTGTACAGTGTCTCTAAAATGTGCAATAAATTTAAGAACTAAAATTGTTATATTAATATTTCACTACAATAAAATGAAATAAAATATGTTCAGCACAAATTGAACTTAAAGTTCATTGCCGATTTTGAATGGTCAGACGTTTTACAGTTGGCGCTGATCGAATTTGAATGAAAATATTAATAGTGGCAATAAACATGGTTTGAAGGGGCAAGTCGAACTATTGGCGGAAACCACAATTCTCATATACGTATCAACTGTGAAGTTAATCGGGCAAACTATGGGCCTATAAACATTTATACATTCGCCGTTTCTTGACCTCTCACAGAGCACGCCCGTAAGATTCTTTATTCACAGCGAATTTTCTTATTTTACTGCATAGAAAATTCCGATTAAAATCAGAAGGATATTTAAAGGGGAGGGGAAGGGACTGGATTGTTGCATCGGTGATCTACTAAATCTTGCTGTCAGTTTTATCTGCGGCTTTTTTTTGTTTCTTTTCTTCTTAACATAACTGAAGGGAGTTCAACTTGCACATCTGCGTTAATAGAGATGCAGCTTAAAACCTCTAAAATAGCGTCAGATAAATAATAATAAAGAAAAGCGGCATGTTGGATATGCAGGCGAGCACATGGCAAGACCAGTGTTCTGAAACCAAAGTTCACTGGGTATAATAATAAAGCAACCCACTAATAGTGGCTAAAAGGAAGGTTGCTCGCCACTTAACCTCTATTGAAGTGTTCCTAAATTTGCAAAGAATGGAATGCTTTGACAATAATAATACTTTGTGGTACTTAATTCAAAAAATTAATTTGGTCTTCCGTAAACTGAACTCCTTTTTGCTACCACCATACATATTTTTTTGCAGTAAGTCCTCGATGAAGAGTTTGACTCTTTTTTAAGCTATGATGATAAACTGCAAACAAATGAAGGCTCCTAAATATAGTGCAACTAATTGCTTCTCAAAATGATATGGTGAGTTCTCCTAGAGAATCGGAGACGTTTGTTAGTTATCTGATTTTGGGAAAAGTACAAATTGTACATGGGGAACGCAAACAAAACCGTTTGAAGACTGCAACTGTAAAGGAAAATTGAGGAACTTATTGACATGAAATAATAAATGAAGCAAATTTATGTAGAGACATATCATTGTTTTTGCCAACTCGTGCAGCGAATCTGAAGCAGAGCGATAAACACAGGCCCAGATCCATAAACATTCTCCCGAATAAGGATTAGGTCTTAGTGAAGAAGTTGATCCCAATCAACGCCATAAAGCAAAAATGCCACTGGAAACAATTTGTTCCCTGTTATTTTGTCGTCCAAAACGCTAGGGAATAATCCGTTGTATAACATGTTCATGGAAAAAAGTTTACATTTTTCCTTTGCGATTGGGTTAGTTGCTCACCGTCAAGAAATAAAATAAAAAGGACTATGGTCGATATCAGAATATTTTAAGCCAAGCAAAAAGGATATAAACCGAGTTGTCCTTACTAGATTTCTCGTTGCATCCGATTCACTGCTTTCGATTAAATCCGCTGATCGAATTTGAATGAAAATATTAATAGTGGCAATAAACATGGTTTGAAGGGGCAAGTCGAACTATTGGCGGAAACCACAATTCTCATATACGTATCAACTGTGAAGTTAATCGGGCAAACTATGGGCCTATAAACATTTATACATTCGCCGTTTCTTGACCTCTCACAGAGCACGCCCGTAAGATTCTTTATTCACAGCGAATTTTCTTATTTTACTGCATAGAAAATTCCGATTAAAATCAGAAGGATATTTAAAGGGGAGGGGAAGGGACTGGATTGTTGCATCGGTGATCTACTAAATCTTGCTGTCAGTTTTATCTGCGGCTTTTTTTGTTTCTTTTCTTCTTAACATAACTGAAGGGAGTTCAACTTGCACATCTGCGTTAATAGAGATGCAGCTTAAAACCTCTAAAATAGCGTCAGATAAATAATAATAAAGAAAAGCGGCATGTTGGATATGCAGGCGAGCACATGGCAAGACCAGTGTTCTGAAACCAAAGTTCACTGGGTATAATAATAAAGCAACCCACTAATAGTGGCTAAAAGGAAGGTTGCTCGCCACTTAACCTCTATTGAAGTGTTCCTAAATTTGCAAAGAATGGAATGCTTTGACAATAATAATACTTTGTGGTACTTAATTCAAAAAATTAATTTGGTCTTCCGTAAACTGAACTCCTTTTTGCTACCACCATACATATTTTTTTGCAGTAAGTCCTCGATGAAGAGTTTGACTCTTTTTTAAGCTATGATGATAAACTGCAAACAAATGAAGGCTCCTAAATATAGTGCAACTAATTGCTTCTCAAAATGATATGGTGAGTTCTCCTAGAGAATCGGAGACGTTTGTTAGTTATCTGATTTTGGGAAAAGTACAAATTGTACATGGGGAACGCAAACAAAACCGTTTGAAGACTGCAACTGTAAAGGAAAATTGAGGAACTTATTGACATGAAATAATAAATGAAGCAAATTTATGTAGAGACATATCACTGTTTTTGCCAACTCGTGCAGCGAATCTGAAGCAGAGCGATAAACACAGGCCCAGATCCATAAACATTCTCCCGAATAAGGATTAGGTCTTAGTGAAGAAGTTGATCCCAATCAACGCCATAAAGCAAAAATGCCACTGGAAACAATTTGTTCCCTGTTATTTTGTCGTCCAAAACGCTAGGGAATAATCCGTTGTATAACATGTTCATGGAAAAAAGTTTACATTTTTCCTTTGCGATTGGGTTAGTTGCTCACCGTCAAGAAATAAAATAAAAAGGACTATGGTCGATATCAGAATATTTTAAGCCAAGCAAAAAGGATATAAACCGAGTTGTCCTTACTAGATTTCTCGTTGCATCCGATTCACTGCTTTCGATTAAATCCGTAATTATCAGAAACTAACAGACACAAAATTCTACCGGAAACCATTTCTTTGGATAAAATACAAATGACTAGTTTTTCAAATAGGAGTGAACAATTTTAAAAAACTTCGGCCTTTTGTTTTTAGGCAGATTAATTCATTTGTTATCTGAGAATAACAGTCAACGAACCTAATAATAATAAAAATAAATATTAAATTATTGTAGGTACTATGCAGTCAATTGGTTTTCCATTTTTTTAAAGCTTTTAGAACCAAAGGCTACTGATAAGAAAACAAATTGAGGTCAGTTCTACAAAAAGCTAAATGATCTACACTAAAGCCGTGAAAGTAGCCTCTAGTCATGTTACTTAGAGATAGAAATTGTTTAAATATCTCGATACTATTAAACCGTGGTCCTTGGGCCCAAACCGAAACAAAATTACATATGTCATGAAGGTCTTTTATATATATATATATATATATTTTAGTATACTGTACTTCTGGCTGTCCTGAGAAATTGAGATTAAGAGGCAGATCAATGTTCTGAGCGATTACAAAGAGTAACCTCTACAGCCTTGATATACTACGTTAGCATTGTTTTTTGCATTTATTTCTATAAACAAATAAGTTTTACCTAATTTTGTTCACTAGTTAAGCTGTTTAACTGATAATCATCATTCAAAATACACTCGTATCTTTTATCTTTTTATAAAAAGCTTTTCCGGTCAAGCCTTAGTGACTCCATTACGAACGAATTGCCAATATGATGATTGTTATCTGTGATAACACAAAAGATAGTAGCTGAATGTTTATTTTTAACGAAGCTTTAACGTTTTATGAACATGTTCGCTATCAGGCCATGCATTGAACGATTACGCTGTTTATCCTGTATTTACGAATACATTATTTCTGAAGTCTTAAAGCAGGAAGAATTAAGAACAATGCATTAATCCATCATTGTCAAAATTGATGTATTTATCATTTAAGTATCGACTTGCGTGTCACATTATATTAATTTTTTTTTTTAATTTTGCTGCAAAATGTTCGAAAACTATTTTAGTGATCCCTTAGACTGGAAACTTTTGGGATCGCACTGAGTAATTTAACTGTCTGTCATTTACTCTTTTTAACTCTAGCTTAGCTTGCCTGAATAATTACTCTATCAGCTTGTAATGCTGGAGTTTCAAGTGCCAAAACCAAAAAAAAATAAACTTCAAAGTATATGAACTGAAACACTGCGGATTGAGCGAAATTGACAAATAAGTCAATTTCACGAGGATGTATCGAAACCAAAAATATCTGACTTTCAGGCCACTCCCAAATATTTCACTGAATCTTCTGATTGCAAAACGACACCACTGGGTAGCAGTGATAAATAACAAAGCGAAATTCAAAGCTTATTCATATCATAGTTTATGTTTATGTTTTGTTTATGTTCATATCATAGTTTATGTAATAAATTACAAGTTTAAGGGTTTGTTACCGCACAATTTTCAATACAGAGATACGATAAAATAGCATATCTTTCAACTGAAAAAAAAAATTAATACAGTAAGTTATAAAAAACAATAGGTGTCATATGCTAGAGGGAAAGTACGAGTAAAACCCTCCATTTAGAAAAAAAATATTACAACAGTATTATACTAAGTATCACTGATAAGAAAACAAAAAAAAATATAAAAGAAATATAAATAAATAATTGAATAAATAAATAAATAAATCAATAAGTAAAAAAATAAATAAATAAATAAATAGAAATATATATAAATAAGTGAGTAAAAACAATTAAATCCACAAATAAAGTGATATATGTATAAATAAATTAACAAATAAGGATGTGTGCATACACATAGATAAAAATAATACGGAATATATGTACATACTATACGTCTGTGTTACACGATACTTTTAACAAAACAAGAAAAATATATTAAGTTATATTTGCGTTAATAGTGAACTGCATTAAGTTGGTTTTATAAGACACGTTTAGTTGAGTTTCTGTACTCTATTAGAGATCAATTCAACAATGGTTATCTTATGCAACTCCGTCGTGGAATAATGTATTCATAGTTTATGTTAAGTAAAAAAGTTGCCTTTTCGAAATACTGATATAACAAAAGACCTCTGAGCAGAGATATTGATTTTGAAAAAAAAATGAAGACATCGGTGCGCGAGGACTCCTGATTCTAATCCCAAATAAAACTATATTTATTTTTAAAACCAAACCAAAAGGCAGATTATTCGATAATACTTAAAAAAACCTAACTGAAAAGAACGCAGGGTCGAGTATTCTAGCTTGTGGTAGACCAGCGTTTATTTCTGAATAGTTGTAAGATGAATTACAATTCAGAATTTGCTTTGATACATTAGCATGAGTATGATAAATCTGAATACTTCAAACTTAACTTCGCCTTAGTAGATACCTGTTTGCCCTATCGTGGATGCAGCATTAAGTATATGCGTTAGTTTTGAAGCGTCTATTTTTGGGAATGATTTTGGGAGTTTCCTCGTTACTTAATCAAAACCCAGGATGTCTTTTAATCTTCTGTGAAAAAAGTTGCTGGTGTAATATGTTTTACTGCTTCCGCAATTTCCTATCGAATTCCATCTCCAGGGTGGAATGGAGATCTCTCTTTTCTGAGGAAAGTTACAAGAGACGTTTTCAACATCTGTAAGAATCATTAATTCTGTGAATCTAACAGAGATTAAGTACTGTACTTAATTGATTACGCTGAACCAAATGGAGATTAAAAGGATCACACAAATCCAGAGAGAAAAACTGGACGTAGTATTCATGAACACTCACTTCGCGGGATGCTAACTCAAATCACTACCCTAAAATCCAACATGACTATTTCCAGCAAGGAAAAACCTGGATCCCATTTATGTTTATCATTATCCGATTAAGAGTTCCGGGGTAATTTTCAGCATCTTTATCATACCCAATTTGTGAATGCAGGATATCTGAGCACACTTTCTTCTGGACAAGATGGTTGTGGGCCATTTGGCGGCGTTAAAACACAGGCAAAATAGGGCTTTCAGTAAAGTAAGCCACAGCTAAAAAACCATTGTTAACTTTTGTTTGGTATGTTGGAAAAGCAGACGAGCCGCATTTTGTTTACGTTACAAAGACCAAAAGTCCTTGGTATTGTTGTTGTTATTCTGGAATTCATTTTTGGTTGCATTCTAATTCCCCTCATTTAATTGAGGCTGCAAAAGGCCGGAAAAGAATCGTTAAAGAGACGTAGGCGTAGACGTTTGCATTTGTCATCTTTAATACACAAAAATTTTTTTTTTGTCAATTAGACTTAAGAAGAAAATCATTGAAAGGTTAATACCAAAATTAGCTATTAAAAAAATCGAAACCCACGAGTCGTATGTACCCCCTTTACCCGCTTGGACTGGTTGAACACTCTGCAAAGCTTTTATTAACAGTTGGGAAAAAAAGATACCCAGAACACCAAATTTATGTTGAACCCTAATGGATATTACGCCCTTTTAAGGTTGTCTTCATTTCTGCCACCTATTTAGCTTTATGTAAGTCCCTAATGACTGAAGACTTGGAGACAAAACACTTGCAATAACGTCAACTCTTGTCCTTTTTACGTGTTCACTTCGTCCTTCTCCATTTTTTTCATTTTTAAGTTATTTTTTTTTTTCGTTATAATGATTTCCTTTTCTCATTCCGCTTTGTTCAAGTTTATTGCATTACCGCCCTACTCAGTCCGGCTGGCTGGCTGGCTGGCTAATAGACGAAGAAGCGCAACAGAGAGAAAATGCTCGATTTTAATTTCAAGTGGAAGATACATTCTTTCTTCTATCTGCTTGGCATTTGTTGTTGGAATTTATTTTATTGGATCATTTGAGAAGCATGACTCTTGGTTATACATTCTTTTGTGCGTTGTATTTTTGCGTTCCTTGTTCTTTTCCAACTTCTAGACAAATTGGAGACACAAATACGACGCGATTGAGTTTCGCTTAACATCGTTAGAATGCGCTGCAGAACATAGGAGGAACGATGGCAAAATAAAATCTGTACTCTAAGATTGAAAATCGATTTTGATTCGTTTTTTTGATTTTTATTCAGAAAAAAAAGGACACTAATGGAATTGATTCGGTCTATTTGATTTTGAGTAATACTTGTGCTCATTTTGAATTAGATGTTGACTTGTATTTTTACTCTTTGCATGCCAAGGATTCTTAATTTAGCAGCTGCTTAGTTTATTTTTTTTAATTTTTAAAATATACTGTTTCTTAAAGCAATTTATTCAAACCTTTCCGCAACCTGTAAGCTGTGGATTTATTCAAAATTATATACGCTGGAAATGTGCTCCGAAATCCTTGTTGAGTATTTTCTCAGTATTTTAAATGTGATGAAATGATATAAAGCTTCAGATAAGGATACAAGGTTTCCGAAATCACCACAATCCAACAGATGCAATGGAATAGAATGTGCCAAAAAGGGATGAAAAACTGTTACCGATCAACATGACAATTCCATTTAATTATCAATAAGAAGCAATACTCTAATCACGATTTCAATGCAAATGTATTTTTAGAAGTTTTATTAGAAATTGCTGCCTTCAAGATAACAACTCCGACAACGGACTAGGGTTTCAGGACGAAGGAATCCGGCACGCCTCCAGGTCAACAAATCATTTACTTTACCTATCACGTTGAGATTAACGCAAGACCCTCTTCAACTTTCTGAATGTAAAGAGGATCAAGCTAACATTGACTCGAATCACTTGGTGCTGTTTTGCAGCCAAGGATCGATTGAGGATCTCTAGGACTATGAGGAACCCGAAAACCATCACGAAGAGATTCTCAGGCGCCACAAAAGACACCACCAATAACTATCCCAATACGTCCCAAGAGTTGGTCATCATTATGCGCAGTAGACCTTTAGCAACGTTACCAGTTCAGACAACTGCATGCAGCAGGAACACATGACACATGCAGATCGGCTTCCGTGTTTAAAGAACGGCCACTTCTGAAGACTGTTGAACGGCAATGTTGAACCTCATAATTCGTGATGACAAACAACACACTAAGTCAGAGCCATAATATTCAATCTCGATTCCAATAAGGGTGCTGCTAACGATGGACTTCGTGCCCAATATTTTTAATCAACTGAAGATGGTTAGTAGACAAAATTACCTGGTTTGAACGTGCACTTTTCATGTCCTAACCTCGGATATAACGTCGTCGAATATAACGACACGTCGGATGAAATTACCAACTTTCGAAAAATATCAAATTTTTTCGTCGGTTATAACGACGGAATGGAGACAATGCAAAAAAAACGTCTATCTTAATTATTCATTGGCAATGCAACGACGCCCTGAGTTCTCAATTATGGCCGCTTGTAACACGACGGGTTTCATTAAAAAAAAGCATTGAGTGATAGAAAAATCAAAATCCCCTTGTTGCTTCGACATAGATGACATCAGGCATTTCCTAGCTACCTTCAAAAAGCGGATAAGAAGTTAGAACAGCAAAACAAAACAAAAAATTGACTGTGGACAATTGTCCAAGTCATACGAAATCCATTTTGCAAGCTTTAGACATACGAACTATAAAGAACTTCTGGGTACACTTCCGTAAATTATTTGTTTTAAAAATGATTGATTCGGTGCTCATATTAAAAATTTCTTGAAGCAACGTCACGCAGAAGACCATTGCGAATTGTAACAAGCATGCTGGTTAACTTTTTATTGCAACCTCTATCAGCGGACTCAGATATTATTGAAGAGGACCATTTTTCTTAAAGGGAACTAGTGGGTAGGGTGGAATCAGGAACAGATTCGTACCAATCGATAAGAATTGACAATGACATTGTACTGGAGGTACATTTAACACAAAAAGAAGTATAAAAAAGTGAAGCTGATGGTGAGAAGCTCGAAGAAAACTTCGCTCAAATTATTGCAAACTTTTGTGTATTGGAATGAGTTTGTTAAGAGAACAGATTTGAACTCTCTTATCTAAATTGCCTCCACAGGAAACAAAAAAATATTGACGATATTTTTTTCAGACACTAAAATATAATGTAAATAAAATAAATAAATAAAATTTAAAAACGAATTCCTTTTGTCTGTTAATGGTTCTTCATTTTATCTTGAATATTTGTGAGAGGAAGTAGGATAAAGCGCCCGTCGGTTATAACGACCCCATCTTCAAGGTCCCTTCACCGTCGTTATAAACGTCTTCTACTGTAATTCATCGCTCATCGCTTAGGATCCAATAATCCCGTTCTGCAACCCCTTTCGCTGTAGGAAAGGAATTTTGTCGGATTCACATGACGTATTAGGAGTGGCAGAGCTTATCTAGATATCGTGTACCCCCTGTAACTGTACGGCCAGTAAATCGTAAAAACCTTTCTGCGAATTGCATTATTTCACCGATCACTTTCTGTTTAAGGTGCGTCAATCGCGGAACAATTGGTGAATCGAGTATTTTGTAGCACGGCCATGACAGGACAATGGCATAGAAAGTGTGCTAGGTCCTCCCCTTTCCCTAACATTTAGCGAATGTTTCACGTTTTTATTTCTTTGTTTTGTGAGTTTGTCACTTGTCTACACTGTCGGAGCAGATTCCCCCTAATCCACAGATTGGCTAGTTCATCTTTTCCTTTAGGAAGAAGACTAATGTGTAGCATGCTGAACGGCTGCAAATATAGTGCCGCTTCGACCGATGGAAATATATATTTTTTTCGTCTCGTCAAACACTACTTGCCTCTTTTTGAAAACATTGTTTCAAAGTTGTGAACAATACTATATATTTTGTTTTCGAGGTCGCACTTGCGGCCTGATTGGAGCAGCTAATACGCAATACTGTAGATCGATCTTTGTCTACGTATAATCTTACAAAGAAGCCGTCGCATCCGTAGAGTTGAGTTTGCACGATGAGTCATTAGGCCAACGAAAAACTTTTGACGATTCAGGAATTAAGGATCTGGATTTGTGTGAGCTGTAGTTCCAGAAAGGTTGACGATAAAAACTCGTTCAACAATCGCCTTAGACTAAGTTCAATAATCTTGTAAATAGTAACCTTCCAGTCACACAACCTGCGAAATGAAGACGCTATGTGAACAACACAGAACGCTTCAGGCACTCAAGAACAATTTTGGTTAAGCTATTTTACAAATATTCGGCTAGATTAATTGGATCAAGTGAGGGGTCCCAAGTTGGATTTCGTAAGCTAGTTTTAAACTTTTATATAGTTTTCAAATCTGGACGTCACCATTTGCCACTGGAAACAAATAAATGGAGTTATCACTGAGATGGCCGACCAGCGATAGAAGTACATATGTTTGTCATGCTGGAATTAAAAATCGAAAAAATGATTTGTGTAGATGATCTGCTACGAGCTCTACATAAGCTCTACTGACAGCTGGATGATGAAACAGTTTTCCAAAAAAAAAAAACAAATTTCTGTATATCAATTCATGTCAAATCGGCCGAAACTCTCCTGACCAATTCGGGCTCCTCTCATATATCTTAATTTCAAACCACTACACAATCATTTCAATTCTCCTCATTATCCTTCCTTCTACTGCTTGCTCTGTGCAAAATGCATTTAATTATGAGGGAAGTAACAATCCCTTGAACGAAAGTAGCTTGTTTAGCACTGCACAGTTTACAGAGGTGTTTCGAAAAAATAAAACACTTAATTTCAAATGAAAACCCAAAAAACAACCCTAGAATCCAATCTTTACTGTGTTAATCAATACCGTATGTGAATGTGTCTTATCCGTACATATCGACCCCAAATTCGATATCATATCAACAGAACGAGTTACCCCGCACAACCTCAATATAAAATAAATCCGTAACCAAATAAACCAACGTGTCAGAATAAACATTCTGATGGTAAATTAATTGAATTCTGCGTAATGTACGCAAGCAACGTTTACCAAGCAGAATTGAACGGGAAAGAAAAAAACTACAATGCAGGTAGCTTCTAATTCTTAATTAAATATGATAGGATTAAAAGCTCATCAACATTTACTTTCCCGAAATTATTATCTTTTTCTCGATCCATCCAAGATGGAACTGAGTCATGTATCTAAACAATGGTTACCGGTGAGCGACATAGATGCGCACTGTAAGGTTTATGTTATTCAACATAATGGGTTCAATTTATAAACCTTGGTGGAGAATTATGATAAAAAAAACCAGCCTTCCAATCAATTGCATCGTAAAAATAAAACTTATTTAATACAACAATAAAAGATGGAAAGTATAACCAGAAAATGAAGTTCATATTGCTAAGATGCTGTTAAAATCAAAGCATCAGCAGAGTAAAGACTTGTACATACCAACCTGCTTCGTTGGAACAGCGATCTACAGTAGTACTTAGACCATGATAATCTCCAGCAAACATTTAATTTAGTAGAAAGTTTAAAATAAAACTATCTGAAGATTCTATTTTTTAAGTCTCTATAGTTGTAGATGTGCGTGAAAAGCTTTACCTATTGAGATATAACCAAAAAGGGCACATGTTTTATTAGATGTCGAAAACGAATATCTTTTAGATCAAAAGTTTATCAATCTTGGTTAGTAGAAAAATATGTTTCTACACTTTAAGTCCAGAATCTGTATCACAAAATGAATGAAAGATAAGCAAGCAAGATTATTACATTGCAAGCAACAGCAAGTTAAATAAGAATATAACGTCATTGAAAAATATAATATCTTTTTTATAACTTAGTCAACATTTTAGAGATTCTGCAAGAAGGTAAAATATATAATATATGATATTGCTTATATGCATATATGTTACTATACTTTAGAGACTTTGTTTGTTTATGTTTCTTTATTTAATTTAATATTACTTTTCAAATCAATATTTTTGGTCATCGAATATTTATGTTTTAAATTATTTTACAGTCCACTCTAATTATGTCGATGGGAGTTTGTTGTAACTTAAAACCTTATGGATATCGATATCTTATATTGAATATGAACACTGTACTTGGGGATGTTTCATTACTACCCATGTGAATAGTTTTACGTGTTTTGTGTTCGATCTCAAGAGGTTGTTACTACTCTTATGATGCAAGTTGCACAGAAATAGCAGAATTATGACAAGTATTGTATTATTTTACTTCAAAAAATAGCTCAGCAAAGTTCTGAGGCAGCTGTATAACTTGGATCTCTATTGCAACCATTCTATTTACTAGTGTGCAATATCGTCTTTAAATCTTAGTTACAATTTGCTCTATGCAGTAGAAAAAAGAAGAACTCGCAGTTTCCCAAAAAGCTAGAAATAGAAAATGTCAAACACATTTTGTTATTTGATAGTTGGTACTTCAACTGTCAATCAGTAAACAATTTTTTTTTGATCGGTTGTGTAGTTTTTGTTCGGCGTCTGTTGAAAAATGGAAAATCAAAACGAACATTTACGTCATATTTTGGTTTTTTAATTCCGGAAAGGAAAAATTGCATTGCTGTTTATGGTGACGAAGCTTGAAGCCAAATTTCGTTTTGGTGATTTTTCACTCAAAGATGAAACCCGCTCTGGTCGTCCAGTTGAAGTTGATGACGACCAAATCAAAGCAATAATCGATTTGGATCGTCACAGTACAACACGTGAGATTGCAGAGAAGTTTCATGTATCACATACACGCATTGAAAATCGCTTAAAACAACTTTGCTATGTACGAAAACTCGATATATGGGTTCCTCATGAACAACGCATAAACTTCTGCGATCTGTTGAAGAAACGTAATGAAAATGAACATTTTTTAAACGATTGATAACTGGTGATGAAAAATAGGTTGTTTACAACAATGTCAATTTGAAAAGATTGTGGAGCAAGCCAGGTGAACCAGCTCAAACAACATCAAAAGCTGATATTCATCAAATGAAAGTTATGTAATCAGTTTGGTGGGATTTGCAGAAGAATTGTCTGCTTTGAACTTTAACCACCCAACAGAACGATCAATTCAGATGTCTGCATGGAACAACTAACAAAATTTAACAATGCAGTTGAAGAAAAGTGACCCGAATTGACAAATCGAAAAGATGTTGTATTCCATCATGACAATGCAAGGCCACACACATCTTTGGTCACTCGGCAAAAATTATTTGAGCTTGGCTGGGATGTTTTGCCACATCCACCATATTGTCCTGACCTTGTACCATCCGATGACTTTTTATGTCGATCTTTGCAAGACTCCTTGAATGGTAAAAATGTCAATAATAATGATGATGTCAAATCGTACCTGGTTCAGTTTTTTGCTGATAAAAACCAGAAGTTTTATGAACGTTGAATTGCGATGCTGTCTAAAAGATGGCAAAACGTCATTGCTCAAAATGAGCATTACATTAGAGAAAAAATTGCTTTTTTTCCAAAAAAAAATCCGAAATTACTTAGTTGCCAACCTGATAATTAAAATTACATGATAATATAAAAATGAATAAAGGATCCTTGGTGCGGAGACTATTGTCGATAAATCTGTCAAATGTCGTGGAAACGTTAAGTTGCGCGTTGAACACAGAAATCTAGTATACTATATGTGCAACTAGCAAAAAAAAATCACATTTTCCCGATTTTCCATGACAGAGCACCTCGTTTATTCAATACTTGACCGGATGATCTCAGGTGTCAGAGAGTTAAATCGGCATTTTTTAGAAATATAAAAATCAAGTGACTACAATTATTGATAGTTTTATTTCGTCCATTGTTTAAAACTTGCGCATAAACGACAATATTGATTTTGATCTAGGATGACAACTTATGTTCATCGAAGCATAAAAAACAATGGACGGAATTTTCTTTCCGGTTGCCAATGAAAATTGTTGTATTATCGGAAAGGACCTACTTCATTTCACTACTTCAGACAGTTAAAGGAAATAAAAAAAAAAACTATTATCTTTACTAATACGGTACACGCAGACTTAATAAGTAACGAAACCGCATGTGCTTTATCATTGTACCATTTCGCCCTAAAAAGACGTAAAACACATCTTAAAACGTTAATTAATTTGATAACATCGGAGATAGAAAAAGTGTGCAGACAAAGTGTGCTCAAAAGAGTGGGGTGACCGTGGCTTGTGTTGCGGGTTCAAATCGGTAGCGATTGGTAATCCGCCGAAGAGTACAACTGTTATGATAAAAATTCTGGAGCCTTTTATAGTCGGTTATTTAATGTTGGACCTACGCTCGCCAATTCTGTGAAGTTGAATATATAATGCCCTCAGAAATGGGGAGTCGAGCCCTGTTTGTTTTTGAATGGGGTGATTGCAATAACTTGGATACAATAGACATGCAAAAAATTCAACTTAAAACTTCTCAATTAGCCGGAGGAAGTTTAAATAGTTGCAGACATATGAAAATATTGACAGATGCCAGTATTAAAATCGCTTTGAACTTGAACAACGTTACAACGCCAGCTTATGCAACAAGTTTATGCCACTGGTATGCTGTTTAGTTACCAAATACATTCCGGTGTTCGTTTGCACCCCAATCGACGACACTGCTTAATTCAAGAACCCAACCAAAAGATGCAAAATGGGCACCTACTTTGCTGTTAGAGCTTGAATTGGTGACATTTTTGCTTAAGATGAGGCTCATTGCCCACCCTTCATAAAGTGAATTTGCCGTATACCATAAGGCCTTGTGGATCGTTATTCTACACGTTGTCAAAAAGGAACCTATACGTCCTTATTGTGTAACTGTTTATAGAGTACCTACCATTAAGGGTCATTCACTATCAATAGGGGCCGAATCAATGGTATACGTGTTTAAAAAAAAATAGATGCTAGGAAGCCGGTAGTCATTTTAATGTTATAAGATTCTACAACCAAACGGATGTTCTATACTTTTCAGTGAAACATAAAATATTGAACAATTTTCTAAACTTTTTAAAAAAGAAGTATCAAATGGCTCGCCCTATAATAGTTATGGGTTAGAATTACCCGAACACTAAAAATTGTAGAGGTAGGAATATGAAATACAAGTCCCAGCTGGAGACTTCCGGATCTAGACTCAACCGCAAAATATTTGTCCTTGTTTTCCCGTTTAGTAAGCACTGAAATCTTACCTAATGTACAATCAAGCTATCTTTTATTAAGAGCGAATTTAATCACCTAGTATTTTAAAAAAATCATAATTGATTAATTTATGTTTTTTAAAGGACTTACCTTGACTATGTGTATCTCAAGAATACAAACACGGGCTAGAATGCGCACTAATGCACAGATGAAATTCGTTGAAGCAAACTCGAGCACACTACAAATCAGTTCTTTTTCGTAATCCCAGTCGCTGAATACATTTTTAATTAAGAATTAATCCAAGAGCAATAGATACAGCGAAAAGATACAACAGTTTGTCAATAGGAGTTCAAATATACCGACCGACACGCCGACGCGACGTCCGGGAAACCGAAAGCGATAACAACATAAAAACAAAAAACAACTAATATGTAACAATGACAAACCCCCGCACTAATTACAAAAGCGGCAAGGAGAATTCACGAAAAAATTAAACCGCGTACTTTCTTTATCTTTGCTGAAGATTAAACGTTCTATTCGTTTCGTTATTTAACTACTTGTGTTCTGAACTTCCACTGCTCACTTTATTCCTTACCGGGCAATTAAAACCGGCGATAGATACTCTCCAAAGATTCAGATACACGATCGGTTCGATACGACTCAGATACAATGCAACTGACTGAGATACAAAAATAAAGTAGTTGGGTCGAAGTTCATCTTTTTTTGTTTTTGCACCGGCGGCGGCGGCGGCGAGTAGCTATTGTGCGTGAGAAATATAACTCATGGAACGCGCATACACCTCATCTCAGGTGTGAAGAAAAAAAGTCCAACGAATTTCGATGTTATTTTGCTCACCCACAAAACAAAAACAATTTGTTTTTTTCTATGTTTGTTTGATATGTCTCGTCTGGATCTACACTTTGGTAGCGGGACAAAGGTAAGTGGCAGCGGCAGCGCCAATAGATACAACAACTACACACACTTGCACCCTGAGCACCACAAGCCGTATGAATAAGCCGGTATCTCAATACACATAAACAAGAAATACACTTGTGTGTGCCAGTCAGGTGTATCTATATGAGAGTCTTGCTGCACGAGTGGTGGTTAAAGATTCCACAAACAAAAGTAAACGTACCGAATTCCAATTAGACAACGCTAAATTGTTCTTATCGCGAAATTTCGTGTGTTACGAAAGCAATCACAAGAAACGGAAAACAACAAAAACAAGAGACCTCAAGAGGATACACAAGAATTTGAAATTTTCGATTGATTCGTCTTTATCGCGCGAGTGAACGAAGATGGATACACTCGGTGACAAAATGCGTGTTTCTTTTGATTGTTTTATTATTTCACTCTACTGTCAACTGGAGAGATGATGAGGAATTTACTGCAGCCATTATTATTGGCGATTCCCCGGAACCAGACATTTTTCTATGCACTTTTGATGGTTCCCAGAGTTCACTATTAAGTTTTGTTTATTTATTTATTTATTTTTTTTTTTTTTAGTTTCGTTTACTCTGACGTCGAGACGCACACATAAATCTTTAGCAGACATACACGCACACACCCTCCAACAACAACAGAGTCAGACACACTCAGTTTGTTATATTTTTATTGATTTACTTAGCCCCGTCCGTGGCCCGTGAAACGTTTGCTCAGCCAACAGCATCGAATGACAAAAATCTCGGTGACTTTGCCTTCGGTTTTTATATGCTTTATTCCGAATTGTTTATAATTTGTTTTTTTGTTGCATTTGTCAAACTTTTATTCACTTCACAATCACTCAATGCAGATTTATTATAAATACACAGAAGCAGCAGTAAATTATGATGAATTGGAGGTAGAGAGCACAGAAAATAAACTAACAGAGGCAACGTGCTTGACGAGGCCACACTACACCGTCCGATTCGATTCCAATTCGAATTAGAGTTCTCCATAAACTGATTTATTGTGTGGTGTATCTTTTGCTCAAATACTCAAATAAATTCGCTAAATAAGTGTGTGGAAATGAAATGGTGTGCGAATGAGGTGGCTGGCACGCATACATTTGCGCACTCGAAGAGTGGAAGGAGAGAACGCTTTTGAGTGAAGAGAATGTGCAACTGTGGAATTCGAGTGAGTATATATGCTGTGGGAGTGCGATTGCAAAACGCATGGTGATGCCAAGTCCGTTGAAAATTGGTATTCCAGAAAGTTTGCAAAATCGTGCAATTACAAAGAAGTTAAGCATATGAACGATTTGGGATTATGGTCACCGAGACAGAGAGACACGATCGATACAAGATATGCTCACCAGCAGACAGTTTATTGTGAAAAATGGCAGTGTGGTGTCTGCTGGGACTGCTGCTGAAATTAAAAACGGTCTACAACAAGGTGTAGTAATTTCGCCGATTTTATTTACGATCTTCACAAGTGATCTTGTAGGATCTCTCCGCCAATCCATAGCGTACGCAGATGACTTGATCGCGTACAGGTCAAGTCCGAAGATCGAGGTCATTGTAAGTCTCTTGCAGTGTGACTTCGAAAAGGTTCAGGGATATTGCGATGATTGGAAGTTGAAAATCAATTTTCAAAAGTGCGAGACCATTCTGTTTAGGACTCCGTTGTCACTTACGACCAAGACGTCGCAAGTAGCTCACCGGAGACCCTCGGGTTTAGTAGGGCGGTATCAGACCGCGACAGAGCTGATGTCGTAAGGCAATATTCTTACTACTGGTGGTTGGACGAAGAGTAGAACTCAGTCGTCTATATTTATCATGAGTGCCCTTAAGGCAAACAGCATGACCTGTCAGCCCTGGCCGGCTTACTTATGTTTAATGTAGTCTAAGTTGTTTTTAATATTATTGTTAGTAAGTATAAGATTTTAAGTTTTAGATTAGTTTGTAGTTTAGAATTTAAGTCTAGTTTTAGTTTAAGCATAAATAAAAATACATATACTTTCACATAATTAATTATTCTTCTTAGTCTTATTATTAGTTTTTTAAATTAAATTAACGTAAATATTAGTTCGCCGAAAGACATAGATTTAATTGTAAGTTTTAGCTTAGAGCGCCCGAAGAGGGCCAGTATGTTACGATATACATAGTTAAGTTAATTAAGCTAGCTTTAAGCGTAAAAAGAAAAAAAAAACACGATCGATACAATTTCGATCGTAGCGTGTGTTATTCCGGCAATTACGCTCTAACTGCAGCTGGTTTCAAAGCAACTACGAGTGACTTGTCGTCAGTTCAAAAGTCTTTTTCTAGACGCATATATGTATGAATGTAGCTTAGACTATTGTTATTGTAACGGAGGATAAACAAAAAACGCGAACCGTTTTCCGTAGCGCTCCATACTTTCAGATCTGAGACTTTTGTTTGGATTTATGTAATAAGGTCCCGAGAATCTTGTGACGCTCATTTGATTTGAACAGTTAAGCCAGAGATGAAGTTAGTGTTTATCCAATAAACCAAACCTATGACGCACTCTATGGTCCATTGACTTCAATAAATTAAACTTCAACATTTTTTTTTGCGTTTTTTTCATTTTCACTCTTAGGTATAGATTAACAGAATTCATTTAATTAAGATAAATCATAGTGTCATTTGCAGCTCTGCTTATTACCGCATCTGTTACGCTTTGCTTTCGCGAATTAAAAGTATTCTCTGTACAGCTCTTAGCTTTTTGGAAAATCAAATATTGCATTTATAACACTAGCAGTTTCTCATACTTTTCTCTTCCTAAGCTTTTTCCCTCTCATATCTGATTTTAAATCTTTCTTATTCACGATTCAAACAAAAGTGGTTCTCAGCCCTTCGAGAATAACGGCCTTTGTGGTTACCTGTCGACACCTCAGACCGAAGAAGACATCAGTTATATCAAAGAAGTATTGACCTAAGACCGCAAATTGACCACCAGGAAGCTAGCAGAGGATTCGCTCAAGATACTTTGTTAACGATTTGGGCAACAGATGCGAAGACAGCGCACAGAGACATAGATTTCATGAACAAAAAGGTCTGCATTGTAATCGGGAAAAGAACGATTTTATTGACTGAATCGGGCTTATGATTCATCAAGGGCATAATTAATGGATTTGTTGGCAAAAAAGTCGTCCAAGTTTTTGACCAACAACACAATGAATGCTATTCAACAGGTACTGAATGCACTTGGCTTGTCTCCCGTCGGTTTCTTCCTGTTCGATCGACTCAAGAAATCGTTCCGGAAAGACAACACGCAAGTCGAGGAAATTTGGGAAGCAAGAGCAGTAGGAGCATAGATGACCCGGAATAACTCGAAACGGGACACACCTGAGAATTGTAAAGCAATCAGGGTTAAACGGCACCTCGGAGGGGAATTTGCAGTTTGCCTCTCTGAATGTGGCTATTCATGTTTGTTGTATTTCCCTAATTTTTTTTTTGTCTTTAGAACCTTTTTTTGAATCAACACCATTTGAGCTTTTTACCCTTTAACTCGCTCTGTTCAAAATGCAAAAATCCATTATTGGCAAGTCCTTTAACGATGAAGAGGAAAACGAAATTTTAATCCCCTGTTACCTTTGCTCCTTTGATAACTCCATAAGGAGACACCAATGTTTTTTGCATTATATTTTTTGCAGAAATGTTTTGTTGAAAAAAAAGTATTTAAAAAATGTTCAATAAAATGTTGTCCTGTTAAAATATGAACTGCTCGATCAGCGTGGCTTTGAAGATGTTAATCCATCTATAAATAAATGTTTTCACTATTAAGCCCGTTTTGGCATCACTGCAATCAATTTCCTCAACTGTCTGCAATCCAACTTTGGCTGTTACTTCCAATCCAAAGTGCATTTCCATTTCCCGTATCACTTATATCCATTTGTCAATTGAGCTTGTTTAGTGCGTGTCATGCGTGCAAGCAGAGCTTGTTCCCGTTCGCTCCTTGCCTGAACCAAAGTAAAACGGCTCACCAACGAAAGTCTCTCAAAAGGATGCTTGTTCAAGTAAGTCAGCTTCTATGGTGAAGGGAGTCTGAGTGTCGTGCCTTTGGCGCGTGCCCTCTCTTGGCTTCCTTTGTGTATGACACGCTGTCGTCCGTGGTTTGTCGTTGCGGAGGGGTAGACACAGCAAAGGGAATGCGAAATTACTACTTCAGAACTCGAGTGGCGAAGAGTACAACGAACTGTTTTGTTTGGGTGCTTCTCTGGGCGCCTGGTACCGCGTACATGGATGATGCCGGTTTTTCGTCTTTCTCGCCGCCGACATTTTTGTATGTGTTGAATTGAGTGAGATTGAATCCTGGAATGTCAGCGTTGAAGGGTGGAATTGTTATGTGGATGTATTAAATGGCTGGGAATTACGGGGTGCCAGATGTGAACCCATTGCGCAGGTTGAAGAGAACTAAATTTTGTTGGTGACAATTATCCCAAGCGTTTTTTTTTTGTAGGTTTTTCATTCATTCTTCTTTGGTTTTTATTTTCTACCAGCATTTTGCAACATCCGTTGAAGAAGGGGTGACATAGGTATGCGTGTGGTGGTGGTTGATTTATTATAAGTGATTTAGAAACGATTGTATTCAGGTAGAAGAAAACCGCAAAAAGCTGAACTGGTATATTGTAAGGACTGAACTCCAAGACCCACCGAATTATTTTTCGGTGTTAAAAATTGGTCGTTTACTTGTAGCACCCACAAGCATTTTAACTTTCTACTGATGGGAAATGGCTCAATTTTTTTTAATAAAGTTGCCAATGATTAAATATGGAACATGGCTTTTTTGGAGTCAGAATTTATTTGGCCCTTTTGCGTGATGGGTTCAAAGATTGAACGTGAATTTTGAAGTTTTTTGGGTTGTATTTGTCCATTGGGTACCCGTGACTCTGTGGTTAGTGCGTCTGCTGTTGATCGTGACGACCTGAGCTCAAATCCGGGTAAAATAACTATAAGACGCACACACAAAAAAAAGCTTTATTTTTATTTTATTTCTTAATTAGTCCCACAATTCAATTTTTTTCGTTTATGTGTTGGTAAGGTAGGTAGGCAAAAAGTGGTGGTTCAACGAGAACCTAATTAGCACTATGTGCCGTTTTAATACCACAGCTTTGTAACCTTATTTATGAGGTGTATTTGAGACATCTCTAAGTCCAGCCTGAGGTATTTAAGAATGGCATAAGTTGCCTAATGTCCTTAACAGTAATCTCATCAAGCGCTCGCTGTCTAGCTCTAGAAAAGGCCGGACAGGCGCAAAAGAAGTGCTTTAGCGTTTTCCTCTCAGCTGTGTTTTTTACAGCTGCGACAGTGTGAATTGTGTGGGTTGCCTAGCTTAACGGCCAGTGACCTGTGCAGACCTCCACGAGTCTAGCAATATCATGAATGGTTCGCCTAAGGAGATCTTTTGTTTTTGATTGTTTGTACTCAGGCCATATTTTCCTTGATGTTGCACAGTACGTCAGACTGGCCCACCTAAGGTTTGCTGCTTCATGGAAGTATGAGGAGAAATAGCATAACGCCTTTACTGCATGTGGAGAGAAGAAAACCTCCATCACAAGCGAGCGCTGAAGGGCAAATCCCTGCCTAGCAAGTTCATCGGCCCTCTCATTGCCTGGGATGTCACTGTGACCCTTAACCCACATAAGGGAACTTCTTGCGACGCTTTTTCAGGTCGGCATTCCTCTACTTGTTTTGAAGTAAAGGAGGCAATGGCTTTGATAGCTGCTCGGCTATCAATGCATATGGCAACCTTCTGACTTGGCAGGATATTTGGATTTGACGCCATGCCATGCTTCCCGGATTGCAAAAACTTCCGCTTGGAAAACGCTGGGGAAGTCGGGCAGTCTATAGGCTTGACTGATGTTCAGAGATTCTGAGAATACACCCGCACCGACTCCGCCTCGCATCTTAGAGCCGTCATTGTAGATTGTCAAATAAAGATCCTTGCATATCTGCCCACTATTCCCTTCCGCACTTTCTGGGATTAGAATGTCAAAGTTAATTGATGGATAAATTCTGGGGAGCGTATAGTCCGTTGGTGATGATACCAAATCTTTTGGTATAAGATCAAGTATAGACCTATGACTATATGGTTTTGAAGTCCAGCAACCAGACTCTCTGAACTTGATTACACTGTGTGCTGTAGTCTTTTAAATGTAGAGGTCCAAATGTAGGAGATGCAGCATAACCGTCAAACTATCTGATGGAGTCGATCGCAGAGCACCTGTGGTACCTAGGCATGCTGTTCTCTGTACCTTGTTAAGTTTAATGACGTTGTATTTATTCCTAAGAGCCGGCAACCATACTAGTGATCCTTCTGTGATCAACTTTGATTGGATACCCCATTTTTTGCCCAATGTTCTACTGCAGGCGTAAAAAGCTATGCACGCCTTATCTCGCTGATCAACGTTTAACTTCCAGCTGAGTTTAGGGTCTAAAGTAACGCCCATCTACTTAGCGCTGGTAGACAGAGAAAGCGGTTGATCGTTCAGACGGGGGAGTGGGAAGCTGGGTATCTTGGTTTTGGTTGTGAAGAGCATCAGTTCCGTTTTTTTTGATTTGATAAAAATAACGCATATTGCTTCAAAGCAGTTAAAAGACTGAAGACTGAGATGAAATCAATAGACTATTAACGTTATTATTAATGATTTCAAAAACACATCCAAGAATCTAAGAAGCCTTAAAATTATTGCATTCTTTTGACTTGCAGCATTTTTATTGCTTCAAATAATTTATAATTCGATGACTTTAAAATTATAACAGTGAATTCAATTGAATGAAGTACTTCAATGATTTTGTTCTTTTAAAACGTTCTAAACACGTCTGAAATGTATCTTTATCTTATTCGCATTATGGATGCTTAACTTGTTTTCAGCTGTTATATTTGTTTTGGTTAGATCAGTGTTTTTTTTTTTATTAAAATGTTTAATAGAGAAATTGCATTAATTCTTCCTATAAGTGGGGAATAAATAATGGTTGACAAAAAATTAATAACTGCTTTGGCGTGTCTTCTGTGAGTGTCAATAACCTTAAGGATGAGGATCGCCTGAACGCCCCAGAACATCAATACCTGATGAAAATGTGCTGAAATGATGAAGAACCATCCGCCAATCACAATCAGAGAAGGCGTTGGCATATCAATTGGCGTATGGCGAATCAAATAACGCCCGGAATTTGCCGAAACAATTTATTGCTATTATAACCATTCTACGTTGGACTCAATGCTTATTACATATATGCAAGGCCCTTCGGGAAAAGGTAGAACACTGACAAACTCCTATTGATTCTCCTTTCAAAACTCAATAAACCACAAGAGCTATCTGTTCTTGGGTTCGCGGGACATGAATTAAAATTACTTACTGTAACTTACTGTTGTAAAGCGTGCTTTAAGGAGCTTCAGTGTTTTTTAATTCAGAAAAGCGAATAATAAATTTATTACATTTGGTGAAATGTTAAATTCTCTTAGAAACTTTGCCCATCACGTCGTCAAACTATGTTGGCTTCCTGAATACGATAGACGGATTGGGACTGGAGGACATTTTGAAGGATGCGTTTTGCGTCGGCAAGATTTAACCTTCGGACTTGTGTGCTCTGAAATACATAATTCCCGACAAGTGCGCAAAAACTTCTACAATAGAAAATTCAATAAAATCATAAAGAAGAAGATTATGCAGGATGTGGCAACATAATTTCCTTTTTTACTGTTCTATTCCCAAAGGGTCCAAAGTAACCCTATTCGACAGTGAGTTTCATAGAGAAACTTAGCAACCTTTTAAAGTATGCAAGCTTTTTGTCCTTCCAACACAATATAAAAGCTCCAATTCCAATAAGAAAATTGAAAAAAAAACATTTTGCAAGGATCTTTGGGATTCTTTGGGAGCTTGTAAAACGAATGTTAAAATGAAGTGGTGTTAATTCGAATTGAATACAGCAAGCTTTTTTTAACTGAATATTCTGTACGCAGCCGTTTCCGATATCAATTCAATGATGCACGATGGGCCTTATCCCGGACAGGAAGTCAATTATTGTATGGTTCACTACGTTCAGACACACCGCGAACTTGTCAAGGCGAATAAATAGAGTCTCTCAGAACATTGATGGAGTGGGAATTTTCATCTTAGAAATTGCATTGCAATCCGCGTTTAGGATAGCCATAGTGCAGGGACTCTCCGAACGTGAATTGGATTCTCGGAGGAGACCATGTGAGGCAAACTTCAAAAACAAGAGGACGCAGCTTTTTTTTCAGTGATGGAGCCTATTTTCACTTGAGTAGAAGAGTCAACATAGAAAACATACGCTTCTGTGCTGACACTTATTCACAAGAATTGCATTAAAGGCCTTTACATTAACCCAAAGTCACAGTGTGGTATGTAATTTCTTCAGCTGGAATTGCTGGTACCCGTTTCTTTGAAGAAAACGACATCACATTCACAGTTAATTCATCCCGGTATGAAAATACGCTGAAGGATTTTTTTCCACGATTTGATGAATTGGAATATGGGTAATTTTTGGATCTATAACCCACACCTTAAAGTCACCGCTGGCCGTTTTAAGGGAACGAAACGCTCGAAACGCTCCATCTCAAAAGGCGAAAGGCCAGTCATGAAACCCTGCAGTTATATCAACTGTCCAAGAACCCTCCAAGACCTATAGGCTATCATCGGGACAGCAATCGCCAAGATACTCGCAACTTTGATGTTAAGTGTTATGAAAAACTGCTTATTCAGTGTAAAGGTAATGCAGGCGTCACCTAACTGAATTTAAAAGCTTTTTCCTGTTTTCTTTAAAATTTGGAAACACAAATAAACAACAATAAATAACACAAAATACTGTTTACTAAAAGCTATGCATATAATTAAACTATTGGAAGCCTTTTCGGTACAAAGCGCGAGTCACTTATATTTAATTAGTTTTTCAAGTGTATTTTGTAAAAAATAGAAAGATTTAAGTTTGTTAAAAAAAAATTAATAAACGGCAACCTCAAAGAATCCTTTTAACCATTGTTTAGCTTACTTTGAAAAAACATGTTTGAGCTCTTTTACATTTGTGTGATTACTCGTTCATTTCACAAATGAGTCTACTCTCTCAAGAGTTGAATGTAAGCATTAATTACAGAAGCTGAGGTAAAGCAGATTGCTTCCTCGTTACATGTGTTCATCACATTTCGGATCCACAATCAGCCAAAATCATATGCGGCAAAGGCAGTAGGCGAACAATTGTCCTATTCATCTGTCGAGCAAAACACGGCTCCTGAGGAAAATCTAACCATTTCTCTCGATCTTCCTGACTGTGTTTATAGCAAGTAAATTCCTTAATGACATGTTGACAACGTGATTATCATATTTAAAAAGCAAACTCACGTATATATGTTATGAATGTACATTCAGTGAAGTGACTAGCTCGAGATGACGTCTCTCGTTGTGATGATAAAGTTCTTCCTGCATTTCGTTTTCGTGTTAATTGAAAATGAATTTATGTAAATGTAAGTTAAAGAAACTTTCTTCGGTAATTGTGATGAGAAAACATCTAGAATGGACTCCTTTGTCAGTAAAAACTTGTAATGTTGTTAGGTTGGTTGCAAATGGGCGTTCAGTGTCTCACTTAGAGCTTAGTTTGGCACACTGTGACCTTGTACAGGCTATTGAATTATGATAGATGAAGCTCACCGTAGTTTTGCATATTTGCACTCATTACAATGGATATTTGTTTAAATCAGCATACTTTCTTTATATTTCTACCTAAAATTTATAAAGTATACATGTAAATGGGATATCCATAAGGCTTCAACAAATGGATGAACAATTGAGTAATGGTGCTCATAGCCATCTTAATGGAACTCATAACCGTCGATCCCAGGCACGGTGCCCATCGCTCTGGCATCAGCGATTGCTTGGTCCTTAAGACGGAAATTCGGTATTCCTTGTCGACTCGAATTTGGGGGCTGTGAATCGAAGATCCTATTTTGATCGATGTGGCCGAGCCAGTTTAGTCGTCGAATTTCTGCTTTTTTGACAGTATTTACATTATGATACAGTTATATCAATTAGCCCACCTCGCATACGGGACCAAATATTCGACGAAGTGTTTAAAATCTTCTCTGCAACGTGACAAAAAATCAACCTCAATAAAATGCCTTCGAAACAAATCAGTACAAAACCAATAGATGTCTCTGGATTTAGCTATAAAATGCAAGACTAGAGACGTATTATACAGAAGATAAAAAAAACAACAAGGTGAATAAGTCGTATGAGTCAGAATATAAAAAAAATCCGAAATAAATTAAACAAAGAGATAGGTACTACATCAGAAATCGAAGTTCTACAAAATTAAATTTAACGAATCAAGAAGAGACACACGAAATGCTTATAAATTAATGAAATCATGGGTAGGAATAAGCCCATAACAAATAAACCTTAGGTTCAAAACAAGTTACAATCCCTCAAACACTCAAATCAGCTGTCAACTGAGCAATTATAGGCCTATATCAATTCTACCACTCATTGAAAAGTTTCTAGAAGATACTCTTTTATATATGAGAGTCAAAGAAGGCCTGAATAAAAAATCATCATGTTATTGTTTTATTTATGGACTTTAGTAAAGCATTTGACACTCTCAACCACTTAAAAATAATAGAAGCTTTAAAACGACTTGGCGTTCGTGGAATTCTCTAAGATTGAATGATAGATTATCTTCGCTTAAGGGTTTTCCGAGTTGATATCAAAGATGTCTTCTGCAATTTCAAGGGAGTTTTATACGGAGTCCCACAAGGAGCGATACTTGGCTCAATCATATTTATCTTATTCACTAACGAACTACTTCGAGTCTTCAAACTAGGTAAATCTTTCGCATACGCTGAATAGTTGTACGTCATAAATGTCTGGATACTGCCATTAGGATTATTAAAGAAGGATGGTTTGATAATTAATGGTATCAAAACGAAAATGATGCGCAACCGAGGAAAAAACACAACAAAGGATATTATTGCAAAGCAACGTTTGCTCAACATCTCATAGTTAACAATTTATCGAGATTGTTGAAGAATTCAAACATACAAGCATATAGATAAACTTCGCCCGGATCTCAAGAGGTCACTATTCGCACTATCGTATTTACGAAATAACTCTAGTTGAATCAAAGTTGAAGTATGGTGTACTTGCATGGGAAAACGCTTCAGATAGTCGCATTGCAAAACTTCATAGACTTCAAAATGATGCGGTTAAAATAATAACTAAGGATATCATCCCAACACCTCTGCAAGAAGAAACTTCAAAGTACTTGAAAAACAAATCATTTTTAAAATGACACTAATACTGGAGTATTGCAAGGATACCAGGCTCGTAACTCCCATCGACCATGTAGAGAACACGAGAGGGAGAGTTCATGATAAGCTACAAGTACCATTCCCATACAAACACTATGGTACAAGACAAATTACACATGAGCTTTGAGAAAGAAGTGTTGTTAATACTTATCTAAAGAAAAAAACTTTTGACTAATTACTTCTTGGGTTCAATTAAACCCAGAAATGTGTAAATATATTAACGTCTTACAAGTTCTTAAATATATAAAAACTCTCTTTTTCGATTTTCTGTATCTTTTTTATAAGATGAATGATATTGCTAGGCTTGGTAGGGTTAGATTGTGAAGGGTTATGAAGTGCTTCATAAGACAGAAGGCACCATTTTGGGCCCATCGCGATCCCTGATACGAAGCAACAGCCTAAACCCTTTAATCGAGACAGTTTATTTCCCTACCAAATTTCAAAATTTGTTTGTAGTTGATGTGTCCTACATCCTCTAGGTTTTCAAAAAAGGATTTGCCCAAACGTTTCCTACGGCTTCTAGCTATGCCCTGGAATTCACATAATAAATGAGTAATATTGTCTTCGAAACCCAAATCACCGCAGTATCTGCATTCGTCCGTGACCGAGAGACCCAGTCTCCTTGCAGTGTTGTCACGCAGGAGGTTTAATAGGAACACTAATGGCCTGAGGTGGGTTTTTTCACGGCTCCACCTCTCGCGAGTGACTGACAATCACTCCGATGAGTACAAAATATGAAGATAAGCTCCTGGGGCCGTTCGGAGTCAGCAATAAACTGTGTAGGTCAACCCCCGCTTTTGCGAAAAATGTAGACGCACGCACAAATGGTGAAGCTAGGGCCTGGCGCTCAACGGAGCTGTTGTGCCACAAATTTGTTTTATTTTTTTTTTTATTTGCCGGAGGTAGTTTAAATTATTATTATCAAATGACAAATAAATAATAATACGTTTCATTAAATTTGTAATAATTCCATAAAGACAGACGTTTGCCTGTATGTAAGTTTATCCAATCATTACTTTGCACACATGGGGCAAAAATCCTGCCCAAAGGACCTGTTTTGTTCCTTTTTTTTTATATTGTGGCTCCGAAAAAAGTAATATATCTTTTGGTTTGAGGATCCTTTAGTTTCTTTCAATTTACCATTCGCATTCGAAGATAATCCCATATGCCATCACACGATCGAGTTCTATAATTCGGTGGCAAAAATCACTGGAAATTTATCCCTGAGTAAATTTGCTTGGAATCTTCACTTGCCTAGCAATTATGACCATCGAGCTTCGTGTCACCCTATCATAGATCTCACTGTTATCATTCACCGAAGGTCTGTAGTGTTTAATTGTCGCTCATCTTTTTCGGGCTTTCTTATAGTATTTAAGCGTCGCTGCATAATGAATATTTTGTTTCTACGATAAAGTCCATTATATTCATTACACAAAGAAAACATCGAAAAAGAATATGAAATGTGTAATCATGTAAAACAATTAAAAAAAAATTTAAAACTCCCAGTCAGTTTTGAACCCATCAACCCACTTTACCAAGGAACCCGATTTGTTTCAATAGTCTTATTTCGTTGGCGTTCGGTAAAGGTGTGACGTAGTTACTTTCACACTTACATACTTACATATATAGCGCTTTATCATATAAGGATGGGAACCTCAATAAATATATATCATAAAAACAAAGACTCGGTTATTTCACAGATCTAATGGAAAAGCACCAACATCAAGCTTCATGGTTCTACCTGAAATACTCGAATTTAAATAAAATTTTGATAGGTCCAATTGAAAACAATTTCAAAGCTTTGGTGTACAATTTGAGTTTCTTCAATCATAAAATAAAATCAAAATAAAATTCCTTGCATTACTCAAGCCCAATTAATGGCCCACCACAAGGCGAATACATTTTTCTCGATCTCATTAATTAATAGTAAATGTTTATTGAATTCAATACGCAAATCTCAAAGATCGCCTCCTGTGTTATGGCAAATGCAGCTCAAAGGAACTCACCATGGTTCCCTGACCAAATGGAGCCAATTGCTATATGTAGATTATGGCCGATTGGTCTTCATTCTTAACAAAATGAGCGCTGTTTTTCATATTTTGCCAAGTATCGGGGGCCATGGAGTTTTTAAATTTATTGTGGCTGCATGTGCGCGGTTTGGCTAAATATGCGAGACTACCCGTGGTAAAATATCTTTAACTGGTGGATGCCAAAACAATTGCGCCATGTATTTGTTTTCATAGCAATCGATTTATTTCGATGCCATTAAGTTTGGCGGTGGTGCTAGAATAACGAGTGCAATTGATTTTAGTGTTTAATTGGCCCCTTTCTTGGCCGCCTACATTGAACAGTTGGGCTTGTTTTTTTCGTAACTTACTGCTGTAAACAGAATTGCTGCAAAAGCTGTAATTGCTAACGAATTTATTAGTGAATACATTTGCGCATCGTAGGTGTTCCATTTGAAAGCCATTAACTAAAAGAAAAATCACAACATTTCCAATTGTTTTTTTTTCGATCAAGGTGATCTGAAAAACAAGTATTTCCGTTTATGGATAGAGATTCAAGAAAATCTAAGGTATGATGATTTAAATCGTCGCATGCGTATATTAATATTCAGACGAAAATCCTCGAGTGATGGGCTCAGCCATTTTGTGATCCTGAAAGTAAATTTAAATACAGCACATTTGAGATTAAGATTCCGATCAAAATATTGTTTGGATCATGTCATTTTGAATGGAATACAACATAATTCAAATGCCTTCCACCCGAGTAAATTACCGATGACACTTCGAGGGAATTCGACAAATATTCCTTTTTAAAGCGTCAAGTATTTGCGAATTGTGTGCTTAAATGCGAGTCCTACAAAACTCATCACTACAACAAAACGCCAAAACGACAAAACGCCAAATAACTCATTCATGAAATTTTTGTTGCAGTTAGCCGAAAGCGGAACGTTTTGTGGAAAATCCTGTGGAAGATCCTGCTGTTCGAATGTTCAGCCAGGAAGATGTCTAAGGATTGCAAGTTTTGGAAAATATATATGATCCTTAATCTTCCCCGGCACCACTCTACCTATGATCGCTATGTAAAAGGGAATGTTGAATGTTGATATTGGCTTTGTTTTATACGATTCGAATAAAAGAGCCTCCCGTGGCGACAAACTACAGAATGATGATAAAATTGTCGAGAAATTTGTGAATGCTGCCTTAACGTAAAGAACTTATTATTATTATTATTATTATTATTATTATTATTATTATTATTATTATTATTATTATTATTATTATTATTATTATTATTATTATTATTATTATTATTATTATTATTATTATTATTATTATTATTATTATTATTATTATTATTATTATTATTATTATTATTATTATTATTATTATTATTATTATTATTATTATTATTATTATCGTTTATTAGCAAGTAATTTAAATTACATGAAAATATGAAAATGAATAAAGGAGCCTAGCTGCGGAGACTAGTGGCTCTGTTTTGTATAGAGTTAAAAGAAACTAAAGACTTATTTTTATGGCGGAAAAAAATTTGTCAATATTAACAATGTTTTTGTTATAAGGGTTTCTTAGTACGTCATAAATGAATTCATTTTTAAATAAGGATTCAACTATAGGCTTTGAGACTGTACAATTTTCTTATATATGAGTTATATCTAAAGTGACGTTGCAGGTGGGATAGGAGTGTTTGCTTTGCTTAGCAGATGTTGGTGGGTAGCTTCGGTATGGCCAAGCCTTAATCGAACGAAGTTTGAAATCTTTGTTTTCGATATATTATAAGGATAACGTGGGAAAGATTTATCGGCATTTACTTTTCGGTAATGCTGGTGATAAAGGTTCCACTCGACTTTCTGTTTGATTCTCAGGTTTTCGGCTGAGCCAGCAAAGCTATTTTATTTCTTATTTCGGAAATAAGGTGGAAGTCGTTATTTGGCATGCTATTTTCTTCGTCGCTTGCATGATAGGAAAAGCTTCTGCAGTAAAAATTTATGCGTAATCAGGAAGATTTCCAATACTTAGGATATAGCCGTTTTCTGATGTGACAGCAAAGGAAGTATTGTTTTCCGATTAAGATCCGTCAGTGAAGATAAATGTCCATCCCTTATTTCTGAATTCCGATGAGATGGCCGAGAATAGTGAACGGTATATGGTTTCGTTAGTTTATTGTTTTTTCATATTTCGCTGGTGTCATTTCGAAAGCATCGGGTCTTATAAACCATGGAGGAACGGATAGTACTGTGTTATGTGTTTTTCTTATCGGCAGATTCATCTGCCGGTCCTTCTCAAGGATGCTTCTTATTCAGGATGGAAACCTTTTTTGCATTCGTGGTTAATAGATTGATGGAACTATTAACTTGCTTTCTATAGAAAAGTTGTGGAATTCGAAAAGGTCTCCCAAGGTGTCTGCGTTGACATATCTCTATACGTTAAGGTGAATATACAAATTGTTAAAATATAACTAAATCTTTATTTAATATTAAATATTTAATTGAACATACAATTTTGACAATGTATAAATATTTAAGCTTTTCAGGAAATGAAACAAACTAGTTATTTTCAAAAGTATAATTTTTGCAAAAAAAAGGTCCCATTTGATGGTAAAAGAAATTATATAATAATAAATCAATAAGTTAAGATCTCATTTCCACGCAAGGAACGTAATGTCTAATTTGCCTTAACTCTAATAGTTCACGAAAGCTGAATAGCCTCATCTTCGTATCATATTTAGCGCAGCTTTCGCAGATATCCTTGTTTTGCGGGGTGCATTTCAAATGGCAAAGCGCATATTCATTACTTTAGTGATCGTTCGAGCGTCAAATTATCAAGGACCAATTCAATTGATATTGTTTTAATTTAGTACAGTCTGTGGTGTACTTTAAACAAATTTGAAATTGGAAGCTTAAGTGAGTTGTCTGCTTCTAAGACTGCCCTTGTCTTGCCATCTTATCGTTTGTTTCTTTCGTTTACACGCATTTGTTTTTTTTTTCAGTAAAGAGCCGTTTACAATTATAGAAATCAAAAATTAAAAAAGTTTCTCCATTGTTAAAAGGAACAAAAAATAAGGGAACTTAATCTTTTGGAGTGGACAAAACTTTTCACACAGTAGAATGTAACTTGAATGCAAATAAGCACATTTTGTAGCTCTCTTTCATTTGCAAAGAGAAACAAGTGAAGAAGAAAGAAAAATTATTCTTAAATAACACAAAGAAAATAAATTATTTACAGAAATTGGAAAAATTGTTAAGTAAGGCTGACGATTTTCGGAAAAATGTGTAGTTTTCGGATGACAGCAAGTTTAGTATTTTCCAACAGTTCTACTTTCAGCAGGGCAACGATCCCAAACATACGGCTTACAATGTCCGATTGTGGATCGCTTATAATATTGCACACACATCCACCACAGTCACCGGGCCTAAATCCTACTGAGCACGTGTGCAATGAACTATGATAGAAAACCGTATCAAAAAGCATACTGTGTCTAATAGAGAACAAATTAAACGAGTTCTTACGCTGGAATGCCAAAATATAACAGCTAATTATATGAAAAAGCTTGTGCAGTCAATGCCTAAGAGATTAAGAGGGGTTATGCAACAAAAAAGGTGGTCAACAAAATACTTATTGCACCGCAAAATACGGTGTCCAAGCTCCAACAGAAGGAAATACTAAAATTAAATTGCGTCAGAAAGGTCGAATTCGCTTCGAGGAAACTAAGAGCCATTTATCAGCCCGCAAAATAAGGCACAAATTAGATCACCCTATCAGTTCACGGCAAATTGCACGCGTTTCAAACGCTACCCCGAACATCAGATGGACAAAACTAAAAAAAAGCCACGTTTGACCCAAGAGCCACAAAGTCGAGAGAATAGTGTTCGCCCGTAGGTACATTTCCAGCGCAGACGAATGGCGTAATGTACTTTTTCAGTTTTTTGCAGTTATAACTGGCATAATTTAAGCAAAAATGGTGTGGTCCGAACGAAACGCAATTTCGGGGGTGGATCTGTAATGGTATGGGGAGCATTTTTGTACTTCGGGACTACCCATATTTTTTTATTACAAAGAGAATGGATTCCACAACTTATACAGTGTTGTTGAAAGACGTTTTAGTGTCGTATAACGAACTTGACCCGAAAAAAAAATTACATTTACCAGCAAGAAAACGCATCAATTCACGTATCTATGCAATCGCGGGAATGGTTTGGAATGGTTTTCGGTGAAAAATATTGAACTACTGCACTAGCCATTGCATGTATTCCCGATAATCCCATCGAGAACCTGTGAGGTAGCAGAAATGGCTGGTAAGGTAAGATAAGGCTTACTCAAGTGGGAAGAAGTACAATAGTATTCATGAGCTAAAAAATAAAATTCAACGAGTTTGGCTTGAAATCGGCTGCGAAACCTTATTCATATTCATAAAAAATATAAATTTAATTAAATAAATAAAATCTCAAAAATGTATGTACGTTTAAACAAATACCTACCACTGTATGTCTCAATATACAAAGTTTTTGACTTCATCGCTCATATTACTATGACATTTCGATATTTTCCTAAGTAAACACTGAATAGACAAGACAACATATATAGATAGCCTTTGCTATTTTACAGATTGCATAAATTTTCGTCTGAAACACAATGCATATGTCCGCTTATCTGATCAACAGAATTAATTTGACACTTACAAATTTTGACGGAATTTTGGAGTCAATATAGTTAAAAAGTAAATAGTTTCAATCAAGAGGTGGAAAATCTTTCTTCCGAGATGAGGAAGTGTTCAGATTGCGACGTTTTTCCTTCTGATGCAGTTCCGGTTTCTAGGGGATCACATTTACGACAGTTTTGATTGCAGATTTTGATAGTTCTTTCCAGGCCGATTTCGATAAATTTTTAAACTCCATGTCCTTTTCTGTAAATACCACTATGATTTGGTTCATGATAAGAATCCACAACAGAGCTTTACGAACTTAGTCAACGGATTACAAATCTTCTTTACCATGCTGTTTAATGTACGAGAAATGCTATTTTCTTCATGTGTATTTACTTTGTCATTTTGCTTGCTCGTGCTGCTGCTTCTACGAAATCAAATGCCAAATACAGATGAATAGAAATTTGAAGGTGGCTCCAAAGTTGTCTGCGGATGTTTTCATGGGAATGGATAGGTTTATAGAATTCTCATTTCTGAATCAATATTCCAATTCATATGAAATGGCCTTAACTTAGTATTGTTTTGGGAGAAACTTGACAGACAGATTCGTTAAATAGTGTCTAAGATCGGGTGATAAGTTAGAGAAATCTTGCTCGTCTTGAGATCAAAAACATTGGAAAACAGTAAGAAGTTGACCGATTGTGTATAGATTTTGGTGCAAATGTGATGTGGATGTCGACGAAAATGAGGGAGAACCATATTTTATAATCAAAGTCTGTTTAATTTTGAGGCTAACTTAGTTTAGTCAATTGGCTTAGCAAATATAATTTTAGTGAAACTTATGAACGGCAATGGACATATTTAAACAATTGTTTGCATTTATAAGAAAGTTGAAACCTATAACTAACATGGATTGTGATTTTTTTCATATAAAAACTAATCTCATTTGTACTTAATAAGTGGAATAGTCCCTTGTTTTATAGTGCTCTAGTTATCAAATTTAACCAAAACCTTTTTATGGGTTCATTTTGCACACACGCTTCGAATGAAACTAATTCGAAAGCTTGATTTGTTTTCGAGTTATGCGAGACGAAAAAATCCGCACGCTCGTGTGTCCTTACGCACGCACACACTCACAAAGGCATATTTCTAAAAACAATGGAATCCGACTCCTGGGATCTCGTAACGTGAGGATATGTAGAAATTTTGAGTCGTCAAATTGGTGCTTTCGTCTTTAATTTTTGTTCTCAAGCCAAAACTGCCAAAACGGTAGATCAAACGGAATTGGTGAGCCTGCCAAGCGGAGCCTCGCTACTGAGTGGATGGCATTTCTATCGTAGGTAAGTCGCCAATCTACTGCTTTTCGGGCAATCTGGAGGATTGTCTGCACCTATTTTGAACCAAATCGAAATAGAGGGAAGTCACTAGAAACTTTCTCGTATTACCTTAAATTACGGTAATGAACTAAAGAGAAATGATCCCCTCTGTTTAATTTTCCCAGTTGAGTATGAGCATAAATGAAATTTATAAGAACTAATCTCGCGAAAACTCAAATCATTTTAAGTAAGAAGTAAGCTGCAAAATTCCAACGAGGGAAAAATAGCGGATCACTAAAGCGGCAACAATTAAGTCAGCTTGAAGACTTTATAAATTTATATATGATCGATTGCAGAAGCATTCGTTTCCAATTAAACGTTTTTTTCTTCTTTAAATGCTTTCATTACTTGTAAAATACGTTTATTGTTAATCTGAACTCCCTCAAAGTAATGGTTGCTAAATCACTGTAACAGCGCTTAAGTATTTTCACACTTAGTCTGTTGAGATTGTTCAAAACAATTGTTTATAATCAGAGCAAGTGATAAAATGGTGATCATAAATAATTGCTTCTGCTTAATTTATCAAGATCCTTGACATCAATTGTCAGAAATCTACAGTTAAACTGTCAATTTGACAACGAAAAATTAAACTAAGCTCTTTCGTATTCGGTTGAGTACACTTAATAAAATTGTAAGAGCTTGATGGTCCTTTACTTAACTGTAGAGAGTTCCGACAATTTCTTTGACCTTTTAATATAGTACATATTTCTTTCCTACATTTGAAGGCTGAGCAAGTGACAGCAGACGTTGATTGCTTAGTGCCGCCAAAAGAACGTAAATGCGGGTTGAAAATTGTATAACACGAGCTAAAAAAAATACCACAAACTCTTCCGATACACTTTTTCTACAACAAAGACATGTCATGGCAAAATAAAGTTTTGTCTTCAATCTGAAACACGTCAAAAGTTTTCCAGCCTTCTGTCCATTTGGCTCTCAAGTCTATGCTCGGAAGCAATAAAAGCTTAACACTTTACCCTTATTTTGGTTCAGAATGGAAGAGCCCACAAGCTTGATATTTTTTTCCGAAAAAAGGAGGTTTTTAGAAACTAAGGTGTCGTTGACATCTAACCTTTCAGAATAAGAATCCCCGCCGGAGTCACCGAAGAAGTTCAAGTTGAAATTGATCTACATTTGTAAGGGAAGAGTTTTTATTCTTTAACTAATTGTCGTCCTTCACAAATTAGACGGACTCTCGTGTATTCCTTGATAATAACAAAGCTATCTTTACTCAGGCTCAAATGTTATTGCCTTACGTATGGTCGAATATAAAATCCATAAAAAGGATTCTTCCCAAATGTGAGGAGTTCGAACATCAGAGATCCATGATCAATTTGGAAACATAATGTTTTGACAACATCAATCATCGCCAAAGAGTTGGGTGAATGAGATGGCGGAAAACACTATCTTCTGACATTATTTATTTTTTATATCCACGACATTGAAAATTATACAATAAGTATGTACAATTCAGTACAAATTGTATTGCCAAATTAATCGCGGAAAAAAGGTCTGTCCTTATTTCTTTAGGCCTTATTGGATAACTTCACAACTGGATGGTAGAAAAAGATAATTTGAAATTTTCGGGTCATATCCGGGCTGTCTTTTTTGATCGTTCTTGACAAACTGCAAAGTTAAAACTTTAGGAGTATTGTTAAATGAGGCTAATGCTTTATTTGTCTTATGGCATTTGTAGTTTTCAAGAAATCAAGACAAGGCTCAAGTTTTCAAGACTCTTCACGGTTGCACTGAAGATTGAAACATGAACAGCAGTAGAAGCAAATAGACTTCCAACCAAATGAAATACCATTTTCGCTGATAGCGAGGTATCTTTAAAATGGCAGTACAATACTGAACTACAAGTCAACATCTGTGTCACTGGTCAAAGAAACATCTACGGAAATGAAAAGGACAGACGAGCTCTTCAGAAAACATTCAGTATGGTAAGAACACTTAGCTGATTCACTACTTAGCGTAGTGTAGCGAGAGAAGAGATCGGCATTGTAACCCGAGATCTGATGGGACCTTACACCAATGTTCTATTGGCTGTCTAAAGACAACTGTCGCTCTCAAAAACTATACCGCAAAAGGCAAAGATCTGAATGATGCCAATGCTAACTAAAATGAATGAGTCGCAATAAGAGGAAATGTTTGACAATTTTAAAATAAGACAAAAGGTTAAGAAAAAATTTATATCTGTTTTTAAGAACCATAGATTTGTAAACGTTTAGTTTAGTTTTGTTACATTTTGTTTTGCTTGGTGTGTGTTTAAATAAAAATTGACTACTTGCCTCATGAAACAAAAACCTTTTGTTTGAATTATTGTGTTTTCAGCCTGACAACTGACAACAGCAAATCGACACAGGTCATCAAATGCCATCAAACACGAGCAAAATATAGTCTTATTTTTACGATTTATATGTAATTACTTTAATGACCCAGTTATTTAGAGAGCCAGGAACTTGTAGATTTCTGGCCACTTCAAATCATTGGAATCACCTGTGCAAGCAAAAATCGTATTCTGTTTTGTTGACGTTGTCTCCTGTTCCCTCGCCACAAAGTCACAATATTGTTTTCAATCAATGCATATTCATAAAAAGCTTTATAGAAGGTAATATAATGATAAGAGTTGTGAATCATTCGTTTATTCCAGCAACAGAGCTCACATGCAGAACTGAAAATCGAATTGCCCTCAGTTATTATAACATCTCAAGTGAGCAAACAGTAGAATTTCCGGACACTAAAAGTATAGAATTCATTTATACTGAATTTATACTGAATGCAACGTACATTTTCGAATTAAACTTCCTTATGCGAAAAAAAAATATTTTGCGTATGTAGGAATTTGTCCATTAATTGATCAAGTAAATCGTAAAGAGCAATAAAAAAATCAAATATCAAATAAGGTGAACAATTCTTTTAATATTTCGCACAAGTTGTAATGAAATACCCTGCAGAAAAAATATATATAAAAATAAAAATAAATAGTAAATATCCTATTTACCTAGAAAAAACCTTAAAAAAGTAATGTTTTAAGGATTCATGCAAATAAATTTGTGCTATGAAAATAGTTTTCAGTCAAGTCAGTAGCAGCCGGCAATAAACAATGTTCAACACGTGTTATTTTCAAAAATTTGTCTGAAACTTGACGCTAACACTAGAACAGAGGAGTGAAAGATTAAAAATTAATTATGAAGAAGTGTCTCATAAATAGTTAATATAAAAATGTATTCATATTCGAGTAAAAATTGTATGTTCATTTTTCCACTTCAATTGACATATCATAATAGTCTTACGTTGTCTCGATTTGTTCAAGTCCCTTGATGCAGTCAACTTCATACTTCTTCACAAAATACTATATTCCATTGTTTCAATTAATTTAATTTTTATTTCTGCAGAGCCAATTATATCAACACAATAATTTTTTTTTCATGGAACAGTTTTTTTTTCTCTAAATAGTAAAAAGAGAATATATATTTTTTTGAAAATAAACTAGATTCGGTTCTGGCGTAATGGAACATACTTAACTGTTCTGCAATAATCTGGAAGATCCCATATTCTTCTCTGGAAGATTTAGCAACTAGAATAAATTGTTTTTAAAACGACTCAAAACGACGACTAGAAACTCGTATTCTAGTCGTATTCTAGTGTGGAGTAAGTTTATTTGAAATACAAGCTCTTAAATCCAAAAAATGTTCTACAAAGTCTTGGACCATTGTTTTATTATTTCCAGTATTAATTGTTTTTTCGCCCCGATAAAAGTTATGAATTTGCATATTTTTATTTTGAGCGACAAAAATGTATACTGTACCAGAACACCAAATCTATTGGAAGTTTTTTTAGTAGCAATTTTTGCAACAAAATTAAGCTCCGCATAAAGATATTTGTCAGTTTTATTTTGAGCGCAGGGGTCCTTGGAGAACTTCAGTGGTAGCAGCAACAGCTGTTTATATAGCCGCGACTAAAATTTTGACATTTCCAGTAAAAACAGTCCGAAATATGATTATTCGATTAACTCGTTTGTAGGCCCATCTTACACTCCACAGATATTTTTGAAAAGACCTCAAGAAATGATCTACGCTTCTCAGATCTATTTTGGTTTATATAATAAAACTCCGCACATTTTCGATAGCACGCTCAGCTCTGCATTATGTCTAAGATTCGATTTGTTACTCTTAAAAACAAATTTAAAAATAGGAATGATAAATGAGAATTTCCTTATATCGGATCGCTCCAGAGGAGTTGCTCTACTTCAATTCTAAAGGTCTGATCCAGAGCTGCCTGACGGTGCCGCTAATCTTCCATTTTGCCCGTTTAAGTGCAGATAGCCGACTAGCCTACAATAAACACATCGCACTCAGTTCCGAAGAATGTATCCGTTTTAGCAGGGTGGCAGGAGCCCGCGATATGGCAGATGCTCAAGAAGAGCAACTGCAACAGCAACAGCAAAGGAACTGCTCGTCGACGTTCTTCAAAGTAAGGTTTTCCTTTTAATTTATTTTAATGTAGTTTAAAAACAAAAAACGTGCAGCTACTAAGTTTTTCAAAAACAAAATAAATTTTTAGTTAAATAATTTTTTTAATTAAACAAAAATAAAAACAGTTAGCTTAAGTCGATAGAAAGTCGTAGTTTAAGTACCAGGCTTAGCTTAGAGCGCTCGCTGAGGATTAATAAGTTAATTCAGTGTAGTTAAGTTACATAAGCTAATTAAAGCGTTTTTGTCTAGTCAACGATCATCAACGAGTAAAGTTGATTTTTTTAAGGAGCAAACTGAACCTCTTATCATACAATTTCGTATTTCGCGTATCTGTTTTTTCGTTCACAGACAAGTATGGTAATAAGAATTTAATAACCAAAATATTGTGTACCTTTTTGAGTTGGCCACAATCGATCATTTGGTTTTAACATTCATTGTTTATCGTACAACGCAATAAAATGCATCAGCATCATTCCATCACATAAATACTTAAGTTCTTTTATTATGTTATTACAAGTGTTTATCTTTCATGGCTAGATTCCCAGCAATTTAACGCCATATATCTGTCGACGGTACGGAAATAATGCTTACCAGCTGGCGGAAACTTGCCCTTGCTCTGGTACTCCTCGACCTCGGCGACTCCTGCTGCGCGTCAGTGGGTGTTTGTTCTTTTCCATTGCCTATGCATAAATCCCTCACCAGATTGAGTAATCAATCTTTCCCGATTCCAACGATTATTCCTTTAATTTAAACTACAGTCGTTAATTTGTGTTTGTTTGTGTGCTTTCGGGGGATTGTGTGTGTCGCCCTCTTTATTCATCTCAAACTCCTACGAATTACTTACTTTCGGAAATAGACACTCAAGTGCAATCACCAGTGATGACACCTCATAAATCACTCGTCTCTTCAACTGAAGTGAGGGCGAGAAGTTAAAAAAAATCTATTGCCAAGTATGTACTTCATCTATGCGAATGCTTTTCGAAAATCAGTTTTGTGTGAGTGTGGATGGTGTTAAAATGCACAAAAAATAGTCGAATGAAGTTTCGAAAGGGCTTCAGTGTTTTTTTTTAAGTTTTAAAAAAAATACTTCTTGGAGTTCATATTCAAGCAATGCCATTTATATGTTTTAATGAATTTTAAATCTAGTTAGAATTTCAGTTACATCGAGCAAGAGGTTCTGCATTTTGTAAGAATATTGAAGACCCGGTGAATATCCGTTCGATAAGTCTCTTTTTGAGACGTGGGTTGAGGACGAAATATTTCCTAGATTACAAATTCGGTTCCATAGCGAGGTGTATACATACCGTATCTAATTTGGTATCGAAATTGTTTGGACCAAAAGCATAAAAGGCCTTGCCCTGTGCACGACAAGGAGGACCTAAATAAGCACCACCAACAATTTTGGTGGTTAAAGGGAAAGGGCATTGTGTTTTTTTTACATAGAGCGGCTCTATGAGGACATAAATCAGAAAAAAATAATTTAAAGCCTTGGCAACTTATATAGTATTTATATTGGCTAAGACTCTTAACTTTGAGGTAGACCAACTCTTCTGAGCCATACTTCTGATGACACCTTGGAGGCGAACACTGATGTCAGTAACTTCATGAAGTATTTACATAACAGCGCATTACTTTGAAGGAGTCCGGATCATATTTCCAGGATACTGCAAACGGCAAATAAATAGTTTTTCAACAGGGACGCTACAAAAGTAGAGCGACAGGGACAGCAAACGACGTCATATTTCTTGCCGCTTTTTTTGACATTTTTCTTCAGTAAGGCTTGCCATTTTATAATAGAAAGATATACGAGCCAACAACGAGTCGAAATTATGAAAATTTACTACTGAAATTCGGAGTCAGTGGTCTCAACGTTAAGAGCGCTACGTCCTAGCAGATCAACAATTGAGCGTCTAATGGAAGAATTTGAATCCACAGGCACAGTACAAAATGTTCCCGTGCTAGTGAGACAAAGAAGTGCCCGTAGTGTCGAGAATAGCTGCCGTTGAAGCTTCAGTTGCAGAAAGCCCAAATGTGTCTCTCACACGTCGTTCTCAACCATTGGGCATCTCTGTGACGTCTTTGTGGCGAATTTTGCGAATAGATCTTGGCCTAGATCCTAACAAGATAAAATTGATGCAGAACTGAAGCCGCTTGACCACCAGAAGCGTCGTATGTTCGTGAATTGGGATGAGCAACAACATGAAAATGATTCGGATTTTCATCAAAAAATCATATTCAGCGATGAAGCTCATTTCTGGCTGAATGGCTCCGTCAATAAACAAAATATGCGGTATTGGTCAGCCAGCAATCCACACGTACTTCATGAGTCATCATTGCATCCCGAAAAAATTACGGTTTGGTGTGATTTATGGGCCGGCGGCGTCATTGGGCCGTACTTCTTCCGTGATGATCAAGACCAGCACGTTACTGTGAATGGTGAATCGTTCAATGATAACCGAATATTTTTGGCCCCAATTGGATGATATGGACTTGGAGGACATGTGGTTCCAACAGGACGGCCCCACAAGCCACACAGCGAGTGTCACAATCAATTTATTGGTCCAGTCGCTTGGCCTCCTCGGTCGTGCGATTTGATGCCGTAAGACTATTTCCTGTGGGGCTACGTCAAGTCTATGTTCTATGCCAACAAGCCAGCGACGATTAATGAATATCGAACGTGAAATTGCAGCAGTTTATGATTGAAAACCGTCGAAAATTGGGTTCAGCGACTGAACTTCTGCAAGCGTGCCCGTGGTGGCCATGCAAAAGAAATCGAGTTCCATACATAATGGCATCAAACGTACTTTCACAGAAATAAAGAATTTCATTGATATCCATAACCGTTTTTGTTTTATTTAAATAAAACTTTTGTATCGCTCTTATTGGAAAACCCTTTACATCTTAAGTTCAGCTTGTAAACTATTTAATCAAGCGAATTATTTCCTCTTCAGCGTAAAATTCCTTATTTCATCGGTAGGATCTGTGTTTCTGTTCCTAGGCTCATTTTTTCGCAGTTATGTAGTCTCTTCTCTTCCTTGACAAGTTCTGTTCTCTTCCGTTGCTGGTGGCCTCATCTGTTGCTTTTTTGGCATGCATTCGTCACATTTCTTGTGGGAGGTGGTCTGAGTTGTTTCCTGAATTAAAGTGTGTCATCGGGGAGACACATTCTTTGCATTTGCGGCAGGCAATGGGTCATTTGATAGCTTTCCGACTCAATGCTCTTTGAAGACTTTGGTTATTTCCAAAACGCGTTATGTGTTCAAACAGCTTGTTGTTGCCTTACGCCGCTTTTCAGCACAAGAAAGTCGGACTCTAAATCGAGCTGATACTAAATTTCGTTTGCTCCGTCCAAGCAAGACCTGAAATCGTGACTGTCTTTTGCCAGTCGAAGGTGGCCATTTTCAAAATACACGATGATCATCATATCATCGCAATGAATCCTCAAGATGGAAGCTCCAGTCAGGTTAACATATCTTTTTAAAAATGAATAAGTGCTCGCTTCAACTCGAGTGCCGAAATCAACAAAACTTCCCTCATCCTTGTTGGCTCGCAAGTGGAAAAAAGTTCGTAAGCGTTGCCAAAGCAAGTACCCAATTGCGTTTCAGAAAAGAGGTCATACAGTATCCAAGATCAACAAAGAGCTAATTAAAATGCTAAAAAAACTAAAGAAGATATCTTTTCAGCGTTAACAAATCTTCCCGCGAAAGAGAAACGACATTTTTTACAAACAGAATTTTTGAATGCCACCGAAAAGATGTTTTTTTTCTCATCAATAGAAGAGCCCCTAAAGGTAAAACGAAAATGCAACGAAAAAACGTGAAAAATCACCATTCGCGTGTATGACTCCTAGATCAAAGGATTTCCATTGTTTCAACATTTTCATTACGCCTCTCCCCTGCGCTGTTTATCTGCACAAAAAAAATACGCGTGTGTCTTCCTTTTAGCATCCATTCATCAACCATCTATTTGCATTCCGTGAAGTGAAAGTATACGGCTAAGGCTCTGCCGTTGCTGTTTGCAGGTATGCTCCTCCTCGACTTTTGAATTTCTTTATTTTTCGTGTTTCCTGCCTGTCATATGAGTATAAGCGCGAACCCGGGAAAAGGAAAATGGATGAAGGATGAAGGATAATAATTACCCACTTGATTTTGAAGTGGAAAGAGAAGAGATATTTGCAGGACTATCATCAAACAAGGAAAATCCTTCCATTGCGCCATGCTATCTGCACATTTGCCGTATTTCTTAATCTCAAAATGCGCCATTGTATCCTTGGCTTGCAACCATAAGGAGCAAAACTTCAAAATAAAACAAAAATAAAAAACGAGAGCATGCAAATGTGTAAAACAGGGATGCATATTGGTTTGGGGGCATTTCCAATGCGCTAGCTTTTGCTCCAAATAATGTTGTAAGGATTTAGTGGGCGTGGTAGCACCTTTGCATGCTTCGAAGGATTGTGTAGGATGATAAAGTTGGCAAAGCTGAAGCAAAGAGAAAGAAGACAGCAAAAAGAGTCGTCGGCACTTACTTTGTAGACAAATTCGCTTTAATTAGCACGCATCCGCTTGTTGACGTCATGGTTCTTGCAGTGTTCACAGAAACTCGAAATATGCACTTGTAGCCGTGAGTGTTTGGATGACATCGCATCGCGGAATGCCAAAGAATTGACTTTATTATATTTTTTTTTTATTTTTAGCAAAGTAATAAATGAATGTTGAGAGACCTTAAGCAGTAAGGGGTGTAGCATGTGCACTTCTAACAATCCAACAAATCCAGCTACAGAAATGTTATGCAAAATGTTTTTGTTTTTACTGTCGTCAGGTTTTGATCAGGATAAATTCCCGTATTGTCCCCGACTCTGTTTCTTATCTTCATACATGATCTTCTTTCTACTTCAATTAATCCAGATGTGTAAATGGACCGGCATAACTCCTTAAATTCCAATATTAACAGCATATTATAATAGTGCTCTAGCGGAGAATATACTCGTAATACCTCCACTTAAGAGACCGTTAATAATTGTCCATGGATGGTACTTGCTCGCTTAGGCTAAAAGACTCTACCGTATTCTCTACCATTCTCTGAATTTCCTTCTCATGTCAATGTCCATCAGTACTTGTGCAGATTCAACTATAACAAACTTATATTGGTTGACCGATTGTTTTGGATAACACGGACTTCGTCAACAAATTAGTCGATTTAACTAACAAATAGCAGGGGAGGGCTTCCAGACACCACCGCTGCGAGAACGGATTCAGGCTAGTCGGTTTTGCCGCGCGGCGAGAAATTATGGTAGCTAGTGCGTACCTCCATTTCCATAAGGGAACATGGGGGCCTCCGTCAACCATATTAACCATATTGCAATCGACACAAAGTCCTCTTCCAGCATCATGGATGTCCAAACTTTCCGAGAGGCAAACATTGACTAGGAAATTCCGTGAGAAAGTTCGACGTCGGACGACTGATGTCGCAAGAAACCGCCAAATCCTTCTCCGATCGAATTACAAGAAATCTATTGAGAAGTCCCATGCTGCCAGCATCAAGTATTGAGAACCAGATTCATTACTGCCAAGATACCGTCGGAGATGCCACCTCTGACGTGCGGCAGACACATGCAGCCAAACAACAGGCATATACAGGGGTGCTGCACAAAAGGACAGGAGATACTCGCAAGCTCAACACCGGCTTCTCAGAAAGAAAGTAAGAGAGCAGGAGAAGCGTTGCACCTAGTTTCTGTAACGAGTTCAAATTAAATAGACTCTTGCACATTTTGCTTTTCTCATAAAATTGCTTATCATGTTTCCAAATAAATAAACTATCCTTTTGTAAATTATTTTTTTTAATAGAAATGTAATACTCTTTCCGCGCTCGGCACTTTTCCCAAATGAAAAATTGTATTTTTAAATCAAACGGGCAGTCGGTGCTGTAATTCACGCGATTGAAGTTACTGAGAGATGAAGAGACAGAAGCGAGGTTGGAAAATTATGCCAACTGATAAAACAATTATCTCAGGGTTACAGACACCGAATTGAAGTCTGCAAAATTCAAAATATGATAGAAATATCTTAATAGAATTGCATGGAAGAACCAACAATGCCGTCTTAAAAACCCACTTGAGCGGACGGCTTAGTTGCCGAACTTTTCAAAGCGGCGGCGATGATTTGGTTAAGAGTATATACCAATATGTCTGCAACATATGGTCAGTAGAAAGCATGCCCGTTGAATGGAATCACAGTATTGGTTGCCCAATCCTGAAGAAAGAAGACCATCTAAGCTATGCCAATTATAGAGCTATCAATATTCTCATCATAGACTAAATGTTAACCTAACGAAGCATCAAATCGGCATCCATCACCTTTTTACAAATTCAAGGTTGACTTTGATAGCATCCACAGAGACGAGACGTATAAAGCCATAGGTTTGGCATCCCTGCCAAGATCGCCCGTTTTCGCAGGATGACGGTGGAGAACTCAAGCGGCTCCATTAAGGTCGGTAGAGACCTCACCGACCCTCTTGTGTCAAAAAAGGCTTAACACAAGGTGATGCACTGTTATGCGATTTCTTCAACATCATACTTGAAACAATGTTCCAAAAGTCTCGCGTCAACACAAGAGGTACAATATTTTGAATGTCTCTTCAATAACTCACAAACGCTGCAGATATTGATACAATCGGAGCACGCAGCTTGATGCCAACAGTGCGTTTATAAGTATTGAGCAAAAATGCGTTTGGCGGCTAACGAAGGCAAAACGAAGTATATGCCGCAATCAAGTTAGGGCACCCAACACCGAGGTTTTGATAAGAACGTTACCATAGGCAGCTATAGCTTTGAGGTAGTAAGGGACTTTGTCCACCAAGGCTCCGCTATAAAGGCGAATAATAACACCAGCGCTGAGATCAAACGAGAGATTACTGATGGGATCACTCTTGCTAATCGCTGCTGCTTTGGGGTAAGAAATCAATTGAGTAGTTTACTTTCTCGAAGAAGTAAAGAAACGCTCTATAAGAACCTTATCATCCCAGTCCTGTTATATGGTGAATACTTTCAAAAGCGAATGAGATCGCCTTAGGTTGTTTCGAGAGAAAAATTCTACATGTGATCTATGGTCACGTCTGCGTCAGTGGAAGAGAAGACTCAACAGCGAACTGTACGGGTTGTTCAGTGACATCGACTTAGCCAGAGGGATAAAAGTCCAATGGCTGAGATGGCTAGGTGATGTAGAACGAATGGACACCATGCAGTAAAAGACGAGCGCGACTCAGGTGGAGCTCACAAGTGGAAGTGGACCTAAACCAACTAGGCGTGCAAAACTCGAGACAGCTAGCTAGGGTCCGGGCTGGAAAATCTTGCCAGGACAGTAGCGCTACCTTAAGTTAGAAAGGAAGGAGAGGGCTGTTTATTTCCGCAGCGTATAAAGTTGTGTGCCTCTGAAGTAAAAAAATTTCTGTTTACATTCTCTGATATATGAAGTATTTCAGAAACAGTCGTTGCAGAATTCAGCACACAAGGTCGATGTTTTTAAAAATTAACGGTTTAGAATTAATAAAATTACAATAAGTGAGTAATGAAGTAAAAACAAGAGTAGGACGTATTCTATGTGGATTTGAACCCTGTTAAAAAAAATTCTTAATTCAGGGTCAGCATTCACGTCGGTATAGAGTTAAAACTCATGAGAGAAATATAAGTACAGTCTAAATTGCTTTCTTTTATCTCCAAATTATTTTATATAACTAGCTACTTACCTTAGAATTTGGTTCGATTAGAAGATATAAGCCATAAAAATGAAATCACGGCATATGAACTGCGAGTTGAATGATGAAACCCAACGCCCATGATCAGGAAAATCTTCTGGTTTTGAAGGATCGAGCGAAAACATTTGGAAGAGTTAAAACTTTGATTCTAGTAGGATGAAATGGAGCATAACATGCTTCATGACAGGGTTCTGCTATGTTCATGATGGAAGTCAATGGAAAATCACAGCCTTGTGATTCGTAAGATTTGGCAAACAGGAGAAGAGATTATCAAATTGTATTGATAGACAATATGCCTTTAAAGTTATATTATCTACTTGGTTACCTTTTTTTTGCAGTGGTTTCTTTTTAAAAAAAATCCATAATTTTTGAAAAATATTTTTTCAAGGGATGTCTGAAATCCAGAGAGTCAGATAACCATAGCAAGTCAGATGTTAGATGGCATTTCACGCCATCTCGCGTTCAATAGGTTTGACACATTGAACTTGAGCAAAACTTCTCAAAATGAACGAAATAACGACTGTCGGGCACATAAACATAGAACTGAAAATATTAGTCAAAAAAGGAAGAAAAGAAATAGCACATATATCAGCTAGTAATCTAGCTGGTGGATGAAAAGCCACCTTCGAACTGACTTGAGTAAGCAAAATGTTTGAAAAAATAAGAGAATCATAAAAAGCATCTGCAATTGTTTGGCTGTATTGTCATGTTATTTTAACAAAATCACTTTGAAACTTAAGTCTTTAAGTGTTCCAAGCCTTCTAGATTAATTCTTCTGTCCAACGAATTGAATACTACCCACACATAACATTTCCTATTATAGTCCGCGTCAACATTGAGATTTGTAAATGAAAGCAAGGCTTATTCCTTACAATAGGTGTCCGACCGAATCAGGATTTTCAGTTGAAACCGAAACCGTAACCGTCTCGGTCTAAGTTTCGGCCGAAACCTTAACTTATATGTACATTTTGGAACTTGTATTGTATATATAGTTAATGGGGCCGATTGGAGTCGGCAATAAACTGTATGTCCACCCACGTCATTTTCGAAATATAACACGCCCTAGCTTTAAAAAGAGATCTCGGGTCACCATTTTTTAAACTATGGTTATCAATGAGATACTGGTTTTCTGATATCGGATGTCATGTCATCACTGGAACAAAAAGTGGAAGTTTATCTTTTCGAGTAATCTTAGCTAACAACTCTCCTACGAAATATTGATTTTCAACGACAGCCAAGCTGCCATGACTCATCTCATTGGACATCTTAACTTGTCAAGCAACGTCGGGTTTCCCCTAAGGAGTAGCGGACTTTTCCACCCTCAAAGATGCGCCTCACAATATATTTACATCGCTTGCAACATTACCAGACAAACCTAGAACCTCCTTTACAAACGGAAAACCATAAAGCTACTAAACTTGAGTCGCAACTTCTTAGGCGTTCTCATATCTATTTTCATGGGACACTGGAACAATTGGAAAGACCATGCTTGCAGCCAAATGATTTTTGCAGAAACTGCCTGACAAGACCGTAACCCCTCTGTGAATGCCCGGCCATAGCAAAATCTAGATAAAGAAATCTATATTCTCATTTCTTCACAGCTTTCCCCCAATTTACTAAAGCAAACCCAAAAAACCTAGTCCGGTTCTTTAGAGAAACACACTTGTTCTATTGACCTTCCCCTCCTTCACCACCTAGAAGGAAACCCTTTCAAAATGCTCTTGTTCCCAACACAGATAGATATGTTAATTCACATAACCCTCGTGGATTCACAACTGGCCAAAATGATGTATGCCTTGAGGAAGCCACTGTTGTTTAACTGAACTTAACCCCTAGTCGAACGACACGCTACATTGCACGTTTCGGCCGATTTTTGACGGAAACCAAAACTGTAGCCGAAACCAAATTTTTTTGCCCGAAACTGGCCGAAACCGAATCTCCGTCGATCACTACTTACAATAAAGTTTTGTGAGCATCACAATTTATGTTTATAAACTCGATATCCCCATTCACCATCGGAGAATAATACTTTTATTCAAATTTTGGACCTAAAGCGGTATTATTGGTTTTAACAAAAAAATTTAGTCCGTATGACAAATCAATGGATAGGTTGGCAATTGATCATCAGAATCATCAAAACTATCTGAAGATCTAATCTATAAATTCAAAATCTGTTCGACACCTCTCCTTGTCTTATATATGCGCATGAATGCACGACTCTATCGAGACCTTTATTCCTGAGTTGGCATGATAAAAGTTGGAATTGAGATGAAATGCTTTAGCATTTATAAAACTTGTACTTTGGAATTGAGGATGCACTCAAACGAAGAACAAAAACAAGAAGTGGCTTTCATTTTGCCAAGTTTTTCCATACATTAATTCCAAAACGAGTGTAGGTACATTCCCGATGGATGAGCTTCTTGCATGTGCTCTCTTTGATCATCGTATTTTTATTCGGCTGTTTGCAGCAATTTGCCAGGGTCTTATTTACTTAGCCTTTCAAATTGTAACGAAACAACAAACAAAACAAAAACACAGCAAGTAGAAAAAAATAATAATAACCAAGATATGGGTGATGTGTGCGAGGGCTTAAGGAGGTGGATGCTGCCACAAATTTACCCTTTTATTAATAACCGAATGCTAAGGATTTCATTAACTTCTAATTTTTTTTTGTCTGTGGAAATGAATGGGTTTGAACATGGCAATGAAAAATGATGTTTGTTGAGTGTTGACTAACAACTATTGTTCACATATTCTTTGAGATAAAGCCTTAATCTCAGAGACATTGTTATATAATTTTTTTTTTGGAAAATGTTTCCAAATTCAATATGTGAAAACGTACTACCAAAAACATTTTCATGTAAAATGTTGTTAAGACGAGACCATATGACTCGCACTTCACTTCCTAACTCTACAAGGCCTAACTTCACAAACTCTACACCTTAGTCAAAATATGTGGATTGGCCATTTCGCTACATTCACATAGGCGTAAGTTGAAAAAATAATTCACTGTTCATTACTATTCGGTTGTACAATAGTTCTTGTAGTAACAAACCACCAAGCCACATATTTTGACTAAGTTTGGCCCCACATGAGATCTGATAACTTTTTAACAGTGCGAGTCATATGGTCTAGTCTTGGCAACATTTTACAAGAAAATGTTTTTGGTGGGCTTTCATTTCTTTTTGTAAGTTTTTTTTTTTTTCTTTTTTTGGGGTGTATTTCTTGCACATCAGAAGGCTCCATTTTTATAGCTCACTCTCTACCTTTGCCTGTTTTCTTTGTTGGTTTACTGTTTATTATAAGTGATAGATCAGGGCGATACTTGCCTCTTAGGCGATTATATTGGACTATAGCTAACTGTTGTGCTTTAATAGGGTCAATGTTTATTAGGTGAACACCTTGCAAATAAGTCACTCTAGAGAGTGCTACATAAACCTGACCCAATATCAATGAGAGCATTATTTAAATTTAGCTCTTGGCTTTCGGCCAACCTCATCTTAGTATTTAAGATGTATACTTAAGACAATTGATGCGCTCGCTGTCAAGGGCAATTATTTTTATTTGGACGTTCGCGCACTACTATTTATATTTCTATGATATGAAGTATAGGTCTCGATATATGTAGATTTTATTTATTATAATTTATTGTATAATAACACGGAGTACAAATATATACCGGTATATTTATATATCCCACCAAAACATTCTGTAAAAAACTAGCCAAGTCTCGATGGAGCTGCTTGTTTATCTCTAAAAAGTAATGAAATCTAGACAAATTCGTGCCAAGTCTAAGGTTCCTTACTGCGATTTCTTTATTATTATAGTTAATGTTGTGTAAGCAAAAGGGGAGGCATTCGCCCAGCATTGGAACAGTATAGGCTAGATTAAATTAGATTAGAAGATGTGTCCCACTACGCTGGATTTTTGCAATGACAGTCGAATTTTTTATGAACCAATAGTAGAAGGAGGCATTGCCATGTCTCAAATACAGCTGAGACCAGCTGAGGGTTCTTCATCAGATACTTCAGACCTTCGATTTTTGAAATCAAATCAAGCGGCCGACCAAGTAGAATATTTTTTGTAAAGGCGGTATTTCGATCTCTTATAGTTTGGTTGGGGTCTTGTGTTTTCTAATCAGGGTCGCCAGGTACTCCAGATCTTCGATTATCCCAGTTTTTTTAGTTTTACCGCTGTGTGGCCATTAAACCCTAACTGTATACCAGCTCTCTGAGTTTATGGGAAGTACTAGTTCTATTCTGATGATCACTGCGATCACTGGATGACGAAAATTTCTGCGTTCTGTTCTTATCCAGAGGTTCTCAAATAGGGGCCTGAAAATGCGGCGAAATGGTTCCAGTAAAGGATGGTACGGCAGTGTTTGCTTCGCGCTCGACTTGGCGGGGGCACTACCGTGCCCCCCGATATCTGGGCCATCTGATCATATCAGACCTCTAGCGTCAAACTTGCAGGTCTCATACAAACTCCCATCCCCTAGTTTAAGGAGTACCTCAACTCCCAAGCTACAAGTTTTATAATTTTTTTGTTGTTTGTGTACTTATACTAGCTCACATACAAAGTATCAGCTTTCTAGGACATTAGAAAATACCCTAAGAATTTTAATGATCATAAGGGAGTCAGTGACGTAATCAGGGTTTTTTAGATATCAATAAAAGCTTAAGTTTAGAAGCCATGTAATATAAACTTTATATGTTTAATAAGTCTGCAATTGACAACATATTCCGAAAATTTTGTTGATCTGGCAAATTCCAAACCCCAAATATAAAGGTTAAAAAAAACGACGATGCGCTTCGTGAAAAGGTAGGTAGTGCCCTTGCGCTTCGCTTTGCTCGTCTTGGTGGAGGCACTACCATGGCCCCAGATTTCTCTCAACAAGCTCTTCCAATAGAGTTGCAAAAAATTCATGGCAAATATTTTCTGATGCCTGGGATTGATGCCTAAACCATCGATTTAAGTTACGGCGCTCGCACAGTGTGGGATCTTCACAATTGATCTATTTATAAAAAATATCAACTCAGCTTCTTAATTAAAAGCATAGTTGGCCTGGCCTGGTCTCGCTGACATTTGGGACTGTTATTGGATCATTTGAAAATGGACGTCAGAATTGCCTTCCTTTTTCTGGTTTAAAAAAATAATTTCGAAGAATCCTTCCAGACGGCACACTAAGAGTTCATACTGTACGAATACATTACTGCCTCGTTCTTGATTAAGTTTCTCGTAAAGAATATGATGTAAATTATGTTTGGGTGAAACTATTTTAAGTTTTTATTTAAAATATGTGCTAGTTGTTTATTTAAGTACGAACAGCAATCTTCCGTATCGATTGAAGCTGACTGGAGATACAGGAGTACGGGCTTTGGTGCACGTAACGTGGCACAGTTGCTTCTGAATTGGTATCGGTTACTTTAAATAGATTTTAATTCGGCGGCTTAAGTGAGTTGAACACCTCTTACTCTACGATAGCCGACATCGCATGTTTACCTTTCCTTGGATGTTGCTCCGGCCAGAAATCCCAAAGTGATAAGCGCCATTTTCAACCATATTGTTTCAAAAATTCATCATTTTGAAAATTCTGATTTACTCGTAACCTGATTGCATGCCGGATTGGTTCGAAAACGCTTACTTTTTAATCTCATCGACTTTCTCTAAGAAAGATATCTGGCCTCATTAGAGAGTTCGATATTCGATTTTCCAAGCTTAAGTAGGGTTCAGCTGGGTATCTTTCTGGCAAATAGGGGCAGTTTGGTCCGTTGCAGGGAAGCACGTTTTTGTTTGTTGATTTTTATAGTTTTTGTCGGGCGGATTTCTATTGATTGTTTAACACAAGTTCTACAGAGCCGATCTTTCTTGCCGAGCTCTTCCAATATTTCAGTTCAGGATTCTACTGTCTAGCATTTTGTCGATAAAATCTTGGACTACACCTTTCAGTATTATCATTTGTAAATTTCACCTAAAGGAATAATCTGTATTATGGCTTACAGACGTTTCTGGTCCGCCGGTGTTGCAGACCTCCAAACTTACATAGAAATTAAGAAAACAAAATTATCCCTACTTTAAATTAAACTATTATTATTTATGTTTTGTTTGATAGTAAGAGATTCAAGGATTCACATGTTTTATAGTTCCGTTGCAGCCAACTAAAACATTTTTCTGTTATGCTCTATAACCCACGTTTCACCTTTGTGCTACCACTTATTGCACGTCAAAAACCTTTAAACTATGTAAGCCCACTCATTACAAAAAAAAAAAACTTGAAAAGTCCTTCAGGATACTTCTTTGAAAATACATTTACCTTTACAGTTACCTCCGAATTTGTCCAAAGCATGGGAATGCAAATCTATTTGACTATTTGAGAGAGACGGCACGCTGCTTTTAACTGACGAAGGATAATGACGCTATTCCAACAATCAACGTGAACAACAACAATCAAGAACGAGAAATGTACATAAAAGGATCCCGCTAAAAGCTTTCAAGCTGTGCCGTGTGGTTCTTTTCTGTTCACAATACTGAGCGTGAAGTGCTGCTCCTGCATGAATACGGTACGTATAGAATATCCTTTTATGGGCTCATAGTGAAAGTAGCGACAGAAAGAAATCTTTTTTTTCCTATGCTCTTCTTTCAAAAAAACCTAAAATCTGTTGCGCTCTCAAAAGAAAGGACTAGAAAATAGAAGGCAAAACCGGGAGGACATTTTGTGCGCTTGTGTTTCTTAATTGGCTTTTTGTCGGCACATGTACGCTGGATAGAGCTTATTAATGTTTTACGGGTATACCTGAGTAGCACGCGTGCTTTTTAGAGGATGGTCGCATCACACACGAATTCTGATTGCAGCTTGTGATAGGTCGTGTACATATGTTTGGTTTTCCTGGATCAAAGAAAAGGTTTCTGACATTTTTAATCATCAGCGTTGAAAGTTGATGGAGGACCTCATGATGGTACTCTTTTCAAAGTTTGACTTTTTACTCAGTTCAAGGATGAAGTGCTTTTTTATTTTTTGTAAATAAATTAATAGAACAAATGTTATAAAGACCAGGGATGTACTTTGCACCTTTAATTATATTATCATTCAAAGTATCCAGTGTCCTCCTTTCACAAAATTAACTTAAAAGGTTAGCTTTATTGGCAATCCATAAAGTGTGGACTTTTTGTCTATTAAAAACGTGTCATTTGAAAGTTTTTGTTAGTGTGAAAGTGTGTGCGCTTACGAAAAAAAAACCTCAATAACTTGTTTAAGTGGTTTATACTGACTGCCAAAATATGTTCTATTTCACTTCTTCTGTAAAAGTAAGATACATTTTCTAATTTAAAAAAAATTAAAATCAATATAGTCTTAAGTTTTCAATACTTTACCGTCAAATAATCCACCTCATTCTCGCGCCAATTTACCGTCAATTAAGGTATTCAACTGCGATAAATTTCTTAATATTTTCTTATGTAATATATCTCTAGGCCACCGCAGAAATATCCAAAATCTTATCTTTCGATGTTGGAGCTCCCTGTTTATGGCCCGGAATCTGGTCCACTAACCATTTGCCATTGGGATCAAATAAATGGGGCTATCACTGCTGGAACTCTTTGTTCATGTTGTTGAAAATAATAGTTTGTGAAAAGTTATGTTATTTGTCAAACGTACCCTTACTGTTCTTCTTCCAGTTGGTAAGACCAAGCTTTATAGCGTCCGCATTGCTTGATCCTTGAACCAGAGGTCCGGTCTCATGATGGATTTTTTTATTTCTCCCCGTTTCGTTTTCCGTTGCATTGTTTCTTATATGCCCCAACTGTCGTCCTCTTTTTCTGCGTCCATTCGTCATCATACCACGCATTTCTTGTCGGGGCTGAGTGGTTTCGGCTTCTTTCTTTATGACAGCGAGCACAGTTCCAACATAATGTTGGCATCTGTTGTTGATAGCGGCATATTGGCGAGTCTTTCTCTCAGCTGTTGTCAGTCTCTTGCTATCGATGTGTGCTTAGGTGTCCAGTGTTAAACCTCCTTTTTGTTAGTTGGCGCAGCTTTCTTATATTGGACAGTCGAGCTTTTAGTCGTTCAGCTACTAAAAAGTGGTTAGACTCTACATTTGCTGTGTCCGCACGTTCTTTTCTACATCATCTTCACAAGCCGACGCGAACTTGGAGCTTACGCTACAGCACAGTATATCTACTACTTCTATTCAGATTATTTCTTGACCCAAGATCGCCATCGTAATTGTCGAGGATATATTTAAAAACAAAAGATCGAGTGATTGATTGATTGGAATAAGTAAGAATGTCAAATCAGTCAACTTCAGGTTGAGCCTTTGGGTGTACGAGTATTCTTCCGCACAGTTCAACCTTCTGAGTTGAGGCTACGATACTCACTCGATACTCGTACAAAATTACATTTTGCTTTTCAATCAAAGCTGTACGAAATCATTCAAAGTCCAGTCTGGTCAAGTAGTAATCGAATTGTTTCCTGGCATAAATACATTTTACGTCATCCCCATGTACTGTGATGATACTCACTCGCTGTATTTTTTTTTTTTTTTGTACTGAACAAGCCACTTGCGATGGCCGACAGCTTGAAAGCAGACGCACGTTTTATATGATACCAAAACCCCATTCAAAATCAAGTTGATTGGGAACCTTTCACTTCAATTGATTATTATTATTATTGTTAAGGATATCATTCCCAGGCAATGCTGCTCTCGATGCAAGGATACATGAATAACCATCTACCTATCCATTGCCCCTGTTATTCTAGAAAGGTAGATTCTCTACATTGTACACATCGGACACCACTCAACTCCATCCAACGATGTCGTTCAACATTGTTAAATTCCGTATGCACTCCATATGGAGTACATAAACAATTTCGTCCTGTCCAACGGACATAGCTCTTCAAAAACCTGATCCTATTCAACCATAATAACCAAAAGCGTAGAGAAAATCGACTCGACTCACTTCAGTGTCACAAGCAGGGAGTGAGGAGGTTATCAAAACTTTATCTGTAAATTGACATAAATGCGATCACGTGGTTGTGGGAGTGAAAGTTGTTCGGTTTGTTGTGGCTTGTGGATTTGAAGTGTTAGCGCGAAAATTCAAAGCGAGGACAACATCGCACAACAATAAGTGTCAAGCAACAATCAAGCGAATGGTTAAGGAAGACTTTTCTTTAGTTTATTTGTTTGTGTCTGACAGACGGGGTGATGGTAAGTTAGGCTGTATAGCACATCCTAGATAACAATGACTTCCTTCTGAATAAGAAACGATTTCTCTTTTTTTTTTTCTCTGCGGAGATTATATTCCGCCACTGTGGGTTTAGTTCGTCCGGTTTGGGATGACACCTTAAGGGTAAGTTAAGTGAAATGTTGATTGTTGGTTTAGGTCGCTTGGATATTTCTTTTTTTTTTTTTTGGTGGGCGGATAGGGTGTGCCCCACTGCGTCTGAAGAGAAAATAACAAGCGTCTATTGTTGTTTGCTTTTGGGTAAAGTTTGCTTTGCAGGTGCGGGTATTATTTGTCTTATATACCTATACAAATACATATATATATTTCTTTCATATACTTCCTGGTTGCAGGATAAGCGAAAAATTCAATGTTGTGTCCTTAGCTTTGGAAATATGACTTTTTAAGCTAAAAAAAAAAGTACTCAGATTATCCGCAGATATAGGATATTGATGTTTTTTTTTGGAGATTATGTAAATTACTGATGGCAAAAGTAAACTTAGTGAAACATAGAGAAAGCATTTGGGACGAATAAAAATTGTAGAATTTTAACAACTTTCAACACTTTGAAATTCATTCGTTTTAAATTTCGTAAGTTACGGGTGGATACAGAAACGTTAAACATTCGTGCAGCGATGCGGCAACATTGCTCTTTTGAGACGCTGATGCGATGCACGGCTGTTGCACATTTTCTTTTGTATCAGAAATTTGCGTGATGTTTTTTTCTTTTGCTGACATTTGCGCGTGAATTAAACAAAGATCGTTTCCAAGCGATAAAAAAAATAAAAAAACAACAATATTTCTTTTGATTCAATTTATTTATTAAAAGACGAATGATAACACGACTATCACTACCGGAATACTACCTCGAGTTCGTATTCTCTTTCTCTACTTATAGGCTACATATTTCATGTATTTTAATCGTAGACATAGTGTCAGCGATTTTACAATTTATTTAGATCAAAAGCTTATTCTAAGAATTAACAAACAATTATTGTTTGTTCAGCCCATCGGTTAATGACCGGATAAACGTGTCATGTTGATCGTTTGGTGTTTTAACATTTGCTTGCGCTGGCAAATACGTAACTTCTCCCTCCTTATGAGTAGAATTCTCCTGAATTTGATTACTAAATTTTATTTGTATCCTTTTTTGTTGTATACAAATACATGATAATATTGCAAACATAATAAGAATTATTATAACACAAATTATATTTAATTTATAGTGTATATCTTTTGTAAATTTTATTTCTTGTATTTCGTTAATATTTTCAATGGTTTTTAAAATAATTTTGTCAAATTGTATTGTTTCCGTGAAATTTAATTTTTCTTTATAGTTTGGATAGTAAAATCTTTGTTTTTGTATATGTTTTTCATTAGAATATTTTTGACCTAAGAAATATAGAGTACAATTATTAAAATTGATCAGATAACTTCCAGTGAGCTTAATGTCTCTATCGTCACAAGTGTGATTCAATTTTATATTTATATTTTTTATAAAAAGTGTTTCATCGTCTAACGGTACAATTTCAGTTTGTTCATTTTTGTTTAATTTACAATTTTGTTTTATTACACAATGTTTGCTTTCAATTAGTTCATTAAGATTTTTATTTTGTTCGTATTTATAAATTTTATTTCCATATTCCAAAATAAATTCTTTTTCCGCATCGATCTCTAGATAATTTTTATTAGGAACTGGAGTTAAAAGTTTAAGTGGTAAAGTTATATAATTTTTGGGAATTTTAATGGCAAAAACTAGCACGTTTTCTTTGTATTTTGTAACTCCTAATCTAATTTGATTTAATTTAAAGAAATCTATTTTATACGTTTCTATTTCACTGCTTGTCAGGATGTTAGGATGTAAAATGTTACTTTTTGCTGATACAATATTATCTTGGATGTGTTCTATTTTTGACTCTATGTATTTAAGTTTAAAAAACTGATCAAGGTATATTTGCTTCATGACTAATTCTCTCTCTACCTTATGTATAGCATTAATCTGGTTTGAAATTGTTTCTCTGTCATTATTAATTGTTTCCTTTAATATTTTAAAAGTATTATTGAAAAATTCATTAATTTTAATTTGTTTATTCACAGCTACTATTGAGTTATGACTATTCTTTGCTACGTTATCTAAGTGTTCTTCAATTGTCTGTCGGTCTTCATCGTCCATGGTACCGAATAACCATTTTTGTGTAGTCCCTACTATATTGAATAGTCCACGTCTTTGTCTGTGCTGTAACGGTACTAGAGTCCTAATTTTATGTACGATGTCCGAAATTGCTTCATTCAACAATTGTCTTTGTTCAGGTTGTAGTGGAGCTAAATTGAATGATATGTTTTTTACTAATGCAATGATTTCAGTTGGGTCTATTATGTGCAGTATAATATCTGTCTCGTTTACAATGCTTATGTCAGTCAATTGGAGTTTCACATATCCGTTTTGTTCGTTTATTGTTTGTACGTCAAGAAGTTGTTGACAATTAGTCTGTGTAATTAGTGTCAGAAATACTATCCATGTTATAGTCTGAAAATTTTAACGGTCGTTTAATGTTAGTTGAGTGAATGTTTTTTAAGTAAGCTTTTTTATATTTCGGTTCATGTTTGTGTCTAACTGCCCTGTAGTTCTTAATAAATCCTTTAGACCTTTTTTCTTCATAATCTTCTCTAGTCTCATTTAACCTTCTTAATTTCTTTCCTTTCGTTTCCTCTATATTCTGTTGAATTCTTTCTAAATCAATCTTATGGGTGTGTGCATCTATAGGATTGCATTTAATAGTGGAATGGAATCTATGATTGTAATTTCTTACTGCTTTTTGCATGAGTCTTTTTACTGAATATTTTTGTTTATTAAATGAAAGGATTCTAAATTTTTCTGCTATTGTGTTATGGAATCGTTCGATATCGGCATTGCCGGTGTGACTATTTGGTTTTGTAAGATGTAGCGAAATTCCTTCTTCTTCTAAAAACTATTTTATCTGAACTGCTTTAAATTCGTTATCCGCAATAATTTTATTTGGTTTTCCTATTTTTGTAAGATGTTCTTCTAACTGCTCTATTATTGTTAAGTGATTTCTATCTGCAAGATGATAGACTGATCCGAACTTAGAGAACTTGTCTATTATAGTTAAGAAACTAACCTTTCTTATTACGTATGTATCGATATGAATGATTTGATTGATATCGGAAGGAGTTTCTGTATGATAGAATTTGGCTTTTATAGGGTTGCGGTCATATTTAACGGCTTGACAAATATCACATTGATTAATAACAATATTTATAAATTCCATTAATTTTGGATAATATATTTTGTTTTTTTATTTGATTATATGTTTCTTGAATTCCAGAATGCTGGCTTTCTTGTACATGATAAAAAGATATTTGTTTTACGATTTCTACCTCCGTTTTGATGTCTTGTGCCCTAAATGAACACTTGACGAATTTAACTGATTTATCGTTTGAAAACATTTCTCTTATTTTATTTTGAAGAACATTATATATGCTGTCCTCTAGTTCTGAAAATATTGCTATTTTCCCCTTTTTTATAAATCTTCTTAGTATATCTCCTAGTCTTTCGAAATCATGTTCTGCTATATAAATAATTCGTTTACCATGTAAAATCTCAACGTCTTTTATTTTGTTATTTGTCAGAATAAGTTGCGTCTTATATTTATTCACGATGTCTTCTATAATGGGTATATGATCCATTAGTTCTTCGTCTGCTGAATGTACAGTCTCATTAGTCTCATCTTCTTCTAAGTTAAATACAAATTCTGATATTGAATCACTTACGTTACCTTTAAGCGAAAAATTTTCTGTTTGAGTGTGGTTTTCTCCCTCCTTAGGTTTAACGTCCTCGTTAATTTCTATTCTGCTTAAGAAATCTGCCACTCTGTTCTCTTTGCCTTTAAGGTATTCAATTTCAAACTGATATTCTCCTAATTTAAGGAGCAATCGTTGATGTCTAGGTGATAGGTCCTTTCCTCTATATTTAGCATGAAGATACTTTATTGGCTGGTGGTCTGTAAATATTTTAAATTTATTACCGTAAAGGTAGGGTCTAAAGTAATTAGTTGACCACATAATCGCTAAAAATTCTTTATCTGTAGCGGAGTAATTAATTTCATGATTATTGAGAGTACGAGATGCGTAGCAAATGGGATGTCCTTCTTGCGAGAGAACTGCACCAATCGCATAATTCGATGCATCAGTTGTCAGCGTAAATTGCTTTTGAAAATTAGGGTATCTCAATATTGGGTGACTGCTTATTAGTTCTTTCAGTTTTTCGAATGCTTCAATGTAGTTAGGATCATTTGTATTTATTCTAGCGTTTTTCTTAAGATATTTTGTTATAGGTTGAGCTATCTTGGCGTAATCTTGGATAAACTTTCGGTAATATCCTGTTATTCCTAAGAAACTTTTAATCTGCTTTTGGTTTTTTTGGAATTTCTAATTTTTGAATACAAGCTATCTTATCGGGGTTTGGTTTCAATCCTTCTTTCGTAAGGACGTGTCCTAAAAACTCAGTTTCTTTTCTCATAAAGTTACATTTGTCAATTTGAATTTTGAGTTTCTTGGACTCTAGAACTTTGAATATATCAGTTATGGCTTTGATATGTTCTGTTAATGTCGTACTAAAAATTAAGACATCGTCCAGGTAAACTATACATGTTTTATTTATATAATCCCATCATTCATGAGCCTTTGGAATGTCGCAGGGGCATTCTTCAGACCGAATGGCATTCTTATGAATTCATACAATCCATGTCTTCTTGCGGTCTTCTTCTTTTATCAAAATTTGATGATAGCCTTTTGCAAGGTCTATCGTGGTAAAGTATTGTGCTTTCCCGAGTTTGTCCAGGATTGAGTCTATATTAGGCAATGGAAACTTGTCGTCAACGGTGACGTCATTAAGCTTTCTATAATCAATAACGATCCTAAATTTTTTCTTTCCTGAGTTATCTTTCTTTTTAGGAACCACAATTAAAGGACTTGAATATTTTGAATTACTTTTCTTAATGATTCCCTGCTCTTCCATTTCCTTAATCTGTCGTCTAACTTCTTCTTCATGTTGCGGGGGTTATCTGTATAATTTAGCGTTAACTTGTTGATCTGTTGTTGTTATGATCTCATGTTCTATTTCCGGAGTACTGGTAAGTATGTCTCCTTCTTTGAAAAATAGACTATCGAATCTCTTAATTAGTTTTTCTGTTTCAACGCGTTCCTCATTAGTAAGGTGGTCTAAATTTATATGTTTCATACTGCTATCAATGGACTCTAAAGAACATATTTCGTTCAGTGTATATGGTGTATTTATAAATTTTAATGTTTGATTATTTAAGTTAATAATTCCCTCATCTAGAAGAATTGAAGTATTCAAATTCTTTAATAAATCCATACCAATAATAAATTGGTATCCCCTATTAGAAAGTCTTTTTAATTTCCATCTAATTAGTGCATTTGGTGGGGCTTTGAATTCTTCCGGTGGTGGTGTATGTATTTCGTATGAAATTGTGTCTTTACCCGTCACTGTTGTAAAATGTATTGGTTCAATGGGTAATTTCTTAAATTCTGTCAACCTATCGTCTACTATACTTAAAGTTGAACCTGTATCAATAAGCGATATAAAATGTTTTGAACAAATAGTTATTTGAATCATTGGTAAATCGGCCGAGGCTAGTTCATAAAAAACGAATTTTGTTTATTTTGATTTTTACTTTCATCGTTAACTACTTCATAAGTCCTAACCAATCTTTGCTCAGTTGTCTCCTGTTGATGGCTATGTTGGCCTGGAGATAGTCTGAGGTGTCCTGAATTTTGGTTCTGACCCTGAGAATTATTTATTTGTCTACAGCTGTTATTTCTCTGTATGTTATCAACCTCCATGTTTTCAGCTGGCGGATTTGATCTGTCATTTTGCTTATATTGCCCCGAGAAGTTTCTCTGCTGTCCTGGGTTATTATGTTGCCTATACTGTTCTGAATAATTTCTTTGTTGTCCTTGATTATTGTTTTGCCTATGATGCCCTGAATAATTTCTTTGGTAATTAAAGTGTCCTGAATGATTTGTGTTTCTATTTCTATTATCTGGATTAAAATTATTTCCTGTCTGTTTATTGGAACTGGAAGTCCTGCTGTCTTTGTTTATGTGTTTGTGTTTTCTAAATTCAAATCTAATACACGTATCTTCAAATCTTCTCTTTATCATTATTGCGATTATTTTTCCTAATTCTTTTTCCTCATATATCCTATCTAGTAAGGTCCCTTGAGTCATTTCTTTTACAGTATTCACTAATATACTTTCAACGTTACTTAGATCTATAAAATGATCATCTTGATAATAAACAGTAAGTTCATCTGTTTTATATTTTATATTTTGTAATTCTATAGCCAGTTCGCTTACCGTATTCACTTTAAGGTTAGTGATCTTCTTGTATATCTCGTGCGGCTCGATGTCCGGCTTGTATCTCAGCTTCAATGTCTCTTTGATGGTAGTCCAGTTGTCCGTCTGAGGTATGTTGATCACTGCATTCTTTGCATCGCCTTGTATCTTTTCATAAAAGACTGTCCGCACTAAGATTTTCTTCTGTTCTGGGTCTTCTATTTGGTTGAGGTAGTATTCTACACAACTGAGGAAGGAATTTATTGTGACATCCCCTTGTCCAGTAAACACAGACATATATCGGATTTGTTTTAAAAGTTTTTCCCTCTCCTCGTGCTGTTCCCGTTGTTGGAGTTGTACATATGCTGCTCGTACTTGTTCCAACTGTTGTGTTCTGAGTTCCAATTCAGCGACTAGTTGATTATGATTTTCCATGTTTCTATTGTTATCGTGTATCTGGTGTCTTTTCATAAATTGCTTTCACTTCACTTTTGTTAACTTTTTATTTCTTTTACTTTTCTTGAACACACTAATCTTTGTCGATTTTCTATATGTTTTTGCAATTTTATTTTATTGAACACACTTATCTTTGTCGATTTTATTGTATGTTTTGTTTTCTTTTCGGGTACGTGTTTATTAATTTAAATGTTTTATTTAGAAACACTTTTATTTATTAATTTCACACGACGTAGGTTTGTTTCACAGGAATTCTTATAAAATAAGAATCCTACCGACTGCGCCAATTAAACAATGATCGTTTCCAAGCGATAAAAAAAATAAAAAAACAACAATATTTCTTTTGATTCAATTTATTTATTAAAAGACGAATGATAACACGACTATCACTACCGGAATACTACCTCGAGTTCGTATTCTCTTTCTCTACTTATAGGCTACATATTTCATGTATTTTAATCGTAGACATAGTGTCAGCGATTTTACAATTTATTTAGATCAAAAGCTTATTCTAAGAATTAACAAACAATTATTGTTTTTTTCAGCCCATCGGTTAATGACCGGATAAACGTGTCATATTGATCGTTTGGTGTTTTAACCTTTGCTTGCGCTGGCATATACGTAACTCGTGCGTGATGCCAATTTTTGCGTTTTTGAACATAATGGTGAGCTGATGCTGCATAATTATCCTTTATTTTGATTGAACTAATAAAATAATTTAATATATTTTTTTTTAAACATAGGTTGGGTCATTTATTCATTTCTCTTTGAAAAAAGAAACACTATTCACTTTTTTGCAACAATTGTTTTCTGATATTATGAAATATTTCTTCTAGTAGAATTTCAAATACCTGGCTTGACAGTAGGCCATCATGTCAATCCAATTTACACTTAATTTTCGATCGTTTCGACCGCTACTTCACGAAAACCTTGACCAATATTGCTCTTGAGTTTTATCTTGAAAGAAATATGAGTAAATATTACCGCCACGCTTAATCACACCAAACAGTTACCCGTAAAATGCCTTGGCCTCGCAATGACTTCAATGATTCGCACAGCCCAAAAACACCATGAGATGCGCTTCATTTGAAAAGATGACTTTTAATTAAATTGTTGTATATTTCAATCTGCTATGAAGCCAAGAGCAGCGATAACGAAGAGTGAGTAATTTTGTTGCTCCTAAGCCATTCGGTTCATTAATGAAATTTAAGCAATATTCTATTCCGGACTGCCGCTGACATTTACTATAACCTGCTGAAATCTTTGATGCGTCAAGGCGCACACTATTTCTATTGTGCGCACATTTTTATATAAATAGATATATTTTATTTGGTATCGAAAAATGGTTATTGATTCTTAATATCTTTCTACTCAAACAGTTTATGTTTTTATTCAAATAAGTAAATTGGGATTTTACATTTTTAGTATGAAGGAAACTACTTGAAAATCTCCAATTTAAAAAGAAAAAAAAACTTTCTGAAGTAAATTTGTTTCACACAACTAAATGAAATATTAAACGATTAGAAAAAAACGTAAATAAATAAATAAATAGGTCAATGATTAATAAAAGTTACTAAATAAAATAAATGTAGAAGTACAAGTACAAAGAAACAAATTTTTTTTATTAATATATTTTATATATATATATATATATATATTTTTATATATATATATATATATGTATAATTTTTTTTTTATATATTTATTATTTCTTCTGTAACAATATTTACATATAAATTTTTTACGCATGGGATGGTCGAAATAATAGTGACATTTATAATTTTTTATATGAAAAATAGAGGTTATGCCACTTCATATCTATATACACTAATTCTTGAATTAAATAGAGAAATGCATGGGCTGACCCTTAGAATTGACTTAACCTATTAGAAATTCAAGTTTTTTTTATAAAGAGTGAGAAAATAAAAAACAGACAAATCAAAGTTAAACGAAAAAGAGAGCTTCAACACCTCTAGTATCAAGGCAAAAAAGCCAATTTTTGACTTGCTTTATAGACGCATGATGATGTGTGAGTGCTCTGATAGAATCCGGAAGTCTGTTAAATAAACGACTTGAAATCACATTATAAAAATAACGCTTTTACGAAAAACGGGTACAGATACTTGATTTAAGGAATTGCCACGTAAAACATAACTATTGACTAGTTTAAAGTTAAGATCACCTGACCTCATATAGATAATTTTCAGCACTTTATAGCAGTACAAGTGTCGAACTGGAAGAATCTTCAAATCTTTGAATAATGGAAAACTAGGATGTAAACGAGGCTAACGGCATTTTTTTTTTATAATGTGTTTTTGAAGCGACAATAGTGGCTGAATTTTATTCCAATAAACTCCTCAACAGGTGATACCATATTCCAATCTAGAATGAAAAACTCCATAATAAATCTTTAACAAAAGCTGTGTAGAGCAAATATTGCCCAGAAAATAAAAGTTCCTGAGTATACCACGAAAATAGTTTTTTTAATTACTCGTATGGCTATTAAAGCTCATTCGCGAGTCAATGACAAGTCCCAGATACTTAAATTCGCTAACAATTTCAATTTGAAAATAATTTTCGCTACAGCTGACACAGCTATTAAAAGTACAAGAGGACAAACTTGTATTGTAAGTGTAGAGACCTAGTTTAAACCTTGGGCAGTCTGTTCCATGAAATGAATAAAAAGATAAATTGATAAATAGATAAATTATAAATAAATATAAATAATTATAGATAAATAATAAAAGAATAAATTGAAGTATTAATAATTATGTAATTAACATATAAATAACAATTAACAAGGACATCATCAAATCTTTCTTTTTTTTTAACTCGTCAATTGATTAACCAAAATATTAATGCACAACGATCTATAAGTGTATGCTTAAAAAAGGGGACTCTTTCGGAGATTAATTCAATATTCCCTTGAAGTTCATATGTAGAGTAATGCCATGGTAGACGGCATCCTTTTAAGCAGTTATTTTTTTTTTGACAATTGCAATGTTTGGATGTATGTTTTGGCATAGTTCCACCAAACTTGACAACATTGCATTCAAGTAGCAATGTAAATTTTATTTAATGCTTTTGAAATAAAAATTTATTGAAAATCAGTTTCTTATCTAAATGTATGACTAAGCATTTAATTGTTTTTACCCATTTGAGTTCAACGCGGTTGATCTTGAGTTGTTTATTCGGAATATAATAAGTTTTTGTTTTACGTGTGGAAAAAACGAAATTGACCTTTACTTTCCATTTTTTTCCATCCAAATCCTCAGGTTTCTTCCAAAATTGAGAGAAAATTCATGCGATGAGAATATTGCTTTATCGTCATCAAGCATTGCGGACTTGCACTCACGCGCACTTTTCGTATTGGCAAAAAATAGTGGGTTTTTATCAAAGTTGTTGTCGAAACAGAGCATCCAAGAGGAACTTCAAGTGTAAAATCAAAGCATCATTTTTTAAACTTTTTTCCTTTGCGGCGAATTTCAGACGTTTTTAAGGCGATTTAATGTTGACTTAAATAACTCCAGAAAAAGACTTTTTATAAGCCCATGATAGCAATATTATAAAAAGCAATATACATGACAGATTTTTGAAGCATTTATGGATAGCAATTTCCCCGAATATAAAAAGTAACTCATGGATAACTAGGTGTCAAGTTTAAGCAGTCTCATCGACACAAAAAGTACAAAATAACCCATCTGCTCCTTTTTGCACTACAAATTTGTATGCGGAATAAAATATGAGTATGTTCGCTGAGTTAAACGTCAGAAAGTTTATGCTGTACCACAACAGATGTGGTCCAATCCTGTCTTACAAAAAATGTGTAGGTGCCTTATCATCCCCAATTCCTTGTTGCTACTCAGCCATGTAAGTCTCCATTAGTAATTAAACAGACACCTCTCTAGATTTAATCAGTGTCATCGGACTTTTGGATAAAAGTGAGGTGATAAAAAACATCTTTTAGCAACCGAAGGCTTTCACGTTCGAGTAGCAGTACAACATTTCTTATTACAACTTCAAAAAAAATTCGAGTGGCCAGATTGGTGGAAAATCTCAAGAATTGGATATCAATCAATCAACGAGGATGATTCGCAATATCATAGTTTATTTTTCTGACAATAAAAAGAGAGTTGAAGTTTGGTGTGGCTCCGTTATGGTCTCCCGCCATATAAGGAAAAAGGACTACGCGCAGGTTTGAGGTAGTTTTTTTGACAAAACATAGTTCGAGTTCTATTTTTATATTCTAGTTTTTGTTTCAGAAGTTTTTTTTTCGTTTGGCTTGAAAAATATTATTTTGATGAAGCTATTAACAATTAATTTTGTTTACTAAATTGAAAATTATATATGGAAGAATCAAATTGAATGCGTATACGAAATTTCGTGTCTGAGCTAGTAGACGTTGATGACGCCAAAGGGGTTGAAAAAAAAATATAATCCGCCTTCTCGGCCAATTTAAAACGACGTCACTCATATTATTTGTTACCGACTCTTCAAGCTCTTTTGTTATGTTTGTGTGTATATTGAGAATTACTTGAAAAAATGTTTGTAATTTGGTTTCTTATAATTTTTAATAAGAAAACTTAATTGATTTTTAAAGAACAAGTTAAATTGTCTATTTTACTTCAGCTTTTTTGTTTAAAACAGTAAACACATAATTAAATTAAATAAAAACCTTTTCAGGTGTTCATTATGCAACTATGCTTCGAAATCTATAACTCCGAAAATCTTCTACAAGAACTTCCAAATGAGAAGTTAAAAATGTTTCTTGCTTTGGATTTTTGGCAGCTGCTGGCTGTTGCTGTGTACAAGCAACATACTCTGAAAGCTTTCAAAGATAATGGTCGATTGGATACAAATAACTATAGCCCTAAATTCTCGCCAGAACAATTGAAAGACTGGTAAAAAGAACCCAACTGGTCATCAACATCTGAACCTGTATCGCATTTCGCGGATGTTTTGATTCGGATTTCCGTTCTTGATTTGACGAATACATTCTCAAGAAAGTTATTAGCATTTGTCTTAGTTATTCTGTCTTCTTAACATTTCCCCATTTGAGAGTTCAAGTTCCTAAATTAAACTTTAAACATACTTCCTGTGTATGAAATCCACCCCATTAGCTCAGAAATGACTTCCTTAAGGGGGAAAAAATAACTTACGATTTTGCGATTGGCCGCGTGTTTTAAAATGTAGAATTATCAACTATTTTAAAAGTTTACTTTTCACTGGAATCATATTCTATGTTCAAGTCTATTTTATAAGAAGTATTCACCCCACTTTTGCGAACGCCCTAATAAAGAGAATTTTAAAAGAAGAATAATCTAAGTCCTTGTCAAAGTGTGTATACAAACAGGGGTTCCGTGTTTGAGAGGTGCGAGACTCTAAACATCTCTTCAATTTCAATGACAACTGAACCCACTTCCATCCTAGAAATCGCATAGGGAACAAATTGAAGCTTCCAATCAAAAGAAGATTATTGAATTTCATTAAAAAGAAGTTAATTTTTCCATAGCTGTGGGCATAGGTCCAAATCAAACTTCCGCTGAATTGTGATTAATTAAACATTAACGTAGCAACACTCTAGGGATGAAAGTCAATTTTTTTCAGAATTAAAAACTGTATCGTTCACTGGCAAGCCGACGTGCAACATATGACACAACGACGATTTGAATGGCACCATAAGGATACCAAGCAATTGGTGCTTTATCATTTCGACACGTCACTGTCAGTGAAAAAATATTGGACTAAGTATGGGGCTGCAGTATTGAGAACTATTCGCCTCGGTTATCATTGCCCACATGATGATGGGACTCTGATTGACGAATGTCAATCGTATCGGGCAATGGACAGAGCACAGCGATGGATGACAACTGCGAGCATACCACACAAGACGGACATCACTTGTCCAACGAAAAGCTACTGATGTGTCACATTGCCATTGAAATTCAATCAATTCGGTTTCGCTATTGTGATGGAAAAATAATTAAATTTTATCCTGCTCATCATCTGGGTGGAGGACAGAGTTTTGCCTCTCTTTTTCTGTTCTTGTTCCTCAATTGCTTTTTTTGTTTTTTTTTTTTCGCTTTTCTGGCCATTTGGAGGAGAAGTATAAGCATAATGAAATTTCGATTTAAATTTGTGATTCGATTTCAAGATTTTTTCACACATTCCTCTGATGGGTGTTTGATGTTAATGATGAATTTCTATCTGGCCATTGCAGCCGATGAAGGACCAAATGTCTAGATTTTTGCAGCTTTTTGTTTTCGAGTCTCAAAGAATGCCCCAGAAGTCCATGTCCATGCATTGTTCGATATTTTTATTTCGATAGTTCGATAATTGGTCGGAGATACGACCAGAGGCTTGATCTGTGACTCGGCGGCAGTTCGACAGTTGCTCCGCTTTCTCTTTTCATAATGTCACCTTCATATTTTGTTTAAACGATTGCTTATCATTTTTAAGATGTTTCAGTTCAATTACGTCTTTAATAATTTCGAGTATTAACTTACTGGTGTTACATGTTCCAACCGTCTAAGTCATTGTATCCAGAATCTTTGGGTAGATCTGTATCGTTCTACGGCCCATAAAGCATGCGATTGCACTTGAGTCGCCTGTCTACACTTGAACGGGCTGTGTGCAAGATTAGCGGCAAAGTCATACTATATTTTAAGTTGAAGTAGACGATGGCCTCCGGAAGGACAAAGCCGGAGGGACAAGGCGAACACTCTCGTGTTACAAATCGTTTGGGTAGAAAACTCCAGAGATCAGGTTGTTGATCGAAGTATCAATGTGTCTTTGGATAAGCTTAATAAGAAAATTCTCTCTAGGTCTCATTTGAAGGATCTCATTGCGATTGATTTTTTTTTGTATTGGAAGTCTGGAGTTATATATAAACGGAGATAAGCCCTGTGACAATATCGAATTTGTTGTCACGTTGAACCACACGAGACATCCTCAGTCTGTTGTCGGAGAGTGCATCTAAGAAGGTCGCAGGCCTTTACGCATTTGAACGGTTGAGAAGCGAGTTATAAATAATTGAAAGAAACAATCGCGGTTAAATTTTCTTTAATTTATTTATTTTATTAATATACTTAAAAAGAACAAAAAGGTGTTGTAGCGTTGAAGTTTACTTTAGAACTGTTTTTAAATTCTATTATATTGACGGAAGGGAGGCCAAGTTGTATTGCTGCATTGACACCTGTTGGAGTTCGGGTATTGACCAACGGATGTGAAGTAATAATAATTGACCCACTTCCAACAAGTAACAATATTGCAATAAAGCAATAATGCCTAATTGACACTTCACCGAAATCCGGGCATTGACCATCGACGTGAGTCGATCGTAAATGACCCAATTTCAAAAAAGCGACACAAGCAGATTATTGCTTAGCATATTGTAACTCCTCCCCTCCTTCTCTCAAGATTCTCCTGAATCGTTTCAAATGGCAATTCTACTGATTTATTTATATTGACATTTGTGTTCCCATTTCGTCTGATGATAACTAAAATTATTATAAGGGTGATAATAATAAGAGATAAAGTTCCTGTAGATATTAGAACATGCTTTTTCATAAGATACATTTGCATACATTTCTTTGAATGCAATCATTTCTCAATATTAAATCTTTGAAATACACAACTTCATTTTTTAAAGTATAATTCTTGTTATTCAGTGTAACATATCTTATTAATTCTGTATCCAATTCCAAAAGCTGCATATTTGGTAGTGGTATATCTATTTTTAAGTCTACTTTTTGGGATTTTGATAGCTAATACTAAGATTTCGTCTTCTACTCGAATGATACCTGTCTTCAAATTTTGTAGTTTGTCTATGTTCAAGTTTTCTGACTGTAATTCTTCATAAGTTCACAGTCCTGGGTGTACTAGTCCTAACTTCATCATAGATAGTTGGTCCAATATTAAGTCTATTTGGTCTTCTATCAATTTAATTCTTAGTCTGACTTCTATTTCTTCTAATTTGTTTATCAGTTGTTTTTCGGTTTTTTCCAGCCCTTTGGAAAGGTCTGCAAATTTTCTTCGGTCGTCAAGTGTTTTCTTTATCCTGAGTATATTGTCCGTCATGTCTCTGTTTACAGTTATTTGCTTATTAATGGTTTCGATTAGACTATGGTCATTCTTTTTTATAATTTCCAGATTTTGATCTATGAGTTCTCTGTCGTCGTTATCCATAGTCCCGAACAACCATTTATGGGCTGCTCCTATAACATTCATGAGTCCTCTTTTTGACCTGTTTTTTGTTAATGTTCTAATTTTCTCTGTCAATTTTAAAAAATTTAGATTGAGTGAATTTGATGAGTTATTTGGAATGTCTATTGCCAATTGGTTCACTAATTTCTGTATCTGATCTAAATTTATTATATGCAAAATAATGTCGAAATCCTTAACTATTTTTACTTCATTGATGGTTACCGTTGTCATTCCGGTCTGTGATTTCAGAGGTGATATCATCAGTTCTGCTCTCCCTATTGGAATTATTGTTGTCAGCAAAAGCATTCCCATCACCTGCAAATAATTTTTCCTTTTTAATATTTGATGAGTGTACGTTTTCTAATTTCTTTTTTCTATAATATGGCTGCGCTTTGTTTCTGACATGTCTGTAGTTCTTAACGTATCCTTCTTCTCGTCTTTCCATAAAATCTATTCTATTTCTATTTAATTTTTCGGTCCTCCTTTGCTTTTCCTGAATTATTCTATTTCTAACTTCTAATAAATTACTATCGTTAACTTCATTCGGCTTCAGTTTTAGGACGCTATGGGTTCTCATGTTGTATATATTAAAAGCTCTCAAAACGGTTTCCCATGTAGTATCACCTGGTCTTTTATTAAGCTGGAATCCTTCTAAAATTGTACTATGAAGGCGTTCTATATCTGCGTTCCCGGTGTGAGAGTTAGGTTTTGTGTAATGCAACTCTATTGCTAGCTCTCTGAGAAAATCCTGTAGCTCTACGGAGTTGAATTCATTGTCTAAAATTATAGTCTTGGGTTTTCCCACTTTTGTAAAATGTTCCGTAAAGCATTCTCTTTTATGTACATGGTTCTTGGATTGAAGTTTATATACAAAACCTTTTTTAGAAAGTTTATCTATTACTGTAAAGAAATATTGTTTCTCTATATGGTATATGTCTACGTGAATCGTTTCGTTTATTCTTTCGGGGGTTGGTATTATTTTAAATTTTTCCTTTATAGGTTTCCTATCATATTTACCCGTATTACATTTATCACAGTTGTTAATAATTTGAGTAATTGCAGTAACCAATTTCGGATAATATATTTTATTTTTTAAAGTATTATAAGTTTCTATTATTCCGGAATGTCCTGACTCCCTTATGTGGTAGAGTGATATTTGCCTTTGAACCTCTCTGAGTGTTTGGAATTCTTGTGCCCTTTTTGTAAATTTAACAAACTGTAATTTGGTGTTGGCTGCGAAGAGTTGGATGACTATATTTTGAATTCGAACGTAGTCCTCTTCTGTATCTGAAAATATTCCTACTCTTCCTGAATTGATATAAGCTTTTAAGTTATCTTTCCAGATATTTTCAGGATGATTCATATCCAAATACAGAATACGTCTACCATGGAGCACTTCAAATTGTTTCTGTGGTTGTCTTGTTAAGATAATTTGGGTTTTGCATAGATTAACTATTCCATCTTTGATAGGTATGTGTGTTAATATGTTCTCGTTTTCTGGGTGAGCGGTTTCTGATAAAGCATTATTTTCATACATACGACTTAAAAAGTCGGCTACAATATTTTCTTTCCCTTTTAGGTATTCTATCTCAAAGTCAAACTCTTGCAGTTTAAGCAACCATCGCTGATTCCGTTGGCTAAATTCTTTACCTGAATATTTATTTTTCATATATTTAATTGGCATGTGGTCCGTTTTGAGTTTAAACTTCTTACCCCACAAGTATGGCCTAAAGTACCCCGTGGCCCAAACAATTGCTAAAAGCTCTTTGTCAGTGGTGGAATAGTTTTGCTCGTGGTCATTCAATGTCCTAGAGGCATATGAAATAGGTTGCCCTTCTTGGGTCAATACTGCTCCTATAGCATGATTGCTTGCATCCGTGAACAGTGTAAACGATTTAGAGAAGTCTGGATATTTTAGGATTGGGTGTCGTATTATTTGTAATTTTAGTTTCTCGAATGAATCTATATATTCAGGATCGTTTGTGTTTATTCTTGTGTTTTGTTTCTTAAGGTATTTAATCATAGGATACGCGATTTCAGCGTATCCTTGAATGAACTTTCTATAGTATCCTGTGACTCCTAAAAAGCCTTTCAGCTGTTTTTCAGTGCTGGGTATTTTATAATTTTGAATCACTTCGATTTTGTTTGGATTTGGTTTCATACCCTCTGACGTTAATATGTGTCCCAAAAATTCTGTGTTTTTCCGAAAGAATGAACATTTACTGGCTTGTATTTTTAAATTGTGCTCTTGAAGTCTTTTGAAAATTTTTTCCAGAGCTATCAAATGTTCTTCGATGGTAGTTGAAAAAATTAAAATATCGTCTAAATAGACAATACAAATTTTATTAATATATTCCCTTAGGATTTCATTCATCAAACGCTGGAACGTAGCCGGGGCATTTTTAAGCCCAAACGGCATCCTAACATATTCATAAAGACCCATTGGCGTTACAAATGCTGTCTTATGTATGTCTTGAGGCCTCATCAATATTTGATGGTATTCCTTCGCAAGATCCAGCGTTGAAAAATACTGGGATCGTCCTAATTTTGTCAGAATTCCCTCAATGTTGGGTAGTGGAAATTTATCATCAACAGTGATCTCATTAAGTTTTCTATAACCGACGCACATTCTGTATTTAACTTCATCATTGGCATTAGGCTTTTTGGCTACTATAACCACTGGTGAGGCATACCGACTTTTAGATTTCCTAATAATTCCCTGGGCCTCTAACTCGGAAACCTGTCTAACCATTTCTTCCTCATGTTTATGTGGTAACCGATATAGCCTACAATGAAATCCTGTATTTCCCGGGATTAAATCTATTTGATGCATAATACTTCTAGTGTTGGTCAAGACATTTCCTTCTCGGTATTGCAATTTTGCATATTTTTCAAGAAGATTTGTTAACTTAAATTTTTCATCCGAGTTTAACTCTTCTGTAGCTACTATACCTTCATCTTCTAATTCGAAACATTTTCTGCACCTATGCTGTTCTGAGACATAGGTAATATTGTGTCATTTTTTAAATGAATCTGTTTTTTCTCCAAATTTATGTTCTTCACTATATTTTGTAGAACATCCATTCCTAATAATAAACTATATTCTTTGTCTGCTAAGCTCATACCATATGCTTTTATAAAAAAATTAGAATTGTAACCAAATTCCTGAGGTACTGGAACTTGGTAAATTGTATACTGTGTCTGGGTTCTGCCGTTGACGGTATTAAGTTGGCTAACCACTTTGTCAAGTTCTTTATATGCTTCTTTTAAGTTATTAGTATTTAGAATTGTAATGGTACTACCTGTATCCCATAGACAGTTATGTTTTTGGTTATTTGTGATAAAGGTTGTCAATAATTTTCTACCGAGGCACCGTTGAGAAAAACCGGAGTTTCAACGGAATGAATTTCTCCAACCGGATAACTGGGTTCCATCACGTTAACATCCCTAGATTTCATGTTTGTTCTTAAATTTCTAAACTGTCCTGAAAGGTTAGATGTCGACTGATAATTTGGTCCGTACCTATACTGTCTACTATCGGGCCTGGAATTCGGGCGATTATTTTGTTGTCTATTATTTCTAACGTCTAATGTGTTATTTTGGTGTCGATAACTTTGATGTGTATTATGTGGCGTTAAATATGAATGTTGGAAAAAGTTTGTCTTTGGGCTAGAGTTAGTTTGCGGAACTTTTCCAAAATTGTGTGATCTTTGGTCTGTAAATCTATATTCGTTTGGTCGAAAGTTGCCTTGTTCATAACTAACATAATCGTACAATATCTTTTTAACCTCCTGCAAACTGTCTATATTTCTTAATTCTTTAGCTAAATTACCAGTGCAAAAACTTTTGATTTTGACTATTATTGTATTATATTGTAATATTTTAAAAGATTCACTATCAGTTTCATATAAAGCAGCTGTGTTTATTTCCGTAATTAAATTTTCTACTTTATTAATTAGCATATCAATTGAACTTACTTTGAGGTAAAAAATCATCTTATTACTTAAGTCCACAATGTTTATATTGGGTCGAAAATGTAGTTTGAAAGCCTTCTTGATGTCTTCCCATGTTTCCAGTCCATTAGCAAGTACAAATTCCTGAGCTCTTCCTGTCAGTTTAGTGCGTCTTATAGCTGTCCATATCTCTTTCTTTTTCGCCTCGCTAGTTCCATTTAAATGGTTGTCCACTAAGTGTAGGAATCGAGTTAGTTTCGACTGATCTCCATCGAATTCACAAATGTAGTTGATCTCTCTTAATATGTTGGCTGTTCCACTAAACGATGCATGTTGGATTATGGATATAGCGTTGACCCTATCAACTAAGCCGTCTAGGGCAGCTGCCATTGATTGGATTTCACTCATTTCACCGAATGTCTTTTATTAGTTTTTGTTTTCTTTGACTATTTTTTTTTTTATTTTTCTTTTCTTTCTTTTTCACAGATTGCACTTTAAGTTCGACCGTTCGACTGCGCCAGTTATAAATAATTGAAAGAAACAATCGCGGTTAAATTTTCTTTAATTTATTTATTTTATTAATATACTTAAAAAGAACAAAAAGGTGTTGTAGCGTTGAAGTTTACTTTAGAACTGTTTTTAAATTCTATTATATTGACGGAAGGGAGGCCAAGTTGTATTGCTGCATTGACACCTGTTGGAGTTCGGGTATTGACCAACGGATGTGAAGTAATAATAATTGACCCACTTCCAACAAGTAACAATATTGCAATAAAGCAATAATGCCTAATTGACACTTCACCGAAATCCGGGCATTGACCATCGACGTGAGTCGATCGTAAATGACCCAATTTCAAAAAAGCGACACAAGCAGATTATTGCTTAGCATATTGTAACTAGCGTGTGTGTGATAAATTGAATGTTGTCAGTTTTCAGCTTGATCTTATGCCGAAGATCACTTGCTAACATCTGTGATGCAAATTTCAGCTGGATATGACCCTACCACGAAATGTTCATTGAAGTTACATTCAGGGATACAATATGTCTTCCTGATCTAGAGTTCATACCGAGTCTAACTCGGCTGTGTGGGTTCCGGTCTTTATACATGAGCAGGTATAACGCTTTCGGTGGGGTAATCTGTGAAACTAGCCGGCAGACTAGGCACAAGTATTCGGCAGATTATCATGCAAAAAACTTGAACCCAAATAACGCTTAGAAATCTTTGTTATTGAAGGGCTGAAAATCGATAAAATATTGAAACGAATTTTTACCTTTAAATCGTTTTTGACGGTGCCATTTTTGGTGTGAATGCAGTCTTCACGAGACAAGCGAGATTCCATTTGGAACCTGTTCGTTGAGGTTTGATTGCTGGAGGAAAAATTGCCTCCGTCACGCATAGCGAAATTGCTAAGGATAAAATATTGGCTAGCTCATTCATTCTTTTGTGTATAATTTTATATAAAATCTTTATACCTCTAAAAGACATGTTTGCTTAAATTCCGACGTTTTGCTTCTTACATATAAGACCACTTCTTGTATTTTGTACGCAACACGGTGCACACATTAACCAATTAAGTAGTATCCTTTTTTGAAAAAAAAACCTGAAATTTACCAAGATATCGTCCTCTGTGGTGGAGATTAAAAATAATTAATAATGAGCAGCTATTTATGTATTTCTGGTAGCTAGTACAGTGGGCTCACGTTAGCGTGAACACGGGCTAATGTGAACAGATTTTTTTTTTCACAATGACGGTCCCTAAAACCTGAACGAATCAGGAACGCTCTAAAAGATGAACAACAATTTTCGTCCCAAGTTAAGATTAAAATTCGAGCACCTTGCATTTGAATATGTGTTTCTTGGTACAAGATTTCATCTTGCTGAATTTCAATGTCGTCTTGGTCTGGACTTAGTTGTTCTTCTTTGCATTACAGTCAAACCCGCTTCATCGAAATCCGTTTAATTGCAAAATCCGCATATATGAAAAATTCAATCTGTACCCGTCACTTATTTCATGCAAACTACTCCGGTTTATTAAAACCCGGTTAAGTAAGAGAACTCGAATAATTAAAGAAAATTGTGTAACCCCTTAGAAATGACTCCACTTAAATAAAAAAAATTAAAAGATATCAAAAATAGAGAAAAATGGATCAGACAGACTTTGAATCTTTCATTTATTTTGCCATCGTCACTGATGATCCTCTCTTAGTCACATATTTACATCAGTATGATATACGTCAGTATGACATCACCTTTTTTCTGTTTTGAATATCAAACGATTTTTTTCTGCAAGAGCTCGTTTTTTTTATCTTAAAAAATAAATGGATTAATTTTCATTCGTTAACTAATAATACTTGTTCGTTCTAATTAACAGGAAATTCAAGATTTGATTAATAAAACTTTTTTTCTGCTATCCAAATTCAAACCCTGGTTAATTGAAATCAAAAGTTAGATTTTTCCATTTTTCATTTAAGCGTGTTCGACTGTATTTGTTATTGATTGTCTTGCAACATTTGCTTAGCTGTTTGTTGACTCCCACTTTCCTATCACTATTCAGCACTTTATTAATAGGAATTAATTTTAAACAAACGTACCTTCATACGAGTGTTCGAGTATAATATGTATTTATATGTTAATTTCGCACTAGGCAATAAGGTATCTCAAGACTGAAAGTGTAAGTCCTCTGAGGTTCGATTAATACTCATGTTAGCAAAGTAAACGCTTTGCTGAAAATTTATCAGTTACATTATTGATGACAAATGCTGCAAATGGTATTTGAAGACATAAATTTATCCCAGAGTGAAAATGTACATGGACGTACCCTACATCGATTTACAACACTGGAAGGTAGATATACATATGTATTCATTTTTATGTACATACACATGTTCGAAGACTTCTGTGAAGTCCGAAGAACACAAGAGGGTGGAGATATGTTCCCGAGGAATGCAAATTGAAATTGGAAAATTATGGCAAATAAAATTGGAATTTATTACTTCCTTATGGCTGGCGTGCTTGTATTAATCCGTGGAGGCTGATTGCACGTTACGTGTTCCATTAAAAGGGTGATCCAAAAGTAATGTTTATCGGATATCTCTGTAGGTCCAATAAATCTTTAAAAAATATTTAGGGTACTTTCAGTTGAATATGAGCTATAAGAGCGATGATACGAAAAAATGAGCTCACGCAGTGCAAGTGTGAATAACAGGTGCTTGTGCATATCGAGAAAGGATTGACGGGCCTAGTTATTAACTCATCAGATATGAGCTACCCCACTATCTTAACAATGTTATCATTTCAACGATACGCGAAAAGAAATTTGTTGTAACAGATAGAAAGCCGTTGTACTTAGAATTTTTTATGTCACGTATGGACTGTTGGTGTTGTATCGGCACCAATACTATTAATATTCACGTTTCCAAAATGATAATGGAAATGTTAAGTTGTACCATTGCTCGTGGCTCATGGAATCAAAGGCTGTTTTGTTGTATTTGAGTGCTCACTTAGAAAAAACAATGGGTTAGTTGCGATTTACCCTACCCACACCATCAACTTCCCATTTAATTGAATTATTGCCGTTTGGTATGAAGACATCAAGGTAGATGAAGAAATTCAAGAATGGGCATTTGAAAATATAAAATCCCCTCAAATTAATAGAATGTCTTGGGACGAAATCGACAGAAAGGTTCGTTCAGTGTTCAACATCAAGTGGAAAATTAAGAGAGATCTCAAAAGTTGTCTTGAGTTCAATAACATTGGAAAGCATTAAAAAGTTGATCGTCTAGATGACGGCCTGATTGGTGCAAGTAGGAAGTGAATTTTTGGCGAATATCAGAATGAACTATATTTTCTTACCAAAAGCTTTTAAGTTATCAGGTTCACTTAATTACGTCATTTGGCTTTATAAAAATAATGTTGATAGAGATGTTGTAATAAATGGTAATAGTAAAATTAAAAAGAAAAAATCAATTTTATATGACGTTTTCAGACATTATGTAATGTCCGGAAACTTTTGAACGCTAGTGTTTATATTTGCACATATGTTAACGTCCTAGAAAGAACTTGAAACTGTAGGGTAAATGGGTTTTTAACTTTTTTATATATGGAACCTTATTTGAATTTATTAAAATTAATGAAATTGTCCCATTTTTGACGGTTTTTTTTATCATAAAATTGTGTTCCTTTTGTAAATACATTTCAAATGAAACCAATTCGATAGCTCAACATGTATAAGAGGTATGCGAGATGAACAAATCCGCACAAATGTACATACGTACGTACACACGTAGACATCCATCCGAAAGGCTTAGCGCGTTGGTTACCCGGATACAACCGAAGAAAGGATTCGAAACTTAACGAGCAAATCTTTAGAGCTAACAAACTGACGCGGAAAGATTCGAGGCGATTTATTACCATGGCTGAAAAGTGGAACACTACTTTGATACTGAAAGGAATGACCAGTCTATGACCTAGAAAGGACTGTCTTCACAAGGACTCAAGATATACAAAGTTGTAAGTTCGAGTAGGGGAAATTATAATGGTAGGTCTCCAAGAAAAGCTCTTACCACGGCATCAGCTCAGAAGAATACGGAAAGCTGTCAAGGAAAAGAACTGGAGTGCTGTTTCATCAAGACATAGCTGTAGGTGCGATGGATGCCATTCGCGAAGCGGGTTTCGAATGAATCGAGCAACCACTATATTCCCCATGCCTCCCCGGACTCAGGAGCAGCCTCGGTTCCTTAATGTCAACTTGAAGACAGTGACAAAATTTTATGTTTAGTCGAGTTTGAAGATCGCAAATTGCAAAATGAAGAAGATAACAAAACTTTCTTTGCTTGAAAGATTTTAAACAGGAAAGCATTTATATGATATGATACGAAAAATCCTTACTACGCAAAGCTTATTGTGCACATGTCTAACTCAAATATCACTTTTCCAAAATCAATTTTAGAGCTGAACAATAGCAGAGAGGAAATGAAAAAGATGAGGAAGCTTGGCTTCAGGATAGCTTGAAACTTCAGGAAGACAAAGCCGCCCAATGAAATTCTTGAAAGAGCTGGGATTACAGTTGAATTGTATGTTGTTCAAATGGAATTTCGAGGAATTCGAAATGTCAGTGTTTCAAAAGTTCTCAAGTTATAAGCCCATCTCCTGGAAAAGATAAATTTTCTAGATATGCATTTTCCAATTGTCTTAATGCCAAAGGGATAAGTAATCAACGTTGAAAGCTTAAACATTTTTGTTATTTGATTTATGCTTATCAAGGAAACAGTAATAGAAAGTTGCCATAAGCAACAGAACAGTAGACAACTCCATTGATACAGCGCACTTCGCAAGAAAATAATTACTGCTCACCTCATTTAAGCGAAAATTCAAAAATCATTCTAATTCGGATGCAAACATTTTTTAAATGATTTAGTTCAACCCAACTCCTATTATATTATATTAATGTGCGTAAATTGTGTAAAATTAAGTACATTACAATACAATTTTTAATTAAATTGATAGTAAAAGCATCATTAATTATGGAACCATTTCATGACGTACGCGAAACCAATTTACACGTTTAAAGTTCGCTCCGAGCCTTTTTTTTCAAAACGCTAAAGCTAAATTATTTAACTTAAAATATTTAAATATTGGCTACCAGTGTACCTCACTAGCTAAACTATTTTTGTTGTTAAAATAATAAATGTGTTCATTAAAAAGACTATAACCGTGCTTGCAAACAAAATTTCACTCAAAAGCAAAATGTTACTCAAAACGATATACTACTGTGTCCATTGTATTTATTTTGAAAATTCTTTATTTATTCTTCCAAATCAATTTCATCCCCTTGAAAGTAATCCCCTCCCGATGCAATGCACTTATGCCAACGGATTTTCCAATCTTTGAAACACTGGTTGTAGTCACTTTCCGGGATGGCCTTCAGTTCCGTCTTCGTTGCGGCTTGAATCTCCTCTATCGTATCAAAACGGTGTCCCCGGAGCGGTCTTTTGAGCTTGTTGAACAGCCAGAAGTCGCACGGCGCCAGATCAGGGGAATACGGTGGTTGCGGAACGATATGGGTTGAGTTTTTGGCGAAATGATATCGAGTTACGAGTGCGGTATGGGATGGTGGTGTAAAAACCAAGAATTGTCTTTCCACAATTCCGGCCTTTTTAGGCGGATAGCGTTACGCAAACGACGCATAACGTTCAAATAATATTTCTTGTTGACTGTTTGGCCGGTTGGAAGGAATTCATTAAGCACAACACCACGATAATCGAAGAAAACAGTCAACATGACCTTGATTTTTGAGCGACTTTGGTGCGTTTTTTTTGGTCTCGGCTCTCCTTTGGCACGATATTCGCTCGATTGATCGGTTGTTTCGGGGTCGTAAGCATAGATCCAAGTCTCATCGCTAGTTATAATGCGTTTGATGACATCCTGGTAGTCGGAAAGCATTGTTTCACACACTTCAACGCGACGCCTTTTTTCCAAAAAATTCAATGTTTTCGGTACCAGTCGAGATTTGACGCGCTTGAGGCCCAAAGCATCCTTCAAAATGGTATTGACTGAGCCTTTCGATAAGCCAACTTCATCAGCAAGGTCTCTTATCGTTAATCGATGGTTTTTCAGCACCAAATCTTTGATTTGTTGGACGTGAGCTTCATCGGTTGAGGTTGATGGTCGCCCAAAACGCTCTTCGTCTTCGACACGTTCACGGCCGGCTTGGAAATCACTATACCACTTGTAAACATTTTATTTAGACATAGCCTCATCATCAAAGGCTTTCTGCACCATCCTCAACGTATCCGCAGCAGAAAATTGATTGCGCAAACAAAATTTAATGCAAATTCTTTGCTCAATAAATTTCGACATCGCAAAAAACGAAAAACTCACTTTTAGCAGCTCACAAAACGACGCGTATCTCAAATACTATGAATATATTTTGACATGAAATTTCACATAGATGTCACTGACAGTACTACCAACCTAAAAAGAAAGAAAAATTTCCAAATCCTTCGACGCGCGCAGTTTCAATTCATATGTCACCTTATTTTTTGGACACAGTAGTATATAGTATGCACAATAGAGTAATTTTGGAATGCCATTTTTAACATTTGTGAAAACATTTGCCAAAGTATAAATGGTCATAATCACCGTTTTTAGAGTAGTAATAAATCCCAGTTATAGAATTTCACTATTTTAGCTTTTCTGGCTTTTGGTTTTGTGAGGCTATGAATAAGTTTAAGCTTGCGATAAAACATTCTTATATTTATTGATTTTTTGCCTAGAGCTTTATTTAAATAACATTAAATTGGAGATTGTGATCAATTTTTGATTTTATTATTTTTGGTTCAATTACAAGAAGTACCTGTCCTGATATATAGATGACGGTTGTTTGAAAAGAATGAATCAAGTCCTATATTCAATGTTGTTCTAAAGCCGCTGTTTCATAATATTGATAGCACAACATAAAAAACTTATGTAACCATGACTTATAATGAAGGCAAGGGATTTTTTTCCCCAAAACCAATTCCAACTAACCTCTGATTGGAGTTTTAACAAACAAAATCAGTTAACAACCGCACAACTTACACATTGGACACTCACAATATATGATCCATTCCTGAGAGCCTTAACTCCACTTAATCCCCTCTACGTGTCAGTCTTACTATCAGCAACTTAAGTTGGCAATAGCAAAGGCAGCTCCTAAGATGGTTTATTATTCCACACTTCTCCGTGTGCCATTGTCGTACTTATCTTCCATAACGTCGCACCTTTTTTCCCCTTGTCGTATCACCATGAATCGAATCCCCACTTGAAAATTCTAAAACTATATTTGTTCGGTAAAATTTACATTGCATATGCTACAATAATTCAACATGCACGCTTTCTCCTCCAGTTTTTGTGTCAGGAATGCAAGTCGTCTTTATGAAATAAGATGACATCCTAATGGGACTTGTAGACTATTATTTGCTCTCACTTCTGTCCACTTCTTCTGCTGTAAGCAAACATTTCCTCACCTTCAGCAATATCAACATTTCCATCGTATGAGCTGGTAGGTAGAGAATATCGAGAGACGTTTATTTGAAATGACTATGTGTACAAGTGCCACCATTAAGATTCAACGACATAATATTAAGAAAAGCTTTTCAACGTTGTGCCGTCGATGGGATGGTCCTAAATCCTCATAGGTCGACATCGTATAGCCCCTACATCGTTCTAATCATTTCCCCGAAAGACCTCACTTCCACACTTCCAAGAGGGAAGTTTATTATTTGCTGTTAGTATGCCCCAGAATGACATCTTATTTTATGTCCTTTGACTTGACAACGTCGCGTCGTCGTTGACGCTGTCATGCTTGCTTAATAAAATCGTTTAGAAAGAGCTATGAGAGTTATGGAATTCAGCGAGTTGATGGGGTATTTCGAAGACATACACTAAGATGACCCAGTTGTGGTTTCTTCAATTACTTCAAAACGTCTGCAAGCGTGCAAATATAAGTTTTGTCAGAAGATACGGAGGGATTCGGGGTAGGATTCTGCCTTTGTGTGATTCTGTGCGGGGTTATGGCGGTCCCCTTTGATTATTTCGATTTTGTTCAGGATAAGTTGACCTGATTTGTAATTACGTCAATTGCTGTTGTCAAAAAAAAAATTTTTGTTTAATGTATTTCAATCTCACTAAAGTTTGTTGTACCCTTTTCCATGATGCATTTATAAAGGTATATGTGGCATTAAAACAAAAAAAATTGTTGATGCCTTGCGCAAGTTTGTTTCAGTTTGCAGGTATGGGTTCGAATATAGCCTGCTGACATTTTTTTCCTTTTTTTTCGTTTTTATGTGCAATACTCCTTTTTTTTGTTTTGTTTGGCTTGAATCCACATTTCGTATTCTATATTCCGAAGTATTCTCTGTGCAATGAATATAATGAAATTTGTCTTCGAAACAAAACTTTCCTTATGGCGGCGATGCATACGCATTAGCAACCCCGAAAAAGGATGCGACAACAAAATACTACAGACCTTCATCGAATGATAACAGTGAGATTAATGATGAGGTGGCCTAAAGTGAGCTTACAATGCAAGGAAGGATTTTTATCAAAAAGTCAAAAAAAAGGAACGGGGTACTAAAAACGATCTTTTTTGAAAGAATTTTCGTCCCATGTCTGTAAAAATAATTTTTGAATGATATTGTTTAGCTCTACTTACATATATGCATACGTTTGTGCTGTCAAAAATATGAAAACGGATTTCGTTTTCGTAGTTTAAGCAAGTTCAGTTTAACTGGGTAGAAATATCCTGATAAGAGTTTCCAAATTTACTCGAATTTTGTTACATACAAGGCAAGTCGAAAAACTGTTTACCATCAGACACATAATACTGCTATTTTAAGGGGAAAATTAAGAAAGAAATTATTTTAATTACTATAGGATAGTTACGATTAAGACAAATCTGATTTACCTGATGTGGGTAAGATTGGCCAAAACAACATTTAGCGGATCCGACTGAAAATTTAAAAGTAAATCCCATCAACCTTGAAAGCAGGTTGTTTTTTCTTTGCAGAGATTTATGCATTTTTTTATGTGAAATAAATGTCATGGAAGATTGTATTGCATGTAGTTGGTTAAAAAGAGTTATGCCTTAATTGCAGATTTCTTGAAAATATTTTTACAGTCACTTTCTTCAAGTGACTCATTCGGACGTGTATTTGTGCTTTGATTTATATTTAAGTAAACGCTAGAGAATTGCAAATATGAGAGCACAAAAATAGATTCCTTAAGATCGGAAAAGGGCTAAAAAAATTCACAGAACTATTTATGAGGTGCCGGACGTCAGCAGAAAATGCCATAGAACTTGAGGCCAACCGCAATAGAATTAAAAATATCAGAGCAATACAGTTCAACGTGCAAGGCTGAACTGCATTTCAGTTAAAGTTAATTGAACATTTTTTTCAAGACAAAGGGAAAAGTAAGAGTTTCGCTTTTGATTGAACAAATAAAAGTAATCACCCGCTTTCAATAAAGTTTATAAAAAAATATCAGGTTTTTTAACAGCTCATTGGCATATTTTTCGTTGGGTGCAAATATTGAGCCACTCCCTGGATATGGGCCCTACTGTTTCAAAATTCACATGAATTTCACAGAATTTCATAGAATTTCGATCCTGCTGCAGCTGCCGATCAGAGAATGAGTTTAAATGGTATGATAGTTGTTACGATCCCTTTCTGATGCGGGAATTAAGGCTTTTCATAACAATAAATTCTGACTAAATACGCTTTAATGGACCATGAGTTAATAAAATAGCTGTCGTTTTACAACACGCTGATGTTGAAGCATTAAAAAGACTATTTTACTTCACTGCAGATCTGATCCAAATAACTCAAATCAGAGACAAACTGAAAAAATAAATGTCTTAAGCACATCAAGTTTGGGTTATAAATATTATTAATAAACCAAATAAGCAATTGGTATGAAAATCAATAAGTCACATACATTTGAAACGGCTGGTATTTATTCACCAGAACCAGTATCTTGACATGGGCATACGTTCCAATCTCTTATTCGGACAAAATATTCATAAAAAACGTTGTATTTTAAGAAATATTTACTGTGTAGAAAATTGCCATGAGCTTAATAAAATCCACGGGCCCACGTCCTTTTCCGTATATTTTTATAATTTTACGTTTATGATATTCTTCCTGTCGTACGACATACTTTTCTATTAAAAAACTTAAAAGCAGAGTTAAGAATTTATCCTGAAAAATGTAGTCAATGCAAAGGAACGCGGATTGAAACTTTCGATCATTTGTTTGGAAAATACACAACCTGAGACGAACTATTATAAAAGCATAACTCCGACTGAAAGATTATTTACAACTCTATGGTAATAAAACATATTTTAACATTTTTTATTTACAAATCGAAGTATTTTTTTTATGTGAAAGCTTTTAGTCTTGCCAATCTTCAAATATCATATTTTTTTATCAATTGCTTGCTCCTCAAGAGGATATAAATACTCTTATAATGCGTGTAGCATATTGGACCTAGAGGCTTCTTTTTCGTCCTTTATTTGCTTGCAACTCATTAATTTTGAAAAGCATTGTCAATTTGAATGAACTTTGCTTTTTGCTGGATAGTTTTTAAAAAATAATGCATTTCAGTTTTCCGGTGTCATTTCTCTGGCTCTATATTTCAAAAACTCGATTATATGTCCAGGTTTTATTTTCGTGGCCGAAGTCCTTCTCCTTTTGGATGCCATTGAACTTATTCTGGTATCTGATTTTGTACTTTCCGCAGATATACAGTCCACATCCAACAATTCGTCAAAATGTTATTTTGCAAAAGCAACAGGTCAGTTTTCAGCAACGAAACATATTTTTCTATTCCGCTTTGTTTTTTTTATGTAGAAGGCAATTTTGTTGCATTCGGTGTATGTTGTCTCATAAAAAACAATGTTCTCTTGTTTCAATTAAGTATTTATATTTTTAAATTTTTAAATTAGAAAAATTCTATATCAATAAGACAATATTTCAGTAGTAAAACACAGTCGTATTGTATCGCTGAATTGTAAAATGTGCGGTAACACCAACTTTTGTAATACTTATTTAGAATAAAAGAAATCTATCTATCGATCTGTCTATTTATCCAAACGCTTAAGACTGATTTTTAAGTTTGATTTTCACTATCAATTGTTAGGAGTAAAGCCATTTTTACCCCATCTTGTAATAGTTAGTCCATGACACCTATAATCTTGCCTTGACCAAAATTTAATTTCTCTTTTAATGACATCAACGTTAACTTTGTGCACTCCTTAAGAATGTGTAGCAAAAAGCTTGAGCAGCAACGCAAGTTTAGAGAGCGTAAAAAGTATGAAGCTTGTGCCACAGGCTACAAAATAGTCAGGAAGGGAATGGAGGCCAACAAATCAATTTTTTAAATTTTTAACAAAATTTACATCACTAAGAATGTGTAAAGTCATTTGCAAAAACTGTTACTTCGCCTTGAAAAGATTGATAGAAAAGCGATTTGATTACGAAAAGTATGGGACCCAATACAGATCCTTGTGGTACGTCCTTATTTTTTTAAGACCTGTGATATGTTTTTCAGATGAGATTTAAATTTATTAAGCATAAAGCTACGAAATCACACATGATTTGTTTTGTCTTAAAAAAAGTGTGGTAAAAGAAAATAGAAAACCTATTCAATGTCTCGATTTTTACAAAAAATGTGTTTTCTTTTTAAATCGCAACTCAATTTCACGCCAAGAATTGAAATTAAAAATAAAAGCAAATATGTAGTGCTGTGTATTGTGGCGGTAAGCAGATCTTCGTATGTTTGTCTGACTCACACTTGGTTATGAATTTTTGAATGATCTAATAGTTTTCAAGCGCTGAAATATGAACAAAAGAAAAACTGTACTTTTAAGGAATACCTGCAGAAGAAAGAAAATCTGACCGGAAATTTCTTCAATGAGCCTAGAAATGCAACAAGTGTCGCGGCCACGACTGATGTTGATATCTTTGAAATGCATGATAGATCTTATCTTGAATCTATGTTTTGAAAAATCCCTTGCTACAGGAAATCCTTATAGCATCACAGAATTTGTTCAATGAAGACACGTGCGGTTTTAACATAAATGGAAAAAATTGTTCATTAAACCCGCAAATGATTGGGAGCTATTATATAATCGAAAAAGAACAAGCATCACAAAATACACAGAAAAAAAACCCAGTACTGTATGACTGCTTTTAAAACTCATTCACGAGTAAAATGCACATCAATTGCGTTCGACACTTCGTTTTGATGAAATAGAACGCCTTCCTCGGTCCAATTTCCATCACTTGTCGCATACATCATTATACGTCACTCCTGATTTCTGATAATTTTCTAATTTAGCTACGGCACCTTCTTTCCGTCTTCTCTGAAGAGACCCTTTTCCTATTTATGACTCTTCATCTCTCTGTATGTCAAGTGTGTGCGGAAAAAGGAAACCCAAACACATGAACGCCCCATTTTTGCGATAAGGGTTACTTCTCATGTGTCTTAAGGGAAGAGTTATGACGCATTACGTTCACCGAAATCGCCAAAAACACCCTTAGCCAGCACTAATCAAATATTCCCCATTCCTTCTTATCCATCTGACAGTGCATGTGATGCGGAGCTGTTACTACGTTTCGTCAAACGTCAGTTGATGATGGATTTGGAATTTTCGCTTCCCCCTTCTCCGTCGTCAAGGAGGTGTGAATTGCATTATTTATATCAATGCCCCAATTGGGCACGTGACTGCCAGAGTGTTGTTTTTCTTTGGAAACTTGGCAAATGAAAGTATCCTGAGGGATAAAACTGAACAAACACATTGCACTCACGCACAGTTCAAGGGCCAAAGTGTGTTGAAGTTCGAAATAAAAACAGCAAAAATTGAGAAGTGCAAATGTTGGTCGGACGAACGATTGCAATTACAGGCAGATAGTCTGGTTCGGGATGATTTGGGTGGGTGTCAGGAGGAATCATCGAGAATTGAATTGAAGTCGCATCACGTACTTTAAGGATGAGGGTAACATTTATCCCTTTGGGCGTTGCAATGTAAAACCCCAAAAGTGCGAGATGAATTTGTTCCTTTTTGCGTCTTGCTATTACTTTAGACGCGGCAGGAAGACATGTGGTGCGTTGAGAGTTGGTTTCCGCTCTGAATATTTCTGCGACAGGATATTAAGTGCTAGCATTTGAAATAATATTATGATTGTATTTCAATTATTATTGATGAACGTAGCGAAAGCTGAGTGCTGTCAACGTGGTTAATACTTGGACAAAGGGTTCTGCCTCTGTCTAGATTATTAAGTTTTCCTTTTGAATAGAGGAATGTTGAAACGGCAGAGAATACTCAAAAATATTTTCAATTTAAACGTTATAACGTTAATGGGATTTCTTCCCTTGAAAATCCACAAAAAAAAAAATGAAAAATTGGTTTTGGTGATATTTGGTCTGCCCACATTATCGACATCTCATTCCATGGTGAAAAAAAGGTAGTAAATGTTGGCGTTCTGTTGGATGAGGTTTCAAAAATATGGGTGTTGAGTGCGCGTTATCAACGTAAGGTCTCCTGTGGGTTCTTGCAGTCAGAGAACTATCATAGTTTGTGAAATTGTTGATGATTCTAATGAATTCGCGAATTTCGAGCATCTTTTCTTGTTTTTATTCTGCTACTTCTTCCGCCTACTTCAAGAACTTCAACTTTGCTAAGAACTTCAATTCTCTTATTTTGATGGATAGGAAACCTTCACATTTCACTTGCTGGTTGTGGGGTAGGTCCACCAGGATCGTTGATCGAAGTGAAGATTAAAGCAAGTACAGCAAGCTTTTACAATTATTTAAAAAACACACAAAGAAGGGCAGAATTGCAAAGTTACGGCTAGTTGCAATATGTCAGGTTCATAGCAGCGTTTTCTTTTTTGCTTTGAACTTTCCTTTTTTACGTCTCTGATTCGGATCTTACTAACTTCACATGAATTTCGAGTGCTTGCTCCAATTTCTTTAGCACCTCAGCATCGTTCAAAAGATTCACGACTAAGTAATACGTACAATTATTTATATTACTGATGTGGATTCTAAAGGGTGAGTTTACAAAGTTACATAGTATAAAATTTCCGATAGGTTTATCAGCCAAACCAGCTGTTTCTTTGTTTTTTTTTCGCTTATTTGTCCACCTTGAAATAAGATGTTTTTCTGTAGTTTGAATAAACTTATAACTACTTAATATAAATTTGTTTAAGTAAATGGCCAGATCGGCTCCCTGATGCAATTTAGATAGTCGAAAAATAATTCATATCTGTTTTATTTGAACTGTTCACGATTAATTATTTTTGTTTGAAAGGAAAGCGTGGTGTGAAAAAAACCTTGTACAATAGTATAATTTTTTAATGTCCTTAGAATAATTAACCTAAATATTATAAAACTAATTTAATCTTAACAAACCTTACTTATACTTATTGTTAGATTGAATCCTTTCATGTTATTCTCAGATCCTTAATATATGAACTTGACAAGATAGTATATATATTTTATTCAGCTTATTATTAAAGAGGCTGAGTATTGTATGTCAGAATTCATCCTGCCCATTAACCGTAAGTCACAACCCAATCTAGCCATCAATATTTTATTTAACTAAACCTCTCGTTATTTACCTTATCCTTTTCAGGCACACTTTCGCAGTATCTAAGGTTTATGTTTCCTTCCCCAGAGTTAAAAGGCTCAAAGGGAATGCACTTATTTGTTGCCCTTGTAGCAAAATGATAAATCATAGGTACATTCGTGAGGTCCGATAAATAGCCAAATGCATCCAGGTAGAAGAATGTCACGGGCGGAATATGTCCATTTACCATATAACTTCTGAAATATCTAGGGTTAGGATAAAACAAATCTGAAATAAGTTCATTGTCGATAACGTTTTCTGGTAGCGCGTAATGGTTTCTCACAAGATCAAGAACAACATTGTCAATTGGCCGAAATCATCCAATATAATATTGTGCACAACATTGTGACGAAAACTCTTCCATTTATTTCCAAAAAGAATTTGAAAGCCCGTTTAGTTTTTGCTCGAGGTCATCTCAATTGGAATGTGCAGGAAAGGAAAATTGTTTTATCTTCAAATGAATCCAAATTTAATAAGCTCAGATCAGATGGAAGACGTCAGAACACAAAAAGGTGAAACGCTTAATTAAGTATACAAGCGTAACAATAAAACTTGGAGGTGGATCTGTTATGGTCTGGGGCTGCCTCTCTTACCAATGGATTGGCCCGATTCGGTATGTAGAGGGTATAATGAAGGCTGGAAATAACGTTGACATTCTCAACAACACAATGCTTCTTTATGCGGATTAGGAAATGTCATGCTTGGGTTTTCCAGCACGACAATGACGACAATCATTGGTTGGAATCAAATTGGCTTTCTGACAATAGCATCAGAGTTTTGCAATGGCCAGCACAGTCTCCAGACCTCAACCCGATAGAGAACCTGTGGGTTATAGTTCAAAGAAGAATAGGCAAGCCAATTTTTAAGCGGAAAATTACGAAATTTTTACGACGAATTTCAAAGACACTGGAATACTATTCCTGACAAAAAGTATAAGCAAGTAAGAAGTAAGGATTACTGTACCAAATATAATTCATTTACTACTGTGTCCAAAAAATAAGGTGACATATGAATTTAAACTGCGCGCGTCGAAGGATTTGGAAATTTTTCTTTCTTTTAAGGTTGGTAGTACTGTCAGTGACATCTATGTGAAATTTCATGTCAAAATATATTCATAGTGTTTGAGATACGCGTCGTTTTGTGAGCTGCTAAAAGTGAGTTTTTCGTTTTTTGCGATGTCGAAATTTATTGAGCAAAGAATTTGCATTAAATTTTGTTTGCGGAATCAATTTTCTGTTGCGGATACGTTGAGGATGGTGCAGAAAGCCTTTGATGATGAGGCTATGTCTAAAAAAAATGTTTACAAGTGGTATAGTGATTTCCAAGCCGGCCGTGAAGGTGTCGAAGACGAAGAGCGTTCTGGGCGACCATCAACCTCAACCGATGAAGCTCACGTCCAACAAATCAAAGATTTGGTGTTGAAAAACCATCGATTAATGATTAGAGACCTTGCTGATGAAGTTGGCTTATCGAAAGGCTCAGTCAATACCATTTTGAAGGATGCTTTGGGCCTCAAGCGCGTCAAATCTCGACTGGTACCGAAAACATTGAATTTTTTGGAAAAAAGGCGTCGCGTTGAAGTGTGTGAAACAATGCTTTCCGACTACCAGGATGTCATGAAACGCATTATAACTGGCGATGAGACTTGGATCTATGCTTACGACCCCGAAACAACCGATCAATCGAGCGAATATCGTGCCAAAGGAGAGCCGAGACCAAAAAAACCGCGCCAAAGTCGCTCAAAAATCAAGGTCATGTTGACTGTTTTCTTCGATTATCGTGGTGTTGTGCTTTATGAATTCCTACCAACCGGCCAAACAGTCAACAAGGAATATTATTTTAACGTTATGCGTCGTTTGCGTAACGCTATCCGCCTAAAAAGGCCGGAATTGTGGAAAGACAATTCTTGGTTTTTACACCACGATAATGCACCATCCCATACCGCACTCGTAATTCATGATCATTTCGCCAAAAACTCAACCCGTATCGTTCTGCAACCACCGTATTCATCTGATCTGGCGCCATGGGACTTCTGGCTGTTCAACAAGCTCAAAAGACCGCTCCGGGGACACCGTTTTGATACGATAGAGGAGATTCAAGCCGCAGCGAAGACGGAACTGAAGGCCATCCCGGAAAGTGACTACAACCAGTGTTTCAAAGATTGGAAAATCCGTTGGCATAAGTGCATTGCATAGGGAGGGGATTACTTTGAAGGGGATGAAATTGATTTGGAAGAATAAATAAAGAATTTTCAAAATAAATACAATGTCACCTTATTTTTTGGACACAGTAGTATGTCCATTTCCCATATTACTTCTGAAATACCGAGGGTTAGGATAAAACGAATCTGAAATAAGTTCATTGTCGATAACGTTTTCTGATAGCGCGTAATGGTTTCTCACAAGATCAAGAACAACATTGTCAATTGGCCGAAATCATCCAATATAATATTGTGCACAACATTGTGACGAAAACTCTCCCATTTATTTACAAAAAGAATTTAGATTTAGCATGAGGCCATCTCAATCGGAATGTGCAGAAATGGAAAATCGGTTTATTTCCGAATGAATCCAAATTTAATATGCACGGATCAGATGGAAGACAGTACGTACATAAAGCTGAAAGGCTTAATTCAAAGTATACAAGGGCAACAGTAAAGCATGGAGGTGGTTTTGTAATGATCTGGTGCTGCCTCTCTTACCAATGGATTGACCCGATTCGGTATGTAGAGGATATAATGAAGGCTGGAAATAACGTTGACATTCTCAACAACACAATTATCCTTATGCGGATTGGGAAATGGCATGCTTGGATTTTCCAGCACGACAATGACCCCATGCACAAGTCGAGGTCAGCATCAAATTGGCTTTCTTACAATAAAATCAGAGATTTGCAATGGCCAACACAGTTTCCAGACCTTAACCCGATAGAGAAATTGTGGGCAAGCAAATTTTAAAGCGGAAAAGCGATTTTTACGACGAATTTCAAAGACACTCCAATTCTATTCCTGACAAAAAGTATAAGCAAGCAAGAAGTAAAGGTTACTGAGAAAATTGTTACAAATGGCTTCAGTCACAAATATTTGCACACTGCCCTTATTGGCAGGCTTTTTAATTTTATTTTTAAATTTTAAAATTTTACTTTATTTTTCTTTTCTACAATGAAAATATTCAATTAAGAAAACTTTTCAGAACTGAAATTTACTTTTCAGAATTGAAATTCGTTCTTGGTTTTTTTCAATGACAAGTGTAATGATGTTGGTTTCAAATGTTAGGCACAGCACTATAAATTATCACTCAAATAGTTTTAAAACATAAGACAAAATTAAAAAAAAAACTGTTAAATGTTCCTTGGCATTTTTCTGCAGATGTTTATCTTGAATTGATGTCATACAGAAATAGCAAATTTAGTGATACATTTAAGGTCAGATGCGAAGTTCTTCAGAGTCAGTTGATAGATACTTTTTAATTTTAATGTTTTCATTTTTCCAGCTTCTGTTTTTTTATATATTTCGTCTTATTCGTTAACATTTGTATTAATTTGCTTAATTTTACTTGCCAATTGATTTGAAATATCAAATTAAATTACTTTCTTCGTGTATTTCTGGGTAAACTGTTGACTTTATAACTACACATTAATTTTATAATCCATTTTTTCTTCAACTTCATTCTTTCTTAATTTTTCCAGCAGTACGATATACAAATCAAATCTCTGCAGATCATTCGATAACATTCATAAACGATATAAATTATTATTATTAATCTTAATCTTTTATTTTATTAATCTTATGCCAACTGTGTACTTACTATTTCAATTTTCCTAAACTCTAAAACTACTCTCATGCATAATAATATTATTCTGTGTAGTCCTACATTCGATTATTTGTAATAAATATTTGTTCAGGTGGGAGCAAATAATGTACTTTCTGGGTTTGGTTTTAACTTAATTCTTCATATTGACAATGTGAAAAACTTAATTCCTTTTTTCTATTTGATTCATGCCCAAAAAACTGACCACATCGATTAATTGTAAATATTTTGTCTGCACGTATATAATTAAAAGTAATTGCATGAAAAGAAGTAGCAATTAACTGAACAAGGAAGAAGAGGTCGTAATCCTGATCAGTTTTTGTAGGACATACTAGTCCTATCATCGTCGCCTTTCAGTTCTATTTAGAAAATAGGATGAAAATTCTTATCGTGGTATTATTGGCAATAAAGTGTTCTTCAATTGTTTCAAAATATCAAGGCATGGATGTAATATCCACAGTCAAGCAAATAAATTCCAAGTTCTCCACTGAGACAAATGTGTTCTTCGATTTCGATGACTTCTTTGAATCAAAGCATCTTCAGAGTCTAAACATACCAAGTGTAATTATTACCCAAAGTGTAAACTTTCAATTCATTTACGCCCTGGATAAAGATATCCTAGTCGTGGCAGGTATAAGTCAATACACAAGTACGGAAATTCAAAAAAGGCTGAATCACGTCCTCCATAGGATTCATCATGTCAACATGCTGTTCGTTCTACTCGACTCTGCAGATTGTCATCTTATATTTGACTGGGCTTGGAAAAATGGATACAAAAACTCAATTGCGCTTTATTGGATTAAAAATCGTAAGTTTTTGGCTGAGTTTCAGCCTTTTCCGGATTTGCAACAAGTCAATTTAGACTCCATCAACGAAACTAAACTACAAGAACCGATAACAAATTTTCATCAAAAGCCTTTGAGGACGCCAATGGCTAATGATCCTCCTCGTTCATTTCGATATGTGAATCGTCAAGGAAAACTAATCTATTCCGGGTTGTTTTTGAAACTGTTCGTGCTCTTTATAGAACATTACAATGCCTCCATAGAAGAGGTATTCCTGCCGGAACCATACCCGAATGGTCTACTTATACCTGATATGATAAAGGCGCTTAAGGAAGGCAAAATCGATATCAGCCCTCATCCTTTCCTTCAGCTTTATGACGAATACCTCTGTACATACGCATTCGTTTTGGCATTTTTCTATCTTATGGTGCCTCACTCCAGGCAAGTGGATCAATTTTTGTACTTTGTTCTGCCTTTTGACGCACATACCTGGACCGCAATTACTGCAACTATCTTTCTATTTGCTGTTGGAATTTTCTTAAGATCAAAAGCTGCTCGTGGTCAATACGAATTTGGACACTCGTTGCTGCAAGCATTCAGTGGAATCTTGAATATCTCTTTCACATTCCGGACTTACAAATCGAAAATGCTAGTTTTCATTTATATTTTACTGTTGGTAGTGGGAATCATGCTTTCGAACATGTACTTGGCCCAGCTATCGACATTCTTAACTACTCTCGCCTACGAGAAACAGATCAACAGCGTCGAAGACGTAATTGCTTCAAAGTTACCTATTACAATAGCAAAATACGACAAAGAGGTCTACGAACGCATAGGAGCTCCGGCGGAGATCATGAAGAAAGTCGTGACTATCGATTTAGAGGAATGGCATCATCAACGCAGAATTTTGAACACTTCTAGAATCGATATCATTAGCTCAGAGAAGTATTTGTTTTTTGCGCACCAGCAACTTCATCTCAAGACGCCAAGGGTTAAAAAAATTGACAAGCCATTAATGGGCTTAGCGCCAGCATTCGCTTTGCCTTTTACGTCACCCTACGTTAGCTTGTATTCAGACTTCTTTCAACGGACTATCGAGTCGGGTATTTACAGAAAAACAATCGACAATTTGAATAGCGATGGGATAGCTACAGGAATGATAGAGTTTCTAGTTCCAGATGTCCCGGAGCTTGTGCCGTTGACCCTGCAGCATTTCAAAATTTCATTATTTCTTCTTGGAGGAGGGTTTATTATAAGCGCCCTGTGTTTTTTCATAGAAATTGTGCTCCACAAATTTAAGATATAAAAATGTTTAAAGTGACCTTATCTTAAAGTCATAGTTCCAAATGTTATAAATGTGAATGTAATTTTTTTGAGAATTAGCAAAATAAAGATTACGGAAAAATATGTTGCATTTGTTTTTCCAAAATAACCATTCAACAAAGCGGTTGAATTTCTCCCTTGAAGCTTTTACGTACCCTCTGATCAAGGCGTACAAATGGACAAAGCAACAAAGTGAACGATGGACAGGACAACACCCCGATATCCACCAATGGACCACGGCAACAACGCAAATAAAAAACTTCTGTCTATGCTATGACTCCGACAAAGGAAGTTTACTCGCAAAGATTCCAGAGATAAGGCCTTTGAAATGGTAAACAGCAGGAATAGATCCAGACAATCGATAGTGACAACTTCTTTGTAATCGATGAATTAAGGAAAAAAATCGAGATATTAGGAACGACTTTACAGGAAATTTCTTCAACCGTGCTCTCCAGTATTCTTTCAAAAATGCTAACTTCTAAAAGATATCCAAAAAAATATTAAGCGAAGAGCCTCAGTATCAACGGATGCAATGATGATTTTTTGAAAAATCATGCCGTCGTCGACCAAGGTGTAAGTCCCCTGTTCATCTCGAGGGAAGGCCTTCGAAAAATGACGGAATATCTTTTATAGTCCCTTGAAAACATCCAAACCGATATATTTAAAACATTACGTTTTTGGAGATTGAGAACAAAAAAATACAAACAGGAAACGTAATAACAGAAGCGTGCGATCTTGGACGCAAAACCTATTTTCTCACTATAGGCGATCTTTTCATTTCGTGAGATATTGAAACAGTCATCGGAAATAATATTACTAGGTTCGAGTCCTTCAAGTACTACCAGTGTGATATTCCATATACTGAAACATAAATTTGTTCGAAGTCTAATTTATAAATGTGTTTAAATGAAATGATCTTCCAGAACCAGAAAATAGATTATCCCTCTTGTAAGCAGGGATAATGTTGTTTTTATATTATTTTTGTACGCATCAAATGTGAGAGTATGAACAAGGTATCAACATTATATTTAAGGACCTCTAAATTATCCGATTATTATTCCTTCAGGATCATCCAATGTACTTTTTAGTACATAAGGTATATAAGAAGTCTATAAGGAAAGGTATATAGGTTAAAATGGTCAATTTAGGATTAGTTTTTTAACGCGTCCTTTGTTGAAAATCATTCATGCTGTTGGTTTTTCCAATAACCAAATAATTTTTTTGATGATCCTTTCATATGTTTGACACTTACGCGTAAGGATCTCTTTTACAATGCCGACGTAAACTCTAGCCACACATATTTTCCACCAGCGAGATCGGAAGCTTTGAATGTAACTTGTGGATCATACAAATTTTTTGGTGATCCTCCAAGCACACAGCAAATGGATTGGCTTCTGGTTGAAGAATCGGCGAATTTATTTGGTGTTTAAACCACTTTAATGGTGTCTTCGGTTTGAACCTGTGCTACAATAACAAGCGCGTGGAAAGAATGTGGAACTTGTTTTCCTATTTGAATTTCCACCTGTGGTTCCCAGTCGATTGGTCTTATTGACAAAAATCGTTCCCAAACAAACAGCGAATCTCTTAAAAATTCTTGCACGGAACTGGTTTCGTAAATTCTCTTAGATTCATAAATTCGGATGGAGGCAAAATTTGACCTACCATTCTCTCTCTACCTGTGCCCACTTTTGGTTGTGTTACCTGTACAATAAGCACTTCCAATGTTCCACTGTATGTGGCTTCAGGTAGCCATCGTCGGCCAAAAAGAAGCGACCAACTAGTCTTAGCAAGATAGGATGATGGTCGGTTGAGATACAAAGCAGAGCGTGATTTTTGCATTGCTTCTTTGAATTCCTATCAAAGTGAATTTGTGTTCCAAAAAAATAGTTTAATTGCGTGTTTTCATTTAAAAATAATGTTTATTGATAAATCAAGCTATGAGTGATTTTCTTTGTCACAATAAGTTATCCGAAAAGAAGTGAAAAAAAAGTTGAATTTAATTGCCGGATTGAGTTGGTTCCCTCGGGCGAACACAAAACAAGCAAAAAAAGTATCTGAAATACTTTTTCGACCAATTTGCCTTGGTGTTTGTGAGTGACGCATACAAGTGAAGTGAATTTGCCGCATGTGCATTAGTATAAGTGATTTGTTTACAATTTTTTTGTCAACCAATATTGTTTTCCTACACTCATATTTTGTTTTGGCGCAATTATTGACCGTCGTAGCACGTGCTAGTGATTAACTGTGTGTTTTTGTAATTGCAATAAGAGATAAATTTACATATACGCTGGCCAGTTCGGCGGTAGTTAACGGTCGCAGGAAGATGGGCACACGTGTACCGCCACCGACGCCACTCTGCGACAAGACCATGGCTGGAATACCGCAGTTGATCGACGATCTGCAACGCCTGTCCGAGGATCAAGACAGTGCGGATGTAGTTTTTCTTTTGGGACGAGAGGAGGAACGCGTCTACGCTCATCGGATATTACTTATGGCCAGGTAATGTGATATGTTAATTAATTTTCCGGTTCATTCGCTGTGAGTAATCTTGGGCAGTTGCGTTTTGTCAAACAATTACATCTTTAACGTTATAGTTCACCGTATGATCTTATTGCGGTTACAGTTCAATTGCAACTTTACTTATATCTACTGAAAGAATACAACTTGAGTTGCATGACACTCTTTTTAAATGTTAAGAATTGGTTGAACGGAATAACACTACGAAAAAAAAAACACTTCCAAATTTTCAAACAATTTTTCAGTCCAAATGACTGTCGGCTTTGATGAAGGTCATGTTCTCAACCCAATTTTTGGTATATTCTTTTGTATATAACAGTGAAAAGAAAGTTAGGGGTATTCTGTAAGTGATTGCGAACGTGCTTATACCGACTCAACACGCAGTCAACTTACCTACGTAATTTGGTAAAATTTACTGCTAGTTATTTACAGAGAGTATTTTTTCCATGAAGCTAATTTGTGTTATCCTTGCCTTATCCACATCCTCAATTTTAGCCACAGAAAGTCGATAATCATGCTCTTCAATTACAAAATATGAATTTTTAAGCAAAATTCAGTCTTCATTTTCGCGTCAATTGGAGATTTTAACCGAATAACCTGACATTTTTTTGCGATGTTCGCCTTGGGCTGATACGATTGCTTAAATCAGGAGCGTACAGGACCTTCGTTCAGCAGTTGCAGATGTTTTGGCAACACATCATCCATTGTCAAAGTTACTTTGCAATTTTTCCCAACGTTATACAATCTTAAATCAATTGAACTTCGTACCATGCAAGTGTTCACAGTTTCTGTAAAATGTTTGAACGCATAAGAGTCAGTGTCAAAATAACACTTGGTGTACCAAAAACTACTTAGAGCTTAACGTTGTAAAATGTTAAGCTATGACTTTCTCCCGAAAACGGCTTCCATACCCTCACCGAACATACTTTTAAGATGGTATGCCTATTCCCTCAGTAGATTCAATGTGTGATCTCGGTGTTATGTTGGACAAAAAGCTCAATTTAAGTTCCCACATTGATAATATTATAAAGAAAGTCAACTCTTCTCTTGGCTTTATTAAGCGCTGTACGAAAGAATTATCTAATCCGGATGAAACAAAATCCCTGTACATTACCTTAATCAGACCGATTCTCGAATACGCTAGCCAAGTTTGGTCTCCCTACTATGAAAACCATTCCCTCAGAATCGAAGCTGTCCAACGCAGGTTTCTTCGTTTTGCTTCACGTATGTAGCTCGCACTGGGCTGATACATATAATTTACCTCCCAACGAGCACCGATTAAAACTAATAAACTTGCAATCCCTTAAAAGGCGGCGTGAGGTCTTTATACATCAATTGTTCGGCGGTGCAACCGACTTACCGGTCAGCATCGCTCTTCCGACGTCCACATCATCGCACTAACTAAGGTCTCTTTGAACCAATGTCCTTTATGCTCCGCTCTGCTAATATACCTACCTTTGCAAATCCTCCCTCAGAAACTATATTTACCACCAAATATGAACGCTTCGCCAACCAACCCAAACCCCTAGCTATAATTGTAGTTTTTAGGTCTAGATTTAAGCGTTTGCTTGTATTAAGCGTTAAATAAATTGTCACATGTCTCAAAAAGGAACCGACTGATGGCCCACCCTATAAAAGGTAGAAACGTCTCGTATTCGTTTATCACTATTTTCATTTCATTGAGAAAACTTTACTACTGAAATTTAATATTTGAAAGACGTTACATTTTTGATTGAAAGATATTTTTTTTAGCCTACTACCATACCTTTACAGAAATTTTCATAATTTTCCAAGTCCAAATTGTGCATAAAAAGTGGAGCAGACAGATTAAAAGATGATTCTGCACTAGGATTCAGTCTCCAGCAATTGACAATTCGGGATGAAAAATATAAAAGAAAATCATATCGATAATATGAATACTTGCATATTACGAACGGGTACGTTCAAAAGGTTTATGCTTGCTTTACTAGAAACAAGACATCCGCGTTGATGGTTCATTGCAGCCGTAGTTCGTACGGGAATTTTATGACTGAACACCAAAATTTTCTAGGCTCCACCACTTCTTGGTGGAGAGTCAATATTAGCAGCTATAAGCTGATTCATAAAGACAAAATCACAAGCTTTTCGCCGTTTTGCCAAAGAACCGAGGCGAATATGGTGGAAGGCGAAGATATGATCACTCCAGGCTAAATACGGTCAATATGTGTTGAGTAATACGGTGACCACACATTGGATGCGTACTCAAGCTGGATTAAGAAGTCAAGATTTTGAGCACCCGAAGTCCCTTGTCAATTTTACTTTGACCAGCGCAGAACTATAAGATGTATGCAGAAGCTAGAGGATTAAGTTTTCTTGAAAAGGATGTATGACATAATAGACATAATAGAAAATGTCGTTTTTTTTTAAATCAATGCTTTTTTGAGGAAAAACAGATATAAATTCAATATTCAAAGTATTGCCCATCGCTAGCCACACATTTTTCCGGCAATTCATGGATACCCGTTCTGAAAAATTAGACCGGTTTGGCCGCAATCCACGAATCGATCCATTTTTTGACATCATCGAAATGACGGAAGTGCTGGTTAGCCAGGCCATGTTGCATCGATCGGAAGAGATAGTAATCGGATGGCGCAAGGTCTGGACTATACGGCGGGTGGGGTAGGACATCCCATTTGTGCGTTTCAAGGCAAGTTTTGACGACATTTGCAACATGTGGTCGAGCATTGTCATGTTGCAAAATACCTTAATCGTGTCTTGCGACCGTTTTCGGCCGTTTTTCCTTCAGTGCTCGGCTCAAACGCATCAACTATCGTCGGTAGACCTCGCCTGTGATTGTTTCATTCGGTTTTAGCAGCTCATAATACACAACACCCTTCTGGTCCCACCAAATGCACAGCATAACCTTCAAGCCATGAATATTCTGAACGGCCGTCAATGTTGAGGCATGTCTGGGATATCCCTACGTTGCCCGACGGTTTGGATTATCGTACTGTACCCATTTTTAATCACCAGTGACGCTTGGATGCAAAAAAGACTTCTTTTTGTGGCGTTCAAGCAGCATTTCGGACATGCAAAATCGGCGTTCGACGTCTCGTGGCTTCAATTCATACGGCACCCATTGTCCTACCTTTCGGATCATTCCCATTGCTTTCAAACGATCAGAAATGGTTTGCTGAGCGACGCCAAGTGATTTCGCAAGTTCTTCTTGCGTTTGTGACGGATCTTGATCGAGCAATGCCTTCAATTCATGGTCTTCAATCTTTTTCACCTGGCCGGGGCGTTCTTTGTCTTCGGTGTCGAAATCACCATCTTTGAACAGCTTAAATCACCGCTGACACATTCTAATGTCTATAGTATATCCCGGATAAGCTTCGGTAAGCAATTGATGCGCTTCGGTTGCTTTTTTCTTTAAATGAAAGAAGCATATTAAAACTTCCCGCAAATGTTGTTTTGATGGCACGAATGTAGACATTTTATTGCTTTACAAAAACTTTTGTGTTTTCACTAATGACCAATAACCTAGACTGAAATAATTAGACAATGGCCCCGTTCCAGCATGCCTTTGCTAAACTGTTATACTGCTCCGCTACGGGGAAATTCCTCTTGAACGCATTTGGAGCAACAGAAAATATGACGTCACGTTAACCAGCAAATCAAATGGGGTTTGACAGCCTTCCTTGCGTAGCGAAGAAATCTTTGCTAAATTCCCTCCAAATATCCCTTAAATTTCCCCGTAGCGACTCGCTACCCTGCGCTACCTTTTGCTACGCGAAGAACTGTCATCTCAGTACATTTTTCGCGTAGCGGATCTGCGCTACGGTGTGCTGGAACGGGGCCAATGACATGAAGTTTCTGATGTGACAGCTGTCATGGTCAAAATTCACCTCAGAGTAATAGATATGAAGTTGTCTGCAATAACGACATTTTCAACCGGTAGTTCTATTATATTTAAAAATGAATTTAGGTCATCCTGCAAAACACAGTAGTCTGACAGATTGTGAATTCGATTAAATATTTTTATGTCGTCGGCATAAATTAGAACTTGAGCACACTTACAACATCGCTAATGGATATACTGAATAACAGGGGACCTATATGGCTACCCTGAGGCAAATCTGAGGTAGCATTGATTGATTAAGAAGCTGATTCCCTAAAAAAGACTTGATAGCAAAATTAAACAGCTTCTGTGTGATTATTTCGTAACTCCCCGGTACTTTATGGGAGGCAATGACGTTTAAGAGCTCAAGCTCAAGCTCAACAGATTGGAACACCTTTCCCTGCAAGCTGTTTAGAAATATTAATTAACACCTAATGTCAATAATTCTCAAGAAGTTTTTTATAGCTCCAAAAGTATGGCTGATTTGTCAGAAGATGGGAGCGCGCACTTTCCATACATTGTCCATTCAGACAATGTTTCCGTCTTGTTTGTATTACCCGTTTTAATATTTATGGACGTAATAGGTTTGTTTCTATGCATTCTACACGCTTCTCTTGCGCTGTACTTTTCCTTTTGAGAAGCCGATGTGCATCTCTTCTCTTACAATGAACAGAAGTAGCTGTAGACCTCCTGTGTAGCGGACATTCTCAATGCTCAAAGAGTCCTGCAGCAAAATTTATCAACCTTGGCCTGTTGTCGGAATTCATTTTTAAAGAGCAAGAATTAAGTATAGTTATCGGGGCATTGCTCGTAGGTTTTTTTAAAATGGACTATGAGCCCGTGTACGAAAGGAGGATAATTGGATCTTGTACGTTTGCTTACGTGTTCGACTTAACCTCATTCTGTGCGATTACACAGACAACGCCACAAAGTGTCATTTAGCCACATTTTCTTATTGTAGACCAAAGTATTCATACGAAATTGCAGATCCATCTTCATAAGTAGTTTTGATTCTTCAATTTTAAGGTGCAAAAGCTTCAAAACGGCAAAACGGGGGGAAATTTGCAGAATCCCAGGGAGTTCTGTCTCGCCTTCGGCCCCAGGAACTCCAACTCCGGTACGTTTGCAGCACGTTAACTGTGATGTTTTCCGTCAGTTTATCGTCTACGTTTACACGGGAAAGGTTGGAATACGATTATTCGAAAAACAAACACAATAATACCATAATTATTTTGACAGATAATGCTCCAGGATTCTCGTGTATTTGAAATGATGACATTGGCGCAGGATATGGGTGTGGAAGAGCTTCGAGCTGCATGTGAGGACCATGTTATATCCACGCTGTCTGTGGATAATGCGTGCACTTTTTTAACAGCTGTTATGGAAATTCATGAAAAAGCTGGTGAGTGTCAATGATTCATTTTTATTTCAACCAAATATAATATAGTATAAAAGGTTTGTGTCTACAATCGAAGTTGAGCACAGTGAACGAAAGAGGGCAGTATAATCAGTTAGAAACGTTTTTGTATAACAGCCAGGTACGTATAAAGCATTCGTGAGCAAATGTTCTAATTTTATGTTGGGATGTTTTTCCACTTTTATCGAAAGGAATTAAGCAGGAATAAATAAAAAAGGAACGGGTCGAGCGGTTATTGGGTACAACGTAAAAGTCAGTGACTTCATTCTATATTTTTAAATGTAAATTAGAATCTGAATAGTCCAAAAATATTTATTTCGATTTACATAAATTAAATTAAATAGCGGCGGCAATACGTTAGTTAAGTTAAATTCCCCAACATTTTCGCCTGCGAAATTTGCGGCAGTTGTTTTGCAACGCTCCCGAAACCGCCTCTCGTGCTCGGTGCCGGTTATTGGGGTATCTATGGGTGGCCAATGACTTCTTCATTCCAACAATAGGCGTTCTTTATAATTTCGACTGGCGTTTTTGTTTTATACCAATTTTATTCGAATAAGTTTCGTTATAAAAGCATTCGCCATTCTTAGATGCTTGCGTAGGAAATATTTTTCATCTATTCATTTCCTGTTTATCTGCATCAAGACGCTGATACGGAGTCTATTAATTCGGTCGGACTTAAAAAAACTGACCAAAACTTCGCTGTTCCAGCGGGCTTACGTATTAGTTTAATAATACAGCCATATTTTAAAAGTAACTCTGTGTTAAAAACTTATAACAACATAACTCACGCTAATCATAAAGTTTAATAAAAGGATATTTATTTTGTCTAAATTTCCTCTTCCCTGTGAGCACTGTCGCCCGCCATTTTCTTTCAGTCGCACGTCAAAATTGACACTTGAACTTTTTGTTTGGCTGATGGACGCCGGGAAACGTTTAAGCCGCGAAAATTAAGTTAAATAGAAACTCAATTTCTATATTTATTGCCACTTGTGTCGACAAATAAAATACACCAAAATGTCGTTCAAAGGAAATACAAAAGTTCAAAAGGTGATGGTGCAGCCCATCAATTTGATTTTTCGTTATCTGCAGAACAGGTCGCGTGTTCAAGTTTGGCTTTACGAAAACATTTCATTACGGATCGAGGGTCACATTGTGGGATTCGATGAGTACATGAACTTGGTTCTGGATGATGCCGAGGAGGTGTGGGTCAAGACGCGCACAAGGAGAAACCTAGGAAGGATTATGTTGAAAGGCGATAATATAACACTGATCCAAAATGTTAGCCCGACGAAAGACTGAGGTTATGTAGAATTAGCAAAAACCCAAACGAAGCCAACCTGCACCATGGAGAACATCATTAATCCTACATTCTAAGCATTTATAGTGGGCAGATACATGCTCATGTATTCTTTGTACTATTTTCGTTTCCTGTGAATTCCATTCGATAAGTTCAATTAAAGGATTTTAATTTAACCGTATGTTCTGGAAGTGGTTTTAATTTTTCTTGGTCGTAGGTGACGAATCACAAGCTATTTGGGAGTACTTACAGAACAAAGTTCTAAAAGAACTGTTTGGACATTTGGCTGGAAAGTTCAAAAGAATTATTTGGAGCTAGTTTTTGCTTTCCAGTATGTGTAGAGTTTGGGATTTTCGAAGATGTATGCCCGATTTGGCCTTGTTTTTAAAAACGATTATCGTTGGTTGATCGGTCAACAAGCAACTCGCAATAACTTCAAACAGCTGAATACGACTGTTTTTGATGCAGTTATATATGATATATACATCAAAAATTCAACAACAATTCGCAGAATAAATCCTGATGTTTCCTAAAAAAATCCTTTTGCAAAATAAATGCTTTTGTCGCTTTAGAGGTAGAGGTAGAGACGAGATGTTCGGACACTTTCTTAAGCGCTCTGGCTTTAATCTGCGTTTGCGAAGAATAACAGTAAGGTAAGGTAAGACTCAGTAAGTTGAAAGAACTATCCTTAAGCCTACTCGATGGAAGGATGGATGGAAACTATACGACTTAGCACCGACAAACACATACGTATACAAGATTGAGATAATTGTTGTATTAGAAAGATCTTTCTTACCCTTGACGTGCATTAAATAGACATCAAATCCTTGGTGAAGCGCAGTAATTACATTTTACTCTTTGTTGAATTAGATTTGGCTGTTTCGTTTTCGCTCACAGAGATTGAATAACACGCCTTGAATGGTAACTGTTCTCACTCAAGCTGTTCAGAATGCAGTGAGTAGTTACTAATTACTGTTCACGTTATCTAATTATTTTTATATATCGATTTAATACACTTGTATATGTATGTACGTACATTTTATTCCATAGTTAGTACATTGTGAAGACCAGAAACATTGGCGTCTGTAAAGAGCAGATTTTTTGTGTTTTGGTCACATACAAAACGTACAGTCTACAACTTCAATAACAAACCCGATATCAGCATTCTTAATTTGGCTTTTAGACAGCTGTGATTTACTTTCCCAGTAAGATTTGAATGGTGCAACTGCGGTATGATCAAATGAAAGTTTCTCCCCGCAGATTTTTAAAAGCTGAACACCATAACCCGATTTGAAACCAATCGTTGAAAATCTTTGCCTTCTCTTTCAGCATATTGCCACAGGTGTAGTGCTCGTTCCACACTGGGATACTCACCCTGTTTTTAGTTTTTTACTAGTGATCAGCCGTTTAAAGATTTTATCCTTATTTTTTCTTAAATCGTAGATTTAACCATGCCATATTTCCTCGACAAACTTGTTTCACCTTCCCCTTTTTATAATTTCTCATTCATTTTAATATTTTCTTTTAAAGATAGGAAATAAGGCTTTGTAGTACACATTTTGCGAGAAATCATAACTAAAACTGCAGTGAAAAATAAAATGATTCGTCGGGAAAGATAAGCCAGTTGCTAACGCATGCGTTCACGTTCAAAAATGTTATATCCTCAGCCACAGTTCCTGTGCAAAGTAAAGAAAAATTACAGTTTGACCACGACAAAAAATTGTCTCACGTGTGGGCAAGCCATATATGCGTTATTGAGTTTTTCACGCTACAAATTACATTGTATACAAAAGTGGGTGTTCACGCCATGAGTTCACTGTCTTTTCGAATACTAATGCTATTTGTACACAAGAACAAATTTATTTACCTACTTTGCTTGATGCCGCTTTGGTTGTGGGTGGATCCAGGCCCCAATCAACAAGTCTCTCCAGTCAGCTCCATTAAAGCTTACTGCTTATTGCGATAACTTAGTTGGCTCATAAATGGATCTTTCCAATTCTTTGCCTGGATCTTCTTTTGCACTTTACAAAAATCACTCATATGATTTTTCTCTTAAAGCGACCAAGAGCATTTTCATCAGTCTTTTATAGGGTACGCTTTTGCACCAAACTGTACAACCTATTTCTTTATGATGACTCTTTGTATTCATTTGATTATCTCAATATAAATACGGACTTTATAAAAATTTATCCTAGTCGCAGGATTCGTCGAGATACTGCCTTGAGAGGGATGTTAAAACTTGACAAACTCCATTCAGTTCGTCTCTATCAGTGATGTCATATGCGACCACCAAAGTCGTCTAATAATATTGTGTTGATTTTTTTGTTTAAAAGTTGGCCTTTTAAGCACTTGGGATTGTCTTGAAAGTCACTCATCAATTATGCGATGGTCTAGTACCATTCGATAAGCTTAGTGAAATAAATCGGGAATCGTTTTTATGGACTTCGATGGAGAAGAGCGGAGTGTCTCTCACAAGATTTAATATCTAAACTCTGTAAGAAAGATCTTGTTACTGAATAACAAATTACCAATAAGGATAACTGGCTCCAAAAGATACATGCCTCTTTTACTGAAAAAAAAAAACAAATTTATTAAAAAGCATGTCATAAGGAAGCAATAATGTCGAAGAATTCAAAAGTTGGGGACTCTAGGAAGAGCGTTTCAATTTGTTCCGGGTATATTCACAAATTAATCGACATTTCTATCGACAATAAAAAAAATAAACAACGCAATTCGTTGAATCATTTCAGGTGCAAAATGTGCAGCCTCTTTTATGGAACGTTGCATTATCTACATTGGCGAAAATGCATCGGAGTGCGTTAAGACTAACGCATTTCTCAACTTGACCAAGGATGGATTAATAAAGCTCATCTCCTCTGATTATGTGCGTAAATTCCTTCTCCCTTCGCTTTTAAGATTGTAACAAAGTTATTCTAATTTAGTTTTGCTTGGAAGAAGAAGACGTCTGGCGATGTGTGCTGGCTTGGGCTAAAAATCAAGCCGGAGTTACTCAACCTACAGCCCATTGGACAGAAGAAGAACGTGCACGTGTATGTCAGCACTTATCCGGAGTAATGGGTCATGTGCGACTCTTATTGATCGATAGTCAGGTATTCGCTGAAGAAGTTGAGCCCACAGGAGCAGTTCCAATGGAACTATCGCTTGAACGCTATCGATATGCAGCTTTGCATTCAAGTAAAATGGGTGGTGGGGCAACGCCTCCAGTTGTTCCACTGCCTGGAGCACCGCTCTCAGAAGATGACAAAAGATTGCAGCCACGTCTGATGATGAACATGTTCCCAGGATCGAATATTCTCAAAAACGATAAGCTTCACTTGCAAGCGGTGCTAAATGGATGGTAGGAAACAAAGATGCATACTAAGAAACATTCAATTAACATCTGCTCTCTTGAAGGTATGGAGTTCCCAAGCAAACATGGCGTCTTATCTATAGAGCTTCTAGCCATGGTTTCAGTTCAACGAATTTTCACAGATTTTGCGATGGAATCGCACCCTGTTTCGTCATTGGAGTGGTCAGTATCAATTCGAGGCATGTTTATTTTACTTATAATAAATTTTTGTTTTAAACATAGGGAAGTCGCGGAGAAATCAGTGGAGGTTTCACCGATGTTGCTTGGGCAAAAACCAGTCGCAAAGGTGGATACATTCATTCAGAACGAGCATTTCTTTTTACGTTCAATTCAAACAACGATTCGCAGCCGGCAAAGTTCGACATTGTCAAGAAGCCTTATGCCATCTGTTACCATCCAGAGTAAGTATTCTACATACACTGAATATGAAAAAAATTGTCAGTTGAATTATTAATTTACGATGTGATTTTGATTAGTTGTGGACCTATTTTCGGAGCCGGAGCAGACTTGCTTATTTCGAACAATTGTAACAGTAACATGGACTCCTACTCAAATTTACCTCATAGTTACGATGGTCCGAATGCCAGCTACATGCCTTTATTCGGTGATTATAACTTCATGGTAGCTGATTATGAAGTCTACACGTTGGCAGCTACAGCTCCCACAAACAATCAGCCCGGCGTCAAAATGAAGTATGACAGATATTAAAAAAGCGCACGAAAATGAAATAAGTTAAACTTAAAACAGGTTGTCCAGTTTCTAAAACGCAGTATTCGAATTTCTTGCCAATATTTCTAAATGAAATAATGCATTAACATATGTGAATGTATTTTAATGTGTGCTTTTTAAATAAAACTATAATAATTCAATTGATAACATTTAACTCGTATGTATAGCGGAACAAGAGATGCAAGTGCGATGAAAAATTATTTTATTTTATGCAAAAAACTTAACATAAGACGAGAATAAAGCCGCTCAGCTGACCCCAAACTTTTCTCTGTATAGTTTTGAGTAAATTCATTTTAAAATATATTTTCAAATATTAATAATTAATTCAAGGACTCTATGTTTTGTGTTTTTCTAAAATCCTATTTAAAATACAAGATGACATAACGAGTATATCCCCACTTCATTGGAACAACATTACATGCCCTGAAAGCAATGGGGTGTTAAGTGGATGCATATGCGGATGGCGTTGCTATTGCAGTGATCGTAGTGATCAAACATAGATTAACGTCGAAATGCATTCCTCCTAAGACAGAAGAATTATTCATTGCTCTACTATTATATATTCTTTGGCCCTCTTCCTGTGCTGAGATAACAACTCAAGGTAGCGACTCGCAACCCTTCGCTTCGCGAAGAGCTGAAGTTGCGATGAGGGGTGCTGGAACAAAAGTAAGATTTCAAAATACAAATCAACAAAAAGATTTAATTATGTTTATTCAGGGAGAAAAAAAAAACGTGACAGTTTTTATTTATAAAATACAATTGATGCAAGTGTTCCTTAAATTTTTGAATTTTCAATGCTAAACGAGAAATAAATTTTATTTAAATATAAATTATACAGTTGGTCAAAAAAAAAAACAGAAATTGCACACTTATTATTTTCCACCATAAATCGCAAATCTACAAACACAAAAACCTCTATCAATCATTAATAATGTAATGTAAAATTAATCCTCTAACACATATTTTTTTAAATTTAAATTAAAAATAAGATCGTTAAAATTTATATCAAAAAAGAAATCGAACACTTCATCATGCTTAGAACGAAAAAAAATAAGGTAATACGTTATTGATAGACCTTTGCTCTTTTATTTTTAATTTCAACCTATTTGGCCATTGATTGTATCAATTCCTCGTAATAGGAAGTTGTGATTTTTCCATTAATTTTTAAGGCGAGCCTTAATTCGTTTTAAATTTTTCAGCTGATGCTCCAAATATTGGTTTCGAGCCGTTGACCTGTTAAAAATAATAATCGTCACTGATTCCTACTTTTTGTTCATTCTTATTCTTAAAAATTTGTATTTATCTGTATTAGTCCATATTTCCATTTACAAAAACAAGATTTCCTGGTCCAGCACGTTTGTTAGTTGGTCGTAAATTCTTTCTCTTAGCTCTTCATTTTGTTTCCCTACATATATGAATGTTTGCCCATCAGATTGAAATACATTTAAGTAATTCTTGTCTGAGAACAAAACATGTTTCAAAAATGAAAAATCATTATTTTGAAAATGTCTACGAAACTTCTATCTTTTTATTCGGTTCTGCTTGCTGATATACTATATAACTTCCTCCACGGGGACTTTTCCATGGAAATTATTTTTTTCGCAAAACTGTTTCCGGATGATCATATTTTTGTCGAATTATTTTCCAGGTAGCTTTGGTGTACTTGGATTCTTCTTAACTTGCTCATCTGTCGCAGTACATTTCTTCTGCCTTCCAGATGTTGTTAAATCTTCATTTATCAATTATTTTCTTTATACCTTTTTATAATATGACCTACTATCAAGTTACTTCAATCGACATTTTTCGCAAAATCGCTCATGGATTTACCCTCTTCAAAATGTATTATAAAAATTACTCGCACTTCAAATGTTGCGTAGAAAAAAAAATCATGAACTCAAAAGTATTTATATTTTTTATGAATCCATTCGAGGTCCGAGATCTGATAAGAGAAGAAAGTTAAGGAAGAAAAAGTAAAAGCAGAAAGAATAAAATCCAAGTTTCTGTTACTCTAAATAGTACGAATCGATTTCATGGTGTTCAAACTCAAGAAGTCATTGCCTTATTTTTTCTAAAATAAAGACGATTTCCTTGGGATCGGAATCTCAGCAGGTTTTCAATTTATTAATCTGAAGGATACAATGGGATAGGAGTTTCTGAAACTGTTGGTGCGAAAAGAGAGGATACAAACAGCGGTGTTGGAATAACTTCTAAGTTATCGCGAGTTAAAAAAGGGCTGTTCAGAAAACTCCTTATCTTGAAGAAATACTTTCAAAACTTTGAAGTAACAAAGGTGTCTTAAGGGCAGGAAATTCCTGGTCGTAAACAATACCATGGTGTGAGCTAGACGGCTTGCCCTATAAACTTTTTTAAGACAATATTTCTGAAGAACAAAAATTTTGTTGTCTTAATCACTTTCTCAAATACGTTGGAAATTGAAGGCAATACAGACCAACATTGGTCTGTAGTTTTGTTTTGTTTTTTCTGTGACCCTTTTTGAAGAGTGGACTCACGATTGCATATTTTAAAGATTCCAGATAAAATACTAAAATTTTAATCGGTCAGACAACAAATCTTTGATGTTTAATCCCATCACTACAGCAAGAATGCGATTTATTCAGGGGATTAAGTATTTTAACAGTTCAATCCTTGTTACTGTTTCAAAGATGAAACGATTCCCGGAATACGGACAATTTGGATCACCACAAACGGTATCTAGGAGATGGCAGTTAAGAACTGGTGAAAAAGCAATAAGCAGCAATAATAATATTCCCGCTTAGTAAAGATATATGTTGAGTATCTACTGTTCCTATAATTTCGGTTGGTTATATTGTTAACTGTGTCCCATTCTTTTTTATGTTACCTCCTGCTCCATGTAGTTTGTTGCAGTAGTGATTATCTCTCAATTTTGTATTTCCTTTTTAATGAGTTCGCTCATTCGCATGAATCTAGTCCTTAAGTTTGTGTTAAGAGGATGCTCGCGGCACCCTTTTCGCAGTTTGTTTCTGAGGTTAATTTTTTTCAGTAGCACTTGGTTGATCGAAGGTTTCAAATCTACTTCCGAAATCTTCTGCTTAAGAGTGTAACTTAATGGAGCTATGTAATTCTTACAAACTTTTAGAAATATATCATAGGCTCTGGAAACATTTTCGCAGTTTGTTATTTAGTTTTCTAAGTTAATTCGAGTTACATTCGTATTTTTCCGAATTAGCTTTCTAGGATTATTCCTGTTAGGCCGTGGATTGAAATTTGAAGGTTAAAGTAAGTAACTATTATAGGCTGTGTTCCAGATGTTGCCCTCGTAGGCTCATTTAAAAGGGAAGAAAGTTCGAACTCAGCTTTAAGAGTGTGATAAAAATCAATGGTTGTGTTTATGTTGAAGTCACGCAAAACGATTTAATTTTCTGCTCTTTCTTTATTAACTAACACAGACAATTCGTCAAAAATTACATTAAAGGGCTGTAAATGTTATCAACGTTAAACATACAAATTATTGAAAAACGTTGTTCATATATAAATAAAAAGTTTTAATAAAATCAGCACTTGCATTGTGTTCAGCATTCCGAGTTAGATAGATAGATAGATATTTTATTTGGTATAGCAAAACTTTACAAGTAGGTTTGTTACCGAACATTTTACATTCAGAGATATGATAATAAACATGTTATCTTTCTAATCAAATATTTATTTTATTTTATAAAGAAAAAGCGGTTATGCAACCGTTACCATAAAGACGACACACAACTAGGTAAGGAATCTATTTAAGGCATTCTTGGAGATGCTTCTTTTATGAATAAACACATATTGCCCGAGGGTTGTTTGAAAAAGTTCCCCGCCTCCACGCTCGATGAGGATTCAAGCCTCCTTTTGGCGAAGAAAAAGCCCCTCTTTCGAACAAGTTGCAGGATGATTTGATTTCTGTCTTAATTGAAAAAATTGTTGAATTAGATAATTCTTATTTTATGTGGAAGGGTTTAACAGCTTGGAACACAATTTGGAGGAGTGTATCCTGCTGTATATAAGACAGTCCCCTTGGACTATCGCGAACAATAAAGTTTCATTCTCTAGGCTCCATATAGCCAGCTTTGGTCCGCGATTACAAGCCTATTTCCCTCACCCCAACATCTGTTGAAATCGTTGGAACTGTAGCTAGACGGCTATCCTAGAGAAACGATGAATCCGAGGAACCTTTACACTGCTGGCAGGATGAAGAGCACAAGTAACTAAAAGGACTCAATACTTCCACAGGAAAGAGTGATCCAGAATAGTAATCTTCCCTCCTGGAAGAGTACTATTCTCAAATAAAACGCTGTGGCGAAATATTTAAATGACATAGCAAGGGGTAATATGACGAGAGCCGCACGGAATCCCGAAAATCCAAAATCACCACTGTCGTAATCCACAGAAATCCAAAATATCGAAAAACCTTAAATACCGAAAGCCTTAAAAGCAGAATGTCCCTTGCATTTTCAATGTTGGATTTTCGGGATTTCAGATGGACGTCTTTCCATTTTGGATTCTCGGACATATCAACGTCCAGCCACGATTGATGCAAAGGATAAAATAAAAAGAAAAGTGGCAACCGCCAGATCACTGTTTTAGGCGGCAGGCTAAAGAACCTCCCGCGCTCGATGTATTTGCCACTGCCTTTCGAACGTTTTTTAGTTACAAAATTGGTCGCTACAAAGGCACTCTTATTTAAACGGGCTCTAAACATTGGTGAAAGAATTTTTGAAAACGGATGAAAAGGTATAAAGATTACCTTCTTACCTTTCATTATCTTACCTAACAAACTTTAACTTTTCATAATATCAGAGTAGATAGTAGTATTAAACTATTCATCGGATTCCGTGATTGTTTTATTTCTGCTGCAGTGGCTGCTAAAAGAAATTGATCAGGCAGTCTGCCTCTACATCCAATGCCCCACATGTGCAAACATACGTTTTTAACCAGAAGTTAAGCTAAGGTTGCAGTCTGATGCTAGCTGTTTACTTTTCTTTCTGTCACCAAGTACTGCTGTCTGGATCTGCAGCCGGTGTTTTGGTTAACTGACTCTACAGCTTTCTGCTTGATTTGAGTTCTTTATCCATTTAATATATATGTCTGTAGTAGCGGTTATCTGCTATCTATCTAAATGTGGGTTTTTGACTATAACTGAGCAATAATGCTGCCTTTATAGCCTCTACTATGGCTACCTCTGTACTAAAAGAGTGTTTGGTTCACCTATCTTTTTAGCATTGCTGTGTGGCTATTTGGCTCAACAATTAGTACGCATCCTATCTTGCCAGGCCAGACTTTGATGGTCTAGCTATTTAGCCTATATTGTGGCAAATAATCGTCCTTGCTTGGAAGGGATCGGGATCGGATTTTCGGCTGCTCGCATATTGGCTGATCTATGTAGGTATTTTTTATCTTCTTTATATATGCATACTATACGTGTTTATATCGCACGCGATTGGTTTAGGTACACTCAAAACTATTTTTCTATCAATAAGTTGATTGATAAACTTTTTTAGACGTTAATAATTGACCTGATGAATATAATTCATAGTTATGTATATGCATCATTGTTGGCGCTGGTTTTACTTACTTTTAATAAAATGTATACAATAAAGGGAGTTTCAAATGTCACAGTATGTTGTGTTTCGAAACATCGAACCTCGAAAAAGCGTTAAGTGAACCCGCTAATAGCAGGCAAGCAAGCGTTCGGATCTGACGACGTCGGCATCATGTAATAATAACTAACTTAACAACACGGATGCCAAAAGAATGTTTTTTTTCTTCATTTAATTTAATAATATATTTTTAAATGGTTTTCTTCAAAATATTTTCCTTATCACAAGATGTTAGATAAATTTTAATAAGTAGAATGTTTGTGTTTAGAAAAAACACAGCACATAGGAGCAAGAAAAAAAAAGTAGAAATCAAGTTAGTATTTTTATTTTAAGATTTATATTTGATTTTATTTTATCGGAAAAACTAAACATACAAACAGGCTTACACCTCAAAACAGGTGAAGTTAGAAATCACATATTCGCCATTTGAAAAAAAGGAAAAAAAAAAACATTGTCTCAACTTTCTCCAAGCATTCTTAACTGCTACAGACATACACAGAGGTGAAGGCACCACTTCACCAGGACTTAAATTTGCATTTCCATTCTGGGTTAGCCTTAGTTTATGGTTTTGCTTAAACGACGGCGGAAGCAACTGAATTGCCACTGCGAGTGTCATAGGTTCGTTAAATGTACATCGGAATGTGAACATCTTCAGAGAATCATCGGCACTTTGGTAACAAAACGAGGTCGTCAGTCTACCGTATCTTCAACATAATCACCAAGCGTCATACCCCATTGCAAGAGATGTCATCCTCCGAAGAAGCACAAAAACTTGGGCGAGTCTCTTGCCACATTGCCCCGCGCTACACCTACAAATGTGCACTAAGTCGTCTACGTTCCACTTTGATCGACTGATGGGACAACGAAGATATTGATTTTGGTCAGAGATGGTCGGCTTCAGCGAGATGTCTATTGAAACGGTCACTGAGTGCGCGTCGTGGCTGTGAACATCCTTGGTGTTTTGAAGAGTTTAGCGGGGCATACAAAAACACATCTGAGATCAAAGGTCTAATTGAAAATGTGATGCACAAATGGTGCTGGTGGCTATGGCGATTGTGGTGGTGTTAAACGTCCTCAAAGACGAAGAGGAAAATAAAGGAACTGGATTTTCCCAGTGCCCGCCTTGACTGGCAACTGTCGAAGATGTTTTCAATGTAATTTGTTGAAAGTTGGTTGCCATGAGTCAGTGCAATGCTACAAGGAGGCTGCAGTTTCACGTAGAGTGTTTAGATATAAACTTTTCGTTATATTGCATCTACACGTAGATTGAGGCCACTTGGAATATTATTACTGTTATTCTGTTTCTTTATTGGCATTTTTTTGGGATAACAAAGAGAAGTACAAATCCAATTCATCGTGTATGTAAATGCAAATATAAAGGGAAATATTAATACCTTACGTACACATTGAATGATTTAGAGAAGCAGATTTTTTTGGTGAAGTAACACTTTGATAGATATTCGGTTTATTTTGGAACAAAAAAGTTAACATTTTTGAAACGTTAGCTCTTTCGTCGGCGTACAGCCAAACGAATTCTGCAGAAGTTGCCGCTCGGAGTTAGAGGAGAAGACCGTAACTCATCTCCTCTACGAATGCTTGACCTTAGCAAAGTCAAGATATAAGAATCTGGGATCCCATTTATTCACATCTTTGCCCGAAACCCAAAAGCAAAGCTAAAAGACCTGGTTCATTAGTGAAACAAAATTGTTTTCTCCCAGCCCCAGAAGGAATCTCCCATAAAATCCTCCCTGTCCTCAACCGAATATTGGCAGATAAGTGTTCCATTCATTCCTCGTGGTTTAACAATGGGCCAAAATACTGGCCTAAGTGTGTCTTGTGGCTGCATGTACTACTTACCTTCCTAGCTCTATTGCCATCAGGGCTTAAATTCATTTGTTATTCGTTTTCCGCACACATAATGTGCGTTGGTCTTCCAGACTACTGTCTTTCTACTAAATACCTAGGAAGCCTCTGCTTAACAGTTATACACCATTATCAATTATTTCAAAGCAGCAGCCCGACGCACTTAACCCTGTCAAATACTTTTTTCTCTTTCACACTGACTGTTATGGATTTCAATAAGCTGTCGATTTTTAAAGACATCAGCCACTGTTTTATGTTATCTCTCCTGGAAAAATAGACAAAGCTTTCATTTGCTTTCGGGAACGATGGGAAGTATTTTTCAAAATTATGACGGATTTCAGTTGCAGGTTAAGATTTTCTGAAACCTCTCGCATATGGCTGCATTCGAGCTTACTATTTTCATTTGCCCGTAACTCCGGAGTTATGTTTTTTGTTCTAACTAATACTGACTTCACGTGTGTGTTCATAAAATAGTAAATAGAATGTATTCTTATTCTTAAGGGAATATTACAACTGTTTGGAAACAGTTTAATAATTTTTGTGGGGCTTATCCAGCTTATAAATTTATTTAAGGAGCGCCCGTTGTTGATCAGTATGAAGAAATATGGAAGTGCCCCACCCAGTGATAAGTTTCACGACTGCTATAGTATCGGTCAACTATCGCCCAACTACTTAATAAGCACAACGCTTAGCAACGCACGCTCACAACCATTTGTTCAGATTTTTGGCGCAGAGAGGTCGTATTTTTCATGATGGCGCTGTCAAGTTTCTCTTCCATTGCTAATCGTTGAAATGGACGTCGTTTGATAAAGGAAGTGAAAGTAATTGAAATGCATCATGTAAAATTATACACCCAATAATTAATCACTTGGATGGGATGCAACAAAATTCTCGGTTTCTATTTAAGGTCCTTTTCCTCGGCTGTATAATAAAAGCAATAATAAGATCTGTTGAAATAACTTTCATTTTTCCACAGCTCAGCGCAAAATCCACTTGCCAACTTGCACTAACTACCAATCCACCACTGTTTAATCGGCCCAGTGTGCGTGCTGGCAGTCCAACCCGACCAAACTATCGACCAGCAGAAAGTTGGCAGTGTTCGAGGACCCTAAAGGAAAAACAGAGTTTGTCGTTTTGAAATGCTTGTTATGATTACAATGTGTGAAAGATAATATCGCGCAAATGTTGACTTCAGTGGCTTATAAAGGGTTTTTCAACAGGGACGCTACAAAATAAGAGCGACAGGGACAGCAAACGACGTCATATTTCTTGCCGCTCTTTTGACATTTCAGTAAGGTTTGCCATTTCATGATGGAAAGATATACGAGCCAACAACGAGTCGGAATTATTAAAATTTACTACCGAAATTCGGAGTCAGTGGCTTCAACGTTAAGAGCGCTACGACCAATTTATGGGCGTCATAATCGTCCTAGCAGATCAACAATTGAGCGTCTAGTGGAAAAATTTGAATCCACAGGCACAGTACAAAATGTTCCCGTGCCAGTGAGACAAAGAGGCTTCGGTTGCAGAAAGCCCAAATGTGTCTCTCACACGTCGTTCTCAAGCGTTGGTCATCTCTGTGACGTCGTTGTTGCGAATTTTGCGAAAAGATCTTGGCCTACATCCTAACAAGATTAAATTGTCGCAAGACCAGAAGCCGCCATCATTGCATCCCGAAAAAATTACGGTTTGGTGTGGTTTATGGGCCGGCGGCGTCATTGGGCCGTACTTCTTTCGTGATGATCAAGACCAGCACGTTACTGTGAATGGGGATCTCTACCGTTCAATAATAACCGAATATTTTTGGCCCCAATTGGATGATATGGGCTTGGAGGACATGTGGTTCCAACAGGACGGCGCCACAAGCCACACAGCGAATGTCACAACAATTTATTGGAAACCAAGTTTGGAGAATGTCGTGCGATTTGACGCCGTTAGACTATTTCCTGTGGGACCACGTCAAGTCTATGGTTTATGCCAACTAGCCAGCGACGGTTGATGAACTTCGTACGAATATCGAACGTGAAATTGCAGCAGTATCGGCCGATTTATGTTTGAAAACCGTCGAAAATAGGGTTCAGCGTCTGGACTTCTGCAAGCGTGCCGGTGATGGTCATGCAAAAGAAATCGAGTTTCATACATAATGGCATCGCACCTACTTTCACAGGAATAAAGAATTTCATTGATGTCCAAAACCGTTTTTGTTATATTTAAAAAAACTTTTGTAGCGCTCTTATTGAAAAACCCTTTATTATCCCGCTCGTTAAATTTTAGAATGTCATCTTATTCATTCAGGTCATTTTATTCAGTTATCATTATACTATACGATGATCGACAGAGCAGAGCAAATATTGAACAATTTCGAAAGAAAAATTCCTCGTCTTATATTCGGTTCCGTATGTAAGGAGGCGGTTCCATATGGGAGAGATGATACGACCATAAACTATGAGTTGCATTAAGATGTAGATGCAATATATGATTAAATGCCAAAACTCGTCGACTAAACTGACTCGGCCACATCGAGCTGCCGCTGCTACTAGAGCGCTGTCAAGCCATCTGACCAAATGGCACAGGGCAGCTGCGAAACCTGTACTAGTTTTCCATGGCTTATTGACATTTATTCTGTATTCTGGCTTCCCTCAAAAATATGAAAACAAGATCAACAGCTGTTACTTTTCGCTAAAGTCAAAGTATCTTCCGAAAGTATTACCAATTTTGCGTTCAGCCTGCTTATTTGTAAAAATGAGCGACCTAAAAATGCTGCTGTGCACAGTAAGCAAGTAAACCTGTCCTTCTTATTGAGCAGATTAGTTATGTTGGGCCATTTATAAAAAGCACTCCTCCTTTCTTTACAGAATATGCTACGCTATGAATCAGTTGAAACAGTAGGCATGCTGGCGTTTTTTTTTTACGAGCGAGCAATAACTCTGTCTCCTTAAAGATGTCAGTGCACCTTTGGCCCTCTTGACATTCAAGTGTGATATATACTCCAATGTAATGTTATGCTACGCCTGTCGTATTCCACTACCAAGGCAGTACTTTGCTCAGAGTTTCTTCTTAATGTCATTCACTCCATCACCATCATACGCGGCAATCATCCATCTTCTCAGCTCCTGAAGTAGCTGATGATGTTGTATCCCCAATGCAGATTTGTAACCATTAAAAATTTTATGTAAATTAGTTCAAGGGATGCCTGTGATCACACAACACGATGTTCCACACACTAGGTGTCTACACTAAGCGTATGGTGTTTCTATGTATCTTCGTTCGATATGCCTATGTATAGTACATGAAACATCTAGCAGAGAGTCAGAAACGATGCCGATAGCAATAGTTATTCGAAATTGATGTACTGCTCACTCTGGATGTCTACCGTAAATGTTTTACGATGTTCTCCTTTTGGTCGGCACCCGAGCTTCTTGTAATGAGCCGCAGAGGTATACCTAATAACAGAGTCTAATAAAGTTTTTGTTTTTTATTTTCGTAGTTCTTGAAAACTTTGCTCTTGTTGCTAATGTCTATTGGTCCGTCAAAAATACGCCACAAGAGCACTAGTACTTGTGAATTCATACATAAATAAAAATCGTTTAATGACCAGCACCATCAATCGGGTAGAGTAACGATGTAAAAGCTAGCCGCAGGCACTGTCTGCCGAACCAGAAACCAATTGTAAAAGGTTTTTTGGCGGATGGCGTGAAATTTCTAATGGAAGTGCCATTTTATGATGAGCATTTGTGCCCGCTAAGAACGATAATAGAAATTCAGAGCGCTTAAGGAGGCATTTTTACTTAATTGATTTCGCTGATAATGATCTGTGGGCTGACGCCGATGTTGAGGCCAGCGCTGATGGTCATGATGACGACGGCGGCGGCGGCGACGATGATGATGAGCTTCGCTACCAGGCAGTAGCAAAATATCTATATCGACGCAATGACAGCTTGAAGGGTCATCTTTCGGGTTTGGGTGCGCTTAGCCCACTTAATGGTTTGTTTTTGTTTTCTATTTTTCTGTCTTGGAATCGCCAAAGGGGCTAAAATATCACTCCTTAGACTGTTATGGAATGTAATGGAATGGAATTCCAAGAAGAGAAAATGATTAACAGTAGGGATTATGGCTTTTGTTCACCTTGTTAAATTGGTTGAATTGTTAACAAGTGACGTGAGCTTGATATATGAATGTGTGGCAGAGGTTGGCAACAACGACTTTGTTAATTGCAATTAATTTTGCATAATGAACTGATGAAGTTCCACCAATTCAATGAATGAATTGCGAAAGTGCGCATGGTGCCTCAAAATAAGCTAAACAGGTACAGACAAACTAAAAACGAACATACTTTCATACAGTATTTGGGAACAGTAAGCCTCATTAACTTGCCATAGGACTAACTCCTTAAAGGATGTAATTATATTTTTTGCCCAACATTTTTTCAAAACCTGGGTCTTTTAGTTCTGTAATTTAAACATTTTAAGTAAGCTTATAATTTGAGCCTTGTAGTAAAACATAGTGAAGGTGGGAATGCAAGACGTATTCTAGAAGACATGCTTAAGTTATCAAAGTCGACAGATGGAGGAGAAGAGGAAAACTATATTGAACATTAAAACAGCAGAACCAGATTTTAAAATTTAAAGCAAAAGGGATCAATGGCTTACAACTCCAAAAATCTTTACAGCACTCAACCTTTTGCACCTGTTGTTCAGATCAGTTACAAAACAACAAGGGCGGATCGAGAAGCAAGACAAAAGTCTTTGTTAAGACTTCAAAATAAAGTCCAATGTCCAATATCGACTAATTGATCGAAAGTCTTATGGATGACGGACGTGTAGGAACATGAAGCTTTTCGACAAAAAAGAGTTTACTTTCGGCTGTCGTTGGGAAAAAGGTTCCGAAAGTTTCGCATGCCGGGGGTTTCATAGTGGTCTGTGAACATTACATTTCTCTTTCAACAGCGTTGGAAAATACTCTTTGCCGAGGATACGCGCATGAAGAAGAATAACGACCATCAGCAAATAGAGCTGTTGTGCGACGACCTTTACGGAGAGATTCAAACGACACGGATTTGTTTATGTCTTACTGTTGAAAACGAAACTTCTTACGTAAATGTTGGTTTTTTGTCTTCATCAGGCGACGAACCTGGTGGACAGACTTAAAAGTCTAACACATGTATTGATCATGTCTTTTTTATGTCCAGGAAAGCATTTAATTCTAATGCATTTGTACAAGCGTTAAATATCACTGACCACATCTTGAGGGGTATATGGGTATTGGCATTCACTTTTTTCACAAGCGAGCTCAATAACTTAATTGAAATGCCTTCGGGTTGCAAGCCAAAAAACAAGCTCAAGAAAATTTTTATTTTATTTTCTTTATTGTAGCTAAATATATGCATAGTAAATTTTTGAATTCTTAAATATTGCACAATTGAGAGATGTGGTACGCAGTACCTTACTTCTAAAAAATTTTACTATTTACAATCAAATATTATTATCACAGAATCATATTAAGTTCGAAGGAAAAGCTACAAGAAAAACCTTCTAAATCAAAACAAAGAAAAAAAAAACAATAATAATAAATAAGTAATAATAAGCTCAAGAAAATCAAACTATGGATTACCGATGTATTATGCAAGAAAGTTAATGAAAAGAATATTGTTTACATAAAATATAAGTGTAATTTAATTGAACCTCACTTAAAGCAGAAGTATCAAGCATTTCATCATTTGTACGCAGTCTCATAAACAGTAGAAAGATTTTATAATATGAAAATAAATTTGCCGAGTCCAGATACATTTGCTGAGGTAACAGTGGCAAATTGTTAAACAAATTTTACGCAAGGATAAAACCGAATTCAACATAAAATGGTTTATTTTTAACAATAGAACTGTTTCTTGCAATAATGATATTTGTAAATAAGGGCTTGAATACATTTTTCAAAAACACTGCTGAAACAACAAAACCTTCAGTACATCTAAAAGTGAATGAGACCAATAAGCAACGGTTTCTACGTTAACACACCTCATCATCTTTTTACTTCGGTACAGCGGACGATACTGAGTTACTTTCGATTATAAATAGTTTTAAATGAAAAAATCATGTGGCATTGATGGAGTGAGTAGCTTAATGGTAAAAAAAATTGGATAACAAATCACGGTTCCCATAATGTACAGAATTAACAAAAGTTTTGAATCTGGAAAGTTTCCTGCATATCTTAAGACGTCAATAATAATTTCTAAAAAGGAATTCCAATGGACCCAAATAACTACATGCCAATCTTCTATCAGGTTTTTAAAAAAATTTGTTGAAAAAATAATTTTGCCCCGAATGCTGAGTTTCCTTGAAAAGATTTTATTTTTCAATTAAGCCCAAAATTGATTTGTTAAAAATAAGTGTTCTTAGGATGCAATTACTTGGCCCAAACCTGTTATTGGTTTGCATCAAATCTATATCTATATTCGATTTACCACTCAATGGTATTATATAATGGCCTAATATATACCAAATCAAAGATGATTTATTTACTCTTAATCTCTGGCTTAACCTCCATCAGATTATATTAAGCACTAAATCAAAAGCAATGGAGTTTTCGTTATCAAATACCAGTACTGCATTTGATCCAACAAGAACTCATAGGATTGGATGTGAGGAATTCCAATGTAATAGTGAATGTTTTGATCCGGAGTTAATTAGTACAAGTATCTTGGAGTCGTCATAGAATCGAAGCTAAATTGGAAAGCAATATTATGTCTCTAAAAAAAAGTTATACATTTCAACCAGCAAAGTTACTTAAAAAAAATATTATGCACTGATACATTCTCGCATAGATTATGGGCTTCCATGCTGGGGCTGTGCTTACATAAGCAATTTATAACCCGTGATAAAAGCTCAGAAAAAGATAATTAGATTGATATCGGGTAAAATTCGATATGAGAGCTCACTTCCTCTTTTTCAGTCACCTAAAGTTCTACCACTTCATGTTAACTTCATGGTCATGTTAACTTCAAAGTACTTGGACCAACTTTAATGTCGTCGTCCCAGCAGTTATTAAAGAGCATATTAGACGGTTTCTAAGAAATTTCGCACCATTAACATTTGATAAATTGCCATTAGAACTACGAAGCGTGGTTTAAACATTTTAAAAACAACTTAAACTATGGTAACTTTCGAGATCCGAAGTCGAAATACTTGTTTACGTTGTTTGCATTATTTCCATTTAACCATGCATGTTTTCCAAATCGAATTTTGTACTTTACTCGAAATTTTTGCCTTTTTTATCTGCCCTGGTAATAACAAAACAATTCACTTTCTATTTTGCACATAAATTGTTTTCTTCTTCCCTCTGTGTATAAAATTTAACAAAATAGTACATACTTTGTAAATACTTCTGGTTTACTTAAACCACAAAGTGCATACCTTTCATTTTCATTTCTATTCTAAAAGATCTAAACCACTCAAGCATCCCAATTATGATTCAACCGTGAGCTCAAAAAGCTGAGGATATAGCCCGACAGGCAAAAATCGGTCGAACGCACTGTGCAAATGAACTTCAATGCTCCAGCTGAGAATGTTTTCGAATTACAGTCACCATGCTCATGAAAGAGGTAGACCGAATCTCCGGTTTATGGATCAAGCATTTCAACCGGGAGCAGCTTTCTCGTGATTATGAAGGATGGAAAGCAACTTTACTTCAGGCTCTGATCCTCCCTTATCGATCCAAAACAAAAACAAAATGACAAATTATATGGAATTTATTCAAAAAACGTACACTCAAGTGTTCAGTGATTCATGTGTAGCTTTAATAACATTATTTATTATTTATAATTGAATAAACGGCTCCAAATTTCATCTTATTTAATTCCTGATTTTATCGCTTTAATTAATTTTTATTGCTATTTATTGCACGTAAATAGCTTAACACGAGTGATACTACGGATCTTAATAAATCTACAATTCAACAAATTATCTAAGAGAATATTGAGAACAGAAAAATAGCCTCCATAATGAACAAAGATTGTGAAAAAGACTTGCGTCGAATTTGAATTTTATAATCGAGTGCCACCTTAAAACCCTAACCAACACTTTTAACGATCAGCAAAGTCTTAAAATTGAATTTTATTGACTCCCAATTTCTTTATCCCGATTTATGAATATGGTTTTATAATTCCCTCGCTGTTCGAGTTCTAATTAACAACATGAAAGAAATCAAAAACCGAAGCTAAATGATTTGCACTATAAATCCAACTCGAATACCTATTACCTAGTCATAATCCAGTTTAATAGTGATCCCATTCTAAAGTTGAATTCCCATAATTTGGTCGACCCCGAGGGCCGACCGGTCTATTCCAATTGGAACTGAATAAAATTAAATTAGTTCCGAGTGATGCCCGACTTTTACCATTTTAATCCAATTCTTATCTCTCCCGTGGACCGACACTTTTACAAAATGCAGCCCGGCATCTTTCATGTTGCCCATCGGATACACACGCCGCAGATGAACTTCGAATTACGCGGAAGAATAATTTCACGGTTCTTCAATCGGGACTGGAAAACCGAAAAATTATTCAAGACACTCAAGTGGGTTTGACCATCTAACAATAATAACAAAACGTTTTTAACGCCCAATTGAAACACTCATGAATGAATTATTCAAGAAGTTTTCAAACCAATTCCGACTCAAATGTTGGTCGATAATATTCCAGTATCGATGGTCGGCTAGATAGGGCTATGGCAATAAAATATCAGAAGTCATCTTGCCCGCGTTTCAGATTGGAAAATTTAGGTTTGAAGCCACCGAATAAGTGTTTTTTTTTGTCTTTCTCCTAATCGCGCTTGGCGCGAAGTTTCATCTTGTATAATGCTGAATGATATTAGTTCGTGGGAAAACCACATTAGAGGCAAATGAGAAGATTGGAATTTTTAATTGTGTTCGACAGAACTTGTCCAAAGCTATTCCATGTTTTGATTTATGGACATGCGATTGTTATGATGTAACCATAATGATGTTGTAATGGTAACGCCTCTTGATCGAGTAAAGATTAACTCGAAGGCAAAAACTTCGCAATTCTTTTGTTTTGTTTGGCAATATTTTTGGACGGTACGCTTTATTTCAATGGACTGCAATGAATCTGTATTAAATTCATATAGATGAGTTGTTAATATCTTGCCTTAGAAAGTAACTAATGCATTCATCAGACCAATAATCCGAGACTGAACTGAAGTTGCTTTGTTCTTTATCCTTGAACCGAGGTTTCGGTCTTTCTTTTCGTAACTTGTGATTGGATTCGAAGAAGCTCTTTGCTGGAGAATAACTGTCTATTCTTAAAATGTCGTTGTATTCAACTGATTTTTACGTAGAACGTTAATAGCATTAACAATAAAAACAATGTTGGTATTGAATTTCGAATTGGTTGGCTCACGTAATTTTTGGCACTTGAACTTCAGAAAACTGCTGTAATAAAATACAAAACAGTTTTCAGTTGAAAACAATAAAGCTTTGTTCTCAACTTCATTTGCTAAAACGCGAAATGCGGTTGTGAGATTTATCTGAACCGTATGAAATTTATCTGTGTGCAAAACGTGTAGATTGGAGATTTGTCAAAATTCGGACGTCCAAATTCGAATTATTTACAACAATTTTCTAATTTATGTGGGTGTAATAACAAATATCTCAGCCGTGGTATGATATATTGTCATCGTTAAGATCGCCGAATTCGCTTCATTAATTTGGCGTTTGTCGTATGTCACTAAGTAAAACACAAAGCATCCGTTCTCTTCGAATGGACTGGGTTACTGCCATAAGCACATGCTCTGTGCTGTTTTAATTGCTTGGAATTTTGTAAATTATTGCATGACTTTTTCATTGAATCTATTATTATTATTTTTGTACATATTATAGTTCTCAACTAGAACGAAACTAATGTTAAATACTGACGGTTTTCGATAAACGGCCCGTTTTGTCATGCTAACTTTTTTCTTTTTGCTATTTTATTTTCAATGAAGAATGAACAATAAAAATAATAATATTAATAACTATAATAATAATAATAAAAAAAATAGTAATGATAATAATAATAAAAATAATGCCTATTACAATGACCTTGTGAATGAAGTCTGAATTTGACGTTCCGATTTATTTTGGCACTTTAAATAATATAATTCAATTTCCATGCAACGCGACAAGAACTTTCAGATGGGAAGAAAGTAAAGGTTTCGGATATTAGGGTTCTGATTCAACTATGATAGATCCAATCAATGCTGGTGATGATGATTTTTTCTCATAATCATAGATCCACGTAAAAAAAAGTTGAGGTTATAAACGCGACTATTCAAGATGCACGAAGCAAATGCTTGTGTTCCATAAGCATTTCCACAATTGCTAACTTGAAAATGATATTCATCAAAAGCTATGCAGAATATCTTTTGTTCTCCCGTGCTCAATAACAGTAATATGGCAAATAATGCTGTCGCTGATAAGAGAGATCACTTCGAAGGCAGATCTTCAGGCGATCGTCAATCCATATATAGCAATAGTTAAATAGCCAATTCCCAAACGGTGATCAAAAAAGCTGTTAATGGAACACTAACTAAAAGTTCGGTGTCAGAATGGGCCTTTATAGTATATATGTTGCGTCTTAACTGATAAAAGGTGTGAGAAGGAACAAAGACAGGATGCACGAGTTCTTTTCTGATGGCATAGGAAAAGACTTTTGAAACAATTTGTTTAGAAGAAATGTATATAATACCAAATACTTTGCCAGCGATAATACAAAATACTGTTTAACTAGTACAAATGTGTATCAAGAGGTGGTAAATTTTCCAACGTTAAAATCATCAACTTACAATACCGAACATGAAAACAGAACCCGCTGGGTTATCTTAACAGATGTCAAGCAGAAGCACAGAGCTTATATATTTTTATTTTACCTTTAATTTGGATGAATCCCTAAAATGTTAATATTAACCCAATAAATTTGGCATTACTAATAATCGAAGGATAGAGGCGCATGCATTTGCATACAAAATCATTGGAAAAATGTATAGCAAACTATGAGACACAAGATTTGGTATTTACTACATCAAACAGAGAGGCCATATCAGCTTTTCACAAGCCCATATACGCCGCATTCGATGTTTATTATTTCTCACTATTTCCATGCTCATATGACCCCAATATGGTGGAACTGAGCTGTTTCCGGGCAAGATCTGATTCCTAGTTCCACATAAAAAGCACGCATATTCGCGAATAATTTTAATTGTGCCTCAAAATGAAGATTTCGCTTTGGTCGCGGTGTATAGGCAAACATTCCCGCTCTAAGACAAAAACCGCCTCACAATACTCGTTCGTTTTTTTTTTGCGGCAAACGCGAAGCGAATCGTATGCTCAACGACAACATCACGAGAGATCGGACCCCCCCAAGGAATTTATTTCGCACCTGACCACGACGAATGCCGAAACCACAAAGCCTCCGGCTCTATGGTCTCCGGTCCACCCCAGCGGATCGATGCAAGTGCAAAGCCAATATATCGATTATGGTGACTCGCATTGGATTTTTCGTATTTTTAGTGATGGAACAAACTTCCGCCCATTTGCGGTACAATAAAATCACACACATCTGGGAATCTTTGGGGTCCCGGTTGGAGAATTTATTGCACGTTCATAGAGAATTCTTTGCGGAAGACCCAACTGCTCATCCGCGCGCATTCATAGCTGCTTGGTCGGTGTAGCACACTTAGAGAAATTTCTAAAATAGGCGTATAGCATGATTCAAGGAATGCGAATTATTTAACCACCACGACGAAATTGATCTTGGCTTGAGCCTGCGAATGGCATTGTGTTCTAAGTCTTAACCGGGCATAGAAAACGCATGCACATTCTGGTATTTGTTGTTTTCATTACAGACGAAGAGAAGATTACCTACGCGAAGGAGGTCAAATTTATTGTTGTGACCTTTCAATGTCTTTGTAAGAATCTCGGTTTGAGCCAAGTTTTAGATTGATTTTCGAAGAATTCTTTTAACCTCCACCTTAATGGAACATAGTCGAGGAATACGACAAATCTGTTGTTCGTCCGGCCTTCCATTGATGTGCATTTCAAAGAAGCTAGATAGATGCATTTTACAACGAGGAAAGGTTGCGTTCGATTTTCCATCAGTAGTTCAAAGTATTTGACTTGTGCCTATCTCATGATTGTGTGGTGGTCTCGCCATCAGGTGCGATACTCATAGATACTCTTTTATGAGTATAACTTAGGCCTAAATTCACCCAAATAAAGGCTCGGGCTTGGTTCCGAAAGGAGACAAGTTACCATCGATGTCATGTTGTTTAGAATGTCCCGTACCTCGACACCTCTGAGTTTAAGTGTTCCCTCGGTAGGATGAAAATGAGCCATGGGCAAGTTTTATTGAGGTGGAATGCTCATATCTCCAAAATTCAAAACTCTTTCATTAGCGATATATTAATACCTTTACATTAAAAAGGTGTTCATAATCTGTTGATCGCTTGTGAAAGTATAAAACTAAGGCATGAGTGTGTCATAAAGTCTCCGGGAGTCACGGGAGTTTTTGCAGGACTCGATACTGACAAAATAATTCTCGATGAATTTTCGACACATACCATTCTCGGGTATAACCCTACTTAAACGCAAAAAGCTCCTCTAGGAGCTTTTGTTAACGTATCCACAGAATGAAAAATGGGCCTCATCGCTGAACAAAATGTTGTGTGATAATTGGTCATACAAACGCTTATGTTAAAGAACACAATCGGTGGTCAGCTTGTTTCAATTCTTGAGTAAGTACTTTATAAGAGGAAGAAATACGTAGCAGAGTCAGTGTCTTTAAATGTTGTAAACAGTTTTAACTATGGTTAATTAAATACAACAGAATGACTATTTTTGTAATTTTAACACATTCATCTATTGCTGAGCATCCTAAGTTGTAAAATGGCAACCTTTAAACTGGACATATACTTTATGATGAGAGTTCCTTCTGACGTAAGCATTTGATCGTGCTAGGGGTGGCAAACTTGGATCAGGAATTGAATGACTTTTAATCTAAATTCTGTTGTTGATCTTACATTAAAAGACGGTAAGAATCATGTACGAAAATAATCGAAAAGTTTAATTCTGACTTGCTTCATTTTCTGAAGAGCGGTTTCTTCTTTAAATTATAGCAAGTGTTATATTGTGTGAAAAATTTTGACGTTTTATGATTTGAAAAACCTAAGCAGTGTTTAACATATTTTCTGGGCTCTCTTTTATCAAATGCCTGTATTGAGCTGGTTGGGAGAAGTCACTGAAGCCGAAATGAGCTTCTTTTTCCGTATATGTCCTCCCATTCCTTTTTAGACCATTTACACTTTTCACAAAAACGCTTTTATATATTTTCTTTATTTTTTCGTTGTTTTTAATATGTTTACCTTTACATACATTTTTAATACCCATTATTCATACGACCCGAAAACCTATTCTGATAAGCTTGAGCCTTTATGAAAGTTTATTAAACTCAAGCATTCTATGGCTCAACAATGGTATCAATATTTTAGAAAGTCAACCGAACCAGCACATCATCGGCTGTCAGAAGAAAATGTTATTAATATGATAAATATCGTCGCGAATGATCATCACATAATCCTACGACGCAGCCTTGCTTCACATTTCACTGATGAGCTTCTCATCAATTCTTATGACGTCGGCTTTGTTAGCGTATCACTTCTAAAAAGCGCAAATTTCAAATTTATGAAAGCTTATTTGGCTAAACTTAAACTTGATTTGATAAGATTCCCGTAAGAGTAAGTTTATATTATTATAAGAGCCAACTTCTTATAATCCGATATTCTTTCGCTAATGAGCCGCGTCCATAACTCATGATATTTATGGATTTAAGAGTTCACCCATTAACGTATCTTGAGGCTCTTTTCAAATTTAATGATCTGAGGCAAGATCTTGTGGCAGTTGCCACTTTTTATTGTTTTCAATTTTTTGTTTTATTAGTATAACGACTACTATCAGTAGAAGAAGCGAGAAGAAACACACTATCACCCGGATGTAAACCAATAAGTAATATAAATCATCATTAATTTGTTTCTTTTGGCCACTAAAATGTTAAACCGCATTAGCATAGCAAACTTTCAAATTAGTTCAAGGGCTATAAATGCTACTGCTTCTGTGGGTAAATTGTGAATTTTTAAAGATGAGATAAAGCAAAGATAAAGGTAGTTTAAATAGGATTATAACATTAACTAAATGAATTGTTAATGCCAAAAGGTCTCGTGGAACCTGATTAATCCAATTATTACCGCTGGATTTGTAAAGCCAATGTCACCTACATAATTACTTGTTAATAGAAGAGCCTTATGCAAAGCAAGTAGAAGTCCGATGACACTGTTCTAGCCCATTATTGAGCCATGAATCATTTAAAATCCAACACTTGTGTACTTGAAACTGGACTGCCCTAAAGCAGATGACTTAAGGCAAATGTTGCAAAGGAAAAGAAAAACTCGATTTATTAAAAATGTTATACCATATTGCTTGCTCTTCATTAAACTATCTTTTCGTTTTTTGTTCCCTGTTTTTGTTGTTATTTACTTCCAGCTGTTTCCTTTAGGGTCAATCACCCTGACCTATTTACTTTGCATCGAAGTATCCAAGTGTTTGTGTCACCATAGCTTCAAACTGCTATGGTTGTGATTGTGGTGCATTATCACCAACAATCCTCCACATTATCGGGTGCACTCTGCATTTCACTTATATCGAATTCGGCCATAATGGATTCGGATTTTGGCCAGAGGTAATGACGACATAATTCATTCATTCCTTAGTGACCTGTTGTTAGAGAAAGAGAGGGAGCTTTGACAGTTGGTGGTTTGGTATATTGGGAAGTTGTGTGAATTCGTCTTTTATTTTTTTGTGTTGCGTTTATCAAAACATAGTATTCGGGACGGTTGACATTTGATTCCATGCGAATAATTAGCTTCCTGCAGAAAGACAATGTTCATCCCTTAAGTGCTTGTCCAAATATGTTGGGAAACAACAGACTCATAGTGAGGTAAGTTCAAACTTAAAAAAAAAAAAATTGCAGAGTCAAATTCGCATTGCCGCGACGTAACACAACTTTTTAATGATTTACACACTCTTGGCATTTCTGGTTTATTCGTTGCAGCTGTCCAACAAATAAACCAGAAACGCCGAGATAGTCAACATCAAAATTGTATTATTCGATTTTTTGGTAGCGACACCGAAATACTTGAGCTGATAAGAAATGCAAACAATTCAATTCAATTTTTATTGAGACAATATACAATATACAATTTTTTCTTCTTTTAATAATATATAATATTTACAAATGCAACCGACTGAAAAGTATATCTGGCTGAAAAGTTTTAAATGAGGACATTTAGAATACTATCTATTATTTTTGTGCAACATTTCATTTTCTTATATAAAATTTGTGCGTACATGCTTGCTCCCGACAGCCGCTAAGAGCTAATGCCTAGATATTCAGACAGGACAAATTGCAAATTGCAAATGCAAGATCTGTAAAGTGACAAGACAGGCATATGAATTCCTTACTCACGGTTCAACCGCAAGAAAGAATACGATCACCTTCAACAAAAATTAGAAAAGAATCAGCAGACATCTGGAATTTTTTAACATCGAAGTCATCTTCGAGCTTCGCTTAATCAAAGTGTATGAACGCTCTCAAATTCCAATGGGCAACCGAATGTTTGATGATATGTAAGCAAGACAAGATAAAAATTTTTTGAGAGCTTCGAAAGCAAATCGTCCGTCAGATTTATGGTTTTGTCTGGGAAAAGAGCGAATTGAGAAAAAGGTTAAACCTTGAACTGAACGAGCTCTATAGTGATGAACAAAAATTCTTCAGCTTAGTAGCTTAGTGTCTTCGAATCCACCCTACCTGGCTCCAGAACAAAGGTAAGCCGGTTGGTTGAAGGATCAAACAGTTACAAATGTTTGTCTGGAAGCAACTGGAAGCAGCAATCGTGAAGGTTGGAAGATTGAAAGCTTTGACCAAGGCTAAGTTCAGGGATCGATGGCCCTATAGATAAGTAAGTTAACTAAGAACGGCTCAAAAGGACCATTAAGTCGTAGTATCATAGTTGTAATTGAAGCTAGCTTAAGCGTTTAAATGTCGCGTGTGTGTATCATGAGAGATGAAACAAGCAAAAAATGTCCAAGTGCCAGTTGGACACGCACACGAAGAGTTCCGTACCACCGTACTATGAACTGCATATTTTTACTATTTTAAATTTTGGCAAAAAATTGGTTTGCGATTTTTACAAAAAAGTTTTGATATAACCACAAATTTACGGTTTTCGAAATTTCCCCTTTTGCATTGCTTTTTTACAAATTTCATGATTCTATGCTAATGGGAAGTACCATGCTTGTTTTGAGTCCCTTTCGAGTATCAGAATATGGGGCATAAACAGCCGTTTTTTTTAAGTGTGCCTTAATTCGACATACGAATGTGATATTTCAACTTGAAGCCTCTACGCGAACCTGAGAAAAATTGCTTTAACAGACAGACAGACGAACAACAAAGTGATCGTAAAAAGTTCGTTTTTTCTTTTAAAGTACGGAACCTTACAAATAAACGGAAGTGAACATTTTTTAATTGAATGTTGATTTTTCTTTTATGAAATTCTGACTCAGATAAAACCCCTTAACACTCTGACATTTTTTGTTTATTTTTGTATCCAAAAAGTATGTAAGCCAATCATTAAGTGAGACATGCATCCCTCATTTCCATCCAGTTAAATTTTTAAATCAAAAAGAAGCCGGATATGATCTCTACATCCCTGTAACAAAGTCATACTCATATCAGCAACATCTCGCAGATATGCTCATACAAACCTTCTGTATGCGTATCTTCTGCATTATTCGTAATAATGCACGATTTTCGCGCGAAATGATCCCTTCTCTAATCGTGTGCTGAAAAATCTCCACAACACAATTTAATAGATGTCTATTTCACAAGCGAAAAAAATAACAATAATAAATGGTTGCGAATCAGAAACGTTTGCACTTTCTGCCGACAATGATTGTTTGCTCATTTCCAGCGAGCGTATCCGTGCATTGAACGTGTTCCGTGTGGCATCTCATAGAGAGATATAGATTCCACTGATATTTTATAGATTTTTCGCACAGTGTTGTGATATTGGAATGGTACCCTCTGCAGCTCTGAGCACACATGGACGATGTGTATCCCAAGTGTACTACGACCAAACGGTACGGTACGGTTCGCCTTTTTTTCTAAATAAACTTCCGCTTCGCTCCCAAAGGTGGGTGTATGCGAAATGAATTGAAATTTTAATTGAATTCGCGTAGGCGGATGTTTAACACACATTTGAACTTGCGATAAATGTTTAAATAGTTCTTCGGCATAGACAGCTACAGCATCGGCGTTGCGTCGCGTCGCCTTCGGTTGTTGCTGTGGCTAGTGATAGTGACGCGTGAATCGCGATCTATGGGAACGAGAAGTGCACAGGATGTCGGCCGAAGCGAGTCTCTGGGTGCTCCCTGAAGTTGACTCTGTGGTTTTTTATTGACATAAACAAGCACACGAGGCAAATAAAAGCGAAGAATTGAGTGAGATATTGTTATGCAATTCGGAGTGAGTTGCGCTTGTAGGGTAAACTTACTTCTGTCAGCCAACTTGAAGTGGACGCGTAAGATAGCGTGTGGGCTGTCGACATTTCTAGAACTTGACTTGTGCAAAACGATTTCGGCAAATTATCTGCTTGCAGTCGATTTGACGCCTTGAAGCATGGATTTGGATCTAGGAGGCATTTTATGGCCAAATTATGACACTGTTTGAGGCCTTACGATGGAAAATCACAAACGGAAATAAAATACATTGTTGGTCTTTAGTTGATGAAGCGGTTTTTGTGCAGTGGCACAAAAATTCTGTTAAGAGGATGAAAAGTAATATTTTTTAAAATAAAGTATACCCTGGGATGTCTATAACTGCAACAAAGGGTTGCTCCTACTTAACCATGGTTGAATAATGACGCATAATACTGAACTTGCGTTATACATAATTTAATTGCATGATAGCGGCCCTTAAATATTTTCCCGATTTCGTAACATAATTTTATTTTTTGCTGCAAATGCTTTATCGGTAAAGTGGGCGCCATCATTGCTCTCTTGCAGCTTTTTCAATCGTATTTGTATGAATTTTTGGATATTCTCCAGAGGCCTTGACTTATTCTTGTAGACCAGTGACTTCAAAACACCAAATATAATTAAGTTGGGAGTAGTCAAAACGGAGTAGTGCAAACGGTCAAAACGAGACATTAGTCGATCCGAAAACCTGTCCTTCAGAATGGTCATTTTCGTGCGAGCTGTGTGTGTGCCTTCCTGTTGCAACCACATGTCATCCAGTCCATCGATTTGCTGCACAAAAAACACGTTGATTATGATTCTGTTTAGCTCGCCAGTTCATTTTCCCTATTAACCCACAGCGTCCTCGAAAAAAATGAGGGAGGAACGATGAGACATCCGACGTAAACGGGACACCAAGCTTTGAATTTGAATTGATGTTATGGCTTCGTTAAAGTTCACTGATGGAAGTGGGCAGCGCTTTACATTAAAAATGTAACTAAAAATCGACTCTCTGCTGAATACAGGGCTGCACGACCAATTGGTAATAGAAAAAAAATATTAATCAATACAGAATTCGGTATTGTGTAACTAAATTAATAAAAATCTTAATTATTGTGATTTAAAATGAATTGAATTTTATTCAGTCTTTTTTTCTTTCTGTTACAAAGGGGATCGATAATCTGTTTCTTACATATAATGCGACTGTAATCATATGGCATGCTTACTGAAGTTATACAAAAGTGAATCGCCCCTTGGCTTACATTGTTATAGTAGGTAGGTAGGTAAAAGTGGTGGTTCAGTGAGAACCTAATTAGCACTAAGTGCCGTTTTAATACCACAGCTCTGTTACCTTATTTATGATGTTATTTTGGCGTATTTGAGATATCTCTAAATCCAGCCCGAGGTATTTAAGAAGGACATTAGTTCCTTAATATCCTTAGCAGAAATCTCATTAATTGAGTTGAAGAAGGGTCTACCAAGCGCCCGTTGTCTGTCTCTAGCAAGAGCCGGACAGTCGCAAAAGAAGTGTGTTAGGGTCTCCCTCTCAGCTGTGTTTTTGCAGCTGCGACAATGTGCGTTGTGTGGGATACCTAGCTTAATGGCATGATCTCCAATCGGCCAGTGTCCTGTGCAGACCGCCACTAATCTAGCAATATCATGACGGGCTCGTCGAAGGAGATCTTTTGTTTTTGATTGTTTGTATTCCGGCCATATTTTCCTTGATGTTGCACAGTTCGTAAGTCTGACCCATCTTAGATTTGCTACTTCAAGGAAGTATGAGGATATATTAGTCTTAACTGCTTATAGTGAGATGAAAACCTCATCTGTAAGCGAGCGCTGAAGGGCAGATCCCTTTCTAGCAAGTTCATCGGCCTTCTCATTGCCTGGGATGGCACTGTGGCCGGGAACCCATATAAGGGAAATGAGCTTACCTTCTAAAGACGCTATTTCAGCTCGGCATTCCTGTACTAATTTTGAATGTGAAGTAAAGGAGGCAATAGCTTTGATGGCTGCTTGACTATCAATGCATATGGCAACCTTCTGGCTTGGCAGGATGTTTGGATGTAATTTGATTTGACGACATGCTTCCCGGATTGCAAATAGTTCGGCTTGGAAAACACTGGAATTGTCGGGCAGTCTATAGGCTTTACAGATGTTCAGAGATCCTGAGAACACACCCGCACCGACTCCGCCGCCCATCTTAGAGCCGTCAGTGTAGATTGTCCAGTTAAAGTCCTTACATATCTGACCACTATTCCATTCCGCTCTTTCTGGGATTAGAGTGTCAAAGTTATTTGATGTATAAATTCTAGGGACCGTATAGTCCGTAGGTGAAGATACCAGATCCCTTGGTATAAGATCGAGTATAGCGCTATGACCATAAGGTTTTGACGTTCAGCATCCAGACTCTCTGAGCCTAATGGCGCTGTGAGCAGTAGTGTTTTTAATGTGTAGGTCCAAAGGTAGGAGATGCAGCATTACCGTCAGAGCATCCGACGGAGTCGATCTCAGAGCGCCTGTGGTGCCTATGCATGCAGTTCTCTGTACCTTGTTTAGTTTGATGACATTGAATTTCTTCATGAGAGCCGGCCACCATACTAGTGATCCGTATGTTAGTATCGGGCGAACCACCGCCGTATACATCCATAGGATCAGCTTTGATTGGAGACCCCATTTTTTACCAAAGGTTCTACTGCAGGCGTAAAAAGCTATACACGCCTTTTTAACTCGCTGATCAACGTTTAGCTTCCAGCTGAGTTTAGGGTCTAAGGTAACGCCTAGGAACTTGGCGCTGGTAGACAGAGAAAGCAGTTGTTCATTCAGACGGGGGAGTGGGAAACTGGGTATCTTGGTTTTAGTGGTGAAGAGCATCAGTTCTGTTTTGCTTGAGTTGATACCAAGGCCGCATTTCGAAGCCAGGTACAAACTTTCCCCAAAGCGCCCTCCATGATCTCACTGATCACAGCCGGAAACCTTCCTGATACCAAGATCACCATGTCATCCGCGTAGCCTACTACCTTTACCCCATCTCTGTCTAGTTTTGATAGAATGTTGTTCATGACAATTAGCCAGAGAAGAGGAGAGATGAAACCGCCCTGTGGTGTACCTCTGCTAGCGAATTTGATTATAAGACTATTACCTAGCGTTGCTTGAATGCACCGAGTGCTTAGCATGGTAACAATCCATTGACATAGAAAGTATTCGATTCCAAGTTTGGTTAAGGATTCAAGTATCGCTTCCGTATGAACGTTATTGAAAGCCCCTTCTATGTCTAAGAAGGAAGCTAGTGTGTACTCTTTATATTTAAGCGATTTCTCAATTGTTCGCACTACTTCATGGAGAGCCGATTCTGTGGATCTCCCTTTCAGGTATGCGTGTTGAGATTTGGATAGGGATGTATCTACTATTGAGACCCGTATGTGGTTGTCCAGGATTCGTTCGAGAACCTTCAAAATGAATGATGTCAGACTAATTGGCCTGAAATCTTTTGCGTTTTCATGCCCTCGTCTACCCATCTTAGGGATGAAGACTACTCGAACTTGCCGCCACGAATCGGGGACGTGGTTGTTAAGGATACAGCTTCTATAGATCGGCAGAAGCCAGGGAATTGCTAAATCTTGCAATTTTAGCAGCATAATGGGTAGTATGCCGTCCAGGCCTGGGGATTTATAAGAAGCGAAGCTTTTAATGGCCCATGAAATTTTTTCATAAGTAATGAGGGATGTTATATTTTCCCAAGAACCCGGTTGAGGACAAAGTGAGTCGGTGACCTCAGCTATGTTGTCTCGACATCCGGGGAAGTGGGTATTCATTAGAAGTTCTAAAGATTCTGAAGTTGATCCTATCCATACATTGTTATAGTAATGAAGCTGTTCTTGCTACCGGAGCAATGTACTGCTTTAACATTTGACTGCTGTCAGAAGAAAAAAAAAAAACTTTAGGGGGTATTCTAGTCTAGAAATTTAAAAAATTCGATTTTTTTTTATATTTTCAAAGTTTAACTATTCAAGAATATATCTACAAGAGGATTTTTCAAAATTCAAATAATTTTCGGAGATATCCGTATTTTGCAAACCCGGCATCTAAACTGGTTCGGCCGGAACTAATCGAACAAAACACATTAGGGATTCTGCGTCCACATGAATCCATATTTGTCAGAAAAACCTTTTATCCTTTGTATTTATTGTAATACAAGAACCCAAGGTGACTTGTATCTTTTTTATTTAGTGTTCACTTACGTCCAGCTGCTAACAGTTGAATTCTAACCTTCAAACCACGTGGACGTACATATGTGGTGTGAGTGCAATAAAAATATTGTGAAATATTTTGAATGAAGGCTTAATTCTTTTTTTAAAAATTATGGAGCTTATGCGAATGAAAATTGGCCCAGAAGCTCATTTATTTGCTGTGAAACGAGACAACATCCGGATAGACCGCTCCGAGATACGAGCATCCAATCCATCAAAGGAGGCCAGAACTGCTCGATGTGAAGAGAGAATCGCAGAAAATAGTTTTTGTCGAAGTCGAGAAAAGTCCGATGGTTCTATTGGACCGATTTACTTGAAATTTTTAGAGGGTCTTCTATATGGACTTATCTATGTCTGGAATTATCCCCATGCCCAAATTTCTATTCTTTTTTTTTCTTAAAATTCGAAACAGTCAAAAAAGTGGTACAATTTATCAGGCAGTCGCCATTTTGTGAAAAAAATCTTTCCAACTTTTCCGTAGTTCCAGACATTGCGGCATTATTCTAGATTAATAGTCTTTTTTTTTTTGGTTTCAGATTGCCATGAGGGTTGAAATCATGGGTATAGTTACACGCCAATTTTTTGAGACCTTACTTCATCAACTGCTAATTTTTGAAATTTTCAACTTTTTTTATTCTTTGATTTTTTTTCTGTATTCTTGTTATGTTAATAAATAACTTATCAAAAAATGGATACTAAAAATATTAATTCGCTTTTTTCTTTTATGACACTTCAAAAATAACATGAAATTAATGCCTCTAGACTAGAATACACCCTTAAAGGAAAGAGATGAGCCGACAGTATACACATAAACGAGTTGCTCTACTGATTCTCAGACCTAACCTCAGCCAGTATTTGGAAATCGGAGGCACTATAAATACGGATTCATTAAAAAGGTGATTTAATTATTGGATATCCCTTTTACTTAGAACTAAAAATTAAACTAACAGCTAGACATATCTTAATTATTTCCTAATATATTTTAGTTATTCGCATTCGGAAATAAGTATTACAATTGTGTTTAAAATAAAGTTCAATGAAGTTTAAGGGAAAATATTTATTATAGTTCAATTTATTTTATAATTTAGGAATTAAAATAAATATTATTTTAATAAGTGGCAATACAAGAACTTGATAAGTTGAAGAAGAAAGTTTTGTGATCCAATATAAATAAAAGTGTATCTTATTTAGTAGAAGTCAAAGTGAGAACCCGATAGAGGCGCAGTAGGCCAGTCTCAATTATGACTGGAAGAACAAATAATTTTTCGTGCTTCCATCATTCACGAATCGCAATAAGGTTGAGAGTCTTCAACCTGAGCACTATCTGCTGCGACTAGTGGACTTTTTCCTGAGTCACCATGTTACTGAATATTATCTTTATCACGCGGCAAAGCCGGATGAGTCTTTCCAGAACCCCATAGCATTGTTATATTATATTATATGCGAAATTCAGCAATATATATAGGAAGATATTGGAACGCCTTTCATGAAGGCCGAAAACTAAAAACTAAATTTGGTGTCCATCACCATTTCCGTTCGTAAGTTCTGTTGTGCAAGCGGAATTGCTAAAACTGGTTTTGTAAAACAATTGGGGATCATCACACATTCAGTGAAGTTTAGAACTCTCGTTGAGCCGGAGCATAAATGTCGAGTCCCCTATGACTATTTGACCTATCTTACCAACGAATAATTGTCAAAACACAGGTTTTTGGAGAGAAATGTTATGGCCCGATCGTGTCTCCAAGAGAACATCTGCATGAATCACCATCGACTTCATACACACAATTTTACACATTCCGTATATTTTTTTAAATCCTTATCGACCGCTTCGGTTATTATTAATGAATGTCAAATTTGGTAACATGTTGTGTCAAATATCCGACGATTAACGTAGCCCACCACGAACCTCCCGTACATTTACAACTCCGAGTTCCCAAATATACCACCTCCATGAATCGCAGCATAATACAATACCCGCAATGTTCACATTTTGTGTGTCGCCATTTGGCCAACACTTCATTTATCAAAATGACCAGACCAACGAACGCCACACACTAACCGCACAAACCATAAACCACTTAGGACCGTGTAAACGAGTTGGTTCCTCTTTTTTTGAAATTGAATATTTTCATATATAGATTCTAAATGTCATGTCATTCGCGTCACCGATACCTTATCGCAGTTTCTAAATGAGCCAACAAGCAGAGAATTGCCCAATAAGATCCTCCATTTCTGCGTCGCTGCTGAGCTGGCTGTGTCCAGATGAACTTCGAGATCACAATAACCTCCCCACGGGCATGTGTTGACTACAGCTGCGGAGCGGAGCTAACAAATGACCCTTTTAAGTGTAACACTCAAAGTACATGACTAGTTTTCCTTATCAGCTACACATAACCGGTGTTGGCTTGGATGGACCGAAAGATGAAGGTTGCATGAACAAAGTGTTGACTAGACGATAGTGTCTTAGACTCCCACTCGTCTGTCTGTCTGGATCACACACTTAATATTTGATGATGTTCTACTTCACCATCTGTGATCAAGAAACACACCCAATCGAGAGGTGTTAACTTACACCCTCGCCGCCACGATCGGTCCTGACATTTATAAATCACAAACTATCAAAATGTACAAAATTCATGAATCAATTTTAATGCCACCTCGGATATCGAGATTAATCATTTGTTGGGCTGCGGATCGGGATGCGAAGGAGAATATCATTCGTTGGTAATATGAGAGCATACGTAAGAAGGCCTGTGTTCATACTTTTGCCTGTGTATGCTCTTATATGATTGTGAATCTCTGCACTAGGGTGTGCAAGCAAAGATACTCCTAGATATGGGTATTTACTTCCAATTTTCTGGCATATAGAAAACAGTTTTGACCAACTGTATACTAGTGACTTCGGACCATAAATTCAATCTGAAGTATAACGTAAAAGCTGCTCACTTACGATATAAGCACGTACGACTTGGAAAAAAGGTCGATAATTTTTTCACCTTGCTCTTGAATAAAATGTGTACATTTTCCAAAGTTTATGGAACAAACAAACAAATTTAAAATGCGTTTTCCCAGTCTGACAACTTGCTTATCAATTAAAAGTTCTTTACCAGCATAAAAAGCAATAAAATAAAATATTTGAGAACGGAAGATTTGAACCTTACTCGAGTGCCTTTATGGCTGTCAACGCTTTTAGACCGAAGCTATTGATTCGTAAGCAGACAAATTATTTGGATACTTTCTAGCCTTAAATGGGCCCACATAAGGTGTATCATTCAACCTATCTCGGAGGAGAATTAGTTAGGATTCTTATTGAGTTTGCTTGTCTTTGCCCTTTTCAACTGGCCAATAGTTGAAAAGACTGTCATCCTTTTAGTAATGGAAATGTGCTCAAGCCCAAAATGTATTTCTTTGCAACACAGGTCACTCTTTCGTTTTCTTGAAAACACTCATGAACATTTGGACATTCCCAAAACAGCACTGCATCAATGAAATTCGTCTTGGTGACCATAAGAACAGCTTTGCTGTCCGATAAAATGAATATGCCAGTCGCCTTTGTATGCATTCAAGAGTAATTATCTCGATAGCATATTATTTCGCTTGAAATATTGTGAGCGATTGCTCCATTTTCAACCCGAGATTTAAGGACTCCAGCAACAGTGGTTCCATCTTCCAAATTGATTCCATTTTGACTTTTCTAGAGAATTGTACGTTTAGCTTATGGCATATTAAATTGTTGGTAATCTCGAAACTTTTCTTATATCTCTTTATGTCTAGTTAAATATATATTTGGCAAATTTTGCACTAAGAATGACCATGATTATGGAATCATGCCCGATAGGCTTGATACAGTCCCGGAGCATGTTATAGTGACTGTTTAAGATAGGCGGGAGCTTATTTTTTCTTGATGCACTTTTCGTAGATAATTATTATTACACAATTACGGAGAAACTGGATGCCTGTTTTATTGCATGTAGAATGTAATGTAGAAATGTAGAATGTATTTCTGTAGAACTTACGTATGGTATTTTATGGTTTTTCGATACCCTTGAGCTGGCAGACTGCGTAGGCTATTATTTTTCGTAGGGATTTTTTCTCCACTCCTCGTCTACTTCAAAACTTTCTTTTGCTGTCATCACATAAAACTCAAGATCAAGAATTGAAATCCGGCATAGTTGGATGCTTTCTGCTGACTCTAGCTATTTTCGGTCTGCTTATACGTCCCATGTTGAACCTGCTTAAGATTGCATGTCTTCTAATATTGGACAGTTGGGCTCTAAACTGAGCTACTTAAAAGTGTTAAAATTCGACAGAAGTCGCTCTTAACATTCGCACATCCAGACTGTTTGTTAAGTTTCTTGGCTCAATCAGCAAGCTGTCGATTTGGTTGGCAATTCGACCGTTTGGATAGCTATGTAGTGGAACAATACCCACAAATGTCCCTACAGATGTCATATAAGAAACAATGATATGTCAAAGTTAGAGCCTAGAGCGGCAGGTTTTTGGGGCGGTAAATTTGTTTAGCATGACGTTTTTCTGATGTCTTGTCATTGCATATTCCGGTAGTAGAAAACTTCCATATTCTGTAAAACATTAGGGCGCCCCCAACCAGTTATCGGCCTCTGCACCCTCTGCTCACACTTTGTATTAATGAGAAGATCGTAATTGTAGAAAATGTATTTTATGTTTTTTCCTCTTCCACTATCAACTCTACTTCTACTACTGGTTGGAGGCTGCGAGCTGAATGGTTAAAAATTAAAAAAGCTTGAGCAGTGATAGTGAAATAGTCAGGATAGTCTGAAGTCAAACAAATATTTTTTCCCCGGATGCGGTTTTTTTAACGCCGTTATCTATGATGTCAATATTGCACATGCACGTAGCGAGGCCCATTCTCCATATTTCATTATCCAATAATTGTTTGGGTTACCCAGGTTTCCCGGGTAGCCGAAAAAACTTTAAGTATTTCGAAGAAATGGTAATGAAATTAAGTGCGTCGAAGGAGTACATAAAAGACCTGGTAAAAGGACAACCAAAAAGAAAAAAAAATTGCTGATGAAACACCCAATGAAGAAATGAGTATGACCGCAAGTGATAATAGTACTACCTGTTGAAAATGTCGTTATTGCAGAGTATCTATTACTCTGAGGTGAATTTTGACCATGACAGCTGTCACATCAGAAACTTCATGTCATTGTCTAATTATTTCAGTCTAGGTTATTGGTCATTAGTGAAAACACACAAGTTTTTGTAAAGCCGTAAAATGTCTACATTCGTGCCATCAAAACATCATTTAAAGAAAAAAGCAACCGAAGCGCATCAATTGTTTACCGAAGTTTACCCGGGCTATACTTTAGATGTTAGAATGTGTCAGCGGTGTTTTAAGCGGTTCAAAGATGGTGATTTCGACACCGAAGACAAAGAACGCCCCGGGCAGGTGAAAAAGTTTGAAGACCATGAATTGGAGGCATTGCTTGATCAAGATCTATCACAAACGCAAGAAGAAATTGCAAAATCACTTGGCGTCGCTCAGCAAATCATTTCCGATCGTTTGAAAGCAATGGGAATAATCCGAAAGGTAGGACATTGGATGCCGTAAGAATTGAAGCCACGAGACGTCGAACACCTATTTTGCATGTCCGGATATGGATACCTCGGACATGCCAACATCGACGGCCGTTCAGAATATTCATGGCTTGAAGGTTATGCTGTGCATTTGGTGGGACGAGAAGGGTGTTGTGTATTATGAGCTGCTAAAACCGAATGAAACAATCACAGGCGAGGTCTACCGACGACAATTGATGCGTTTGAGCCGAGCACTGAAGGAAAAACGGCCGAAATCGGTCGCAAGACACGATAAAGTTATTTTGCAACATGACAATGCTCGGCCACATGTTGCAAATGTCGTCAAAACTTACCTTGAAACGCTCAAATGGGATGTCCTTCCCCACCCGCCATCTAATCCAGACCTTCCGCTATCCGATTACAATCTTTTCCGATCGATGCAACATGGCCTGGCTGACCAGCACTGCCGATGATGTCAAAAAATGGATCGATTCGTGGATTGCGGCCAAATCGGTCGAATTTTTCAGAACGGGTATCCGAGAATTGCCGGAAAAATGAGAAAGATGTGTGGCTAGCGATGGGCAATACTTTGAATATTGAATTTATATCGATTTTTCTTTAATAAAGCATTGATTTTTGAAAAAAAAACAACATTTTCAACCGGTAGTCCTATTACTTTCAGAGTTAATACATTTCGCGTCATCATAGACAGACTCGTACCTGAATTAGAAAATTGGAAGAAAGCGTACGACAATTTCAATGAAAAAATTTCATTTCTGACCAAAATGCGAAGTAGAAGAAGTATATTCTTATGATTTAGAGACTGAGTTAGTTCAAGGATGAATACATTTTCGTAGCCACACATCTTCGCAAGGCATTTAGATAAAACCAGCTTCTATATCATTAGAGAGCCTTTCTTCGTTTCTGTGGAAACAGAGTCTGCAGAACGTTTATCCGAACTTGGACCTTTCCCTTCATATGGCCAAATGTACACCAGCGACGAATTGTTCGGGTGAGAAAAGCTTCTGTTGTTTAAAAAATGTAAAAAATTATCTGAGATCGACCCTGAGTCAAGAAAAATTAAACGCTTTAGCTCTTTTGTGCATAGAGTTGGAATTAATGAACAAAACTACTAACGTCGATATCACCGATGATTTTGCCAACAAAAAATCACGGAAAAAGGAATCGTAACGAAGTAACAAACTTTTATAACTGAACTGAGTTGATTATTTTTAATTGTTTGTCTGTCAGTGCAATAAAGATTATTTATTCACGTTTACAAAATGAGCATTATTGTGTATGCACATATAGCACACATTACCCAGCTCTTACATGACTGAGCTTTGATAAGCTCAAAAATATACCCCAAAAATTATTTAACGTGTAATTTCAACAACATTTTTGGATTGTAAAAATAATGTAGGAAATGACACTGAAGAGGCAAAGGCGACTTTGTTCCAAACTTTATCAGAATGTTATATCAAGTGAGATTTAAGGTACATTTTATACAAAAGACTGTGCTGTGCTGACTTTGCCAATGATGTTGATGAAAGAAAGTATATTACAGGATATGTCCTCAACTTTTCAAGTAGTGCTGTGCCATGGCCAAGCTCTCAAGTACAGAGGTTGAATTTACGGCAATGATCACGTTGGTATAGAAAGAGTTTGGGCTTCGAGGTCTATGGATTAAGGGATTTGATCTACAAGGGTGAATTAAAAAAAAAGTTGCCGAAATGTCTTATCCATGGGACTTTGGTAATGCTTCTAAAATTTTTGTAATTGGGTACGTTGAAGAAAAGATTCAATTTTGCATCACATTCAATAGTAGTGTTTTATTAAGTTTCCAGAATGTTTATTTAAATTTAAGAGATTTCCATCGTCTTTGGTCAGCAGTGTACTAAGCGCAGCATACGTACTCTTTCTACTTAATATACTGAATTTAATTGTTTTTCTTCGACTTGGTTAAGAACTCTGTCGTTTTACACATATTTCACATGTTTTGTGGTATACTATGACTTCTCCATATTCATTCCTTTTTGATTGAATCGGTTTTGTTCAGAAAATTTGTCAACTATTCTTCATAGGTACAAATTTATTCATAAAAATTTCCAAATTAAACATAATTTCGTGGAATTGTTTCGATCTATTACTTCAAGAAATGAACACAATCGACACAATTGATGGCTCACTATGAGCGTGAACTTTCCCTCCTAATCCCAAATATGAAAAATAAGCCTTACCGTTCGGACTTGGATTTCAATAAGCCTCACCCTAATACTCCATCCATTCACCGCTAATCTCAATTTGTTTGGATTTTCTAACACGAGTCCCGACACCATTTAAATTCAAATTCCTCGGCCAAACAGTTTGTTGTAACCCAAAATAAATTAGTCACTTATTATTGAAACGTGATCGCCGACTAATTTTTCAAATAAACTTTATAATAGTACACTTACAACATAATAAAGGAGGTAAGCCCACTCTTACACCTGTTCATTGTTTAATCGTCGTCACATGCACAAGGTGCCAGAACTCCAAAAGTTGGTTCACTTTTGGTGTAAGAGTTCCTAGCTGTTCGCATCCACAAATCTATTGACCATTGAATTATCTACCTATCTCCCCGAGTGCTTTATCCATCGCAACAATACGTGTTGATTGCCTCGATTGTATGGTCTTATATGACAAATCGGTTCGATTAGCCGGTGCTTGTAATTCAACGCCTATAAATGGACCATGGAACCAAATCAAATGAAACAACAAGAAAACATGGAGACTCCATGTGACAAATTGGCTCTAATTGAAAGATTAGGTTTATCTTATTGTCTGTGTAAGCCGATGGCAATCATGGTGATGTTTGTGGCCATAGGGTAAAAGAAACCTTTGAGGCGAATAGAAAAATAAATGTAACCTGACCAACTCGAACTGCAGAATGCAGAACTACATTTTAATGTACGTAAATAGGTGTGAAGGGAATCAAATCGAAGTAAAAGGAAATCAACACACAAATCAGAAACCAGTGAATAAGAAGCATTTTATAAATAACCCCTAAAATAACTAAAAATAATGGAAACGACAAATTTCGTTGAAGGCAGAGATATAGCATTTTACTCAGGCACAGTAGGTTGAGAAAGAAAAGGCGTCCTTTCTACTTTTTTTTTATTTTTAAATCTTGAATGTTAGTATTTAGTTTCAATACCCTTAGAGTTACATATATTTTTTTTATTTAATTCTTAATTTCATTTAAGAACTTTAAGCTATTAGTTAAGTAAATTCTGTTATCACATACTGACAAGAGGTGAATGTACGTAATGTAAAAACTAAATAATATTTTATCGATAGGGATTTATTTTATTAATAAAGAACAACTTAAAACGACAAAAATTAAACATTAAGATTACAAATACTAATGATTTGTGGATTGCAGATTTAAAAAAAAAATTATAACAAAAATTAAAAGGAAATCAAATTAAAGGATTCAGTAGATTATCAATTATAACATAATTTGACTTTGAAAGCCAATTTTTTACATCCTTGAGGAATACGCATTTAACTCTTTCACATCTTAGATTTGCAGGCATTTGGTTAAATAAACGGGACGCAGTAAAAGAATATAAGCAAAAGTAATGCGATCTTTTTATAGTTTGTACATTGACGAGATTTCTGGTGTTGACACGTAGATTGAGGTAATCATAAACCCTCGTAGATGTATATCCTGAGACTTCAAAAATATTTTTTATACTTTATGAAAACAAAAACAACTCGAAACTAGGAATTCGACGGTTAACCTTACAATGTATACGGATTGCATGTTTTTGTTTGATTAACAGAGGCTCTAGTTTATTCAAATGCATACATCCCCAGCTAATTTAAAAAGACCATTATAAACCAACTTTAAAATGGCAAACTGCAGTATTGACTGAGATGATAAATCTGCCTAACTACGTTATTACGATATTGCTTCAAATGACATAGCATGATCCATCCAACTAAGCTTATAGTCTAAGGTAATACCTACTCAGAGCAGTTAGCATTACAATGAACATCTGAATCAAAACGAAGAATATCTCTAGCAAGAACATAAAAGAATCACTAACAATTGAGCGCATGGCATCTTAAAGTTCTATCATCACAGACTTTGCCCATTATGTTAAACATCATGAACTTTTGACACTAATGGCCAGTTTATGAAGTTTGAACTTCCGCATTCACTCCAGGTAATATCCAAAGACAAGTTAAAATAACATTTACCATGATAAGACAGAGATATGCCATCGGAAAAAGCTGTTACTTTACCCTTGAAAGGTTGAAGAAAGAGCGAGTTAACGAAAATTAAAAACAGGAAAGGATCCAAAGCAAATCCTTGTAGAAATAGACCAGCAGGAATTTCAGATTCATTTAGACTGTTATGATATATATTTCTCCGCACAATTTAAGCAATGCATCTTCAGTGGATTAGCCACTACGAAAGCCAAATTGAGAGTCACTGAAGAATGTTATTTTATCTAAAAACGACAACCCCCTTCTCAAAGACATCAGATCTAAGATATCTAAGATTATCTTTCTAATCCATAAAACGTCATGCGTTTTACGTCATGTAACAAATGTCTGCACTGTTAAAATAAAACATAGACGATATGTCTGTCATGGGGAACGGATGCTTTTCTATCCCTCACAAATATAAAAGACAAAAGAAACGAAAAAAGTGTTTAAGAAATATGAATAATAATTTACATAAAAAAATAAGAACTACTATCAACTAAAAAGAAGCTCCTTTATCCCCACACAGAAAATGTTTATTTTTAAAATCACAACTCAATATTAAACCTGAAAGTAGGCTATGCACGGTGGTACGGAACCTTTCGTGTGCGTGTTCAAGTCGCACTTGGTGCGTTTTTGAATTGCCCTGCATTCAGGCGTCAGAAGTCGTCGCATGGCGGTAGTAATCTCAATCTAAAATTTTGTTTCCTTCCAAGTTAGCCGCTATCATGCGAGGAGCGTGCGTATGTTGTTGATACTACTTTTCAAACAGATATTCTGTGTTCTCATTCGAGATCGTTTTTCGAAATCCTTCATTGCAATTGTCACTACTTTCAGATGAACCGCGAGTGTGACAGAACAAAGAACCGGAATCTATCGACCTATGACATCGTCTCGAAAATTGGGCAGAAACTATCCGGATGCAACTTTAATACACGGAGAAAAGCATTGCATTTTGCAAGTAGAAAATTATGTTGCTGCATCCTTTATTACCCTCTGTATGTTTATGTACATAACTATTTGACAAATGCATCAAACATGTTGTATGTAATTGTAGGCCTTATTTAGAATTGAATAGGTTTTGAACCTATGTAAATAACTACTAAGTTCCTAAACACTTATGTTCAAGTCTTAAAACTGACAAATTGAGATGTCCCTCGTAAAGATGGTTAACAAAAGTACAGAAATAACTACTTATGATCTTAATGTTGACAAATACAGGTTAGAGTTGCATCGATCATATTAAATTGTCCAGTTAAGATAATGTAAAAAATGAAGCTTGATTGATTTTTGAGGGTAAACAAATGTTTTGAAAAACGCAGTTATCGAGGTATTCTAGATATAACGTAATCGTAGATGACGTCTGAAATTAAGATAAAGTACTAGCCAGTGTTCAGCTGCTGGATATGGGTATAAGATTGGTGGTGCACTCTGGGGGTAGGTAGGACAGTAAATCATTGTTTACGCTGTAGTCACAGTGAAAAAGTGCCAACCATTAGGAGTTAGGCTAGTAATCTGTCTTCTTAACTTCGTCTCACTCATTCGGCGAAACCAAGTCTGCGCGTACCTTTTCTTGTGTAAAGGGTAACTCACAACCAAGACATTTCTGTTTTCAGTGCAGTGCACCCATCATCAGACTATAGATGACGAGGAAACATACGCAAAACGATTTGGTAGATAAACTTTGAACTGGCTACTGAATTTTGTGAGAATAGTTTGCACACTCTTTGCCGTTGAATAGATTATTGCTCGACTGAAAGCATTCAGGGGTAATGAAGATGAGTTTTTCAAGATAAGCGATGATGGTTTTGTGTTTAATTATTATTTTATTTTCAACTTTCCATTAAGAAGCTCTACTAATCGGTCAATTTTCAAAATTCAGCGGTACCCCATGTCTCTACGTTGCCAATTCCTCCGAGTTGGACTTCATTGTTTTGGGAAGGTTGTCTGTGGTATGCACGTACGTCAATGTGAATTTTTTCGTTTCACAAATTTAGAGAAAAAATAAAGCTTTCGAATCTATTATAAATTGGTTTCATTCGAATGGTGACAATGAAGATCGGAACAGGTTTGTTAGAGCGGCCAATCCCGACTCGAACACGGGAGATTTAAAATTTCTCACAGCGTAAAATTTTGTTTCGATTTAAAAATTTTGCATTTTTATCTTTTATGTTATAAGCTGTTTTATGGGCATAGTAATTTATATTCTGTGGAAATTTCAAGAAGATACAGACCTTTGACAGATGGTTGAACAGAAGGACATGTGAGTCTGCGAAATGGGCTTTCATTGGCAAACTTTGGATTTGGAACCATAAGCAAAACGGTATCAAAATCAGAGAGACGATTTCACTTGTTCCATTAAAATTAAATCAGTTTTTTTATGAAAAAATGTAACGGCTCCGCCATCTAACGTTTTTTTTTTCCAACTAGTGCTTATTTCGTGAATGGTAACACTTAGCTCATGTCTGATTTGACAGATAATTAGTTTTATCCTTCCGCTGAACGAATATGGTTGTGTATACGCTTGAACAACGCTGGGAAATATTGCGACATTACTTTGAAAATCATAGTTATGTTGCAGAATGTGTGCGAAAATTGCGTATGGATTTTGGAAGAAGAGAAGCACCGTCAGCTCCGTATATTCGTAATCTTGTGAAAAAAGTGAAAGAAACTGGCATCCTCATCGATAAACCAAAGCGTGAAAAGCCAAAAACAGTGTGCATACCCGAGAATAGTGCTGCTCTGGCAGAAAGTGTGCGTGAAGCGCCATCAACATCAAATCACCGTCGTTCTCAACAATTGAACATTTCGGAGATATCATTGAGACGAATTTTGCATAAGGACCTTGGTATGACGCCATACAAAGTCCATTTGGTTCAGGAATTGAAGCCAACTGACCATTTTTGGTCAATGCGTTTTCGCTTCGCTAAGTGGGCCTGCGATCGACTTACAGAAGTTGCCGATTTTGCCAAAAAAAATCATCTCTTCAGATGATAACTTCATCTTGGCGGGTATGTAAACAAGCAAAATTGTCGCATTTGGGACACAGAAAACCCGCACGCATACATTGAAAAGTCGATGCACCCAAAACGAATCACTGTTTGATGCGGATTTTGGTCCAGAGGCATAATTGGGCCATTTTTCTTTGAAAATGAGCAAGGAGTGGCCGTTACAGTCAATGGCGATCGTTATCAGGCCATGTTGAACGAATTTTTGTTCACAAAAATTGAAGTGGCGCTACGGACCACACAGCCGAAGCTACACTCGATGTTTTGCGCCCTGTTTTTGAAGATCGCACTATCAGCCGCAGAGCTGATGTCGTTTGGCCACCTCGGAGCTGCGATTTGACACCGTTGGACTATTATTTGTGCCCTCAAAGATAAGAGTTACGCCGATAAGCCAGAGACCATTGACGCTTTAGAGGACAATCTTCGTGAAGCCATTGGTGAAATAAAGCTGCACATGATCGATAATGTGCTTAAAAGTTGGACCGATCGTTTAGGCTACTGCATGGCCAGCCGAGGCAGCCATTTGAATGAACTTATTTTCCATTATTAACCGGAAGGATTGTGCTTTCAAATAAAAAAAGAAATTTGAGAAAATATTCAGCAGTTTTTTTATAGCAGTTTCAAAAAAAAAAGTTATTTGGCGGACCCTTTACTTATTCCGAGTATGTATTCATGATTCTGAGAAACCTTGGTAGATCTCCATTTATTCGAAACGTTTATCCCAGTAAAACAATTTATTTGGGAAAAGTTATGAAAAAACGAATTTGTTATATTCTTATTTCAAGTAGAGATTTGTTGAATTTTTTTCCTAAATTTTAAATGCTGGATCATATAGTCTGAAGAGTCCTGAATCAGATTGACATTCTAGGTCTTCTGAAATTTTCCGTTCTATAATTGTTGGCTACAACGAGGTCTTGTTCCTTCACGCACGGGTGTGTTTATGCATTTTTAGTTCATATATATTGACCAACACCGGAACTTTCTAAGGCCAATGGACACTTTACTTATGGAATTGGATATTCTCGTACAATACAAAAGGGTTCCTGCTCGGGCGCCAATTACTTCATTTTTCACAAACTGACAGGAATTCTACTTGCCATAAAAGTGATTGACATTTTCTTTATTTCATGATTTAAAATACTGCTCACAGCGAATCATCCGCCGATGTTACGAAGAGTTCCCCCGGATGCAAGATGCAATGTCAAGATATTGCGGCTTCTGAAAGCTTAATGTCCTTATGAGAATTCAATCCTGCCTTTAATTTTTTTTTCGTCCCGGAGCGTTATTTAAAAAAATGTTCCATCAACTAAGGCACTCAATCCACTAACACACCAACAGCCATTGGACGTCATCAAGCTGTGCAATGTTTGTCAAATTTATTTTTGTAACATTTCTTGAACTTTGAGTGTTCATAAACTGGTTAATGAAACTTATTTATGAAACAAGCGACGGGTAACCATTCCTTTATAACCGATTCATTACTATATATCCTTCGAGGTAAACTTTGTTTTGAAGTTTTCCTTTTTTTTCTGAAGGGCATGAAGCCCCCGTGAAGCTCTTGTGGTGTTGATTTAACTCATATGCAAAAATCCCAACATAGAGAAGCAGATGTGCCTGTAATAACTTAAAGTCATTACATGCAAACCAATTAACACCTGCAATACGGACGACCAGTTAGAATACCTGTGTGTGTTGCATGATGAGGAGCTAGGGTTGACTCCGACAACAAGGCGTTTTTCGCACTCCAATTACGATTTGTTTCGCCCTCTCACGAACGCGTTTGGCGTTCGCCGAACTGTGTGCCATGCCACACTTGCCACAGACTGTGACTCAGTGGGAACAAATGTGCTTAATAAAACTGTTCGCACGCTGGCTGGTGAGCGGGACCCTACATCTGTATAGACAACTCAATAGAGCTCGTTGGTCCCCTTCATCTTAGGAGTATACCCTAGTACGGGTGGCAAGAAAATATAGATTGGTGATTACCAATTTCTAGGTGTAAATGGATTTTTCTATTTTGAGTTTTCACTTCTCAGCGTTTACTGATTCAATAACTACCAGACAGTTGTAGTTTACTCTTTTGAAATTACAGACTCTTCTTCACTTAAGTTTTGCTGTTTTTCTATCTGTATATTTTAAAAATTTTTGTTGTGATGCAGCAAAAAAAAGGTCATATTTAAAATTTTTGAATAAGCCTTCTCTGGGTTCTGAAAAAGGACCTAGTTAACAGAAGAAATAATAAAACTCAAGTCCATGGATCGATAGTTTGTTTGGTGGCTAGAAATAAAGCGTAATCTTTTGTGTTGTGCGAGTTAAACCTCAAAGGGACTGCGCAAAATCTTACAAAGTTACCAGGTATTTGATCCCTGAAAAATCAGAGCCTGAGGTAAGGCTGTTTCAGATCCTTCACTGTCCCTTCGAGTCGTTTAAACCAAGCTTTCTCGCATCTCCAATTGCTTGATCTTTGAAAGGTTTCTGGAATCGAAAACACTCTTATGTGGATCATTGTTGTCCATTATCTGGATGTAACCGACTCATTGTAGTCGATGGATTTTTGCTCCCGAATTCGATCGATATCACTGTACAGCCCGAAGAGTTCGCATTTCCAGCAGAAGGTATGTATATCTGTCGAAGAAAAGAATGCTTTGTGGAGCATTTTTTTTTGTTACTACGACTTAAAAATTTTGATCCTTATTATTTAGACAAACCAAAGTAGGAGACTGCCTTGGATTAATCCTTGCCGTTTGATGAGTTGAGATTGTCGATTATAATGTTACATCCAAAATGGTGTTTGTCGCATCGATTTCATGTGGACAGGTGTGTTTTGTTTTATCGTCATCAATTTGTAGACCCTCTTTCTCAATTACCGCGAAACCTTTTTTGCAAGCGACTTTGTCAATGGTTGTCTGGAAAAAGTTATTGCCATCCATATTAACAGCTGCTCATTGTTTTATCTGCTCAAAAATAAGGTTGAAGAAATCAGCATCTGATTGCTGGGATATAGTGCTGCCAAACCTTTCAAATCGAGGTGGTGAGTATGGGTTTGAAATTCATTTGTCTTGTTTAGAATTTGCCGCTGATCAATTGTCGATTTACAGGGCTAGAACTAACAATGGTGTTGGGCGATTTGTATCATGTAAAGAGGCTTCACTGGATTAGGACTTTTATACGACGTAACCCACATTTTTATGCACATTTTCTTTTGGCTACTTGTCATCATTCTGCATAAATATTAACGCGTTTTGTTGGTAGCATTAGTGACGAACTAGGCTTTCTTGAGTTGTAGTGCAGTTTTTACATGATTGATTTGAGAGCTATTAGCTTAGATATTCTTAAAAGGGGCAAGACAATATTAACATTTCTTACTGTTGCCAGGTGTTTTCTGCATTGGACAGTCGGACGAAATTAGCACGAAATAAGCACCTCTTAATCGTTTAATGGCATCCAAAATATTACAATTAGGTAGACCTGCTACGGCACAATTTACAGTACAGTGATATGATATACTTATTTATCTTTCGACTGGTAATTTACCCGATATATTTGAGTGGAAAAGTACGAGAATAACACAAACGAATTTCGAGCCGAAGCTCACCACAGCATTCATCGCACCAAACGAATAAACAAATTGGAAATTCCGGCGCCGACATCCAGTTAGTTAGACTTCAAATCAATGAGGAAAAAACAAATCCCTGCTATCGACAAGGACTCGATCCGTCAAGCACAATTTTGAACAAAAAATTAAAAAGAGGTTCTAAGGGAATTAATTTTTTTCGGGACAAATATTACCAATGATACTTAAATGGAGATCCGACGAAGACTCATCGGTACTTTCTGGTGTGTCGATAAAACTAGGATTAAAACTCCTAATATTTGAAGAACCAAAATCAACACGAAATACTAAACTTGCCAGTTCTTCTATATGCCCGAATGTAGGACGAGAAACAAGACACCAGAACAGATTTAATGAAGCTCCAAAAGAAATTACCTTTGCAGCATATACAAGTGAATGGAGGAGAAGCAGCTTTAGCCCAGACTTTTATTCTCCAAGGCTCGATGACTTGATGAGTAAGTAGGAAGGAGTAAGGTACTGTAAAATAAAGCCAAGTATGTTAAGAGTAAGGCATGATGATCTTATTATGCTTTTGATTATTTCGTTACTTTGTCTTACTTAATTTCACACTTGTACTTATAAATAAAACTCAGATTCTCATTGGTAGTTTTTTGGATCATACCCTTGTTTAGGGTTTCCCTGTCCGTCCGTCTGTTTCAGGGCTGTATCATCTAAACCATCACACTTCGTTTCACAGAATGTTTACTTCTTTGGCCGCTATAACAAATAATAAATATGATTTACTTTTAAAAATGAAGGGGTCCCTGTACAAATAAACACGTTTTTTTAGAGTCAAAACTCAATCTATCACCTTAAAGTAGTCAAGGTTTCCGTTTCTTGAAGCTCATCCGACATAAAGTTAAAACTTGTAAGAGAATCAAACACACAAAACACTTCTTGAATCGGTGGGCGCTTTGTTTCGAATGACATAAATCTGTTTCAATCGGCTTGATGATTATGTGATTTTTAACATAAAAACGGCTTAATCTCCCGATAGTACTTGAACATCGGATGACTTTAAATACGGTAAGCGAGCTTTTTCTAATTATATAACGATAATGTTATTTTGCATTATGCAAAGCGAGATTGTAGAACAGGGTGATCCGTAAGGTTACACCTAATGCTATGTGTGGATGTTTTTAAATGAATAGTTTTCATTTAAAATCTCTTACAAACACGAGGTCAGTTTACATGCAATTCTCATATGAATTAAAGAATTCGGGATGTGTCACAAGAAGACCCTACTGCAACTAAAATATTTAATGTACGTCCTTCTTTTGGTCTAGTATTTAGGTGCTTCTGTCAGATATTTAACAACTTCCGTAGATGGAATTTCTTGAGAATCTTTCCCTTTTGCGGATTGAGTCGGTCGCCTTTATTAAGTTCTAGAGCGTTTTTTCGCTCGTCTCGGATTTAAGTTTTGTTTCATGAACGTTCTTGACCTTATAACCCTACTGGTTGTTCCAAAACAAGTTCCTTTGTTTGATGATCCATTTGAGTAGATGAAGGTTTGTGTCCGTTTTTTTTAATCCTTAAAAAGGGAAAGGACCAATGAGGGGTATCTAAGCACCTTCCTTAGTTTGCATGTCAACTTACATGATTTTCATAGCCTGGCACCCAAATCAGCGTAAGCTTGTTATTTTCTGCCAGAGTATTTAGCCTAAAAGTTGAATGTGGACCTCTTTAGCGCCTTAAGAACCATTTGGCTATCTGAGAATATAAATTCACACATCTTAAAGTTTCAGCTTCAACTTTCAACTTCATTTCTTACGAACAACTCAGCTTGAAATATTTTTGACTTCTGGCAGAGAGGAATTTGTATGCTGCATCTTGGTCCTATCACTCCAGCCCCGTCTTTATTTCCAGATTTCGACCCATTTGTATACCATTTCTGGGATCCATAATTCATTCAAGAGTGGTTGTTGTTTCATTCTTCTCTGCTTGGTATGAGTACTAGGTCATATTTTTTAAAGTTGAGCTAAGGGGACATCAGATCACTCACTCCGGTCAATTCTCAAGTGTTGTCCACTCTTTTAAGAATCTCTAGATGTCCAACAAGGTCTTGTATACGTAGGTTATCTGTTAAGTTATGGCTTGATAAGCGATCAGTGTATAATTGTAGAATGTTAAGTATTGCTTCCATCCCTGCACTCGGAGTCATTCCCATAGCTCAAGCTGTGTAGCTTTTGTATTTTATTCAGTTTGGTTATGCCACTTCTTTGTCACAGAATATTGTATTAGAATGAGAGAAATAGAACAGTCATTTTCAAACGAATGAATTAAAAGTTTCTTAATTAAAACGTTTTTTAATGCATACATATTTGGTAAATGTGAAGAAAACGAAAACTTTTTTTTGCCAATTTCATGGCTCCAGAAAACCAGGCGTGTCACGTCGGATGAGAACATTACCACTCTGCAATTGGTTTGCCCGTTCATATGAGCGACGCCATGAGAAATCAAAAATTAAAGAAATATTATGAGTTGCATACTGTAGGGTGGTGTGGAACCCTTCATGTGAGAGTCAAATTCGCAGTTGGCTGCTTTTTTTAAAAAAAACTAAGAACATACAAAAGCAATCGTATCGCTAGTTAGCCATTCCATGCTTTTTTGATCAACAGTGCAAAAAGTTGGCCACCACTTGTAGGTCCAAGTCGATCTACTAAGTCAAAAGACTGCTTTAGGGAATCGCTTTCGTCCTTGGCTTTGGGAAATATTGCGTCTTAAAGAAAGTAATAAACGCGTTGCGGTTCATTGGCAATGAGAATCCAAGCCTTTGCGTAACCCATGCGTACTTGTCCTATTCTAAGTTGCAATCATGGACTCGACTTGGTTGATATTTTAATTTAGCAATTTGTATATTTCATGAGGCCTGTGTAATTCAATTCATGAGCACAGCTCTTAGGTCTGTATTGGGATTTAATTGATTAAGGTACTTTACCGTAGTCAATCCTCCTGGTCAAAGGCGAGTAGTAAGCCCATTGATTAGTCTAGCATGTTGACAGAATAAATTTTCCACGCTGTTCGCACTGCTGGTCCTGGGACTTAAGTGTCAGGATTAATGTTTCTAGAAATTGCAATCAACAGCACTCCGTGCATCCACAAACCTATTGTGTGACCAGTTTCTTTGGGTATCGATACTCGGCATTGTTGCAAAAGTAGTTTAGGGGGAACGGGAAGTACCCAGCTAGCTAAGCGGGTTGTCCTACTGGGTATCAGTTGGCGTACGGTGGCGGTCGGACATTTACTAATTACTGCTCTCTCTTTCTCCAGAATGTAGTTTTAGATGTCTGCACGCTTTCGAAATATATAATTTGTTGTAATAAATGTATTATAACGGCTGGGGGTGCCTTGGAAGTATTGATTTCACGGAGTGGATTTCTCACAGTGGGTATCTCACAATAGTGAGACGGATGTAGTGTTAGTTGTGTAGGAAAGCCTCCCGTTTAGTTATGGTAGATCATCCCACTGCAGCTTTGGTATCTGTGACAGAGAGCACAAATGACAAGCTCAGCATGTGAACATGGAGGAGCATAGAACACCTGTAAACCAAAAGGCACAGGTCACTGTCAGCATCATTTCAGTGCCACATTCACTGCACGGGGATACAGCGCTAAGGTATGTAATTATCATCTCAACTCCATGGTTAAATGGCAGCAATTTGTGACCTTCTGGGGGACCTCAATCGATTTGAATACACAGTTTGTGATGGGTTCTCAAATTGAAATTTAATCTTGGTGTGTCGATCTTGCATAAGGAGGTGATTGGAAGTTCTATTTGTTGCCATTGTAAACACCTGCTCCATGATGCAATTTGGTATTCTTTCCGAGCACAGTATTTTTAATTTGTCATCTGCTGAACATTTTAAAATGAAGCTGTTTTTTTTTTTGCTCGTTGATCATGGTGTAAGCTAGAGGCGGATTTACTAGTACAAATACATTTTAAAGACATTCTCGCTTTTCTTAAGTGTTGTAAAAGGTCAACGGCCCTTGTTAGCAACATTAGATTAAACTTCAACCTAGTTGTAATTATTAGCCGTGTTTGTGTTATTTTTTATGTTCCATACGGACAAATGAAAGAGATTATCGACGCTTGTTGAGACTTCATTTACTTTGTAGAGACAATAATTCCATCCGAAATTATAGATTAAGTCAGCGAAAAGAGATGATTGCGTAGACTATTGCCATTTTTCCATGAGCCCCTCTGCACAAAACGAGGTTTAACACATTGATAAATGAAATTAATAGATTTCATCATTACCTGACAACTAATGAAAGGACTAAACAAGATAACGATAAAGCGTACTAATTTGCAGACAACCTTGAGGTAAATTTTAAGCCATGCATTGATAGACGATCTTGGCCAATCATTAACAATACGTGATAACATTCAAATGAAAATTGTGATGATAAATTAACTTTGTCAAACGATTCAAAATGAAACAATTTATAAAGCTCCTAGCTTAATTTAAACAACACGACAAATCCTCAACGAGCTTCAAACAAAGCTGTAATAAAACTCTTCACTATATCGCCATCAGTTCATTTTAAGGATCAAACATTCGAGCTGTTATCCGGTTCAAAGAATAACGTAATCATCATTCGAAATTAAATATAGTGGCGATTTATTTGTTGTCTCTCAAGTATTAGACGAAGTGTTAGATGAGGGCTTAAGGTATGGGAGGTTTTTCGATGCCATCGCGTAGGACAATTAATTATTATCTAGACAATACATGCATGATATGCCGCAGGATTTCCATAAAGAAGTCTCATTTGTCCTGTTGTACACCAGATAGATATCTCTTCTGAAAATGGCACAACTTACAGACGAAACGGTTGTGTTTGGTACCGATACTAAGATCGAGTTAACTTAATGGAATTAGCGAATCGTTCTCAAAGAGAGGCCAAGTCAACGCATGTCAATTGAATATTTAAAAATATAACCTATTTTTATAACAAACTAAAAATACTAAAAGCTAACGAATTTTTGAAGACTAACGATAGATGCTAAGCTGAAATGGAAGGCCCACGCGGAAAAGCAACGCCATGAACTTGAATATGGGTACAAAGAAATGTACTGCATTCTTTGAAAACGTTTTAAGTTGAGTCTTTCTAACAAATTGAGTCTATACCTACAAACAAGTGCCTAAATCAGTTTGGGCAAATGCTATACAAATTTGTTGTTTTACGAATGAAATCTAGTGACACATATTGTAATATTTCAGCCTAGTATTCCGAAAAGAGCCATTCAGTCTTTGAACTTAGGCATTGCTATCGTGGTAGATGGAGCAAGGCACTTTGCTTGTACGCTTAATGTCTGCCGTAATGGTCATTTCAATAACTCTATTCTCTATTCTCTATTAGCATAAAACAACAAAACCATTCTGTATTTGCGCAACAAGAGACAAACCCATTTAATGTAGTTGAAATGTGTTTTTCGATAAGGGAACTTAGTTGTAGTACCACATTTATGGGTAAGGATTTAAGGGTGGAAGAATCTCACGCTTTGAAGATTTTCATCGATCCATGCAAAATGAAATCAGTTAGGTAAAGCTCTGAGCTGCACAAGTTTTTATTAATTATTATTTATTTTGGGGATTTAAATGTTTTAAACAAAGTAATAAATTTGACTTTTCTCCCTATTCCTTAATAATTCGAGAATGCACCTGTTGGAATATTTCCAAGCTTTCTTTAGAGCGGCTCTTTCGAAGAGTAATTGCGAAGAAAAGTGTGCAAACAAAAGTCAGCTTTGATGAAAATTTCGAACATCCTGTTTTATGGGTCTTAAAATGTTGAGCTAACATTTCATACGAAATCGTTTGTTGACAATAGCTGCTGTTTTTTTGCTGAGTTATTTGAGGTATAACTTTAGGTTTTATTTCGTTTTGCTTTTAATTATTTTTCATCTTATTGTTTTTCTCAAATTCTTGTATTCGGGCCGATTTTTGAAATTCAAAATATCAAAATCTCTTCGATTCGAGGTACCAGTAGTCGGATTTTCATTATGCGGATTTTACGTACAGCCTAACTCGAAAACAAATCAAGCTATCCAATCCAAATTGTTTTCATTCGAAGCAAATTGTCAAAAAAGGGACATTTTCACTTAATAAATTAAAATCAATTCAGTTTTCCAATGAAAGAGGTTCAAAATCAATTATATTTATTCATTTCAACTACTTTACCAGATTTAAAAATATGTTTAAATATTTACACTGTCGTTCATAAGTTTTCAGACAAATTCCTATAATTTTTTTTTGTTAAATTTTAATTCCAAGACTTTTATCAACATTTAATTTATTTATCCAATTGACTAAATTAAGTTGGTTATTTACTATATAGACTTGCATAAAGACTAAAAAAGTATTAAGTTGAGGCCATTTCATATTTTGATGTGCTCCTTTCTCTATTCCTGGATCCACGCTCCCATGGCAGTGCTTCGAAAATTGTTTCAGAAATGTGAATCGTATAAATCTTTTTTATTTTTATGATTTCGACTGACTGCATGCTCAGAAAATTATGAAACGCCCATTTTTTTTTATTAAAAACCTGCTGTAGCTTGACGCTTTCAATTCAATTTCGTCAATTTCAGATCAACTTCTTAAACTTCAACTTCAATAAAAGATCAACTTCTACGAATAAATGAAGACAATATTGCACGACCTCTATGCTGTTTTCCATTGATTTCTGAATCGACAAAAGACCCAAGAAAGGACTTCCGAGAGTTCAATCATAATAAGGCCAAACGTAAAAAAAGGATTTGAATATTACTTGTAACATTCGTTAGCTTCTCAGTGAAAAATTGAAGATTCTATAACTTTTATAAACGGTGGCAACTATCAAATTTATATTGATATTTGTAAAGTTGACAGATGCCGACTTTGAACCGACAAGCCAATAAGCGCTTCACTCTATAAGATCACGAAATCGAGCAATATTCGAGTATAACTATGACCGAGTTGATAGTTCCGCAAATTTATGAATTTATATCAATGGTACGTTGCAGTCCACACACAGCTCGCACGTTAGTGGACATTTTAAGGGATGTATTTCGAAGTCGCCTAATGCCTTGCTATTTCACTTAAATACGACGCAGACAAATGAATGTGTATCGTCCAATTGGATACCAGGTCGTCGTCTGGTCGGCGTTGACAAGTTATCAGGACTTCACGATTTTGAGGAGAAAAGTAATCGCTGGCTTGTCAAAGCAAACTTTTATTAAACATCTCTCAAAACCAAAGCGATAGTTGTTACCATTGCAATATCTTCAACATCGTCGCATAAGTGATGCATTTTGAGCACGTTCGTAGAGAAAATGTTTACTTAGGTTACAGTCAAACTTCCCTCATGCTTTCAGGGAAGTAGACTTCTTGTTGGTATTGTCCCAAGTGAATTTGCTTTCGCGAAGCCCATATACAATCTTTACTCCGATGCGTTGCGCCAAGTTGACGATGATACTTATATTGCGCTGATCATATATGCTCACCAGCAAAGCCCAGCTTTTTCCGAGGAACGAGTTTAGGTCGGAAAATATAGAATCTAAAGGTTGTAGAGTGAATACATCCCCCTGACAAAATAAAAGCAGGGCGAAGATGAATAACAACATTTTAATACAGCTGGAAATCATAATGAGAAAAATATATGTACGAGTATGTTTCGTTCAGTCACCAAAAACTTCTCAAAATGTGTGCATTCAAGTAAAACAAAAATTGTTTAACCATGTTCGTTATAAAGCACTTCCGCAAAAAAATAAAAGAAGATCTCTAAATTGAACAGCAACCGCAACGATTTACATGTGGCGCTCAAGTGGGTATAGTCAAAACATAATTGGATATTAGAAATGAATATACATAAGTCTTATTATGCATAATATCGTTATCCGAACCCTATAAGAAAAATAGTTGTTCAATCTAGAGATGCCAAGCTGTGCTAGTAGGAAATAACTAAACATTCCACCCCTGACTGCGAGAAATATCAACGGGTTGTTTCAGCTTGGCTCCTACTTTCTGTCTGACTCTACGCGACGTCTCATTAAAGACCGATACTCGTTAAGCACGTGTCATCAATGGAGCTTACAATCAACAAAGTAATGCGGCTTAGAGAAACGAAATTTTATTACGAAATTGTATCTACATATAATAAAGCGGTTAAAAATTAACAACAAAACGGAAAATATGATCCAGGGGCTCGAGAAATTGTCGACTCATTATGTAATAAAATTCTAGAAATGGTGGACATGCTGTGGACGATATCGTTATCGGACTAATCTTTGGAATAACATGAATTAATTAAATGTTTTTTTTTGTCATGTTGTCCATGTTAAACACGAACCACGTCGTTCGTTTATGAAACTGTGGGTGCTATAGAAGGTCGCCGGACAAAAAGTGAATTATTTAATTCCGATCTTGTTTTTAGACCTATTAATCTACGATAAAACGGATAAGATCTTTTGTGTTCGCAGATTTTAGTCGACTGGATGACACATTTCTACCATGTTAGTATGACTGTGTCGTCGACGGGGGTTTGAGATCAAAAAGTTGAAATCTGGTGGAGTGAGTGAGTCGAAAAAGTATTCGTCTCTAAAGTAAACTGCCAAGTTTTTCGATAAAACAGTTTTTTCTTTAATCATTTTCACACCTTTTTGAATCAACAAATTTAACGTTTTACTTATACATAAAACAAAAAACAGTACCAAATCAATTCACTCATCAATTTTTACACAGAAAAATTATTCGTCTGTTATGACAAAAGTCCTCCCATGTGTTTGATTATTGCTTCGAATTTTCTGGGTAACGAACTGACAAGGTTAGCCGTAACATCACTTGATTTTGATGTCCAATCTTCCTCAAGAGCTATCTTAAGATCATTTTTGTTTGAAATAGGTGCATTTCTAATTTGTTTTCTAAAATGTCCCAAAAGGCTCAATAGGATTATTATCCGGTGATTGCGGTACAATAGCGAATTGTAAAGGAGCCACATTCGTGAATGCTGTCGCGGTATGGTTCAGATCGTTATCCTGGGTAAATATATATGAGCTTTCCATGCTGTCCTTTTTTGCAATTCTGCCTTGAAGATGATTCTTGAGGATATTTATATACAATTTGAGGTCCATAACTCCCTCAAAGTATGTTATTCACCTACTACCTTGGCACTCATGCAGCCCCATACCATCAGTGATCCTGCGCCGTGATTTAATGTAGCTTTTAGAATTTTTTGCTCCATTTCAGAATTTTCTTCATACCAGAATTTTCCTATCTGATTTAAAAAAATTTAAATTTGCAAACAACATTTTTGCAAAAATTATTATCATGGTTTCTATACTTCTAAGCATCTTCAAGTTGCTTTGTCTCGTTTTCTTACTTATGAGTGGCTTTTTACGAGCAATACGAGCATTAAAACACGCTTCGTGAAGAACATTACGGACAGTGTCGCCAAATATATATTTTTCTGCTTCAGACAAGGATTTTTTTTTTATATAATTTAAAGGGTGACTGTCCATGGAAACGAGAAAAGCTTTTTGAGTGCAGTTAGAATGTTAAAAACTTTTTTTTGAAAAAAAGGCGGCCATTGTAGCTTCGCGAAAGCAGGTCCTCAAATCACGGGAGGCAAACGGCTGACATCACTCTTTGTTGATCTGAAACACAAATTCAAAGCACATTATCGATCTGTGACCCTTTGGTCATGGAATGACGGATGGGTTTTTCGTTTAGTACAAATTTCGGAAAAATTTCGCATAAAAAGATAAATAATAAATGCGGAAATGTATGTATCGAAAAAACGATCCGTCATTCTGTTCCATTTCTGAGTATGCTCTCAATATTTCACGTCGATTTGTTAAATACAGCAGTTAGGGGAATGTCTACCATTTTAAAAACGTGTATTCGAGAATGTGTATATTATTACCGCTTATCGGCAATGCCCGTTCTATAGAGGCATTTCTATTCTTCTTCTAGCTGCTCATGTTGAGCTGCTAACCTCCCCGCTGCTCAATTCGGGATCTAAATTGGATAATGGTAGCACTGGTGCTGGAGTACTCGGACCCAATGTTCAAAATATTCAAAAGGCCATAGCATTGGGAAAACCAACCATCAAATTCCTAGCCGAATTATATTGTGTCATGGAATGTACTCTTGAATGTATACAAGGGTGAGTCAAAAGATCTCGCATAAACATTCTCCATGACAGCTCACTTACTCTTAAGCTCCTCAGATTGTTTAATGCTGGTTCATGACGAATTTGGGAATGTTTCAATCTTTTCAATCACTTGTGCAAAAACACAGCATGGGGTTATGAAGGCAATGAAAGAGAGGACTGCCTTGCCGATAGAGTTGCCCGGCGCTCGTTCATTGGCCGCATCCTGTTGCAAAATCCATATGAGTAACCTTCTCTTAAATATGAAAAAACGGGAAGGTGACAGTCTCGCCATGGCCTACAATATAGTGCAGACATGCGAACTCTTTTTGGTAGGTGATAGGTGATAGATAGATGAGTCCTATTTGGTACTCCAACGGGTGACTAGCAACTTAATGACTGCCTCAAAATAATCTAACTGATAATCATTCCTAACGACTCTACAAAAATTTAACAGATACGACCTGCAAAAGCTCCTCTACGGCAGAGAATAGATAATAAATATGAGCATTGAATCAAAATACCGTGAGAAGACATGGAACCTAGGACATATAACAGTGGTCAGATTAACGCCATTCTGGCTGAAGGTATCGTTGTGTGGCAAGAGTGGCCTCATTCGAAAGTTCTCGTTCAAAGGTTTCGTGACTTTCCGGGTTTGTCGCTTCCATTTGTTGGAACGGTGAAGAGCATACATTTGTGTCGAACAGATGACTTTACAAAATCACTTAGTAAAGTTCCGACAACAGAATATGACAGTTCAATGAGAGATCTGTGGTCTATTTCACCAAACTACAAGTACAATTACAAATTTGAGTTTTTTGATTACATTTACAAATTCACAAACTATAAATACAAATAAACAGCTAACAAAAAAAACTAAGTAATAACATCAGCGTCGGTTAAATTCGAAAGAAAAAAGTTTTATTCAGCAAATTTTAAGATGCTTATAATGGTGAAAGGACCAGATTCGAAAGCAATGAAAGAAATGTATGACTTAATATTGGAATCAACTGAATTCTATCGATTGATCCTGAGAAAGCAGACACTTAACCCTTTTTGGCACCCGTCAAAATACATATCTGGATACGTTATTGAGGAGATGATTACCAAAGGAGGTAATTCAAGACCACAACAGAGTGTAATTATTTTCTTTTTAAACGAGGTATGGGTGAGTACATTTTTCCAATTTACTGGTTCAAAGTTGTTTAGAAAACGTTACGATATGATCTTAGAAATTTAAATTGTGTATCTTATTCCATTTGAAACTGGCTCAACGCATTGGGGAGAAATCAATAGCTATGCCTTCGGTTCAAAGCAAGTGGTGGTGTTAATTTCAATCATGGCTTTAATTTAATCGAAAGAAGATCTATAACATTCTGAAATTTCTAGCCCAGATCCATATGTAAGTTGATACAACTCGATGGCCACGCATTAATTCATTCTTCTTCATCGACTTTCAATCACTTTCGGTCCACGATATTTTGATAAAACAGCGACACGTTTCCTTGAGGAATGATATCATCGGTCATATTCGGAATAAACCAATTCAGTATAAAAGTTAATGAGAAAGAATATCTGATGACATGGTCCCATATCGCCATAACTTCTTAAACATGGTTTTTCCTACACCAGGCCGGAACAGACAACCAACGTCGCGTGATCAATAAATTTCAGATGATTTAATGATTGCCAGCTCTTGGAGCTCTGGGAAAACATAAATGAGCCCAAAAATAAAGCCTATTACAATAACACACCTTATCTTGGTTCCGATGAAATATGTAAAGTGCCACGAATGAGACTCGAGGATTTTTGTTACCCAAGCTCCGCACGTTCCATTGTTTTTTGTTTTTCTCTAAATTATAAGTTTTGTTGTATTGTTTTTGTCGACTTTGTTATCTGGACATACTTGTAGTTTTTGAATATTCATCAAGCGCCACGATTAAGCCAGGTCTAATGGTGATTTAAATGGTCAGAGCAATTTGTTGACTGGTGCCTTAATAGGCAATGATTTAAGACCAACAGATCTTCGATTTGGCTTCGATTAAACTTGTCTTCCTCTGTATTTATTTTCGTTTGGAACTCATGACACTGAAGAAGATTTATGTACATCCTTGTAGACGGTTTAAAATTAAGATTATCGTTTGTTGGTTTGCAGTGTGATTTTGGTATAAAATTTAGATCATGGCATATTTTGCCATTAATTATTGATATTTTGAGTGCGGTTATCCGGGGATGTCGTACCTTTCGGCTACTGGTGCCTCGCAGCAACAGTAGCTGCTTCGAGTTTCACAAGTTCGTCATAAATTATTCATTTAGTGATTTTCAAATAAAATTAGACATTTAATGCCCCGAGGAGTGTGCACGATAAAATCTCAGATGCTTCGTTCTGATTCTTGGTTGTTTGTTTCTTTTTCTTTTTTTTTATTTCTTTTTTGGTATTTGTGCGATCGAAAGAAAGATAGATAATTATGATCACATTTTAATTGGCTTCATTGTTAAATTAGAGTGGATTGATAAAAGAATTTGATTTTTAATATAACTGGTCTGAAATTTCTGTTTATGCATTCAAGATTGCTAACTGCTAGATCATTTGCTATAATAAACGTAGGATTCTACTTTTGGGAATACCATATATTGAAAACTGCCATATATCTGATTTAAGATGTTTTGAGGTTGCCATAGACACAGTTGAATGATTATTCAGGTTGTAAGTCCGATCTGGATCTTAATGAATTTAAATTGATAGACGACACAAAAAATCCATACGAAATAATATGAAATGCAAAACTTAAACATAATCATTGCCATTTCGCAAATTTGCGTTATGAATTTATTTATGGTTTACAGAAGATAAGGCCATTAAATGAACTCTTAATTAAATAATAAATTTAAATTAAAGTTTCTAAATGCCCCTATTTTATTTCGAGCTGTCGATGAAGCCATTAATAAAATAAATTGAACTTAAAAAATCGTATAAAACTGACCCAAAGTGTACATGTATGTTACACTGCAATTTATTAAGATTTTAGAAACTAATAATAAAATATGTTTCATTGGATGTAAAATATATAAAAATATTAAATGCTCGTGGTGGTTTAAAACAATCAATACTAAGTGCATCACAGAGCAGAATGAATGTAAATGTAAATTTAAATAAAGAATAAAAGCTGAAAGAAAAAGCACAAAGAAGCACGATGTGCAGTAAAAATGTTTGATAAAATAAAAATAATTTATGTAAAATTTTAACCTATAACTTGAAATAGAGTTTAAAATTCAGATTGTGAAAGTAACAAAACTTTAATTTTTTTTAGGTAACGATATCAATTTATTAAAAGTGTAAGGTGCTATTTAAGTGAGAAAACGTCGAATATGCTCTATCTTAATTTAAGGAATGTTGATCGAAGAAAAATATCTTAATGAATATGCTACATTTTTTCTAAAGTGAAAATAACAACTTCTAATAAAGAAAACTTTTAGTGCAAAGAAGTATCAAAGTGGAAGTATTTGCGCTATATGAAATAAAGGTAACGATGGCTCATATCTATTCTTTGCTAACAATTACCAAATAATTCTTTGTTCCAATTATTGGGCTCAGGTTATTTTTAAAGCCATAGGACGAAATGCAAGACCATACTTAAGCCGAGATTGAACTTATGCTAAGTATATTGTAGAGAGTAGACGTTGTGGATGAAACTTGCACAAGTGATATAATTTATTTATGGTGAAGTAGAATATTTTTTTAGGACGTTATATGGGAGTTCCTTTTGGAGTAAATTCATTAATTATAGATATTTAAATGTTAATAATTTGTTGTTTCCATTTTCTAATATTTATTGCCCATGTAAATGCATTTTAATGAAATATGTCGGAATGAATTCTATGTTTTTTAATGTCACTTTAAATGACATTTTTAAGGTCCACTGTTCTTTGGTAATAATAAAAATAAGATTTGAATACGTACAAGGACGTGGTTTGAGTACAAATTTTCTATTATTCCAAATATAAAGAGAACTTCAGGGAAAGAAAATAAAAAGTGGGAATAAAGGGTTATAACCAAAAAATAGTTCAAGTTTAATTTATAGTTATGATACAAACTCCTCAAGAAATGAAAGCATTTATTAGATAAAGATATATTTATGGTATTTGACTTAGATTTTGAGTGGATGTAATCGATGAAAAGGCTTTGTCGTTAGAGCGACCCCTGCTATCAAAACCATTTACCCTAACCCGCTGTTTTTTGATTACGTAAGTAGAACATGAACTATTCAATAATGTTTGTCCTAAGACCAGTGTTACTAAACTTTAGGAAAAGTAAGTCGTGGTGAACTAGATCAAATGTTATATCAAGAAATAGAACACATATCTACTTCTTATCTAGTGAATTGACACTTTTGTTAAAGAAAGCCAGAATTGCATCTTAAGTACACTTACCTTTCATTGTTGAAAATCGAATATTTTAAACAATTTTTTCATTTGCAAAAATGTTTGAGAAGACGAACAGCTCTATAATAAACATATTTGGTCACTCGAGTCCCCTTTTTTTTTAAAATTGGTATGTTGAGGTTTTCAGACAATCAGGAAATATTAAGCTTTGGAAGCTTTGTTTTATCATATGTCTCAATGGTTGTTCCATTTTAGGGAGGGAGTTATTCCATGAGGGAGTATGGACTTGCTTAATCATGGAGAAGAAGAAGAAAAATACATCAGGTAAAGATTTTTGTGCAATATTTTTAAAGAAAGCATTCTTTTCGTTGCATAGATTTAATTTTCATTTTTATGTTCTTCCCCAAGATATTATTAATAATATAACATTGCAGTCTTTCCGTAAATTTGTTAATATAGATTCCGCACATTTTTTGCAGGTCTTGATTAGTCCGTATCATTCTGAGTTCATTTTTTTTTTCACAAATCTCATCCACGGTTTAAATTCATTTCCACTGCTTTCTTGCTTCACACTTTTGCAGTCATCAATATATTTTTTGAGTTGATTCAAAAAGGCCAAACATTTCTCGAAGGACGTGTCGAGCTGGAGAGCTTCTAAATGAAAGCATTGGTTAAGTTCTTATAAAATTAATTTTTGGAATAAATCTCTTTATACAATGCCAATGTAATGTACATTCAATATATTCTCTGTATGTATATTCTCTGGAATTGAGAGAGATGAGCTTGAGAATGACTTATCACCTGTTCTTAGATGGGGGATTTATTACCGACGGAGCCCTAGTGCGGATATCAGGAGCATGTATTCATCACAATTTTTTTGGAAAATTGAGCTAATTAATATTTATGTCCCCAACCAAACAAATATTCCTACAATAAGAAGACACAATCTGCTCTTTCAATATTTTGAACAGAAACATTTTCTATTTCAAGTTCATTTTTCAAATAGACAGCTGTGCCTCCCGATGGGTACGATTCATTATATTTTGAATACACAGAATAATCAGAAATAAAAGTCTTTGAGATTTCGTGATCATAGATCTAAATTTCAGTTAAAATGATAATTTGAGGCATGGAATATCAAGATTAGCACAGAAGTTCTGAAAGTTCAATTTCGTAATTCTGATGTTTTGTTGCACCATTGTGAAATCGAAGTTTAAACTGCAGAACTAGGACCACACAAATTTCATTATCATCATTAACACAATATGGGTCACAGAGGTCTTTCAAGAAACGAAATATCTTTAAAGACATTATTAAATATTTAAGAATTTATAATTGTCTGAGTTCTTCTATTGTTTTGATATTTTTGAATACTGTTCCATTTATTCTTCTCATCATGATTCTTTTATTTCGCACCCACAGAAATAATAAATTCTAATAGTGGAACTGTTGAGTCACCGATTTAGGTTCCCAAAGAAGATATTTTATCTCGCCAAATAACCATAAACTTTTATTGGCTATTTCTTGGCATAAAACGTGCAGAGAACTTATAAAATGCATGTTCATTTGTTAGCTAATATGGCAGATAACCTTATCCCATCAAACGAGCTGCGCAGGCTGTAAAATACGTGCATTTCATATCAAGTATAAAGGGCTTAGTAGGCAGAGATTCTTACTCATTCAAAAAAGCAAGGTCAAGGATTCTTTCCTGCAAAGCTTCGAAAGTAATCATTTCCTCACTATACACTTAAAATTCTACTATTTGCGAGGGATTGTAGTATATTACAACACCTTCCGTACCATATACGCTTTGTCAAAACCGTCAAGAAGGTACAGCAAAACAAAATGTTTGTCTTCGAATGTTTCTTCGACATTTCAATGCTTCGAAATGAGTTTGTCAAACACTTTCTACATAATTTTCAAAGGCAATAATTAGGCAATTTTTCATTGAACAATTTTGCAAACTCATCACTGCATTCATTTAATTTTCAAGAGCCTTACCACAGATTTCTTTGGCAAGTCCTTGATGATTTGTTCAGTTATTATTAAAAAATCGATTTCTTTTTTTAGCATTTCAAATTATTCTTTGAAAATTTTAGACAAATCGAACTTGTATTTATAGAAACGAATAACTTTATAATTTAAATAATTATTATAATTAATTTATTAAATTAATTCATTGACAATCAACCATGTTGAACACAGTACAATATTGTGTTTCAAATCCAGCTCATTCAGACAAGTTGCGTTGAAACGCATACTTCCTTTTTTCTAAAATGTTCGATGGTCTATCGACCTTCTTAACTACTCATTAAATGAAAAGTTAAAAAACTTGCTTGAACATAAAGCGTATGATTAGCATATTTTTAAAACTCCAAACATGGATCTGCTGTCAACTTGTTTGTTTACAAAGACAAATATTTCACTTAGCTTTGCTATATGGATTGATGAAATGAAGCGTCCAGGAAGTTCATATTGTCGAATGACTATTTATAGTATGCTACAGAAACTGTCATAGTTCACCTCTATGGTTCTAAGGATTTTCAGATCCAAGCGTTTGCAGTTTGTGTGTGTGTAGTGGCGGTATAAGGAGAACCCAATTAGCACTATGTGCCGTTTTGATATCACAGCTCTTTTTTGTTTATAATTGAGTAATTTATAAATGCTTTCTTACAACCATTGTGTTGCATTAAGAAAGTTTATTAGTTGCTTTACAGTTTTATTGGATATTTCATCGAGGGACTCGAAAAGGCGTTGCCTAATGTTCGCTGTCTGATTCTAGCCAGCGCTGGGCAGCTGCCCAGAAAATGAGTAAGTGTCTCCTGTTCTGAAGTGTCGTTACAGCTGAGACAGTGTTTGTTGTATGGGATGTTAAGTCTGATTGCGTGGTCTCCTATCGGCCAGTGCCCTGTGATGACCGCTATTATTCTCGCGATGTAAGTGCGGGTCCGACTAAGGAGATCCTCAGTCCGTGTTAGATTATATAGCGGCCAAGTTTTCTTGGATTTTGCGCAAGTGTTAAGTTGAGACCAACTAAAGCCAGCAATTTTCCGGAAATGTGTATCGATTTTAGCTTTGACTAGTCCTTGTGGTATATGCACCCCCGCGGCATCTGAGCTATCGAGTGCTGCACCTTGCTTGGCTAGTTCGTCAGCTCTTTCATTACCTAGGATGTGACTGTGCCCGGGAACACAAATAATGGTTATCCTGAATCTTTCTGCTATACTAGCGAGCTGTTCGCGGCAGTCTTGAACTATGTTCGGTGATATGGTGGTCGATACTATAGCTTTAATAGCTGCTTGGCTATCAACGAGAATATATATTCTTTGTTTCGAGTCTGTGTGTTTGATAAATCTTATTCGAAGACACGTTTGCTTAACGGCGAAGTTTTCTGCCTGAAAGATACTGGCATCGTTCGGCATTCTCAAGGCTGTACATATATTCAGATCCTTTGAGAAAATACCAGCCCTGACTCCGCAATTCATCTTTGAACCGTCTGTGTAGATTCTCACATCCGAGGTGAAATAAATGCGTCCACTATTCCAGTCTTCTTTCGTCGGAAGAGCTACGTCTACGTATTTACCAAAATCACGATAAGTCGGTGTATAGTCTGTCTGATTTGGTGCTAATTCCTTCGGTTTTGAGTCTAGGATACATAGCTTAGATTCTCTGAGTCTAACTGCACTATGTGTAGTTATGTTATGTATGTGGAGGTCTTTAGGCAACAGACGGAGCACGACTGTCATAGCATCCGTAGGAGTAGTCCTAAGGGCGCCTGTGGTCCCTATGCATGCCATTCTTTGTACCTTATTGAGTTTTGCAATATTATGTTTTTTCTTAAGAGCCGGCCACCAAACTTATGATCCGTAAGTGAGGATTGGACGTACTTTGGCAGTGTACATCCACTGAACCACTTTAGGCCTTAACCTTAGGCCCCATTTTTTACTAAAGGTTTTGTTACAGGTAAAGAAAGCTGTGCATGCTTTCTTGACCCGTTGATAAAGGTTGATCTTCCAGCTGAGTTAAGGATCAAGATAGACTCCTAGGTACTTTGCGCTGGGGGCTAGAGATAGTTGTTGACCGTTTAATCGGGGGAGAGTAAAGGTTAGTATAACATTTTTCTTGTTGAAAAGCATCATTTCCGTTTTGCTAGGCCACAACTTGTAGCGCAGGTGTCAACTTCTTTTAAAGCAAGTACCATGATCTCGCTGATCACGGTAGCAAATTTTCCAAACACAAGAATCACCAAGTCATCTGGGTAAGCTACTACTTTAATCCTCTCCCTATTTGTGTTTAGCTGAAGGGTAATATAACCTAGTCATTGGCAGATGACAACAAGACTTCTACTTGTTATTATTTGTTAACTAGTTGATTTAATAACTTTTATTATATATTTCTCCTGAATTCTGTGTTACACAATTTTTCCATCTTGTGACTGATTAAAAATCAGATAGACACGTCTTTTAGCACGAGCTCCAATGCTGTGCACGCTTCTGTTCAATGCGAACAGAGAATCAGCCAAACTTAGAAACTTATTATTCAAATTTATTCTTATAATAAAATTCTTGGTTGGCCCCACTGTAAATTCCTAAGCCACAATTAGTTGGTGCAAAAGGAATCCACTTAACATGCTAGTCAGGTATTTATATTTCTCTATTTCTTTCTGTCCCCGTCACAGACCACAGGCTCCTAAGATATATATTCCAAATTATCCCCAATCAATACCTCGTTACCATTCATTATCCGTCAATAATCTGCTTGTCTTGATCTCCTAGAATCACATATCTTTCGAATGGAATTTCAGTTAATTTAGAAGACTTCGCCTACCCAAAATAACTGCAGCAATTAAAATACGCTCAGCGACGGCAAGACGATCCACTGATCCACCTGATATCTTCCATCAGATACAGGTCACAATCATGTGGCGCCCATCACTACTGTCCGGCAGACATTTGGAGGTTCGTCCCCCAACTTGATATGTCAACTTACACTTGTGTCCTCCCAAACGACATCATAGTAGTCACCATAACCATGCCAGCCGAGGTAATTAGTTACTCCGGTGAAGGGGAAATGATTTGTGACGCCAATGAAGGGATCGAATGCTCTTTTAATTAAGAAAAATTCGAAATTATATTTTTATTTGATAACGACTGTCCTGCGTCGTTGTAGACACTGTATTCCATGGCGAGCAAACCCATTAAATCGTTCGTTTACGAATTACAAACCCTAGAAGTCACGCACCTCATCTACACTGGATTCACTCTAAAATGTATCACACATGGTCATCCCGTCCGGAGAATCACAGCCACAGTCGCAGCATGGTGATGGTGATAATCGAAACGACTGAGCGAACCCAAAAGTAAAGATCGTTCACGAGATCGGTAGTTGGATCAGAGTCGAATCGTCGCGTCATCGCATCGCTTGGATTTGAAATCCAATACAACACCGTGCGGTATAGCGTGCAGCATGGCGCGACGCGGTAGTGCATCCCAGCATGATGATGTTCAGGCATATTGGATATCATAACATAATCTGATTCAAAATATGAGAGTATAAGATTTGTGAGAAATGGTTCATCTTGGGTTGAAATATGTTTATGGCTTAAATTTTAATTGGTCAGGACATGGGCGCATGCGGACAACGATAGCAGGCAGGCTAACTTTGATCCCAATATCATAGCGTGTAGGTTTTGTTTGTATTGCAAAGTAGTCCCGATTATGTTGGCCAACGAGCGCACATCGAAAGAATGAGAAGGTGAAAAATCATCTTCATTTGTTATCACCGATGTAAGCTGTAAGATCTGTTTGTGGTGCAAGTAAATTATTTTTATTTGAACGTAAGAATGCATATAATTTTTTGGAAAAGTCCGAAATTCTGTTTTCACATGTTTTGAATTTGGATAATCAAATTGGTAGGAGTCTTGTTTTGTTTGTATTGTACTTAAAGGTACGGCAATGGTTTGAAATTTACCCTCGAGAGTTGTTGATTAGTAGTGGAAGCGTCTTTTTTTTTGTAAATTTATTTATTTATTTCAAAGGACTACTTAGACACTAGACAAAAACGCTTAAACTAGCTTGTATACGTATCTTAATTTTACTCAACTTAACTAGCTTACTGGTCCTGTGCAGACGCTCTTAGCTAAACCTAGTACTTATTTTATGTCTTTCGACTCAAACTTATTATTTAATATATGTAAGAACACTTTTGACAAAAACTTAGTGAATGTACGTTTTTGTTAAGCTTAAATCTATATTAAAATAACTTAAAAATATAAATTTAAATTTAACTTAAGCGTAAGTATACTACTGTGTCCAAAAAATAAGGTGACATATGAATTTAAACTGCGCGCGTCGAAGGATTTGGAAATTTTTCTTTCTTTTTAGGTTGGTAGTACTGTCAGTGACATCTATGTGAAATTTCATGTCAAAATATATTCATAGTGTTTGAGATACACGTCGTTTTGTGAGCTGCTAAAAGTGAGTTTTTCGTTTTTTGCGATGTCGAAATTTATTGAGCAAAGAATTTGCATTAAATTTTGATGGCGGAATCAATTTTCTGCTGCGGATGCGTTGAGGATGATGCAGAAAGCCTTTGATGATGAGGCTATGTCTAAAAAAAATGTTTACAAGTGGTAAAGTGATTTCCAAGCCGGGCGTGAACGTGTCGAAGACGAAGAGCGTTCTGGGCGACCATCAACCTCAACCGATGAAGCTCACGTCCAACAAATCAAAGATTTGGTGTTGAAAAACCATCGATTAACGATAAGAGACCTTGCTGATGAAGTTGGCTTATCGAAAGGCTCAGTCAATACCATTTTGAAGGATGCATTAGGCCTCAAGTGCGTCAAATCTCGACTGGTACCGAAAACATTGAATTTTTTGGAAAAAAGGCGTCGCGTTGAAGTGTGTGAAACAATGCTTTCCGACTACCAGGATGTTATGAAACGCATTATAACTGGCGATGAGACTTGGATCTATGCTTACGACCCCGAAACAACCGATCAATCGAGCGAATATCGTGCCAAAGGAGAGCCGAGACCAAAACAAACCGCGCCAAAGTCGCTCAAAAATCAAGGTCATGTTGACTGTTTTCTTCGATTATCGTGGTGTTGTGCTTTATGAATTCCTTCCAACCGGCCAAACAGTCAACAAGGAATATTTTTTGAACGTTATGCGTTGTTTGCGTAACGCTATCCGCCTAAAAAGGCCCGAATTGTGGAAAGACAATTCTTGGTTTTTACACCACGATAATGCACCATCCCATACCACACTCGTAATTCGTGATCATTTCGCCAAAAACTCAACCCATATCGTTCCGCAACCACCGTATTCATCTGATCTGGCGCCGTGCGACTTCTGGCTGTTCAACAAGCTCAAAAGACCGCTCCGGGGACACCGTTTTGATACGATAGAGGAGATTCTTTGTAAGTCGGCAAGCCTTTTGTAAACAAATGAGGTCATCTTTTCCTCGTAAGGAGACCTGGCTTCGAAGGATATCAATAACCGAGATCTCTACCCATTTTCTAAGAGCCACCAAAACTTATGGTGCTACTTTTGCGAATCTACTTTATCGCGGGTTGATCCGCCCTGCTTAAACGGAGAGACTCTTCGGAACTTTGTGCGATATCTCGATCGTAGGTGAGTCGTCTGTCAACACTGGAACGGGCGACGTGGTAGATTTGCGACACCGTCAGACTACTCTGGATTAAACTATTAGAATCGAGGTAGAGGAACGCCTCTGGAGGGATAAAACCGCTCTCGTGGTGCATCAAGTTGGGGTAAAAAGCCCCAGAGATCAGGTTGTTGATCGAAATCATTGCTCTTGCAACGTGCCACCATTACCAGGTTTGCTCCATTGCAAAGGACCTCGTTGCGATAGAATTTTTTCCTTGGGACTCTGGAGTTCTATATAAACGAAGACAAGCCCTGAGACATTGTCTTTCAAGAACCCGAATCTTTTCCACCGAAATTGCTATCACGTTGAACCACACTGGACAGCCATGTGTAAGCATTGGTCTGACAAGAGCCATGTAGCAGATGACTTTCACCCTGGCATCCAGTTGGCTGCTATAAAACAGTCTCTTTGTCCTTGCAAAAGTCGCTTTGGCTCTGGCTAGAGCTACATCTATATTTATGTTAAAATAAAGATATTGGTTTAGCCAGATTCCTAGGTACCTGACTTAACTTCTGTTCTCCAATGGTTGCCCGTGTTGTCCAACGATTAAGAATTTTCTCGAATTCTTCCTAGTATTCCAAGAAGCCCTGCACAATGAACTCCTGAAAAGAATAGGCTCCAATTTTTGGAAGTTGGTCTTCAACTTCCAGTCATCGCAATAACGCTTAATCTTATCAAAGTCACTTAGGCATTATTTCTTAGATTTACTATATACCATTTTATAACTGATACCAGTTTAGACGCGTCTGTATGCAATCGTACCCCGCTCTGAAACCGAATTGATTATCTGAGATTATATTTTTGTTTTCTACCCACTGGAGGATTGGATTGGAGTTATCTTTGCCGAATTTGGGAATGGGCTGCACTATTGCTGTTTTCCTGTACGCCGGATAATGTGCATTATTCAACGCATTGTGCAACAGTATATATAACAGTTAAATAATTCAGCAGGCTTTTTTTTACCGGCATTTTTAAATACCTGTATCTGTCAGTTGGTACGATCTGCAGCATTAAGTTAAGCGCTGGCCTTCAATTGGATCAATTCCAAGGTCCAAGGTTCGCATCTTAGAGTAAATCTTAAACTATAATTTAACTATCGAATCTGGTGGAGTCACCAAGTCTTACGATGTAGGTGGCTTTGCTGTAGTGATGACTGTATCGGTAGGTCATGCTTGAATTCCAAGTTCATGGCTTCAAAATAATGTTTGTGTTGATGTTCTGCTTTGGTTTGTGTGCGATTTGCCCCGGCCAACACCATGAACTTCCCATTTGATGATGCAGAAATTATCGTCTGGTTAGATAAGTTTTGATCTCGATTACACTCGAAAAACATAAGGTTTAATGTGCTTAAGCTCTACGGGTTAACGAAAGCTGAATAGTCTCACAACTTAAGTTATCATTCGCGTGTCAATTTATCAAGGACCAATTGACGTTTTAATTTAGTTCAGCCTATAGTTTCAGTCGAGAGGTTTCCACCAAAACTTCCTTTCGAACTGGAGAATTGTTCGTCATATATTAGAATCTTTTTCGTTCTGCTAAATTGATGACTTCGGAAGGATAAGCGCGGTTTTGTTTGCAGATTTTGATAGTTATTTTTAGGCCGATTTCTTGGGATTTCTTTGTCTGGAAGTATTTGTTTTATGATAAAAACCACAACATTAGTAAACAAAATAAATCTTGAGATGTTGTGATCTTCCTTGCAACGCTTTTTAATAAACGAGACAGACGTCTTTCGAAATCATGATAAAAGAAAAACATTGATTTATAGGATTGACACTTCTGAATTTATTTTCCAAACTGTGTCGTGGGAACGTGGATCATGAAATGGAGAAAGAGGCACCTCAATATATGAAATGGCCTCAACTTTATACTGTTTTGGGAGGAACTTGACAGATATCGAGAGACAAATTGAGAGAAGTCTTGCAAGTTATCTTGAGATCAATGACATTGGAAAACATTGAGAATTTGATCGATTGAATGTCGGTCAAATTGTTGCAAATATACCGCGGATTTTCGACGAAAATGAGGACGAACTGGTTTAATTAACATAGTGTTGATGAAATTGTTGCAATTAATTTGGTATTGAAATAGAAAAAAAAATAAAAAAATTCTATGAATTTATCCGAAAACTTATGGATAGAAGTTAATATATATGTGTGTGTGTATATGTTTGTATCTTATGAAGAAGTTGAAACCAATATGTTAAATCTATTTTGAACTTCTTTCATAAAAAAACTAATACGATTGTAATTGAACAATTGAAATAGTCTCTTTTATTGACAGCTTTTTTTTTCAGGAGCTCATTTGCACGTGGAGATATGTAAAAATTTGGAATTCCGAAAAATGGACCGATAACAAGGACTACCAGATGAGGAATTGGTAAAAAATTGTGAATTTAGTGAATGGAAATAAGTAGTTCTCTAATTCGATGGCCCAATCTGATATCCCACAATGGAGCAATCGAAACGAAAACTATTTCACAGCCTATCAATTCTTCCCCAATTCCTCAATTCAATTTTTCTTGTTCTTATGGGCTTCTTTCCGAATAATGTGTTACTTTTACACTTACAAGTCTATATGATTGACGCTTGAGCACCGATACTTCAAAGTTGCTTTTATGTGATCGAAAGTAGTGGAATTACTGCAGCTGGTAAATGCAAGTTTGTGAAGAGAGGTCACAACTCTCATTTGCTGATTGATCACCGATGATATTCACGTGCTCGTTCTCTGCCTGAACAATCAACGCACTAAAGATTCAAGCAAGGCGCTCGACTTGACATAATTCGCATAAGGATTTCGGATTATTCTCTTGCAAGGCTCAATCTACGCAAACTGACCACACGTTCTGTAAAGGCTTCGGTGTAAGTTTAACTGTAGCTCAAATTTTGCTCACAAAATTGTTTTTGAAGATGAGGATTATTTTCATCTTGTCGGCTCCGTAAACATGCATAATTTCATTATTTGGGGTTCGGAAAATTCTAAGAAAATAAAAAAATGCCATTCTTCTTTTAAGTGTGGCTTTTGGAGTAGCATAACTGGCTCATTTTACGTCCAAGACTATATTGGAAAAAACGTTACAGTGAATTTAGGACACTTTTAAGTGACCAGAAATTGAAATTAGGCAACGTGCCACATAAGCTACCCATCAATTAATTTATTGCACAACAAGTTTAATAATCTTGTAATCAGACATTTTGAAAATGTTCTTTAGCCGCCACGGAGCTGACCTACTGCCAAGGCAGCCGAGGCAGTCATTCGAATGAAATAACTTTCCATAAAAAATCCTGCGGTGGATGCCCTGCATCTGCTGCTGAGCGTGAGGACCTGGACTCAAATAATATCTGTCTTTTTTGTCATGATCCCACCTCTAGCGAGTAGCAATCCCTCCGATGGGTATAAACTGTAAGGAACATTTTTTTGGGGCCGTTCGGAGTGGGCGATAAATAGAAGGTCCAAACCCCGTCATTTGCGAAAAATACAAATGGTTTAGCTTGCCACTGGCCCTCAAGAGAGCTACAATCAATCCGACGGTGTGCTCAATAAAGCAGCAATCGTCGGAAAGCACTGAACAGTCCTTAGTCCGCTATATCTTTGGGGCTCTTGTTATCTAGGTTTCTTCTTGTAAGTCATTCCCACTCTTTGCCAAACTAATAAACAAATGATTAAAAAACAAAAAGTTAAGCTGGTGTTTGTGACTCAGGCACTGTTAAAACTCACTGCTTCAAATAATACCGACAGCGTCATAACCCATAAAGATCCAACAGATCAAGAGGATTTCGAACATGCAAATGCTTGTCCAAGTTCCAAAAAAGAAGCAATCAAAAGGAAAGAAATCAAATGAAACTCAATCGGTCGTGGTTATTTATGCGAGTGAACGAAATTGTATCTCTCTTGGCCAAGCGTCGCGTCTCACTGTCGTCGTTGCACACAAACTGTAAGCCACAACTCTCAGCAGGATAACACTTTTACGATGACAAATTCGCGTTTATTGCACACGGAATGACGGACGATTATTTTATATGTTTATAGCGCTTGCTGAGTTCAGTATTTATCTGATCGAACCACAGAAAGGAAGAGCCCATCCTTAATTGGAGCATATCCCATAGTGGACTGTTTATAATCGTCATAAATAATTTCATCTTCCATTCCAGGTCCACCATTGGCTTATCATTGATTCCAGATCAGCAGCGCCTCTGTCTCATCGTTTTGCAGAGGTCAACGAACAACGCAGCGTTAAAAAAAAACGAGCTCACTATACCCATAAGCGCTCTCTTAATTAGTGGCCACAAACTTTCTGACCGAAATCATTTGTATTTGCGTCGATTAAATTCCGCGAAATGGGATTCCCGTTTTCACGTAGGGCTTCGGGTTGGTCATTTAAATTAAGGCAAACCATTCAAGCGCCAAACGACCTAATAAATATGCTTGGCAAAGCTAAATTTTCTTGCCAGATTGCGCCAATTAGTATATCAACAAGAAGGCCGAAAGACAAAACGTGCAGTGAAACTTTGCCATCATTAGTGTTAACTAAACATGTCCACAAGCATGTTTGAACAGAGACCATTTGTCATTTTGGGTTATAAAATCTAAGAGTCGACCAAATGGGTTTCGTTTAACGTTACCTTTTTGAAGCTTACGTATTTTAGCATACAGTTTGGCTTTAAGGGGATTAGTTTGTTGGATTAGCTTGCCATGCGAAGAGTTGCCTGTCGAGTTGATATATTTGAGTTGGACAACATAATACGATTTAATCACGTGGCCGCAAAACTTAAACCCATTTCGAAAGGAGTTCACGGTCCCATCATCTGTCGTCTTAAATATTTATTAACATTGAATTTTAATTTAACAAATTCATTAAAATTTTCACCTTAAACACTCATAGAATAAAGTGTCCTTGAATGTAATTTGTAAACAAAAGAAAGAACATCCATCTTATGAATTAGGTGCTGTAAAAGATATGTTGGAATGCCTCCCATTGTCTTAGAAAAATGTTCAACAACCCAAACTCGTATAAACAGCTAATGGCGTTTTCCGGGGAAGTTTTTCTTTACCTGTTGACGAAGTCCAACTTTATTCCCTTTGCACTTAGAAAGGCCCATAGCGAAACGTTTTTGTACAACGAAGATTTTTGACAGTGTCTTCTACGATATAATGTTATTCCACTGCAAGCCCATTTTCTCCATCTAACCAAGACGGTTGTCTGAAGGCGCAGAACTGGTTGGGACGTCCAAGAAAGCTCTCTTAAGGGAGCATTCTAGTCTAGAGGCATGAATTTCATGCAATTTTTGAAGTATCAAAGGCAATTTATATTTTTTGTATCCATATTTTTATAAGTTATTTATTAACATAACAAGAATACAGAAAAAATATCAAAAAATAAAAAAAGTTTAAAATTTCAAGAACTAGCAGCTGATGAAGTGGGGGTCTCAAAAAATTGGCGCGTAACCATACCCACGATTTCAACCCTCATAGCAATCTGAACCCAAAAAAAAAGACTATTAATCTAAAACAATGTCGCTATTTCTGGAACTACGGAAAAGTTGGAAAGATTTTTTTTCACAAAATGTCGACTGCCTGAAAGAAAACAAAAACAAGAAAACAAGAATATCGATCCAGAAGAACCTGAGAAATCGTTGGTAATGTTTTGAAAAAGACAGTTTCGAGAAAAACGCGTTTAAAGTTTCGCGTAAAGTTTTTCGAATTCATAAAATGATATTGAAGACTTACTTTTATTCAATCGGCCATTCCTGCTTCATACATCAGACCTTCCTCGACTTCGAAAAAACTATTTTCGCGTTTCTCTCTTCATATCGAGCAGTTCTGGCCTCCTTTGATGCGTTGGATGCTCGTATCTCGGAGCGGTCAATCCGGGCGTTGACTCGTTTTACAGCAAATGAATGAGCTTCCGGGCCAACTTTCATTCACATAAGCTCCATCATTTTTAAAATATGAATGAAGCCTTCATTTAAAATACAAACAGCAATAAATGTCGCTATCTCAATCATCTTAGGTCCAAAATGAATATGTTTTGGATCGAAAGTCCAAATCAAAGAGTTTAGAGACTCATTATTATTTTGAGTCTTTGAACCTAAACATCGAGTCAATAATTTATATGATGAAAATCTCTCGCAAATTGGCTTTATAATTTTCAAAACTTCATCACACAAAGGAGTGGTGATACTCCTTTATACCAGCTCTTCGCACCAGGTGGGCAATACATATGTTGTTGATTAGTTCCGGTCGAACCAGTTTAGATGCCGGGTCAGCAAAATACCGATATCTCCGAAAATAATTTGAATTTTGAAAAATCCTCTTGTAGATATATTCTTGAATAGTAAAACTTTGAAAGTATAAAAAACAAATCGATTTTTTTTTAATTTCTAGACTTAAATACCCCCTTAATGGCATGTGGTTTTCCACATGTAAGATATGTAATTGAAGAAAATATTGGAAAATATTCAAGACTAAAAATTTTGAAATACTTGGGATACAGTTTAATTTGCGAAAGTTCCACAAAAAGTAAAACAGGGTTTTATCGTAATCACTGCCCAGCTCGTCATAGGATCATGTGAATTAAAAAATAAAATTGGTTCTTTAGTTAGTGACTATGTGCTCTGGGTAGACGAAGGGATTTGAATCGTTTTAATTTTCGTTGCTTATTCAACCATATTTTCATTCACGTTTTCGGCTAGAAAAAAAAAATGTTTTATATTAATTTTTAATAGAATCAGCACTACCATCAACACAGACAAAGATCACGTTATCTATGCTGATGATCTCCATTTAATAGCCAAGATAGAATAGACAGCGCTAGTGTGTACACACAAAATCAATCCCGATTATGGTTCAAGCTTTCATTATAGCTTAAAGAGATTACGGGATCCCAATATGCGGCCAATGCTCTTAGAAGGAGCTTAGTAAAATGAAAACGACATACCACTCTTCACTCAGATTAGTGTTACGTGCTTACCGAACGACACATTTAATCAACAAGGTTGCAGAATTAGCATTTACTTCGTTGGAGGAATCTTTTGACATTTTAACAGCTAAAATTATCCCAAAACTAAAAATTTCAAAAAGTATACGGACTGCCAGCTCATGGTTAGAAGAAAAAGAAAGCTTTAGATAGAAAATGTTATCTATAAATCAGCTTAAATTGCAAAAGAGTTACATTTCTACGCCGATGATCAATCCAAGGCAAGGCCAAGAAGCATTGACATCGATCTATCCGAATTTCAAAAAACATCACTTGATCCCTCAAACTTAAAACAAAGAGAAAGCCAACGATTTAAGCAAAAATATTAACAATTTTTTTAAACACAAAACTGGCAAAAGAGTTGCATTCGCTGTTGGTAACCGACGTAGTTAAATCGTGACTATAGCCAAAATCCTTCAATACAGCAGCATTGTAACTGCTAAATCTGCCGCCGTCATCAGTGCCATTGATTATGCCTTTTTTTTTTCAGTTTATCAACTTTAAGGGCAGTACAAAATGTTAATTGGAATTTGAACACTATCCCGTTGAATAGAGATAAACTTTGATTTAGATTGTTTGGATTCCTGCTCATGTCAAAATGAAGGCGGTGATACAGAGGCCAAGCCATTAATTCACCTACTACTATCTCAAGATTGCATTCACTCATTGACGTTTTAACTCTAATAAAAAACGTTGTAAAACAAAGATATAGGTTTATAGGGAGAAAAATAAGTTTTATTCAAATTAATCCGCTACGGATTGATGTTAAATAATCATGTTCTATCGGAAGCCACATGTTCTATCGGAAGAAACAAGGGCCACAAAAAATGTCTATTGAACATATACTGAAGGAAAAAAAAAACTTTTTTGATTTTATTAAATACCCTGGTTAGAAAACTATAACTGCAGGTTGGCAACTAAGTAATTTCGTTTTTTTTTTAGAAAATAAAAGACAATTTTTTCATGCAACGAAATAACTTTATTCTGTAATGTATTGCTCATTTTGAGCAATGACCTTTTGTCATCTTTCAGCCAGCACGTAATTCCGCGTTCATAAAAGTTCTGTTTTTATCAGCAAAAATCTGAACCACGTACGATTTGACATCTTCATTATTATTGAAATTTTTACCATTCAAGGAGTTTTGTAAAGATCGAAGTAAAAAGTAATCAGATGGTGAAAGGTCAAAACATCCCAACCAAGCTCCAATAATTTTTGCCGAGTGACCAAAGAAGTGTGTGGCCTTACATTGTCATAATGGAATACAACACCGTTTCGATTTTTTCAATTCGAGCCGCTTTTCTTCAAATGCATTGTTTAATTTTCTGAATCTGAAATCTTAATTGATCGTTCGGCTGGGTGGTAAAAGTTCAAAGTAGACACTTCCTTTGTAATCCCACCAAACTAATAACATAACTTTCTTTTGATGAATATCAGCTTTTGATGTTGGTTCAGCTGGTTCACCTGGCTTGCTCCACGATCTTTTCCGATTGACATTGTTGTAAACAACTCATTTTTCATCACCAGTTATCAATCGTTTTAAAAATGGATCATTTTCCTAACATTTCTTTAACAAATCGCAGATGTTAATGCGTCGTTTTAAATAATTTTCTTTCAGTTCATGAGGAACCCATATATCGAGTTTTCGTATATAGCAAAGTTGTTTTAAGCGATTTTCAATGCATGTTTGTGATACATGAAACTTCTCTACAATCTCACGTGTTGTACTGTGAGGATCCGAATCGATTATTGCTTTGATTAGGTTGTCATCAACTTCAACTGGACGACCAGAGCGTTTTTCATCTTTGATTAAAAAATCACTAGAACGAAATTTGGCAAACCAATTTTGACACTGCCGTTCTTTTAAAGCTTCGTCACCATAAACAGCACATTACTTTTTGTGAGCTTGCGATACTTTCTTTCCTTTCCGGAAATAAGAAAACAAAATGTGACGTAAATGTTCGTTTTGATTTTCCATTTGTACAACAGAAGCCAAACAAAAACTACACAACCGATCAAAAAATTGTTTTTACTGATTGACAGTTGAAGTACCAACTATCAAATAACAAAATGTGTTTGATATTTCGATTCCGTCAGCAAAACTAAAAATTCAACTAAAGACATATGTATATGAGTGAAATCCGCAATTACTTAGTTGCCAACCATACTAAATTTGCTTTAAATCACTTTTCACACAACTAAAAATTATTTGAAATTTGAAAACTTAATTTTTCCATGTTAATATATTATTTTCAGTTAAGAGAAGGTAAAGTAATGTTTTGCAGGGGATCTAGAACCGTCAATTAAATTTTTGAGTTGGTAAACAAGTGAAATCTTTATTTCTGGAGAGATGTAGCTCAAGAAGGTACTCATTAGATTTAACTAAACAATAATAGAAGAATACGAATCAACAACAATAATGAAAAAGACAAGTGATTTGGTTCCTGAGATCGTGCGATTCGCCGCTAATCGTTGGTGGAGTACTGCACTTTCTAGAATTACGAGTTACAGTCCTCCTTAGTGGGCTCCACGAATTCTTATGTCGTGTCTGTAACAGTAACTAGTCCTTCAATAACTTTTTGGTCCTCCATAAATGTATTCAGTTAAAATTATGAACGTACAATCACAGATTATTTTTTACAAAATTTGAGATCTTGTCAATCTTACTCGTTACACACGTGGTTTCATTAATTTGGGGCGCCTCCGCTTGAACTTTCAATCAACTTCTGGCATTTAAACTATCATAATTAGCCGCTTTGGGGACTTCCCATGAGGCAAATGCTTCAGTGGACTTATGAGATAAAAGACTGTATTAATAACCCGCGGTCTGTTATGGAGTTGAAGGAAAACATGCGTCGTGAAATTCAGCCAAGACACACTCTAACCCATTTCAAGCAGAGTGCGTAATCGGACGACATTTGGACCTATAAATAATACCTACTTTCTCTTTGTTTATAAACAATTAATCACATTTACTAAGTCTCATTGTCTGTCTGTTTTATTGTCATAAATCCTCGACCGTTCATCCTGTGCATAAAACCAAACAAAATACATTGCAAACGATTCTCAATTTTGCCGCTGTTTTTCTTCTTTTCCAATAAATAAGTCTACAAAATATTTCAAACAACTTATAGTGCGATAATAAAAATCATAATTTACTGGATCTATATAAAATACGGTTCGAATGCCAACAAATAAGAGCAATGTGCTCAGACAACCAATGCAATTTGTTATATCAGGCACATGCATTACGATTATCCAAGATCCACGAACACGCCCAATGATTACCGCACCGCAGGTCAGCCAGAGCAAATAAAGTATAACTCTTCAGCTCTTGCCAATAATCGTAAAATTTTAATATCGATCGCGGGAATTCAATTCATAATGTCGCAATCCCGTAATTTACGTCGACGAGCGTATCCTTTCTTGTAGCAAATTTGCGTTTACAATGAGCGCCTGGTCATGCCTTAGGGTGCAAGTGATCAAAATGTGCCCACTGTCGAATGTGGCAAAATAAGTCCATTATTCTGAATTGAATAAATCATTCTTAAAATTCTCGCTGCGAAGCCTGAAAGGAACTGCATTGCGCGGTTGAACTTCATATGGAGTTTGGTGTTGGTTAGTTTTATCAAACATAAGCATTCAGTAACATAAGGCGACTGGAAGAGAAAAAGACGGAAGAAATAAGAGGTAATGATGCACGTTGTTCTTGAACTGCTTCGTGTTATGAAGCTAAAATACTGAAGTTCTTAACTTAAAAGTACGTCCAAAATTAGGTTAAACTTATAAGCATTCCAAGCGAGTAGGGTTTTATGGTGAAAAAGTTCAAAGGGTGGAATGCACCTGGAAATCTGTCCGAACATAGAATTTCTATTTCAGCTTACGACGATTGTATGCTTAATATTTGGTGAGTAGGGTTGAGTTATTCCTGGGTGCGCTTCAGGAAACCTAGACGTCATCGGTGGGTGTAGTTCCATGAGCACGGCCGAAGGCGAGGGATGTAAATTCAAAGACGAGTACGAAAAGCGAGTACAGAAGAAATCATTTATTAAAATTGAAAAGAAAGTTTAACAAAAACGGAACCTTGCGGCCTTATCAGGAATTATGTGGGGAATTGAAGGCTTCAGCTTCATCACATTCGTCCTTCACATCGAATCCTCATATGTTCTCAGCCCGTGGTAGTTGACTCTAAGAATCCTGGCATTAAAGTTTTGACAATGGACGACTTCAATTTTACTGACATTGTAATGTTTTCATCAAATTCCTCACTGACAGTCTTTATAATGCTGGTCTTTTCGAAACTCGCGGTTTGACTTATAATCTCAATAGACAACATAACCTTAGTTTTCTTGTATCTAGATGATTATTCAAGGTAATCCGGGAAGAAGAGAGCTTATTCCATTAACCAGGTTCAGTTCCAGTTGCCGGCTCTTTGACTGGAAGAGTGAAACAGCGAAAGTAGTTTGATAAATAAGCGGGCATAACAATGGTCCTGAAACTCATCTGAGTAAGGAAGCTAATCGCTAGTAGCCGCCCATCAAATCCCCAAGTAAAACTTTATCAATAAATCTATCACAACATTTGAATTCAGTCACATTTGTATCGCAAAAATGCGGTCTATAACTTTCACTCTCCTTGAAAATGATTGGAATCCGCATTGATTGTGAAGATCTCATGTTGAGGCTTCCAGCTTGAACATGTCAAAAATGCCTTGCACCTCACTCGTGTAATTAAATTCACTTGTCTTGCGCTGAAAACTGACTAAGACTGGTGTTTGGCCGACCAGTAATTTAACACTCCATGTAAGCAGCTCTGCGTGAAGTAACAGACACTGATCGCAAATAACCTTTCAACACAACACAATAGCATCACCTGTTGTGGCAACAATATATCCGCTGATCATCTGCGCTGCTCTTGTCTTCAGTCAGTATGTCAATTAAGTGTTATTACAAATAGATCAAGAATTCCAAAAACATGTTGGAAAAGTACGAAATAAGTTCGTGAGCATTTCTTGCAATTCTTTGAACAACGTAAACTTGACAAGTACGGTCAAAGTCCCAAATGATCCTGCAACCGATAATCGTTATCGTAATTTGTCGAACTTGTCATTGGCAACCATATGACTGAAGTACACAAAAAAAGCATCGTTTTTGTTTATGATAATTACAGACTAAAGTCTGACCTCATTTTGTAATTTTGTTCGGAAGAAATGAGAATGTGTACCACTGAAAAACTATGTGGATAACGTCAAGCTTAAATAAGTATCGTGGAAACATGTAAGAAAGATTTATGGCATGGGTGGGCTAAACATCGTGTCTTGAGTATTTTTTTTTTTTTGAATTCCTACGTTTATGACCAGTTACAAAGTTGAGAAATGAAGGTCAAGCAAACGGCGTACTGATATACTGCATCTAGTGTTACTACTTCAAAGGAAAGAATGTATTAAAAAAGGCAAAAAAGTGAACTAGAAACTGCAAGAATGCAAACAAAAACATTTTGAAAGTCACTCACAGAACTGGAAACCTTAATTGAGAGAAATCACTCTTAGAAATATTAAGATTATAGAAAATGCATTTAGAATTAAAGAGAAGTAATACGGTTTTTGACTGAAAAATTTGAGAGAGCCAGTGCGTTAAAAAGGAAAAAGACTAGAACAAATGAATGAAGTTGGATAAATAACGACCTCATAAACGCATATAATGAAAGAGACAAGTAATACCGTCGATACAAAAACAACCGCAGAAATCAAAGCTGCAATATCAAGATTTTACAGACAACAATTTCAAAAGGCTAACAAAAACCCTAGAGAAACGTGGAAGATTGTAAACATAAAAACAAATCAGCTGGAATAGATAATATAAGACAAAAAGATCTAAAAAATAACGCAAGATCTCTATCCAAAGTAAAAGCTAAATTGGTTAATATGAGATAAGAGCAAGGCATAGTAGGGGAGCGCGGGGCTAGTTGTAACAATTAATCTGCTCTTGGCTATGGAAGCTTACTTTTGAATTTATGAAATCTAGCAGTACTATTCCAATTAACAGCTATTCAACTATAGATTCCATATAAACTTTTGATCAAACCTGTAACGATTTTTTGTAGAAACGGCTTTAAAAAGAAACTGACGAATGTTACAACTTACCCCGTGATTGGGGCTAGTTGTAACAGGCTTGGGGCAAATTGTAACATAAGGAATTGAAAGCCAGTTTTATATTTTATAAATATTTATTTGGCATATTTAGCATAAGAAACTTGACAAACGCTAAAACAGGTTTAGACTTTTAAGTTAAACTTTAAATCTAACAGATAATATTCAAAAATAAACAAATAACATGTTCTTTCTTTACTTAAACTTTTAAGGCATTTTAGGCTTACAACCATTTATAATCTTAACTACTTCAGTAATCAGACTTTTGATAAATTTAGCATTATAAACCTTACACACGTTATCACAAACTTAGACTTTTAAGTTTTGTTCTTAATGTAATAGAAAAATAATCGAATATTAAAAAAAAACGAGGTCTTTCTAGAACTTTAAGCCATTTACGATAACAAAATCTCAATTGCTTTAGTAAACAGCCTTTTGATTGGTAAAATATGAAATCAGTCTTCATCGGAATCACAATTGCGACACACAAATGAGATCTTACTTCCTGTTCATTCTTCATTCATTCATCTCATTCTGAAATAGATAAAATCAATCAAGTTCAACAAAAAAGTATTCAAAACGTGAAAAGAAGGAATTTAAATACGTCCCGCGTAATTTCATAGAACTTATAAATAACTCACAAGTAACAAGTTACAACTTGCCTCGTAAAATTGTTACAACATGCCCCACTGCGAGGTTTTTTAAAATAACCTCTATTAAAACAAAAGTCACTTACTTGGTATGAAATAACATTTAATATAATTAAAGTAAAAAAACACTAAGTGTATTGGTATAAATCAACAACTGCTAAACAATTTGAAATCTACGATGATCAATTTTGAATAAACAAATAAAAGTCCATTAACTGGCTTAATCGGAGCGCCTGCACAACACCGCTTCCTGCGCCGTCCGGAGGGGTACTGATCGCGCTTATATCATAGAATGGGTATTACGTAGTAGGTTAGGTTGAAAATCAAACGAATATTCTTCTATAATGTAGGTAAAAAAGGCTTGTTACTACTTGCCCCTGTTACAACTTGCCCCCCGCTCCCCTACCGAACAAACTAAAAACTTCAATCATACGGCTGATTTACAAAGATGGAAAAAAACGATGTTTCTAACTACATACCAATCTCGACACTAACTATTGTTGACAAAGTGCTAGAGGAAGTGGTTCCGGGAATATATGAATATTTTGAAAAGTACAATATTTTGCAGAAAAATAAAGGCTTAAATCAACTCCTTGCTGATTTCACAAATAGAATATATTGCAGTCTTTATATAAACCATAACACTATTGTCTTATTCATTGATTTTAATAAAGTTTTTGGCGCATTAAATCATTGTGCTATACTGAAGCAAAAAAAAATTTGGCATACGAGGAGGTATTTTAAAATGGTTCGAAAGCTGTATCAGCAATAGAAATTACAAAGTGAAGATAGGAGGCAACCTTATCGAAGCAGAAACATTATCTACGGTATCCCATAGGGCTCAAAACTTGGTCCTCTCATTTTCATTATTAATGTAAATGACCTATTATCAGTCCTTATTCAGAGTACATGATATGTATACGCTGATGATACAGCCATTGTCGTTAGCCGTAAAAGAGCAGAATCAGCTGAAAAAATAATGCAAACTGAATTCAACGCAATTATGACCATGGTCTGACCAAGCCACTAAGGCTTTGCAGAGATATTTATTAAAATATAAACCTCTGTAAAATAAATAAATAAATTGATTAAATAGTGTAGTGATGTTTCTCGCTATAATACTTGACTTATTTATTTAAATTTATCACAATTTCTGGAAAAAATAGTCAACGTAAGTCCATCACTTTTCAACGCCAATTGAAAAGCAGCTTCACGTCTCAATTTGATATTAAAATTTGTAATTTTTTCTTGCATATGTGATCGATTAAAAAAATCAAATCGAGGCCACAAATAAAACTATTCGGTTACATCCGTATAGATATTAAAATGACCTATGCGTCATAATGCTATCGTATGTTTCGAAAGATTTCTGGCGTCACGCTGCAGTATGTCCTGATACCGAGACAACTCTACACAAACCTTTATTTCGATGACATTAACTTGGAAGTCCAGCATGACCAGTCAATACAGTTGTCACTGCATCTCGGCCACAACCTTACTCATACTATTATAGTATTACTGGGAGCCATTAAATCCGGATAAATTTATGAAAATATCTACTATCGAACTTCAACTACTTGGTGCATAGCGCGTTTTAAGACTGCATATGAGATACTTGTCCACTTTTTAATTCAATGTATTTTTATTTCTTAAATTCATTTTACTTACATGCTAGACAAAAACGCTTCAAGCTAGCTTAATTAACTTAACTATTTATAATTTACAATTTAAACTATGTCTTCCGACTTAAATTATTTTCTCTTAAATTTAAATTACAGTATTTCATAACTAAGAAAATATTTATTTTTTTCAAAAAACTTAGTGACCGGAAATTTTTTTGTGTGCTTACCTTATACTAGACCTAAGTACTATCCTAAACCTAAAATCTTAACGTAACTTAAAATTACTTTAAAAACTAAATCGCAATAAAAAAATAACTACTTACACACTACCTAAAATTTATGTTGGCCGGTCAGTCTGACAGGATATGCTTTCCAATCAGCCTTAAAGGCACTCAAGTTTAATTCTAAACAAGGGACAGAGTGTTACTCACTGTTTAGCCACCAATAGTGTCGATGTCGGTCTGATATCGTCCTACTGTTCCTTAGAATCTCCAGTGAGCTACTAGCGACGTCTTGTTCGTAGTTGGCTCGCCCGTCCACAACTTTTTGACCAACGTGGAAGATTGATGGCACCGCCAATCTATCCTGGACCAGACCTTCTCTATCAAGATAGAGAAAAGCTTCAGGTCAAATAAGGCCGTTAAGGCGAACTGTATCATTGTGTATATCATTGGGGTAAAAAGTCCCGGAGATCAAGTTGTTGTTCGAAGTCACATTGCTCTTGCAATATGAATTCGAATAACTTTTATCAGAAAGCTATCCACTCTGATCAGGTTTGCCCCGTTATACAGGACCTCAATACTATACAATTTTTTGTATCGATAGGATAGTGTATCGAATGCCTTTCTGAATTCAATGAAAATTGCTAGAACGTGGTGATTTGTGTTAAGGTTTTCATTTACCGAATTCGTGATTTATGTAAGTAGTTTCTTTGTACTTTTATTTTTCCTTTATCCATATTGATTTGAGTTGTGGTTGTTTCCATTGCATTTTTTTAGCCGCTGTTTCAATACTTCTCAATATTTCATCAATTACCGAATCGAAATTGGTATATTAAACGCAATAGCGGCTGGCTGGCCGTTAAAAAATTGTCCTTTCATTAAGAGTTTTCTTTTTCGTAAAAATTTGAACATCAAACTTAAAGTGAATAAATTAAAAAAAAAATGCAGCTGAAAACGAAAACCAAATTTCGATATAGTGATCGTTCGACCACATGTCGAAAAAGTCCGTTGCCCCAAATTACCCCAAGTCCCGTTTTAATAATTTAATTTTTCGCCGTCATATAATAAATAAGACTTTCTTTAATACCAGACCACTGATTTCCACATCGTGATTTACACAAAGGAACACACCTACAATAGACCCAAAAGTTCCACTTAACCCAGCTCGAAGTCTCTCACACCGAATCTCAAATAATCATCGAATGCGTCGCATTAATTCAGCCTCCGAATACATTCGATGCCTTAACAAATGACAACGACGATTTCTATCGATTTGTCAAAATGGCACAATATCTCATAATTATTTTTTGAAAAAAAAATAGAAATAGAAATCATACAAATTTTAATATGCATAATAACCCCATCAGCCCTTTTGATCTGAAGCGCGTGTACAACGCATGCGTGCTCAAAACGCCACGAGAATTAATAGCCTAACAAAACAAATGCTTAAGATATCTAAAGTAGTTTGATCTCAATACAGTGGGAAGCTTCCATATACCTGCGTTTGGGGGATACGACTGCGGGCCAAATTAAAACCTCTCTCTGCCTTATCAAAATGAAACAGATTTCACACTCAAAGGCCAAGCCGCTTACAATTTATGCGAATCTTGGGTTCTTTTATTAATCATCTAAATAGTGATGTCTCTGAGCGCTTTGCATCACAAAAGTTGAGCGGTGAAGAACCGTATCGCCGCCGGCTGCCGACTCACATGACTAGACTATTTAGCTTCCCACCTAAACCCACAAAACGATCTAGATGTACAAAAGAACAGTTAAATGTAGCAACGATGGAGTTAGATGGAGGTCTTCTATAAAGATCACGGAAGGCACATCCATTACTCAGAACTGTCACCACTGTGCGATAAGATGACGCACAATGGAGGTGCCTCATACTTAACGCCTATCCTCTGCCAGACAACATCGCCATGGTAACGTAATGAATCCATTTAAATGCGATCAATTAGCATTTTTGAGGTGTGCCCGCTAAAGTGGACCAAACATGCTTATCACATTTGAAAACATGGATTTCGTTTTGTATATCTGTGAGTTAATGCAATTGTAATCCTCAAGGAAACATCGTGCCTTTAGGAGCTTAGGGTGATGAGGAAGATTGTCATTGTAATCTGTCAACGGGAGAAACCAATTAGTTAAACGCATGGACATTTTATCCCAATTTATGTGCGTACAAGTGTTTCAATATCTTAGGTTTTTGTGTTTGTTTTTAAGAACTTTTTAACATACTATAATCATAGGAAGGGTTTTGTGGGCTATTATTTTTTCTGGAATATTCTTTTAAGAGTTGTGCGCACATGGTACAGGCTTTTGTGTTAATTGTGTGTCATTATGATGCACGGGATTCAATCTTTTCAGACACCTGAATTAACGTTTGATCCTAAGCAACGTTCTTAACAACCATCGAGGCGCTGCTTAAGGCCACTTTCAAGATCCTATCGAGCGTATTTTGTGAATTTCTTAAGCGCTTTTGTCTATTCTATATTAAAAAGTATACAGAGGTAATGTTTGTAAGTTTGAATGATACTGCCCACCCGATATCAAAAAAATTTCCAACAATGCTAACCATGGAGCTTGAGATTGAAATAAGGCTATAAATTATAATTATATAAATTATTTGAATGAAAGAGTCTTTCTTGGCGACGAACGCTTTCGTTACAGTAATACATTTTTTTGCTTTCTAAAGAAAAATTTAAAATTGAAAAGCTTGTATAAAAAGGTCCACGATTACAGATCTGTACATTTAAAGGTTAATACATAAATTATTTAAGTAGAAATAACAAAAACTATTTAAAATTAATTATAAAACATAAGTAGGCATAAAATTTTCATTTTTTGGACAATCACTTGACTTTGGTGTCATAGGACGCTGAGTGAATCTTTTTGAGTTCCACAACTTTTTACGAAGTTTACGAAGCCCACGTGGACAAAGTCGCAGGACACCCCTAGGAACATATGAAAACGATAAGCTGGCAAATAAACATGAGATCAAATGTTCACAGTACGCCTAATCTTTGCAAATACCAAAGAATTCGAAGCCGATACTCACCTTCTTCGAAGCCTTAAATGACAGAATTTATCGTACTGTACGGAACAAAACAATGACCAAGTTCATGATCCTGGAGAAACTGATTCTGTTTTGTCGCGAAGCACTTGACAATACGCGATGTTGTGCATGGTTTGAGTCAAGAATCTTTGAGTTATTTGAAACTTGCACATGGAAGGCAATATCTCTCTAAGTCTGTTTAGACACGTAGATGATAATTCCTTGATTAAAGCTTTCATTGCGAAAGAAAAGGAAATGGTCCTTCCAATTCCGATAGATGGTGCATGCACTCAACCAAAACAACTCAGCGATATTTAAAAACAGCAGCTTGTTAATTATCTGAAACTGCAGCTTAGCTGATTTAAAGCTTATAGTGGGTGGGAGAACCAGTTCATCGGCTGGAATTGGGTTTTCTTCATACCTTACCACTCTCTGGAGTTCATTAGTGATAAGGTAGCGCCTGGGTGAAATCTTGTGCTACTTGTGTTTGTGGTTAGTAAGACATTATCTGTTGTCATTTCATGGAGGATGTACCTTTTGATCACTTCGCGATCTTTTCTTAAAGGGGTATTCTAGTCTAGAAATTTAAATTTTGCTGACCAGGCATCCAAACTGGTTCGGCCGGAACTAATCGAACAAAAGACATTAGGGATTCTCCGTCTACCTGAATCCATATTTCTCAGAAAAACTTTTTGTCCTTTGCATATATTGTAATACAAGAACCCAAGGTGACTAGAATCTTTTATATTTAGTGATCACTTACGTCCAGCTGCTAACAGTTGAATTCTAACCTTCAAATCACGTGGACGTAAAAGTGTGCTGTGAGTGGAATAAAAATATGGTGAAATGTTTTTTATTAATAAATGGATAAAAAATCTACAGCGCAAAGGATTGCGCGTCCAGATCGACGAACAAAAAAGCACAGGAAAACACGAGTTTTACTAGTGCATCAGCAGCAAAATTTACAAGAGTTTATCATCAGAAGAATTATTGACTCGAAAGGTTCAGAAACTCAAAATAATAATGAGTATCTAAACTCTTTGATTTGGATTTTCGATCCAAAACATATTTATTCCGGACCTAAGATGATTGAGATAGCGACATTTATTGCTGTTTGTATTTTAAATGAAGGCTTCATTCATATTTTAAAAATGATGGAGCTTATGGGGATGAAAACTGGCCCGGAAGCTCATTCATTTGCTGTGAAACGAGACAACGTCCGAATTGACAGATACGAGCATCCAACGCATCAAAGGAGGCCAGAACTGCTCGATATGAAGAGAGAAACGCGGAAAATAGTTTTTCCGAAGTAGGGAAGGTCCGTTGTATGAAGCAGGAATGGCAGATTGAATAAATGAAAGTCTTCAATATCATTTTATGAATTCGAAAAACTTTACGCGAAACTTTAAACGCGTTTTTCTCGAAAGGGTCTATTTCAAAACAATATGCACGATTTCTCAGGTTCTACTGGACCGTTTTACCTGAAATTTTTAGTAAGTCTTCTTTAAAGGCTTGTCTATGTTCGGAGATATCCCTATCCCCAAATTTCTATTTATTTTTTTAAATTCGAAAAGTACAAAAGTTGTTTCATTTTTTCAGGCAGTTTCAGATTGCTATGAAGGTTGAAATCGTATTTACACGCCAATTTTTTCAGACCCCCGCTTCATCAACTGCTAATTTTTGAAATTTTCAACTTTTTTATTTTTTGTTTTTTTTTCTGTATTCTTGTTATGTTAATTAGTAACTAATAAAAAATGCAAGGTAAAAATATTAATATAATTGCCTTCTTTTTAAGACACTTCAAAAATTACATGAAATTCATGCCTCTAGACTAGAATACCCCCTTAATGAGCTTAGCATAAACGTACTTCATCAGTTGGTACGTGTGCTTTGGTGAAACTGACATTGAAACCTAGAAAACTTGAATGCTAGGCCTTCGTATTAACGAATCCTAATATGTTCAACCTTTTTTGGCAGCAAGGAATATTTTATTTTTCCTCATATTCTTGCCCTAATATTTCTTGAACCGATTTTTAAGAACCTCCTGGCGTGTAAAGTTTACCAAGCATGTCAGGAACAACTCGGTTTCTAAGCCGAAGTCACTTGGAGGCTGAATTTCAGCTTTGATGGCACATGGGCAGTAATCGTGAAGTCTACTGCGTACACTATAAATTATTTATATATTTTTTATATTTTCATAGGAATAATTCAACGATTTTATTTTTAAGTAAGTTTTATGTTTTAAATACAAATCTAAAAAAAAAATATTAATATAAATATTTTTTGACATTTTTAGCTGACAAACGTAGCAAATTAATAAAAATACTAAGCTTACGTTGGAAGACATTCATCGAATGCTAAGTTTGTCTAGTTTTACGGCACTCAAAGAACATAGAGTAAAATGGATGTAAGTCGAACAAAACTGATGGAAGTAATACGAGCTCTAACTAAAAACAAAACACTGACTCAGATCTACGAAACATGGTATGAAAAATTAAAGTGTTCCTTAAATTTACTCATAAAAAATATCAAATAAACTTGAAATATAATACAGCTCCAAAAGCTAGAGAACAAACAACAAGTGATGCAATATTTTAAGGCACATAAAGCAATCAAGCTCGAGAGAAAAAAAACAATTCAACAAATTCTTTCATAAACAGAACAAAATAATGGCGTTTCTATTGGTCGGTTAATTGATGATATAGATGGTGCCGAATTGAGGTGAAAAACTAACATTGTAGGTGGCGATAATAATAATTCACGCTGATTACAGTAAGAGGAGATGCATCAGGGTTAGCTGACAGCAGAGACATTGCTGCTTGCAGCTAGTGCAGTCGTGGCGTGCTGTGTCAACAAGACGACATTAAAAACTATCGAATGATTTACGATACGACCGCCTTCTTGATTTCTCTATGAAAAACCCATCTTTGGAGGTGGTCACCATTCACCAGCCACCGGTGATCGTAGCGACGGCCGACGCGAAGTCAAAGTTATCGTTTTTGTTTCAGAGTTTGCTTTTTTTTTTACTATTTGTTGAACATGCTTTACTTAACTTAAACACAGAGTTAGCCAACAAAAAGCAACAACCTAGCATAAAACTTATGGAGCTCTATCTTTATTGGTCAATCAAATGTATTCGCTATTAAAGTGGCCAACTGGATTCGGGTTAACAAAAATAATCATTCAACTGAAGATTAAGTTTTGGTATAAAAATTTGTGTCGTTGATAAGCGAAAATAATGTATTATTTTTTTTAAGGTAACGGATAATTTATTGATATTAAGTGACTGAAGTTATTTGACCGAGCGAATTATAAATGAAAGCAAAATTATTTTTTATTAAATTGTTTTAAATTTTTAAACAAAATTTGGTAATTACACAAATGTATTATACTATATATTAAAAATCTTTTTATTTTTTCGTTAAAGAAATAAATTAAGCCTTTAAAAGTTTCTCACTTGATACAAAGAAGTCAATCAGTACGATATTTTTGTGATAAATGGACATAATAATTCTTTATTCTACCGTTTTAAGAAGCCGAAGAGGGTGCTTTTGTTGAGAAGTCAAGATTTGGGGCGAATTGTACACCTAAGTCCTTTGTCAGTTTTACTTTGGCCAGCGCACAACTATTAATGGTGTACACAGAGGAGAATAGATAAAGCCTTCTCAAAAAGGACATGCCAAAACAATGATAAACAATTATTGGAACACCACTTTGCAAAAGAAGTAAGGTCATCCTGAAAAGCGCTGCAATCAGATAGATTGTGGATTACTTATATATTTTTATATCGCCGGCATAAATCAAAACGTTTGAGTTCTTGAGCACACTTACAACATCGTTAATGGCTAGAACAAATTAAAGAGGAACAAGGTGGTTACCTTAAGGTATTTGAGGTTGATCCCCCAAACAAAACTTGAAACGTTCTCCTGTCAAGATACGAGCATATCCGCCCCAAGGAAGATAAAGGGAAACCAATATATTTCATTTTAAAAGCAATTACCTTATCAAAAGTTTATCAAAGACTTTACTGAAATCAGTGTGCGCGCAGTCGACTTGATTTCCTACTTTTAGGGTTTTATTGGTAAATGAAGTAAACTACAAGAAATTTGTTGCTGTGGATTTGTTTTTAACAAAGCCATGCTACTTATTAGTGAGGAAAGGCTTACAACTGAAATAAACGCTGTCGAAAATGATAGCTTCAAAGAGTTTCGGCAAGCCAAATAGCTAAGCTATGGGTCTCTCTTTTTGTGCACCCGAATTATGTAAACATATTTGCAAAATTTTGGAAAAACTTTTTGGTTAATATAGGATTGAAATAAAAAGCCAACGGAGCTGCAATAAAGATACAGCAATACTTAAAGATTATTCGAGGTATCTCATCATGTCCGCAGGTGGTGTCAGTTGCAAGGTGAGCAGGATGGTATTCCACGTCACTTGGAGTTAATGATTTTTGACCCATTGATATAGGGCAAAATTTCTCTAGGTTTGGGTCGGGTACGAAATTATCAGAATAATAGGCGGAACTGAAAAAAAGGTGTTTTTTTACTTGAATTATTTAAATACGAAAGAGTGAAAGAAAGATTTTCTCTTGTAGTTGATAAATTTAGAAAAAAATGTTGGGTCATTAAGAAGAGATAAACGCATTCTTGCAATATAATTATCAAAAAGACGACTTGAAAGTAACTGAAAATTACTTAAAAGGTACTTTTACCGTCTAGTATTTAGACTTCGTAATTCATGATCATATTTTGCGACAGTTACAAGCCAGACTTGCACCGGATTCTGGCAAGGAGTCGCATGTCCTTGTGTCGAAACCGTTGACTATTGTCCACTGTAATTCGGAAGGAAAAAACATAGATTTTCGAGTTGACGAAAAAAAATGTTGGGAAAATGTATATCAGAATCGTAGACAATGGATCGAGTGACAGGTGTGAAGCTTAAAAGTTTAAAAAATAAGGTTTTAAAACGGATTTTTTGATGCAGACTTACTGATGTAATGTGTGAATCTATGATCCTGAAATTTTTTTTGGGCAAATTCATTCGAGGAATGCATCTCAATCGTTTGGTGATAGTTGATGAATGTCAACTTGTAAAGCGTGACATATCCGTGTTGGTGTTTTGCTATCGCAACTAAGAATATTGATTATAATTGTATTTTCTTGAAAATAAATAATTAAAGACAAGTATATCATGTGGTTCTGGAGCGTGTTTAAGTTATAGTTGGCAATGCATTCAAGAAATTGCTCTAAAAAAGGGATTGGAACGAAGTAAGAAAAAGATGTATCTTAACATTGGATATTCTTGTGTGCCTTAAATGCGTAATCAAAACACCCATAATCATTCAATGCTTACATTTTTCTTAATTTCTCAACCCTCTGTTTTAAGTGATTCATTGATATGCTTGGACAATTATTACTCAAACACACATCAAAATCAAATAAAATATTTTTTTAACGCTTTGTTTTTAGACAATTACATTGTTATTACATTTTTTCGGGTTGAGAAAAATGCCGACACTAAAGCAAAACGTGTATACTTGGATGCTCTATGAACTCATTGTCTACTGTTTGGTGTAAAGTTACGTTGCGATTTTTTGAAACGCTTTCTTTGTATGGTGACTCCCATTTATTTTTCATTTAATATCATTTTAAATTTTTTGTTTTTGTAGCAGCAGCAGTTCACCTTCTGTGCTTACAAGTGTCTCCTTATAACGGACTTTGAGATACAGCTCGGTGAGAGACGGACTCACGGACGAACAGCGGAGGCTAAGTAATAAAGTTCTTTTGCACCCTTTAGGAACGGAACTCCTATAAATAGTTTGTCTGGGGAAAAAGTATTCTAATTTTTTTTTTCATTTCTCCAAAACTAAAGCTCATTTTATCACTGAGTTTTTTGAGTCATGCTCAGGAAAATAACAAGAGTATTGAATATTAGAAAAGAAAATGCACTTAATAATGCCAAAAAATAGGGAAGATAGACTACCCTTGCACACGATGTTTTTCTTGTCTTGACCTTACATGTTCGCACTATTTTTCAAAACTTATTCTGAATTACGTGTGGTTAGATTTAAATATTATTCAGTGGTTTAACATAACTCAAGCTATGCGCCAACTTATGGGAAAAAGAAAGAACGGTCTGTTTAATTTTGCTTTTTCCTTAAAATAAAACGACATAATTTTGATCCATAGTTGTTTTTTAATTGTTGCCTTAAGGCCAAGCTTGCTCCATCATTATTAATGAATCCTTTTACACCTTCAAAAATGAGAGGCTACTTTGCATGAACCTGTGACTCTTAAAGCTACGTGTCGGGCAATCGTGCTGGTAACTGCAAATCATCATCAAAGCAAGACTTAAGGCAACTCTGAAACTCATTCATTAAAAATCTGTTGTCTAAGATCAGTACAATCACGTTAAAATACTTTTTATAATGCTTAACAGAAAACAATTTGTAAACTTTGGTGATTTTCAGTCAAATTTTATTAGAGCTCAAGTATCCCATGAACATTTGCCCTTGGATTTTGTTGTTTTAAAAATGTTATTTGGATTAAACGTGCGCTTATAGAGCGTGTTCAAAACAGCAAGTGAAATATTAGTCTTTAAACCATTTATTTATCTTCAATCTTTATTGCTGCAGTCGTAACATACCCGTTTTAGTGCTTTATATTTTAGTATAATTTTTAAGTTGAGCTACCTATAAAATGAAGAGTTACGATGACAGTAAGGAAAAGTAAATAAAAAGCAATAGAGATCGTTAAATCCAAAATTGTTTGGAAACAAAAAGTAATGCATGTTAAAAGTAAAACGCTCTTTGGGTTCTAGCCGTTTTCAGTTTTACTTTCTTAAGGTTTCGATTCTAAATCAATTCGGATAGAAGGCTGTCGGTGAAGCCCACATAGAAACAGTGTTAAAAGAATCCCCTACGCGTAAAACTCTAAAGAGGCCATAATTCTTATATAGAAATGGTTCCCCGATTAGCGATCATAGCACGCAACCGCAATGGTCCTTTTACTTTTCTCCTAGTGCAGGGAATAATCAAAATTAAGAATTCTGACCACATATATAATTTATGGAATTATAAATAAATGGACTCAAGAATGATTTATCCAAATTAGATAATAGTGACACTGATTTCGGAGTCTTTGCACCCAATTAGCAAAATTCATAGCACTGGGAAAACCATTCAAGTATTTGCTCGAGAATATATTCAAAGACGATTCGATTTTACCTGAATCACCATCCTCTATGAAATGCCCCTTATTTGTATAATGTTTGGTCAAAGCTAGTTTAGGAATGTTTGAAATGATCAGGCCTAAGGGGTTGTTATTATCTACAGTGTAAATTCATTGTAATCGTCAATGAATGTCACTAATAATGACATAGGATTGTATAAAGCGAATCACTCAAAACCCAATATAGGGCAAGTACTTTTTCTCTATTCATCCTTCTCGCAGGAGCGGCGGATATTCGACGAAGCACTTTTCTTCATAGAAAAACAAGCCTCACTGACATAGCGGTTTTGATTCTAGTTATTTGAACAAGCTGAAGAAGCAACTGTGAGTCTTCATCATGCCTTCAAGGCGTCTTTTGTTGAATGAATTCGTATGGTCCATGTTCAATCTTCGTGAAAATTTCAGTCGGTATTTGGCGACATATGTAAAAACTTTAAGCAGATATTGCCTCCATGTAAACATCAGCTTATCGCAATAATTGCTAACGACCCACCACGTAACAACGCATCCATTTACTAGTATTCGGCGTAAGTCTCGAAAATTTCGGGGTTGTTCTGGTCAAACATACTGCACCGAACAGTACATGCTCTTACTTCAAAATGCTTGGCTCATTTGTGGTGTTTTTTTGTAGAGCTTTACTTATGTTTTGAAAGAAATAACGGCAGAAATTGTGTTTTAAAAATAACACAGCATTCAATATAAAAAATAATTTTTTAAAGACGGCTCTAAATCTCTTTTTTATAATTTGTTCTTTAAGGGGATTATGAATACCCTTATAATGCATTTTGCGCAGAGCGAGCAGAAGAACTTAATGATTGCGTAGTGATGTGAAACTCAGATGTATTTTGGTTTCAAATGCCCTATTGGTCCGAATATGGACGGTGATTTTAGCATTGACATCGTTCATTTACTTGAAGACTGTCATCACTCAAAAAAAGTGTGGGGTTTTAAATATACTATTAACGATATGAAATGAAAAAAGACATATTCTCTTCTAACGCGTAGAGCACAGACGACATTGCTAAGAAATTTTTATTCATCTTAAGGGGGCACCAATAGTTAGAATTTTGAAAAAATCGATTTCTCCATTTTTTTCATTTTCTAAACGAAAAATATTTCACAAGTATTTCCTGAAAATTTTATACAAATTGGACTTTTATGTAAAGAAATGAAAAACTATGAAGAGAGCCGACTGTAATGCATTAAAGAAGACAGGAAGTGACTGTTAGTCCTTTTGTCATACCTTATATTATATAAAGTATATTAAATAATACAAATATTACCATTGTAATTGTACTACAGCTTCAAAAGCGGAGGAAGGGACATTATTTGGTCCTTAAATAGACGATAATGTACCAAAATAATTTTTTTATCTGCATGCAAACGATTTTCTCGAAACCATGTTTTCGAAGTCGGTGATCACTGTAACTTAAAACTGGCTTTAGTTTGTCATTTTTGACATTTATTCTATTTTTAATTGTTTTTGGAAATTTTAATCGAATAGCCAACTTTGAATTTCTACATCCGCTATTTTAATTTAAAAATCAACATTTTTCAAATCCTTTCGTTCAACCGGAGCACTTTTTTTTATTGTTAATAATATTAAGGTGCAGCCAAAAAAGCCTAAATAAAGAGCTTTTATGGCGTGCCAACTAGGTCTGCGTGAAAAACGAAAATTTTTGCGTCATTAATTGCAATTCTCGTTTTTTGAGTTGTAACAGACGTCAAATATATGAGCGATATTTACATATATGCAGTAGCTTGATGAGTTACCAAAGATGAATTAGGAAGACTTCACTGAAGAGCTAATGACCGATTTTCCACACAAACCATTTTTAACAACACGAGCCAAGAATTCCTTATTCAGAGTACTATTGCCGAAAATGTGACTGGACGTCGAAAACCAGGACAAGCATTCGAACGGCAATTTAATCTTTCGAAATTTGGTGGACCTCAATCTACTGCGCCACGCAGCCGTAATTTATAGTATTCAAGCTAATAAGAAATCATGATATATTGAACTGCTTGTACAAATCAAAAAAGCTAGTTTTAGGTTTATTTATTAAAAATTAAAAATTATCAGTTTTTGTTTCTTAATTTTAAGAAAAGCATTAATAAAATAAAGCTGAACAGTATTGTTTTTCTATTTAATTCACTGATTCACTCGTTGAACAGTTCTCAGTAGAACAACATTTAAAGCGGCAATGCGAAGCGCGGAAAATAATCATTAATTATTCTCCCGTAACGTAGTTTATTGACTGCGGCTTTAGCCTCGGTGTCAAATTAGAAAAAAAGGACTGATGCTACTCCCAGCTTGAGTAGCACACTTATAATGGTATATGATAATGGTAATGGTAATTGAATCCAACTAGCCTCTTTCGAAATTATCATACTCGAAAAATGACAATATTTCTTGTTTATAAACTCATTGAAATAAAATTGAGCTTCGTCATGTATCACAATTCTTGAATATATTAAAGAATCGTTTTTTCAATCTATTTGTCTTGTGGCACAGCCCCTGAAAAAAATTCAGGTAGGTCATCATTTGAGTCCAACACGTCGAAACCGAATCAAGAACATCAAGCCTTCAACTTTACAGGGATATTTTTTTTTTTAATAATTTGCTCGCTCTTCCAGAGGATATCGCACCCTGCTGTTTGTGCTATACCTTCACAGCAGAGCCATCTACACACAATATACACAAAAAACTATTTTGACAAAACCAACTACGAATTAAGCCGATAACAACAACGACTTCAACAGCGCCACCCATTTGTCTTACTACTATCGCTAGTTGACCAATCCAGTGATAGTTCCATTTATTTTATCCCAATGTTAAATGGTGACTGGACCAGATTCGAAAAACCAGACCACTCTAGGAATCGAACCTGCGACCTATCAATTGAAGTGGATCGAGAGCTCAAAAAATTACGTGATTGGTTCTTACGTTTTTAAGAAGTTGATTTCGATGTTGACGACCGTCTGCCGGAAGGAAGACCAAAATCCTTCGAAGAAGCTGAATTGCAGACATTTCTTGACGAGGACAGCTTACTTCAGCATCAAGAGTTGACCGCCAAGCCATTTCCAAGCGCTTGCATGCATTTGGAATGTTTTGAAATCAAGGAACTTGAGCTCCTAATGATTTGAAGCCAAGAGACGCTAAGCGTTGCAACTGCTCCAGCGACAAAAAAGGAAGAGTTTTCTACATCGCATCACGACGGGTGATCAAAAATGGATTGATTTCAACAACCCAAAAAAAAGCTATGATGACCGCCCCGGCAATGCTTCTAGGTCGTCGGCCCGTCCGAATATTCACGCTGCGAAGGTCTTGCTGTGTATTTGGTGGGACCAGATCAGTGTCATTTATTATAAACTCTTGCACCCCAACGAATCCATCACTGGGCAATGGTATCGACTTCAATTGACGGAATTGAAAAGAGCACTACGCGAAAAACGGCCACAATACGAGCAGTGGCACGAATAATTTATTCTACAACGTGACAACAATCGGCATCACGTTGCCAAACCTGTTAAAACTAACCTGGTAAACGCTCAAATGGGAAGTCCTATCCCATCCATCATATTCCGCAAATATTTCACCATCCGATTATTACATGTTCCGTTCGATGGCACATGATCTGGCTGTTCAGCTGTTCCGCTCATGAGTGCTTTTTGACACTCAACAGTGCTTTTCGTTCAATAATAGTGATGCATGTTCTGCGCTTGATCATACGAGGTGTAGCAATTAAGTTCCGGGAATATAGTATGTCATTAATAAATAAACAGATTACGTTTTTTGTAAAATTCTATTTCAACTTTGCCCACTTTGAGCTGCTCTATGCCTCCATGATGAGCACCCTTGGGGTGTGACTTAATTTTGGCGAATGAAAAAAAGTCGCAGCGGTCAAAATCGTGGCAAGTATGAGTCGTACACGGGGAACGCATATTATATGTATTCGAACTCTAACATTGAGATATTTTCAATCCGAACAATTTCTTTTAACTTAATTCAAATTTGAAAGAGGGTGCAACTTTAACTTGCCTAGTTATGGCTTCATTTGACTATACTGCATACTTGTTTAGTAATGAATATTCTAGAAGCACAATAAATAATTTTAAACATAAAATCTACAACTTACTCATTTGGCTATGTTTAGACACACTTACGCGACTCAAAGAGCAAATTATCCAACTAATCCGTGGAGCTTCCTTATCGATCCAATGCTGACACACTTAAACGGCTTAGGGACCAAATTACCCATCTCGATCATGTAGTTTCACTGCGTTTTCGTATCTATTGGTGATACTTTTCAACAAGTTGCTTAGATATATTTTTACAATTTTACGACATCGCCCCAACTACACCAGCCATAACCTCAGCGATGACAACATCTTGATAAGAACAAAAGTCCAAGTAACGATCCGGCAGTTTAATCCTGAAATAAACGAAGGAATCTTTCAATGTTGTGAACAAATTAAAGTCAGAATCTTTTACTCCGAAAGATCATCCTCAATTGTGGTGTCGTTGTCGCAGAGTTGCAACTCCCAGTGCACGTCGTCGTCGTTTTTGGTCGCGTCCATGGTGTGTCGTTCATTCCAACAACGCACAGCAGCAGAACTCGCAATTACAAGCGTCATGCGTCTCCGTGTTACGATATCGCTAAACAGTAACATGAGGTCCGCATGTTATCGGTTGCTCCTTCTCCGATTTTATTGATTTTCCACAATTGCTCCCATGAGCAGATTTTTATCGGTCCGTGCGGCAATGTGTGCTGACGTATACGAAACGTAATTTATCGGGTAATTAGGATGGTCGCGGCTACAATGTTTACCACGGGTATAGATTCACCTTCTATTTGTAGCCAGTCCAGGTTATGTTATGCCACACAGTATCTGTGGCGTTTCTACACCGATCCTCTCATTTGTGTAATGAGTGTTGAAGATTGTGCCCCTTCGTTCTGATGTGGCCAAAAGGAACACGTTGCGTAACATACTTTGGAATCAAAAAGTCACCGGTGAGAACTTATGACAATTAGCCTAACACTAAGCAGCATTTTGTTTGCAAGGATCTGGTTTCCTACGGAAGCTAGTTTCTAAGATGTTATGCAACTGTTCATCGTTGTAGGTTGGAGGTGATATTCTAGTTGTTGCGACGACTGTATGATTTAATTGGAATTATTAGGTATTGACAAGAATCTTGAGCCAACGTGGGGGATTAATTATAAAATATGAACTTTCAGAGTGAAGTTGTAGCAATTTAATTAGCTTATTTGTTTATGAGATGGCTTAAGGCTAAGGCGTCACAAAAAGTCCTATAAGCCATAAACCAATTCCAATATTGGCAAATATTTGACAAATAATTGACGACTCATAAGAAGAGTTGCATAATGAACAAGTGGACATCAACAATAAGACGGCCATATAAGAACGAAGCATTCATTTATTGAAATGTTAATTTTTTATAATTCACACGCATGCTAGGGGCTTATTAGTAAAAACAAGGCGCGTGGAAACGATCATGGATAAAAAATAAGACAGATCCTGGTGGACGTTTCTTTAAGTAATGCGTATTTAATCGCTCTACATTTGTGTCCGTCCCGTCCGGACTTGGGTTCAGGGGTAGATTGAAGAACATTCTTGACTAGTCCAGTATTATTGTCGAAACATTTGCGGGACGGTATGCAACTCGGTCATTAACTTTTTGCACTGAATGTGAAAAAAGCGATAAAACATACAGAGCCAGAGGTCATTGCGCGGAGTTGAAGAGGTCGATTGGTTTCGCAATATTTTCGTCCCCGGTAATTGTTATCGCGCGGCTTTGAAAGCTATCGAGCAAGCATAAAACGAATTATGGGAATTATATTTCAGCTTGGGAGCTTTATAAATAGCAGCCAAGTCGGCATTGATACGGATTGAAAGCCTTTCGGCTTCAATAACGAAAGTTCTGTTCATGGATAATGGCTTTTGGCTTATAATGCAAAGTGACAAAAGGTTCGCTTCAAGTTTTGTTAACGAGTTTGAGACCGTAGTCCACAAATCTAATATAAAGACATACCATACTGAGATTTCAAGTTCAAGGCAATCAATTTATGTATCATCAGCCACAAGAAAAGAAATCGTGAAAATTCTAATTAAACTAAATAAAAATCAGTCTCCAGGATCAGATGGAATACGACCAACAGATATTCAAGTGAACGCAGTCACCCTAGCCCTAATAGTAGAACATTCGAACAATCTTATATACCAGGCGACCCAATGGTGGCCATAGTAAGGCCAATGTATAAAGCTGGTTTGAAAACAGACGTGTCTGATTATAGACCTATTTCCACCCTGCCATAATTGACAAAATATTGAAACAGGTGTTATTGAAACAGCGACTTCAAAATTATATAGAAAAATACGAAATTATATACAAAAAACAATTCGGATTCACAAAAAATAAATATACAAATAAACTTCTTGCAGATTTCGCAAATCTTGCCATTTTTATCGATTTCAAAAAGGCTTTTGATACGCTAAGACACAAGAAACTCCACGAAATGCTGGAAAAAAATTGGTGTCAGGGATTTCAATTTGGAATGGTTCAAAAGCTTTATCTCTAACAGAAAGATCAAAGTGAAGATATCCAACTAGTTTAGCCAAGAAAACGCACTGCAATACGGAGTCCCATAAGGATCAATTCTGTGGCCACCGCTTTACATAATTTATACCAATCAACTACTTGTTGTTTTAAAGAATAGCACCGGATTTGCTTTTGCAGATGACACATAAATTGTTGTTAGCCATAGGGACATATAAAGAATTTAATTCAATTGTTAGATGGTATCACGATTTTGGGCTCATAATAAATGTCAACAAAAACTAAACTAATGCACATCATGCCATCTCACATATAGAAAACAAAAAAGTTGAAAAAAAAAAACAGCTTACGTTTTAGACCATCTGAGTAAATATAGTAGTTAAGCGTACTGAAGCAAGTGTACTTTTCACTAGTAGAGTCCCTTTTTAGGTACGGTATATTGGCTTCGGGAAATACCACCCAAAGTTACTTGCTAGAATTGCAGAAAATACAAAATCGAATCGTAAAAATACTTGTAAGCACCAAAAATGGAACAAATAGTGAACCCTTGACCAATCAACTAAACATATACAAAACACTTGGCCTTTTGAATATAAAACAACTATTCGAATTGATTATTCTTGAAGAATACTATGACAATCAGCACTACAAGAAACCCATCGACCATCATTTCAACACCAGAAGGAGAGCACAAGGATTCCTGCAAACAACAAGATTCAAAAACGAGTATGGAAAGCAACAACTATCTGTGATTATTCCACTTATCTTCAACAAAATGCCAAGAGATCTATTCCAAAGGCTTAAGAAAACATTGTACAAGAAAGCATATTTTAATGAACTCTTAAATATATTAAAAAAAAAAAAACAAAACCACTAATGTATAAGATATTAATTGTTATATTATTGATCTTTAACGAATTGATTAAAAACTTATGTAACTGACCTTCTGCAGAAAAGCCTTTTAAGGCTTCACAGATTCTCTTTTGTAAATATTTTATTCTAAAAATAAAAATGTGAATAAAAAAAAAATAATGTGAATTAATTAATTAATAATCAAATGTCCCTCTGTGGAAGTGCGATCTGCCGTTTTGACGATAAAAAGTGGCCGGCCAGATTGCCAGTCTTTTCCTTTGGATCTGTTTTCAAAACTAGACAGCATATAAAAGCGGAATCGGTAGAATCTGTGCCGCAGAACTACTTGGCCATTTCAGAGTTCTGCGACCATTTAATGTCTATCAAGCTTGTAAAGCAAGGTGAGGTGAAAATATGTATTGTCAGTAAATGAGCTGACTAAGTCGGATGTGAAAAGGGAATAAATAAACACTATGTCTAGATTTTCACAACTTCTTCAAATGCATCCCAAAAGATAAGGTTTTGTTCCTTGGCGGAGATTTGAATGAACGTTCCGTTCCGTTCCGTTCCTTTCCGGATTCGGCTTCTTAGTGAAGAATCGAAGCAAGACTGACGTTCGTAAACTAAGCATGTTGTTATTTAAGACAAAGGCTTTGGGAATTAAGAAATATGTCATGACAAAACTCACTGAATGCAGGAGCTGCTCGTTTATTCATCATGATCGATAATGATCTCACTGAGACCTTTTATATCAAGAGAGGTTTAAGACATGGTGATGCATTTCTTGAACATCATTTTTGGCGAACAGTGTGAACAAATGCACGTTATTGCAAAAATAAGTCTAGATATTCATGCCTATTTTGAGCTTTACTTTCTTAATTTTAACATTCGAACAGAATATTGTTACGAACAAGGAAAACAAGGCCAGAAAACACGCAAGCACATATATCTTCCCATTAAGTTATTAGCTTTAACACATTTCACATATCCGAAATTAACAATTTATTGAGCACTACACATCAAAATAAAACTTTATCCGTGCCCCATCACAATAGGCTGTAACCCTGAGTCCTGCGGAGTCTTCATCGGCCCTGAAATAAAAAAAAAAAAAAGATGACACCGAATGAAGGGGAAAGAAACCAAATACGCTGACCAAAATACCGCCAGTCGGCAGAAAATGCAGCAGCGCCACCCGTCGCGCAAAGCCCACTTTGGATCCGACCAGATATCAGCTGTCGGGGCTGCCGCTGGAAAACCACTTGACCAAACCTGGGAGCCAACGGTAACGCGGTAAGAACAACGATAAAAAAAAACAAAGCACAACAGTATAGATTAACGCCATCGTTGCGTCCGATTACGATATGTACCTAACCGACGACTTTTCCGGGACGTATGGCACATGAAAATTCGTGAAATTTCCCGAGGAAGTCGAAAATGACAGCGAAACTTCATATCAATAAATAAAGAAGATTGACTTCCCGCAAAAATAAAAAGTCATTAGGGTGGAATGTCCAATCTTCCAACGTGCCTGACAGCGGAGACTGGAACCCTCTCGGTAATCGACGGGGAGCTATAAAAGGAGCCGCTGTAGTAATATCGGGGTCGGTTCTGATCTTTGAGAATTACGCTGAGGAAGAAAACAGTCAATTTTCAAATAACTTAAAATAATTTTTTTTCAAATAAAGAAAAAAAAATAAATAAAAAAAGTTTCAAACCCCAACGAATTTTTAAATTTTGTTTATTTTCATTGCCTAGCCGAGGATTTTTTTTTGGTTTCTCTTCCTCCGCATGTCATCGAAAGCCCCATTGCAAGGCGAATTTTGTTACAGTAGATTCTTTTTATAATAAATGCATAAAGTGAACCTGAATGAATGTAATTTTTGAAGTCAGGGGTTTGAAATGCACAAACATTGGAGAACATAATATGGCTAATGTGTCCATTTACGAGCAGTGAAGACGGCGAAAAAAAAAATATTTATAAAGGTAGGAGAAGGATAATGGGTGCACAACATTTTATTTTTATATTTTGTAAATGCTCAATGTACCCTTAAAATGTATTCACACAGCTCGAGCAGATGGAAAAGTAGTAGGGAGAGAAAGAAAGTATCGGTGTACTTCGATTTCAAATTGCTGTAGGTTGCAGTGCGATGGGAAAGGGAACGCAGTGTTCTGCCTATGAAATTGTCTCTAAATTTCACAATACGATTAAAAATAGGCTAAAGGGTAAACTGAAAGCATATGATGATCTGCAGATGTTGCAGGTAAAGTTTTTTAAGCGGCGGTATGCAATAATCTATTTCGTCGGAGCAGTGATGGTTAATCGATTAAATAACGACGAGCAAGACACATTTCATTGATATATGATTCGAGTGTCCTGGCTCTGCTACGCTGCCATTGTTTATACGTTCTATCGTATGCTTCTAAATTCGTAGAACCCCATTTTAGGCCGAATAAAATGCTTCAAAATTGTAGCTAAGTCTGAAGGGGTACAGTAAATTAAATTAAAGCGCATTCCGAGCATTGAAAGCTTTGCTATTCGTAAGCTAGTCCCCATTTGTTTTTGCTGTCAATATTAGAATTTTATGAGTAAGAAATACATTGCCATTCAATGTCCACATCCGAAGAGCAGCGGCATGAAGCATTAAACGCCTATGTGACACAGAGGGTATTATGATCCGCAAAAATCAAAGATTAATTACTTTCTACTAAATTAACTAACGATTGATAAGGAAATCTTTCTAACCGCATAAAAGCGAATTTCGACAAAAGCATAGCTCTTGCCAAACGTTGAGCTAAGAAACAATTGTAATATAAGCCCCCCCCCGTGACGTCCAAATCATAATAAATTGTTAAAGTTCAATTGCAGAATTTTGTAAGTTTCGTTTTATAAAAATCACAACAGCCCTATGGTTGACATTGTTCATTGTCCTTTAATCTCGAATCAACTGAACCTCATTACACATTCATTCATTTATGTTAAGATAATAGGTGCGAGTTATCCTACCATCTCTGGCAAGAATGCGTCAGATGTTGCCCATAAACATACCCCCAATAGGGGATCATAACAATAATTTATACAAATCATTCGCCATCTGAAGTATGCCGAACGTTAATCATCTGTTCAGTTCAAAGTCCAAATCAGCTCAATAATTTCATGAACTTCAGAGATCAGCAAAAATTTGTTACTGTCCTCGATCGAAATCAGTTATCCGAACAAGGAGATCTTGTTTCGAGGACGCACCTCTTGTACCATTCCAAAACAACCTCAATGGCTGAGACTGGAGATTCTTACCTCACTTCTCCACTGAGACTAACTAAGCTAATGTTTATACTTGCTATCCAGGTATAGAGAGCGAAGGAACTCCAAAAGAAGGTGAACTAAACTGAATGCCAGTGAGATGATCATGAGCGACGACGATGAGATCGGTGCGACTGCGATGATCCAAGCAAACAAGCGAACCGAACACCATCCAAATGAGAGGACAGCATTCTGGGCAGGGTCAGGATGTCATCGACAAGCCGAAGTGTGGGCACAAATCACACACATTGAGCGTCCTCACTGCGCGCGCTTGCCATCACGTTCGCGTGCAGAAGATTTGAATGCTAAACATCGCGCGAAAAGGGCGAAGACAGAAGGGTACCCAACGCGACAACGACAATGGTCGCATACTCGCAGAGCATGGTGTTTGATGGTGTGGAAGTGCGCACAACGATTCGGATGGGAATGTCGAATTCAACTTAAATTCACAGCAGGATACCTTGATCCTGGCCATTAATGATGCCTGGCAGCACGAGTGAGAAATTCCCCCATGTGGCTAAATCGAGACAAAAGTTATGTTCTCATTTTGGCGTCTTGGTGTTGGACGCGGTACTGTATTTTCTTTCTACTTATGTTACTGCTGTAGTTTATGTGCACATGTCCCTGTTTGGGTCCTAAGTCTTTGCCAATGCCAATGCCTCCCATTTTGGGAAGATCATTTTTGTTAGCAAAAGTGTTACACAATGTGCCTTTTTTGATATACAAATATAATTTAAATACATACAAAACATGCAATTGTTGACCTTCAGTTTCAAATAATAATGTTGAAGGCACAATTTGTCATTTTGAAATTATTAGACTGATGATTTCTTCGTTGCATTGTGAAGTTATAAAAGCTAGTAGACATACAACCTACGAAACCACTTCTGGGGCTGCAGAGGTAAACTGAGAAAGGAAGTTCAGATAGACGGTTGTGCGTTGGACTACCACCTCAATTACGTAAAACAAAACACAGTTTCGAAACAGACAGAGGCCTCGGAAAACAACGGTTCCAAACAAAGACGACACGGCGCGAATAAGGACAAGGCCGATTTAAGGGTGTGCTACTGGACGATAATAGACTTTAAGCGGATATCGCCTGACTGTGATCCGCATCATAGGTTTATTCTACAATATCCGCTTCATTTCACACGCCTCTACTGATGAAGAGAAGAATCCTGTCAAAGAAGAATTTTAAGACCCCTTGCATAGAATCTACAAAGCCCTTCTGGAGCATTATGTAAAAGTCGTACTCGGGGATTTCAGAAATTGATAAAGAAAATATCTTCGGTGGAGAACGAATGGACAACAGATGGTCGTTCCGTTCGGAGGAGGCAAATGGTGGCTCTGACAAGTGGAAGTAGTATGGAGGTTAAACATTGGACGCGTAAGCACACAATCAATAGCAGGAGATTTCAGAGAGAACCTAAGCGAAAGGCTCTCTAATATGCTGTTATCAACCACAAAGGCCAACCATATGTGGAAACGATGCCGCTAAGGATACCAATCATCCGCGACAAGAAATCCGTGATGTAATGCGCGCACGCAGACAATTGCGAAAAATGAAAAGAGTCATTACAGTTTCTTAGCATAAAAGAATGTAGAAATCGAAATCATTCCAAGAGCCAAAAAGCCAAAAATGGTTTTCTTGTTTTGATTTGTGAGGAGCATTTCCAGCAGCTTTGAAATGTTAATAACCAAAAGAGATTGAAAGGGGAAGATGGGGGCCCAATTCTGGTCGACGAAGTAGTACCACCTTAAAAGAAGTCGGCACAGCTATCAAAAAGCTGATGCAGAACACGGCCGCGGTTTCAGACACATTGCCGTTCGAATGTCTTAACTTTTAAAATGAGATGGCGACGATATGGTTAGGATCATGCACTTGATCATCGGCTAATTTGGGGAAGATTCCCGATGACTGGAATATCAACTCTATCTAACCTATCTACAAAAAAGCTGATACTATGTTTTGCAACAACTAGCAAGGCATAGTCCTACTCAATGTCGCGTACAAGATCCTATCCAACGTACTCTTTGAACGTGTAAAGTCTTTTTGCTGTATACAAAGCAGACAATACCTGTGTGGTTTCAACTCGACACCCCACCGTGTTTTCATTGACTTCAAAGCCGCATTCGACAGCAGAAATGCGGTGGCCGAATTCGGGATCACTGATCCAGCTCGAAAATATACGATACGTCGAACATCATCTCGGAAAAAACATGACGATTGGCAGCTTGAATTTCGATGTAGTAGAGGAGTTCATCTACCTCGGAACTTATAAATCCTCTACCAACTACACCACAGTGGATATCCGACGGAGAGTAAACCTAGGCAACCGCTACTGCTACGGTTTGTCAAAACAATTAGGATTCAAACTCCTAACACGAAGAACAATAATACTGATGTACAAAACACTGAATTTGCCAGTGCTATTGGCAGTGCTATTGGCAGTCCTTCATCGGATATTTAGTCCTATCTGTGAGGAAGGCGAATGGAGGAGAAGGCATAACCGCGAACTCCACATGCTGTAAAAGGACGTGAATATTATCCAGAAGGCAAAAAATACCCTGGCTCGGCCACACCGAGAGAATTAATTACAATTCTCCGTTGGTCGTGTAAATCAGAAAGTAAGTATTTTTCCAACAAAAATTCTAATAATTTAAGCTCCAAATTGTGCAAAGGAAGAGAGGTATAAAAAGATGACTCAGTCCGATAAGGCTTTTCATACTATGCATTGCAAAAGTTCATATCGTAATATTTTTTTCAAAAAAACTATTAAAATATTTAGGAAAGTGTTGAAACTGTTTTTTGTTCAAATTTGAAAAAAAGCGGTTTCCCAAAAAAAAAACGTTTACACTTGCATAAAAAGGAAATTTAGATGCTTTGAAGAATTGTGGACTCTTAGGGCACATGAAATCGGGAGGCTTAGCGTTATGTAGGTAAATATGAAAATAATGGATCATGTGATATTACATGTTAATATTGACGGATTTGCCTCTCATAAGTTATCAGAGTGATTGACTGTAGATAATCAAAATTCGGCGCGCCCCCGTTTTTTTAGTCTGATCTTTGCCCTATATTAATGAGAAAAGTGGTGTGATGACTGGAACTTTGTACTTATTTAATTATTTTTTAGCTGTTTTATACAAGAAGGACTCCTTTTGTATACCGTTCTTAAGGTTCCATGCCTCAAAATCAAAACCGGAGCCATTATAGGAGCACTTTGTGTTCAGTCTGTTTATTACAAACCTTTTTTTCAGGAACGCATGCAGGTATCTATCATGTTGAAACTTTTTTTTAGCTCTTATAGCTAAAAATAAAAAAAAAATGTTCGGGTGCGTAGGCCTGCTCATACCATGAACTTCCCATCTCAAGATAAAAAACCATTAAATTTAATTTGGGTTATGAAAACATCATCCATTCCCTAGGCAAATGCATTGCAAACAAAAAAATAAAATGAATATTTTTTTTCAGCTGCCCTCTGGGAATATATAGTATTTGGTGTCGCATTTTTGAATCATTTAAAAAAAGATTTGCGAAAATAATATTCACACTTTTCTCGAAACAACAAAGTAAGGCACCTTCATCCACTTTTGCAAGTGTCCACGCTTCTGCATCATTTAGTAGCGACACTAAAGTTTTTCGAGCAAAGGCTTAGTTAATTGCTTTCTTTGCTGGAGGTATTTTTCGTTTGATCTCAGCGCTAGTGTAATTATCCGAGTTTGCCTAGCCTAGACAGACAAAGTCCCTTACTACCTCAAAGTTATAGCTGTATATGGTAACATTCTGAGCAAGACGTCCGATTTGGGTGTTCTTTCTTGTTGACAACATATGCTTCTTTGTACCTATCTTAGCGAGTTGGTCCAGGAGAGATTAGCGGTACCGTTAATCTTCCACGTTGGTCAAAAAGCTGTGGACGGGCGAGTCAACTACGACCAAGACGTCGCAAGTAGCTCACCGGAGACTTTCATGTTTAGTAGGGTGGTATTAGACCGCGACAGAGCGGATGTCGAAAGTCAATATTAACAGTTTTGGTGGTTGGACGAAGACTAGAACTCTGTGCCCTAAAGGCAATTTGATAGCATGTCCTGTATAAGCCTTGGCCGGCTTATATATGACTAAGGTAGTGCAAGTAGTTATTATGGTATTGTTAGGTATTTTGAAGTTATTTTAAGATAGGTTAAGATTTTAGGTTTTTATTTTGTTAATATTTAGTATTTAGGACTTCTTTTCGTAAAACATAAAATCAGTTCCGGTCACTAAGTTCTTTTTGAAAAAATAACATTTTTTTAAGTTTTAAGGAATTACTGTTGTTTAAATTTAGAAAATTAATATAAATCGAAACAGACATAGTTTAAATTGTCAGGCTAAGCTTTTAGTGCCCGTGTAGGACCAGTTAGTTAGTTAAAAATATTTTAATTAATTAAGCAAGCTTTTAGCGTGTTTGTCTAGTATGTAATTAAAATGAATTGAATCCATAAAAGTGCCTTGAATTGAATTGAATTGACCCATCTTAGGTTTTTGTCTGAAAACTCATAAACTGACTGTTGACATAAAGCTGCGTTCTCTGATTATATCAATATCTTCAGCGGATGTGAGTTATTGGATAGACCTTAAAAAGATAGTACCTCTTGTACTGGCACGGGACTTTTGATCTATTGTTTCAAGTATAATGCTGCCTAAAACTTTGCTCAATATAAAATGGGTCGGTGACTTCTTTGCCGACTTTAATGGAGCAGCTTGAGAAACAAAAACAGGTCTGCCGTTACGTTAATATTTGGTCCATGGTTGGTTTTTCTGGTCGAAAGCCACATTGATATGGACCTATCATGTTGTTGAAGAACTGTTTTAGACGTTCACATAATACGGCAGAAAAGGTGTTATAGGCAATTTTGAGGAGATCGATGCATCATAATTGGCCCAGCTTAGATAGCCTCCTTTCTTCAAGATTAGGCAAACAATACTGAGATTCCATTCATGTTTCATACTGCTGCCGCATTGATAAGTTCGACAGCTGAAGTGGCTTTATTAGACTTAAGCTTAGATAACCCTTTCTTTAGTTCGTCTAGGTCGGGAAGACGCCAGTGGAAGTTGTGCAATCCGATTGGGACCGAAATTGTTTTTCTGTGGCAAAAATGTCCAATTTATTTCCAATCGAGTTAGAAAAAATAAAGGACGAACGGCCCAAGTTTGTAGCCAGTCTTCTGTAGGCACATTACAGTGCACAGGCATCCCTCCATGAGCGTTCAACTTTACGTGAAGACAAGATGTGTCAAAAATGGAGTTATATCACAACAACTTTTCCATCGGCAATTTAATCTGTTTCCGCTTTTGGCAGTTGTTTTCAAACTTCACCAATAATGTGTTATAACTCTAAACGGCCAGACAAGCAGAAGTAAGAAAAGTTGTGTAGGTAAGTTTCAAGGGTATAACATTTCGCAAGAATTCTTTTTATGGATATTCATATTTTAAAAGTTCGAAGGCTAGTTGCATGGTGACAAAAATTAAATTACGAACAAAAAAGCTCGGTCGCCAATTAGAACTAGAACTGGATTGTTTCTGGAAATAAAATTTGTCTAATTTGGTTGAACTCTGCAATGTCTTGGCAAACTACATCTCTCTCAGAAAAATGTTCATTAAAACTTGTGCAGAGCTATCACAGAAACATCACCCACAAATTAGGACTATCACTATTGTTATTCTTTTAAAAAAATTGAAATGAGAAAAGGAAAATTTGTGACAAGGCTTTGTTTTTTTTTCAAAATTTTTAAATAATTTTTTCGATAAATACATTGTAAGAGACCGCTTATGCCAACTTCTTGCCTTATGCATTTCGAAAATTATTTCCATATGAATTTAATCAAATTTGTTAGATTACTTTTCTTTGAAAGATATTTACTATTGCTCGGAATGCCAAAGCGTTATTATCTTAACGTCTTCTCTTAGAAATCGTTCAAAAGTACATATTTTCAGTAGAGAGTTGTCCAGCACCTCTTCCTTCCGAGCTGGGAAATTTTTAGCATAGCATCTTTTTCTTTCTGGCAAATAGAAGGCTTCACATTCAGTCCAGTTTTCTTTGGAGATTTTAAAAGAAGTTTCAAGGCCGATTTCGAGAGATTGTCAATCTATATATAATTTTTTGGAAAGACCTCTAGACCTTGGTTCATGATAATAACAGTGTTAACAGGTTTAACAGTGGTTAACAAACTAAATCCTCGGATGTTATGATCTTCCTTCAATTCAAACTAGCAAGACTTGAATTGGAAAAAGTCATTAAAGAAAGCAAGGCAAGGTACTTCAAAAAACTATGCAACGAGGCTGACAAAGACCCATGGGGAAAAGCGTGCAGAGTGGTTAGAAGAAAGCTAAAAAGCAAAAGATGGCCACCGATAACTAACCCCGAAATGCTCGCGTTTATAGTGGAACACCTCTTCCCATGGCGACAGAGGCGACAGAGAATCATTAATATATTGCGAGGTGTAGATTATGAACAAATACTTTGTATTACTTCGCAGAATTGGATGTAGCTTTCTTTCACCAAAAATTACATTGCACTTACCTCTTTAGCCGAAGACATTCACGTGGACTTTTCTTCTTTTTCTTCAGAGCATAGGGCCCGGATTGGTAAAACTACCTGGGTTGCAATCAATATTTAACAAGGAGCAACCGGATCTTTTCTTGGATCTCCGGGACCGAAATACAATAGTTTATTTTTGGCACAAAGAGACTAGAGAGAAGAGATATGTAAATGTAAACATGCTCTTCGCAATTTATCATTTTATTGTTGTAACTTTTAAAAGCGTTCAGATTCCAGTAATACTTTCCCTCTAACACAGCATAAACATAATCTCGCGCTCATTTATTAAAAGAGGAGTGGTTGGAGGATTAATTTTACCTCTTGGAGAAAAGCCTTTATGCAATGCTGCACGCTCCATTCCATTCCCCCCTAATTATAACATTTTTTATCTCAGAATGGGCGTTGGACTTCCTATCGAACCAATCGATTACAATGTCTACTTACTCGGACAAAGTTTCCATCAAATTTACATTTTATGTATGACAAACCATTGGAGTCTGCTTTCTTATCCACTAATCCGCCAAAATCTTCCCACCGTTGAAAATTAGCCACACTATTGTTTTCCAAATCTGTAAATACCGCGCTATAGAAATTTTCCCCGTCGCGTTGTCGGGTCGATTGTGTTGGAATCTTCGTAACCGATGGCGCATAGGCAAGTATCTCCTACGATGGGAACTTAATTTGACGTCGCATATTTTGGCCTGCCCGTGAACTTTGTGCATACATACACCAGGGAACGACCAATCAATGATGTCCATCGGATGCACCTTGATCACCTTTGATGTGATGCTCTCCAACCTGACACTGTGCGGCTGTGTGTATCTTTTCTCTGTCGGTCATCTGATCTCTGGGGGTATCAATAGATCACATCGATCAAATCCGATCAATGTATCACGCCGGCTGAAACACAGGTCGCCCTGACCGTAATCAGCCAGATCGAAAGGCTGGCCTGTTGCGGTCGCACACTGCGCGCACACATACTCGTACACACTGTGACTTGGCGGTCAGGAGGCCGGTTATTGGATTCCGTCAATGCCTAACCAATTGGCAGCTCAATCGGTGCATGCATGTCGACATGGATTTTTTCGGTACCAGACGCGATCGAACAGATCGATCCGGACCGAAGATGAAAGTCGCAATTTCACAATTTATGATTTCCACGGCCAATCAGCAGGTCACACATCATCCATGGTGTGTCCGGACTCTAGACTTTTATCAATAGGTTTTCGAGGTTTTGGTTCGTGTTTGTGTTTTGTTCTTCTTCAGATTTCCTTGATTTGTTTGTGGATTTTCTAGGTAATTTGCAAGCGCCCAGATCTGCGCATAATGTTAGTGATGAGGTCGGCGGAAAACCTGGAGCCAACTTAGTGGAAGATGTGTGGGTTATGTGAATTGGCATCGGGAACATCGAAAGGTGATGATGGCACGAATGATGTACTTCGGAAATGTGAAATCGATTTTTCCATTTCTCGCTGACTTTCATGGCAGTATGTACGTGTACAACGTCGTGGATTTTGACTGATGACGACGAGTTTCTCATCAACATGTCTCAAGCGGTGTGGAATCTTGTAACCAATCAATAACTACTGCTAGGGTTCAATGGTCAGAGAGATATTAGTGAAGCACTCTTAAGTGCTTCGCCTTACTATCGTGATAATGGTGGACGCTTAATGCTGAATATTAAAACATAATTTTTAGAAAATTTTGTATTTTTTCTCATCGCCCACTTTGTGGGATTCAATCCATAAAAGTAACAAAGCTAGGCAGAATAATTCGTCAAAATTTGAGCCGCAGTAGAGTTACGATCTTTTATGCACCTCACCAAAGCTGTTGCAATGTTATCGACCAACGCGCTAGACTCAAGATAAAAAGATAAAAACGGATTCACCCCGGGTGATGTAAAATAAAAGATCCATTTTCTAAGACTAAAAACTATCCGATAGAGTTATTTAAGAACTTGCTTATGAGACCATTCAGTGGATTCACGGACCAAGCTCCGCAGTATACGTGGTTGCTTGATCCTTGAATCTGAGGATCGGTCTTCAATTTGTTTTCAATGAGTTAGCTCTATATCATTGCTCGTAGAGTTCACGGATTTGCGTTCTCTTCCATTCATCCTCTTTTCTGACAGGACTAATTATCCGATGGAAAAGTATTCTTTCGAAAGTCCAAAGTCTGTTTTGTCGTCTTGTTTATTGTCCTGCATTCGGTTTGTTAACGAAGAAGAAACATGATCCTTGGAGCTAGGAGCTTTTCATGGGAACAACATCACTTTATTCTCATTAGAGGCCAGATACCTAAGCAAGACTTTCTGAAATTCATTAATGTTCTCTATATTTCAAATGCTGTTTAGTAAGGCATTCCACAAAATAATGGAGTGAACTATGAACTGCATTTCCCTTGTACGACACTTAAGCCGAGGATGCAATTATATAACTGAGCGCGAAGGTTTAGTAAAATTCAAGGCCCCATATAGCTATGTAGATTGATTATTTATCAATGTCTTTTGAAGCAAAGTTAAGGCTCAATATTTAAAATTAAGTTTGGAGATGGCAGCCCAGGATTGTCTTGGAATGTGCAGATATATGATCACGTCTAACAAGATAATAAACGTATCTTAAAACGCTGTTAAAAGCAACATAAAGCCTATGTTTTGTTTCAGTACTATGTCTGCAACCATATGACAAAATTGGTACAAGAACAGATCTTTCAAATAGCAACTTAACTGGCGTAAAGTGGTATGATCAAGCGTGGTTTCTAAGGGCACCGTATACCTTGCCGATGACTAGTCGGATATGAACGTCCCAAGATAATGTTTTATTTAACAAAATGCCCAGATTCATACATTTTTCGACATATTTTATATGAGAGTCATCAAGAAGTATATGTGGAAGGTAGCTCTAATCTGAGTTAGTCTTATAAATAACTAATCAATTTGATTTAGTTGCGCTTAATATCAGTTGGTTCTCTCTAGACCAATTATTTGTATGTTGAAGATCTTCATTGATTTTAGAAATTCCATCTTCTATCAATCCGAGCTTAGAAAAAAAATATAGTTGTTAATCATCAGCGTACACGTGCTTTGAGGAGTGCCTCGTGCAAATCTGTAGGTCATTACTGAACAGTAGAAATAACAAGGAACTTGAGGAACACCTCTCTGTGTGTTTTAAAAACACGACCTAATGTTGTTTACATAAACAGCTTGCTTTCCTTCAGAAACAGCTTGCCTCTCGCAATATCGGTTCAAGATTTTGGTAATGAAAATCGCATCTCTTGGTTGAAATTCGGTGCTAGTCTGAAATACTGCGGATGATGTTAATTCTAAAAGGTTATGATCCGTCAAGAGAATGCGAGTAATTTGATCTACCGCCAAGAGTTCGGAAAATTTTGATAGAACTTGCGACATCGGATTTCCAATTCTGCTGGTTCGATTTCTTTGAACCTGCTTGTATGCAAATGTAGACCAATTTAATTTCAAATTTACTTTCCCATACTTTTGTGCACCACTGAAGTTGCATATCATAGTTGTCATAGTTGTCATAGACTTCTGTGTGTGTAGTGGGTGACACTGTAAAAATATCGTGCCATATGATGGGTTGATGTTACCGAAATATCTCCACTAGGGTTTTTGCGTGAGAATGTCTATAAAGGCAAGTTGTTTACTCCAATAAACGCCTTTTTGTTACTTCACCTCAAGAGGAACAGTTTTTTTTTTCTCTCTTATCCCCCACACAAACATGTTCGAATCAGATTAGGCAGAAAATTCATTAATTTTCGTCGATACACCATAGAACGACGAGTGATAGGTAAGTTCTGTGAATTGACTGAAAAAAACGATTTTTTGCTTAAAAATAATCTTTGGTGTTGGCTCAGTTCTTTCTTCAAAGCAAAACTAACATTTTCCAAGTGATTTCAACCCTCACGAAACTCTCGAGAGCACCTTATGTCTCGAAAAAGTTGCTGTTTGGAGCTGTTTGCAATTTTTGTCAAATCTGGAAATGGATCGAGTGTCAAGAGCAAGAAAAAAATCGTTTCAGCAGGATGGCTTAAGAGTGGGCTTAACAATTTTTCGGTCAATCGGGGTAATGTGAATCATTAAAGAAATATTATAAAATTCTTTTTGAGGGGGTGACTCAGATCATTTATATTTGTTGATGAACCAGCTTCAATGGCAGACATACTCGTAGAAGAAAATCTGTCTTTTTATGATGACAATTGATAAATTTCATCAACCAACACAAATATCGGTATTTTGAATTTAGATCGTTAAATATTTGTTCCATTGAAAATGTTTGAATTTTCGATTGATGTTTAAAGGAATAACGTCGCGAAATTATATTTACAATTTGCTAAGTATTTGTGAAACATTTTTGTACCAAACAGAAAAATCATAACCATTAAATTTCAATTGAAGCAACGACTTCATTATTTGATTTACTACGTTTCAGGGAAGCAGGCATTATCAATTAAGTGACACAGAGGAGGCAATAATTCTGAATAATTAAGAAATGTTTACGGATAAAATTGCTCAAATTAAGGCGAAACTCTCGCGGCAAAATGTTCACTTGTTCATTCACGGAATCAAGCATTGGCACAAAATACTTTTAACGAAAAATTTTAACATGAAATAAATTGTGGGTGATTTTCAAAATACGCATAAAAACCTTATAGTTTTATCTCAGGAACGATAAGCAAAACGAAATCTTTTAACTGGAAAGGTTGCTCATATTTGTTACTTCGGGTTTTTTGTTAGCCATAATTGCCTTCATTGTGAGACTTTTATTATGTATTTAATGCGAATATTCTGAAGCGTTGAACATTCTTGCTTATTCTTCTTTCTCTAGAGTGTAATGCAATTCCCTCACTTCTAACATCCACATTTTTACACTGGGCATTTTTCTTATTACATCGTGCTCTACGAGACCCTTTTTTGGTATTCCGATATGGTTGTAAAGAATACTAAGGCGTATTTTATATGCCATATGTATTGCATTGACTTCAAAGAACTCCAAGGAGCCCGATTTTTTGGAATCGTCTTAAGTAATCGCTGTGAATTTTCTTTAACGTTTGCTATCCATATCAGGGGAATCTGGTAGCTTTTCGATATGATATGTTGAGCTTATGGTCAGAAATTCTTTCACAATGGAAGCCTTATGAGAACGGAGTATTATTTGGAATGTGCTTCCAAATCTTGTGATTTTGCGGCAAAAATAAAACAGAAAGCTTGTGTAAGTGCGTGTTTTGATAGTCCTTAGAATTATTAAAAGTACTAATCATCTAAAACGATTAAAACTTCAAAAGAAACCACCGCTTGACGAGCAACGAAAAGGTATGCGTTTAGACTTCGGTAGACCCCATATGTGTTGGAAAAGTGAATGGCGTCACGTGATTTTTTCGGATGAAAAGAAGTTTAATTTTGATTGCCCTGATGGGTTTAATAAGCACTTCACCGATATAAGGAAAAAAGAACGGTTTTCAGCGCTGCATCATAGTCGAGAAAGTGGTGTTACGTTATGGGGAGCAGTAAGCTACTACGGCACTGTTGAGCTTGAGTTCCAAACTTCAAAAATTGGTTTGGGTGCGAGTAGGTCTGCCCATACCATGAACTTCCCAATTCAAGATAAAAAAAATGTAGGTGCTGTTTTATTTGCCGCCACCATCAAATTCCATTTGGGTTATGAAAACCTTATGAATTTCATAGAAAAATACATTGTAATAGAAAAAATTAGATATATACATATTTTATTCAGCTTTGAATCATTTAAAAAAAAACTTACGAATTTAATATTAATTTTTCACACTTTTCTCTCGAAACTACATAAGTCGCCTTCATCTGCTTTTGAAAGTTTCCATGCTTCTGCATCATATATCATAGTAGGACAGGGTTGGTACGCCGATACTTAGGTTCTTCGAGAAAGGGCTTTACATAATTGCTTTCTTAGCCACGGGTTTTCTCGGTTTGACCTCAACGCTGGTGTTTTTACCTGTGTTTGCAGCGATGCCTAAGCAAAGTCCCTAACTACCGCAAAGTTATAGCTGTCTATGTTAACATTCTGAACCAGACGTCGCATTTGGGTGTCCTTTCTTGATGACAGCATATATTTCTTTTTGCCCTATTTTACAAAAGGACGAGCTTGGATGGGTTGCCAAACCTAGACATGGCTTCATACATGTCGTCTCTGTGGACGAAACAGAAACCATCTGCCGATATATTTATATTTAGTCTATTGAAACAGTTAAGATGGTCTCATTTCTATAAGAGCGGGCAAACAATACTGAGATTTCATTTTCATCTTTGATGCTTTATTGTTTCATTGCCGTCGCATTGAAAAGTTCGACAGCTAAAGTTGCTTTATTAGATTTTAGCTGATATGTTATTGCTATCTATTTCGTCTAGGTCGGGTAGAGGCTGTTGGTCTGTGTCGTCTAATACAGTCCTCAGCATTGACTGCAATTCGACTATGATTTTTCCACTTTGAACTGTGTAGGCTTTGGTTTGGGGTCTGTCACCCTGAGGTAATTGTTTTTTCGAACCTCTTTCCTGTTCCTGTCAACATCGTCGGTCGCGCGTTTCTCATGCTTGAGAATGTTGTGCACGAAATTAAAACTGCCAATTAGAACACTTGAAAATTTGTCACGCATGGCAATTACAGCATATTTCTCGCATTTAGCTGTTTTACAATCCGTTTGTTCCAACTTACGGCCGATTGCATTTATTGTTCTGGTCAATAGAAAACGAGAGAGGGTAGTTTCTGAAAATGCTTATTTTCTTAGTGACCAGTTTGTGTAGGAGTTTTGTTTGCCAATGGAATGGAAACTGTGCAATCAGATTGTTACTGAAATTGTTTTGTCTGTGACCAAAATAACCAACTTATAACAAATCAAGTTAGAAAAAATATAGGACCAACGACACAAATTCTTAGCAAGTCTTCTGTAGGCACATAGTGGCATACAGGCATCGCTTTAAGAGCATAGAACTCTACGTTAAGAGTTAAGGTGTCAAATTTGGAGTTATATTACGACAACTTTTACATTGAAAGTTGAATTTGTTATTGAAGTTGTTTTTCAACTAGCTTCTTTTTGCTAATATATTATAACGATAAGAAAGCATCAAGCTACAGCCGAGCAGTTTCTGAAAAAAAAACTGGTAGCTCCATAATTTTCTAAGGACGTTTTCATGTGTTAGTGTTGAAGACGTCATTCTCAGTCATGTAAAATGGGAAAGACTTACAGGATTCACATTTCTGAAATAATTTTTCAAGAACTTCCATGGAAATTTGGATCAGGAAATAGAGAAAGGGGCACATCAATGTATGAAATGGCCTCAACTTAATACTGTTTTGGTCTTTTTGGTAATCTCTATAGTTAGTAACTGACTAAGTTTAGTCAATTGGCTAAATAAACCTAATATTGATGAAACTTTTGGCATTAAAATTTAACAAAAAAAAATTTATATGAATTTGTCCGGAAACTTATGAACGGCAGTGTATATTTTTATGCATATTTTTTTATCTGATAAGATAGCTGTAAGCTTTACATTTAATTAATTTTGAACTTTTTTTATTGGAAAACTAAATTGCTTTTAATTGCAGAAGTGAAAATGTCCTTTTTTTTGACAGTTCAAACCACCCTGTGGAATTTTACCAAAAGCTTTTCAGAGGATCTTTATGCACACACGCTTCGAATGAAACCAATTTATAGCTTGTTTTGTTCTCGAGTTAGGCTGTACGAAAGAATCCGAACAAACGTACGTACGTACGTACACACACACACGGACGTCTTTCTAAAAATAATGGAATCCGACCACTAGGACCGCCAAACGTGGAGAAATGTAAAAATTTTGAATTTCGAAAATCGGACCGATTACAAGAACTTCCTGATAAAGCAATCTTGAAAAGAAATTTTTCATTTTTAAACATTTTTGGACCTATAAACTGGACTCATTAGCAGGACAACGCCCCCGTCTACATGGCGCCAATAATCAAAAATTGAATAGAGGAGCAGAATGTGGAATTGCTTCAATGGCCGACATGCTCACCTCACCTGAATCTTATTGAAAATGTTTGGGGATGGTTAGTACGAAAGGTTTATGTATCTGCTCGTCAGTTTGAGGACATAGAATTCCTTATTGTAGCCATTAAATTAGCCTGGAGGGAAATTTTTATTTTCAAATTCAATATTTGTGTCTATTCAGTGGATACAAAAAATATGCATTTTTCCAAAAAAGAGAGCTTTCCAAGACAGCCAAACAAAAACTGTCGGTACTTTTTGGATTATTCTTTCTGATGATTTCTCAAAATTACATACAATTAGTACGCAGCATCAAATAATACATCAACGCACAATTTTTGGAAAAAAATGGACAACGTACCTCAGAATATTTTTGTGCTTATTCAGTTGAAGCGGAGTGTATGTATGTCCTCTTTGCATAGAATTCCTTACATAAAATACCGGGGGTAAGGATAAAACAAACCCGACACTTTTGTTTTTTTCTTTATTTACATTTTCATAAAAGTACTCAGCTCGAGCAATAAGTTGTTGTTGTTTCAAAAACCGAATAGAGGAAGTCCTCGAATAATTTTACCCTCTGCATGAAAAAAACTAGTTTCTTTGGTGTAAGAAAAAAAAACTTTAAATAATTTGTGGCAAGTATCAAAAATTAGGTTGTATCATGCAATAAATTCCAATAACTTTACTCTTTGCTTAGTAATGAAGTTACACAAATTCAATAATTAACACTATCCTTTGGACAGTTATGCATCGGCACCGTTGAAACTTTCACACCTCCTCTACAAAAAAATAAAAATAAAAATATCCATATTGCACACCAGCTGCTGTGTTTATGACTTTAAGTATTATTTTCCGTTCGAAGCAGGAGCATAAATCTTCAACTGTAAACTGGTATGAAAACTAAACGTAGCCACTCTCGCTACATCTGAAGTGTGTGACATATGGAAAAGCTTCAAAAAACGCACCCATTCAAGAAGATACTGCTCGTGCAATTATTGAACAATTTCAACGGTCGCCACACGCATCTAACCCCAATCTAACCTGACGATCAACGATGTGTATTGACTTTCGATTTGATTGGTGTGCGCGCATCTTCTTCATCTCCTTAGGTGTGACCACAAGCCAAGTAAAGTACATAGATGCTCTCATCATCAGCCTCAAGATGGCAACTGCACTCTGTGCCCGTGTCCGTGTCCGTCCTCCTCCGACTCCCATTCAAATATTGAAATTGCCTCATAACATAGCATAAATAATTAAAATTGAAAATTTCCTCGCCGCATAGTTTACTGGTATCTGGGAAGTTGGAAGAACGAGTGTGCACCTCCCCACCTGCTGTAGGTGGGACGCAACAAAGTCACTGATTTAGCGTCGTACATTTTCGCATTCCATAATTGTGAACATATCTCCAATTATGAGGTTGATTGCCGGCAGGAAGATGGCTAAAAAGAGTATCTGCTTGTCTCTCGATGAGGAAATATGAAAAAAAAAACAAACGAAAAACAAAACCCTCCACGCTCATATTCCACGCCGCAAATCCCAATGACCGGACTATTACTCTTTATGGACAAGGAGCGCATCTCTGTGATGTAGGCCAAACCTGCAATAAGGCAGCGCAACGAAATAAGAAAACTGCAACACTCCGCCATAAATCTTTTTAATGCCTCGTTGCAATGTACGAAATTTCACTGCTCACATAGCTCAAATAGCATCTTCTTCGGAACGGTTGGGTATAAGACATGCTATGGGTCATAAATAGAGATCCATTGGGCTACGGCAGAAGAGTAACTCACCACAACCATGGAGGGATACCATGGGTACTACTAGAAAGCCGAAAAGCTAATTTAAAACAATTAAGTTGAACGAATTAGTTAATAAGAGGATGACTAACTAAAGTGATGACTACAGCCAGAAGTTACACGGAAGGTGCGGTCTCTATTTAAGCACCGCGGACCAATTTATCCGAAACACATCAACCCATCGAGGTTTCCTAATTTCCAGTCATTTGTTCACGCTTTTAAATAATTATTATCTACTCTTGGACATCCTCTGTTAATTGTTACAATTATTAATGCTCGTTAAGTTTTCATGCAAAAAATTGGCAATGAAATGAAAAAAGGAAAAAAATTGGAAATAAAGTTGCTTTTGTTGTTGTTATCAAACATTACAGGCAATCATATTCTGAGCTGAGTTTAAGGTCAAAGTACAAGTCTGGTACAAGCGCACTGTTTCCTGCCTTTATTTACCTTATCTGTAAATCAAGCGGGAGTAAATTAAGTAAACTCTCAGGGTTGCGTTGCGGTGGCTGCGTAAAGCATCATGCAATGCCGGCTTTTCTACCACCGTGCAAATGCTCCATAAGTGCGCAATGATAATTATAATAATATATTTATAATATTCGAAATAAATGTTACAAAAGTAGGTACTGTATTTTTCAACTGAAATATTGTTTTAATGCTGTAGAAAAAATTAATTGAACCTATAAAAACCGTTTAAGGAAAAAAATAAAAAAAGTGACTAGATTAGAGTTTTCAGTTTGTAGAAACGAATAAGAATACATTTATAAACGTTCTTATATGAAAAAAAACAAGCTTAAAAATAAATAAATAATTGAATATATCAACAACGAATTAACAAACAATATAAATAAATGAATAAATAAATAAGTAAATACACAAACAAATTAATAAATAAATAAATTAATAATCAAGTAAATAAATATTTAAATAAATAAATAAATAAATAATTAAATATAAAAGTAAATAAATATATAAATATGTAAATAAATAAATAAATAAACAAGTAAATAAGTAATTAGATGTATAAATATATAATGCACTACAACGAGTTTTTTTTCTGCTTTACAATTAATTACTCAATTCGCTAACGAGGTTATTATTAGCCATACCCATAATACAACTCGAAAAAAAATTTCCTGTGAAGTTTTTCAATTCCTTCAGAAACCAATTCAACATTCGCTCTTTCGTGGAGATCCATCGTAGAGTGGTGCCATGGTAGGTTGAGCATCATTTTAAGTGTTTTGTTTTGTGACACTTGTAAACGTTTTATGTGGGATTTTGCGATATTGCTCCAGACTGGACAACCATATAACATTAGTGCCTGGAAGATCATCTTAAGAATTATTATTTTATTTTCATTCGTTAGTTTTAATTTCCTATGAATAAAGGGGTACTTTAAATAAGTTGTTATTTTAAGTTTGTTCACTATGCTTGTAATGTGATCTTTAAACGTCAATTTGGTGTCAAGATCAATTCCCAAATACTTAGCGGATTGCTGTGCAGAAAGCAAGCTTTCTTTTCCGGGTGAAAAAGATGGCTTGCGTTTTATCCTCATTTAGCTTTTTTTCCATTTATTAAGATATTTTCCCAATATTTGAATCGCATGGTTTATATTCGTCTCAATGTTGAGAGCAAATTCATGTGAAACAAATAAAGTTGTGTCCACAGCAAAGATAGCGGCCTTACACTGAGGCAAGTTTGGAAAATCAGACATGTACATAATGACGAACATTTCATCAGAAACACCATTAAAAACGTCAAATTTAAAACCACGTCAAGATAGAAAGCTTTGGACAATTTTACATAAATATTTCGGAAAATTTAAGTTGATCATTTTAAAGACCAAGCCGTCGTGCCATACAGAGTCTCTGTATCAAACAATAGCATACCGGTAGATTTCCTTGTGAACGAGAGGTTTTAACATGTTTACATATTCTGAGTACCTGGTGCAAAGTGCTGGGCCTTTTCCTAAAGCCGAATTGCTCGTCGGGAAATATGTCGTGTTCATCTTTGAATGAGAGTAGTTTTTTTTAAGTACTTCTTCATGAATTTTACTGAAACTACTGAGCAAACTAACAGGCCTATAGCTGTCAGCATTATTATGTGGTTTCAAGCTTTTAAAATGGGCACTAATTTGCAATTTTCCAGGCGTCTGGAAAATAATTCAACTTTAAACATTCATTTATAGTATAATATACGTTAAATATTTAGTTCCTGACCTCGGCAATTGTTTGATGTATATATTTTTTATGCGATCTAGTCCTCCCGCTTTTCTTGCCGTCAGATTCCTGACGATGTCTATTATATTTCCTCGGATACATAAGCACTTGAAGGTGTTTCAGCAACATCTGTATTCAGACTATGAACTCTACTGTTGACTAATGTATCTGTTACTGCGTCACCCATGTTAAAAGACACAATGGAAAAAACTGGGTTGTGATCAGATGGAAGACTATTAACAGATTCCGGTTAAGATATCAGTCCGGGATAGTTACAAAGAAATCGAGAGTAGACACACGAAAACGAGAGCAAGATGGGACATATGTGGGACGAGTAGGATACAAGAAACATTCAACGTTGATATGAGATTTTCTAGGAGGTTTCCCCATGCGATTGCTCTTAAGCAGCCCCAATCTCTAAGTCGACAAATAAGGTTACACCCAATTAGAAAGTTCTGAGTTAATAGTGAAGAGTTGGCGTAGGTCATTATTCAAGCCTATCCTTCCATTGTTCGATGCCAGACCCCATGGGAAAATAAAGACAGAAAATTTTAATCCTTTTTTGGTTTCTAAGCTCTACTGCCTAAGTACCTAAGTTCTCCACGAAATGCGTATTTATAATAGGTGAGAGCGAATGTGGAATTGATCTTTTTATCAGAATCGCAACACCTCTATCAACACGTTAACACTTTTAATTGGGCTTTGAAAGCTTAAAACAATGGTTGAGCCAAGTCTCAGTGAGAAGCACAATATCAAAATTGTTGCTATTTAAAAATGCATAAGCTCTAGTCCTTTGTGACGAATGCCTCTCCAATTCCAAGTTACAATGTGAGCAATGATCTGGCAATCTTCATCATCGTGTTTAAGTATGCACTTATGTTCGGAATGATACCAAGACATCAGATCGAGCTTCCTCAGGTTAAAAATTGCTTTCTTGTGCTTGAGCTTTTGCTCATACATATACTCAATGTATACAGGACTTCCTCCTTAACTTCGTTAACATGTTATTGGTTAATAACTAAAACCCATCTCGTAATCAGCGTATTTGTTAACAACACACACATTGAACGTCATTCCTTAGATGAAATTAGGCCTAGTCTCTAAAGACGATTTTCTTTGAAATACCGTCAATTCAATTCAATTCAATTCAATTCAATTTATTTAACAAATTTGGTTTGTACATTGAAACAGTGTCTCTTATATTAAAAAAATAAAACGAATTGGTGGCACAACAGCTCCGTTGAGGGCTTCAGCATTTGTGTGTGCATCTTACATATTTCGCAAATGGCGGGGGTTGGAACTACCGTTTATTGCCGACTCCGAACGGCCCCAGAAGCTTTTTCTTGACAGACTATACTCATCGGAGTGATTGTCAGTCACTCGCGAGAGGTGGAGCCGTGAATAGTGCCAGATGTTCTTACCCGGATTCGAACCCGGGTCTATACACTCAGGAGCAGCAGCACTTACCACTGAGCCACGGCACCCACTTTTTCTCTTATATTACTATAGACAATAAATTGGCGTGACTGAAGAACAATCTAGATGAGAGTTAAGATGTCTACAATAAGGTATGTTGAGGTTAAGTGTCCTACGGGCTCGAGAGAATTCCAGCTTGTGAAACAAATAAGGTGGCGACTTAGCAAAAACTGAAATTCGGTCGTACCCCCGAAGGCCATGAACATATCGTACTGCATCGTTGAAAGCTACCTGCCATTTATGCTGGGACAATGAATCGAGGTTGCAGTAAACTACTTCCGCGTATGTAATTATCGGGACGATAAGTGCACGTAGAAGTCGTCGTCGAGTCTCAATCGGAGTAAAGCTATCTGTAAGCCATAGTTTGCGTAAGCATCCATAGATGCGACCTATCACCCAGTTAATGTGGTTGTAGCCAGACATGCCCCGGTTAACGACAAATCCTAAGGAAGTAATTGTTTCAATAAGCTCTAACTTGTTTTCATAGAGCCATAACATGTGTGGAACAGCACTCAAACTAAAAGATCTTTGTGATATTGGTATGACCTTGGATTTCATTTGGTTTATGAGAAGCCCATTTTTCATCGACAACTCATTGATGGCTGTCAAGTCTTCGTTAAGAAAGGCTACCACCTTATTTATCATACTCAGGTGACCGGACAGATAGATGTTGATGCTGAACAATAATTGCCCTAGAATTGAGCCCTATGACACACCTTGAGTAAGACGTTTTAGAGTCGATTGCTTATAATTGCCACCTGTCAGAAAAAAAGGTTTAATAAGTTCAACTGCCCTTTCACTGAAACCAAAAAAATACTTGAGTTTACAGCAAAGTATATGGTGGTTGACTTAGTTGAAGGCCATTGAAAAGTCCAGAAGGCAAAGCAAGGTAGAGCATCCCATATCAAAGTCTTTCGGAAAGTCGTCCAAGATATTAACTATTACGGACGACCCGCTATGACGTTTCCTAAAACCAGATTGAAACAGGCTTAATAAAGAATTGATAGAGAGAAGGTTTTGAAACTGCTTCGCCAACAATCTTTCAAAGAACTTCGCCAAGCACGGCAGAATGCTTATAGGACTGACTTTTTTACAATTCGTATCTCTCTTTCATATTTCCATGATATGGGTTAGGTGACTCAAAATGTGTATTAATTTTAAGGGTACTCCATTTTCACCGGTAGCATTCGATTTTAAAGATGTTAAGATATCTAAAATCTCATCTACCGTCGCAGCCTCAAATTCAGCTTGATTTCGAACATTAATATCAGAGTTGATTTCAAAGCCTTGGAAAACAGTCAATTGATTGTTTGCCAAAAAATAGTTGTTAAGTTCTTCAGGGTCCAACTTTCAGTTACTAATACTTTTACTGCTGATACCAATCTGGCGCAAATATCTCCACAGCAAATTATGTGGTAAGGTAGAGCTCAGTTTGGAGGAGTAGAAATTCATAGACATTTTTCGAACCCTTCGCTTATCTAGGAAAAACGAATTCATTGCAGGAATGAAGGTTATATGTATAATGTTATATGTATAATGTTAATAAAATAAAGTGGCATTAAGTTGATAAATGGGACTCTTTTCCCAAAGAGGTCGTTAAATTTACCTGATTGTTTTTTGTCTCAACTGATAACGAGCAGTAGCTAAATCTATCTGTTAGAAGCTTCGAAAGGTAAAAAAACCATACAACATTTCTTTGTATAAATGAGTGTATAATTCAAAGAGCAGCAATAGTTTTTGGTAATGGGTTCTATCTCCTGATCGCTGAATAACTTCAAGTAGCTTGCTGTGTAGGGATTCATAGAGTGCTGTCAAATAATCTAGCGAACTCTTGGACCAGGCTTGTTTCATGGCTTCAATAAAATCTCTTCCGCTTCATCATACTGACTTCCTCCTTCGTAGACTGTTTTCCATGATGATCGGATCGGGTGAATATGGCGACCATGCAAGTCGGTTTTATTTTGGTTCTGAATGAATAGATTTGTAGGTGATTGCCGTCATTTTTGAGATTTGGAAGTCCAGCTCCACAGTTCCGTAATAGCACATTGCTCCCCATACCATTACACCACTTCCTTTGCTGTGCCGCCTTTGAAGATGTATTGTTTTTTTTCTCAAATAGTGGAATTAACAGCGGTGCCCATCAGGTCCGTCCAAATTAAATTTGTTTTCATCAGAAAAGACGACGGAATGCCACTCTCGATTCCAAATTATGTGACTTGTGGCAAAATCAAGACGCTTTGGTGGTTGCCTCATCATTTCATGGGAAATATGGGTGGTCTTATGTTTCACGCCTTGAACAGTGGATCTGTAAGCTGTAACTCCAGTTTCTGTCTTAATTTAACTTACGAAGAGCCTTGAACTTGAAGCAGCTCTCAGTATAGCCCGGCTTTCCTGACATGTTTTTGCTTTGCTGACTCCTTTGCGTTTTTTTTTCATACTTATCTGGGTCTTTAATAAAGCTGTATACATCATTGGCACCTCTTCCAATATTGCTGGCTAAGAAACGGATGGATTTTCCTTGTTCTCGATAGGCTCCAATTTGGCCTATTTAATCCTCGGTAAATGTCTTCCCTTTACCAATAGCTACGGATTGTATGAAGTTATTTTTGAACTGAGTTTGTTGATTAAAGAGAGTGAATTTAAATTTCTTTGATTGTAATTGTAGCGGAATAAGTAAGTAAGTAACTAAGACACTTCATGCGGCCATATTTCTGCAAATTATAAAATAAGAGTCCTTCAGATAAAAGTTGGGGTACACCAGTCCTTTTTAATTTTAACTATTGTCTTCGATATGTGCTTGATGGAAAAGTCCGGCGCTGACGTACACATTGTCCGTGGCGGCCTTGAATCCCTCAAATCGGATTATAACTTCACCTTGGCGGAAGGAGAAGAATAGTTTGGCTGACTTTCATGGAGGTGGAGCCATTTCCAACTAACTTCACATTTAAAAGAGCAGTAAGCTTGTAAAAATATGGCTAAAAGGTCGATTTTGTCAGATATTTCTTATATGGAATTATGCAAAACGATTTAGATGCTTATGACAGTCTTGCTGCCTGTAAAATGGGAAGTCTCAAGCTGTCGACGTTTGAAAAATTGTATACTCGTATGTCTTGAATATAAAATTGGATGACTCCTGCAGCAAGTTTAAAAATATTAGCCATCCGTTGGTTTTTAATGATTTATGGACAAATATGTCAAGATATTTACTTAAATAATTCAAAAAAGTTTTAAATACCCATGGTGTCATTTGCAAACTGTCCCAGAGGGTATTTGAATCTTCGATAGCTGTTTGATTGAAACTTTGATTAATATTAATGGTCCGCCCTGTTTTCCGATCCAGACATTTATTAATCACTCGAAATTTCACGCTCTTTATTCGCTTACGCATTCAAGTGATATTTGGGATAATGACTTTATACAAAATCATAAGACTTAGTATTGATGTCGTTAGTATTCCAAACAAATTAGCATAAATATTCAGATGTCAAGTCGTGGGCAGATGCATGCTTTCAAATAGATGGATGTCCATATGTCGAGGCATGTCTTTGATCTCGATGGAATTTTCGATATTGCCCAAGGAATAAAAAACATTTAGCTTATTATTCTATTTTAAACATTTTTTTTCTCTTTTTGACGTATGCGAAATATCGAAAGATGGATGGCAGGGATCAAAAAGCCATTAACAAGCTTTTTATTATGCTAAAATTAACTTTGTGACGTGTTACTAAAAGAATGAAACTCAAGTTAATAAGTAAGTCGCTGAATGGGCTGATGAATGAAAATCATTTGATTTGACGAACTTTTCGGAGACAAGGTTAAGCAACCCAATGATTTTTTACCTTCGTTTAATGCTGTGTTACGATATGAACTAAGGGGATCATAACTCTCCTACTCTCCTGCATTCGTATTGCTCCGGCGGTTTGATTTGGAATATATATATTAACAAATTTTGATTTCGGGCATTATTTTTTAACCGGAGTTCGTAGCATCCCTCCTTTATTGTTGAGGCTTTGAACCTCTTATTTGATCAAGCTTTTAAACTCTTGCTGCCATGTGAGGCATCTCCAAGGCAGCTTCCGCCAATTTTCTCTTATATGATTTGTGCATTGCCTTTGATTGTGGGTCTTATCAAAATGACTGGTATTTTTCGGCCTCCGAAGAGAGCGGATTTTTCCCGCAATTTCGCTTACCTTACGTGAATAAATATTGCTTAAAATTTTAATTTATGATAAAATGGTAAATAGATACATTTTATTTGGTATCGAAAAATTAACAAACAACATTTGCTTGAGTGTCGCACATTTTACAACGAGATATGATTTAATTAAAGTTTTTAATTAAATAAACAATTTGGGATATAACATTACGAATCTGAAGGCAACTATCAGAAAACCTTCAATTAAAAAAATAAAGAAAAACAAAAACGTTTTGCATTAAATTTGTTACATCATTGCATGATAAATAAGAAACATGTTCAAGTAGACGTAAGAGAAAAAGGACAAGTACGAAGGAACATAAGTAAATAAATACCTTAATTTATAGGTAAATAAATAAATAGTAAACCAAAAATAATATAAATAAAAAATTAATGCATATATAAAAAAATAAATCAATTAATTATAATTGAATGAATTATTAAATAGACAAATGTATGAAAAATAAATTTAAACTGTATTAAATAAATGAATCATGAATGAAATAAATAAATAAATAAATAAATAGATAGATAAATAATAAGTAAATAAATTTGGAAAAAATAAATAATGGTGTAAATAAACAAATTAGAATATAAGTATAGTTAAATAAATAAGTTATTAATATTCAGAGAACAATTTACAAGAACGTCGTCAAATCTGTTTTTTTTTTAAAGTTAATTGGTTAACCAAAATATTATTTTCGTATGCACAGCAAATCATAAAAGTATTTTTAAGCTTAAGGATTCTTTCGAAGATCAATTCAACATTTCCTTTTGGATGAAGATCAGATGTAGAGTGATGCCATGGTAGATTGCGCATCATTTTAAGTAGCTCGTTTTGTTACACTTGCAATCTTTGAATAAACGTTTTGGCACAATTCCCCTGAACTGGACAACGATAAAGAAGAATAACTTGGAATATAACTTTGTGGATAATGATTTTATTTTCATTTGAAAATTTCGACTTTCGATTCATGAATGGGTAAAGCATTTTAGTATCAATGTTTATTTTAAGTAATGTTTTTGAAATATGTTCATTGAAAGTCAATTTCTTATCCAATAAATCTCCAAGTATTTAATTGATGATCCCCATTTAAGTTCAGAGCCGTTGATCTTAAGCTAATTATTTCGTGTCAAAAAAAATGGCTTGTATTTATTCCGAATTAACCTTTATTTTCCATTTTTTATAATATTCGCAGAGTATCTCTATCGCTTAGTTAATGTTTTTTTTCAATATTGAGAGAAAATTCATACGAAGAGAATATTGCTGTATCATTAGCAAACATGGCGGTTTTACACTCACTCGGAATCGGAAGTATATATGTTGTACAAGATGGGACTTATAACAGCACCTCGGGATGCACCTGCAGGTGGATAAAATAGATTCGAGGGACAATTATTGACAAAGGTTATTAAACTACGATTTAACAAAAAAATGGTAAATTGAGAAATGTCATTCTATAAATAAGACTATCGGGCCATAGAGCAACGAATGCTTTTTCAATATCCAAGAGAATTGTTCTTGTCGATTTACCGTCATTTCGATTTTTTTATGTGCTTGCAAATTCTTAATACTTGGTGAGACGTATTATGAAAGCGACGGATGCCGAGTTGTTCATTTGGATAAATGTTTTTGTCTTCAATAACTTTGAGCAACTTTTCATTCAGGATTCTTTCAAAAATTTTGATGAAAGGGCTAAGTAAGCTGATTGGTGTATAGGTTGAAACGTGGTGGTTTGTCAGTTTCTAAAATAGGAAAACCCTCCCAAGCAGTCGGAAAATATTGCATTTAAAAACATGCAAACATGATTAAATAGCCGTCGCAAGAGCTTGAAAAGTAACGAGATAAAAAGTTAAAACGAGTGACGTTATTTAAAAGTGGCCGCGTCTTCAAAATAGCGAATTACATTTTCACTTTAAGCCACCTTGACCTCCTCAACCGTTACGAAATTTTGTTTAAACATTCAATTTATGTTTCTAGATGATATCCATCTGATGATGGAAGGTGACATCCGGGAAGGCGCTGTGAGACCTCCATAATAAACGGAAGCAACCCCATCGAGTTGGGTCTCAATTTGATTCTTTTTGATAAGTACCTACTCTGGTTCTAAAAGCTAATGATTAAGTTGATTGACTTTTTCTTTACTATTAGAAAACCTGTCCTACGACAGGCTTGAAGTATAAAGGACAATCGTTATCATTTTTGGTTTGTCAAAATTCACAAATTTCAGTGAATGGACCACATCCTTGTTCACTTATATTTTATTTGACCCTCGAAATTTTTACCAACTTATCATAAATCTCACAGAAAACATTCGACGATGGTCTGAAGTTTTTTTTTGTTGCTCCTCTTTTTCGGGCTTGTTAACTTCCCATCAGGAAGTTCTTGTTAATTATGTATATTTTGTTTCTGCCACAAATATTTTTAAATGAGTTAGAAATAAGTAAACTTATCGTTTTACATGGTAAATACTAAAAAAATAAATAAACAATATTCTTTTAAACATGCATTATTTTTTTTTTAAATAAGAACTAAAATTTTTGAAATAATAATTCATTTAAAAATAAACTAAAAGTATGTTACACTTTAACAGCCAAAGAGAAATGAAGCAGGGGGCAACTTACTTGTATTTATTTTAATTAATAATAATATTTAACTTTTTCATCAACAAAAAATACGGGCTTGCTTTAAAAAAGAACAATTTTTTAGGAGGCTATTTATTGGCTCTGTCACCGAATTATAAGAAATGTCATTTTATCAATCATCTGATTTCATCAGTTTCGAAATGTGAAAAAGTCGAATGACAGCTTTTCTATGGCCTGTCGGGTTTGAACTGCTTGATCGCAATTGCCTCTTCACAATATTTGTTGAATTACATTTTATTTTATTTTTTAGATTTTTGTTAAATGAGGAATGTGTAGTTCCAATCGAAGAAGAATAATCTCGGAGACAGTTTCTTCACACAGATAAATGACAATTGATTTTGATGCTCGGGTAAATGGAAAAACAAATGTATTTGGTTCAATATAAAGGATTCGAATTACCTATGGACTCCTTTAAACATTCAGTCTTTTTCAATTAATGAAAATTAGTGCAACAAAAGCTTAACATATTGAATATTTGGTCTGCATGGTGAGTTTTAAGTGCCATGTTTCATTTTGTAAACATTGAAAAACCGAATGCTTTGCTTCCATTCGTACCAAAAAAAAAATCTCTCCCGAATTGAGTCACGCGATCAAGTCCATCACTCAGCAAGAACACATTTGCCTGCCTCAACTTTAATGTCCGATCGATTGATGTGTCAGTATTGCTGCTACCGCATGCAAAAGAAAAACCCCCAAAGCATTATTTCAGTAATAATTTTCTCATCCTATAACATTAATGCGCTAATGATTTGGCTACCAGACAACCAAACGAAAGTCATGCAGCAAGCAGGAACTTAGCTTCATTTTTTTCCCATCGATATCGGTGCTGGCCACTAATACCACATTCACGCCTGGACAGTGCTCGCGTGAAAGACAACTGGAAACATCCATTCCTCATCTAACGGTGTGCGGTGTGCGCAATGTTGGTTAAAAATAACCCCAAGCGCTACAACTTAAATCATTCATACCGCACATTCGGTTTAGAAGACACGTCGAAACGCTACGCTGCCCAATCACGCGATCTTAGTGAGAATTTAACTTCCGGCTTAGAAAAGTTCCTACTTCAAGTGCAAGAGTTATTGCTTTTGATTAGTCAGAGGTATCATCATATCATGACCAATGACGTATCCATTGAGCATTGATCCCTATGAGATTGCGATTATTTCGATAAACCACTAAATAATAATTTTTTTTTTACTTGAACGGAAAACCCGGGCAGTCGTGTGAAAGAGGGTGGTAGGGATACGAATACGGATACTTAAGAGCCATTGCGGCGGCATTGACTTAACATGGCGTGGCTGAATCGCTGAGCCTGCAAACCTACCTCAGTTCTCTGTTTGTCGTGATCAATTGAGAGCAATTTATTATGAAATGAGGGTGAATTATATATCGACTTTTCCATTATACGGCCTCCTTTGGAACCTGTACGAATATACTGAAGCCGTGGGTTTCTAGTTCTTTCACGTGACTGTAAAAGTTGATGGCGGCGGCGTGTCGTTTAAGTGCGATATTTCTGCTGTTAAACATGGGAATTAAGGTATCCGCGCTGAAAAGTATTTACTGCAGTGTGCAAGCATTGTCGTCTGATTTCGTGCGTTCATGATTCGAACATCTTTTGGACCAGATATACTTCATCGGAACCATTGCACTCTCACTGAAAGTCTACATGCAGTTCCGATGATGCATTTAATTTAAAAATAATGATGGCATGAATCATTGGCATTGGTTAAATTGAATTTAATGCGGCACGTTAATACAATATCAGTTTAAAGTGATTGCTGCTGACCCGAATCGGGGCAGATGATCCATGGATATTTTATTTATTTACCGGGGCTGCATTTAATGGGTAGCACGAGGTTCCTATATCACAAGTTTACGAAGCATAGGTTTGATATGATGAATGGATGCTGAGTGCATAACATGATGAGTTAAAGGTTATGTTTGATGATATGATGTTTTAATGGTAATTGAATGGTTTAGCTTGCAGACAAATGTATTTGTTTGCATGCAGAGTTTTTTTTTTTAACTTAAATTATGCAATAAAAAAAATTCAAAGGCACACAATTAATATATTGATAACATTGACACATAAAAATTGACAAATGAACATAATTTATAGATGCCAGATCTGCACTTTTGGGACCCGACATTGAACTGCGGGCTTTTCCTCACTTTTAATTTACTGTACTGATTGCTGTTTCAATTTCAAAAATATTTCTGACCTCTCCTTTCTTCTTGTGAAACTTTTTCGGTACCTAATGTGTTGATAGGCAACCCATAATGCAAAACGTTTTTCATCAATTCTCAATTGCTGTCAACTCTTCTTTTGTATGGCGGTCCAAAACGAATTTTGTTAATAATGAGGACGTAGTGTTATTTTTCAGCGCAAAATACAGAACACAGGTTGTGGTCTAGAATGAAAACGAAAATATAGCGTATTTGTGACTAAAAAAAAAAAAGAAAAAAAGCGGCAAGTGCGACTCGAACACGAAAGCGAAGTTTGCATACCACCGACCAATTTAATCAGCGGACGGAAGGAGATTTAATTACAACCAAGAGTGGCCTTCCTCTCTTCTTGATTAACTTTAATTAAACCGAGAATGTTGGCGATCTTTTTAGAATAAAAACTATTTTAAATATCAGGGTTGAAATCGATGCCATGTGAAGGGGCAAACAAAACGATGCCAAAACTAAATAAGCAGGCCCCAGTGGATTACGCCAGTTGCAAGGGAAACCACCCAGCGAGCTATCGAGATTGTGAAATCACAAAAGAACTCCAAAAACGACGCGATACACTCAAGAAACCTGACCAGAATTAGGCCCCAAGGTCGAAACGTCACAAGACCGATTATACCAAAACTCCAAAGCCAGTCAAAAGTGTCCGACTTGTAAAGGAATAAATGTAGATGACATAAAACAAAGTCGAAAGACCAAATTCACCTGAGGAGCCGGCATTTGTTTGCTCGAGAACGAAGGCTCAAGTCTCGCCTCTTGAAAACAAAATCAAAGTCGGTTGCAGCAGACCCGGTGCCTTAAATACTCGCCGGAAAACGTTTCTCTAAATGTATCCGATGGCAAAGATTTTTGAAACACCTTTCCAGAAAGTTAAGGCGTGTTCTTCCAAATTTTAAGAGTCGCGAGACATTCGATTACCTCGAAAGCTTAAAAGCAGAAAAGAGCCGAACATTCTCGTTATGAAAAGACGTAAATTCCATTAAAAAAACCTATAACACACTCGGCGCTAATAAGGAAAGCTTACGGGCAAAAGAAGATAAAGAGAAGTGGACCTCTTTATAGAACAAGTTCAAACCGTTTGTCAGACAACCATTGACTGAAGATCCCAACGCCAATACGGGGCCGAACAACTTTATAATGGAAAAGGTATCACTGCCCGAACTTCGACAGACCAAGAAAACTTTTGCTAAAACGAATGCAACGAAAGTTGAAGTAAGGCGATTAAGACCGAATCATCAGTTTGGTTTTAGAATCAAGCTTTCCACAATCGATCAGGTTTGTTTAAAATACCTTGCAAACAAACTTTGCCGTGTTAGATTCGCGACTGAATACTCAGAATTCAAAGAAATTTGCGCCGGTGTTCCACAGGAAAGTGCTCTGGGTCCGATTCTGTTCTCGTTTTATGCAAGAGACATGCCTTCTCAAGATGATGAAACGGTTGTAGCCACGTTCACGGACGACACGGCAGCCCTCGCAATGGATGATACAATCGAATCTTCAAAGCCAAAACTCCAACGAGCTTTAGATAAAATATGTGATTGGAAGAAGACTTGGCCAATCATTTTGAATGATACCAAATCAACACATGTTAATTTAACGTACAGAAATATATATATGATAATATACCTCTATTTATATACTCGGTTCAAATCCCTTATGTAAACGAGGTGAAATATTTCAGACTGACTTTCGACTTAGACGCGAAACTAAAGTGGAAATCACACGTTAAAAAAAATGCATGACGGGCCTAAAATCAGGCTTACTTTTTGACAGATCATATTCATCCTGAAACTCAAGATACGTACATACATGGTATACCTATTTCTACCAAGGTGTGTCTTTTGACACCTAAAAGACTTTATTACACTTTTCACTCATAAAGTCATTTTTCATTTGATAACACTATTTGAATTCTAATTAAAGTTATTGGATCCCTAATTTAATCATAGTAGAAAAGGGAAATCCCTGATTAAAATTTTTTATAGGATGCTGTTTGCAGACAGACATTAGAAAATGTACGAAATCGCAAGCAGGAGGTGTTTTGGGAAAAGGCTTTTTATGTGAACATGGTGTCTTTGATCAAAAATATGTAAACGCATCGTTTTAATGGAATACAAAATGGGGTCCTTCATTTGTTTCCAATACCATGAGCCGTAATTGTTTCAATGAAATTATAAACTGTTTGCGTTTCGATAAAAAAAAATGAGCGAAGCCAACGCTTAGGAGTTGATAAATTTGCTTTGGTATCTAAAGTATGGTATCGACAACAGTCAAAACTGTTATTATCCAAGCAAGAATATCACAGTTGATGAACAATTGTTCCCAACGAAAGACGAAACAAGACAGCCATGCGTTCCATTGGGTGAGTCCGTTGTTTTGAAGCTTATTTTACTATTAACTGGCAGCGGTAGAAGTGCTACTTGCGTAGTTCCCTGTCAATAAAGCTTTTACAGCAGAAAACTTCTTTAGTTGGAACAATACGCCAAAATAGGAGAAAATTTTCAAGAACTGTATAAATTAAAAATAACAAAATGGAATGTTTTTCAGTGCAACTTGAAATAACTTGACTCTAAAAGTTTATAAAAGTAAACCGAACAAAAAAGTTTAAACCAGTTTTTTTCGGTCGATCAAGAAAAGGAATTAACCGTATATCTAAAGGATATCGAAAGGCGCCTGTTTGGCTTTTCACTAGCCGAAAAAAAATGAATAGCCAATAATTTCAACACTGACTGGAGACGATTGGGCACGCAACCTTCTTAAACGGAACACAACAATTTTATTGAGAAAGCCAGAAGCAACATCTTCGACCGCGTCGCTGTCGAAAAATCAACCATGCAAGCTTTGAAGTCAGTGGTGTGGTGATGCTGTGTTTCTCTACCAAATTGCATTCATAGGTTGCAACCTTCGGACTTTACTTTCATAAAGTCCATGAGTTCATATTATGGAAAAGAAGTAAAGCAATGGCTCAGACAATACCCTGGCAGAACAGTTACCCAAAATCAGGAAGGAGAGTTGTTCGGAAAAGAGCTTCCACAATGTCAATCGTGTCAATCTCAATGTCAAAAGTCTCCAAATGTCTCCCCAAAATACCGTTTTGACAAATGACCATGCGAAAACGTCATCAACTTCTTTTCAAAACTTTTCTCCATCTCAAATTGTAGCTGTTCCCAAAGCAACAGAAAAAAAGAGTTTCTAAGCGCTGGGGAAAGACTGCTGTTATCACAAGCTCACCTTACAAAACGCAGCTTGAGGCTGAATCAACCAAATCCAAGCCTCTCACTTCGAAAGCGAGGAGGACTCACCCTCTTGTGTCTTTATTGTGGGTACTTATACTCACAGTCTACAGAAGGATGGGTCTCCTATAGATTCTGTTGTAATTGGGGAATTGTTCTTGCGCTTGAGAGGATGATGTTGAAGATGAATCCAGTCACATTTGCTCTTGCAAGTTTAGCTTTGTGCCATTCATGCCCAACCTTTGTCCATTGTGCCCCAGCACCGGGGTGTAATGGACAAATTCAATCTTTTTTTAAATTAATGTAAAATATTGAATAATTTATTTTTCTTTTCCATATTAAGGTATAAATCTATTTGCTTTTTAATAATATTATTTTGGAGATAATAAAAAATTGTTCTCAGTTATTATTTTAAAAAATCCTAAAGAGGCCCATTATGTCCCGGCTTCCCTTACCCATGGAAAAAAATGATACCTTTGTCAAGAAGATAATCACGGTTAATGCAAAAGTTACAAATTAAACCAATGTAAATAAATAAACATATTTATCTGTTTACTTAAGGAACAAATAAGAAATGGAAAGCAAAAAGCGTCGTAGCCGTTTAAGAGATAGTCCAAAAGTAGCTTTATTGATGTGGCGAAATAATATAAAACAAAACGGATTGAAATTCACTCCTTTGAGAGTCGAATCTAAAATAATTTCTTACGTTTAACTTTTTCAGAAAGTTTGCTTCCATGAGGTTCCCAATTAACAGCGAAATTCCCACAATCCTAAAGTATAATGATGCCACTTTATCGTTTGATAAGTCGAAGATTTATACCAGCAGACTATGTCGATCACTCGAGGGCGTATACTCACCTTAAAAACTTTCTATTCCATTATCGTGGCGGTGTCTATTGTTCCCATCGAGGGGACTAGTGGCGCAGGGCCAATCTCGATGGCTCTCAAATTGGGAATATCTCATCGCACGTATGTGATTGTTTCCATTATAGATGACAGCAATGGCCCAGTAGGCGAGTATGTGTTGTGCGCCAAAAAACCGCGCTGGGAATTCAAAAGCTTATTCCTACTGCCTGATTCGACCAATTGGATACATAATTGCTTTTGCTTCTGGCCAGTACAATAAATTACATCTCATGATACGCTTGTTGCTATTATGGTCCATTATAGTTTGAATTGATTGTCAAAAGTGCGATTAGGTTGGGCATCATATTTTGTTTTCGGGACGTTTTTTTTTTGTTTTATGTTGGGTGATGGTGTGTTATGGTGCAAACGTACAAATTTGTATATATGATTAATGTTGCGAGTAGGTCTTGATGGCTTCGAGGTATGCTTCTGCTGGGAGAATATGAATTATGGTATTAATGGCGTCATGGTGTGCCACTGATTTTTGCATACGGTCTCGATTGGAATTAAATTGGCATATGTGAAGTGTAATGTGTTACTTCCAATGAAATGGCACTCGAAGTTTATAAATAATTAAGTCTTTTTACCGTTCTCGGTTTGCGAGACAATTATCTTACAAATGCACTAATCGGCATTTAGTTTATGTGCTGGATTCAATATCGGGTCAACATTTTTTGTGTCCTTTATGAGTAATAAAGGCGAATGGTGAGGGAATGTAAGTATAAAATTCCAAGCTAAGAAGATGGCTGTGCATCGTAGTTGGTTGTGCGTCTGCTTTTTAGTTGAATTGATTTTAAGTCAAACTTTCGACTGCTCGAGTAAGTCCTGAAATTTTATCCTGCTTTCAAATCTAGTTCAACCCTTATTTGCTGTTTGGATCATACGAATGGCGCTAACACTGAATGAGAATGAATTGTATTGAATTGAAAAATTGAGTGAACAATTCAAAGTGCTGGAGAGCACAGCGTTTAGATGCAATTTCTAAAACAAACACCAAAAACTTCATGGTGAGTAAAGTACAATGGATTTGAAGCTTATGTAAACAAGTCAAATGGCCTCAAATCATCCTTCTCTTAACACTATAACATCGTGTTTGAAGGACTGGAAGATTAAAATAAATGCCTCAAATGTAAGGCCGTCTTTTTTACTAAAAAAATAAAAGCCTGCTTCATTGCGAGCAACAATTTAGTTATTAACTAAAATTTAATGGAGAACCAGGGCAAAATATCCTGGGGCATTCCTTACATTTGGTCTCGATATTCAGGAAATATTGAACAAAGTTAATCTGACAATAAAAACTCTCTATCTACTTATAAATCGTAAATCGCAAATGAGTAACGACAATAAAATTATTTTATACAAAGCAATTTTCCAGGCTGTTCTATTTACGGATCACCAGTATCGGAAAAATGCGCAAATCATTACATTCAAAGACTGCAAAGAATTCAAAACGAGATTTTGAAAATGATTTCAATTTATCGTGGCATTTTTCAACTGAGGAATTGCACTTATTGTCGAATATAGAGAAAGTTTCTTCAAGAATTAGAAAGTGATCTCAAAACAACAACTTTAGTTTTGTCTGACAACATTCTTATGTCAAACTTAGTTGCTCTCGGAAATGATTAAATTTGAAAAGAAACATGTGATATTTATTTAACATTAATTTATTTATTTTGTTATCAAATAACTTATTTTCTTTTTGACATGTTTTTATTCTCACATATTTATTGAGCTATTTATTTATTTATTTTATTAATTTGTTATTTAAATATTTATATTTATATATATTTAGTGTATTCATCTATGTTTTTATTTATATAATTATTTTTTTATGTATTTATTTATTAATTCATTTATTTATTTATATATGTATTAATCTATTTGCAATAGTTTACAATTTCGCTCCTTCTTGTTCTTTTTGTTTCTTAAACATCAAATTTACTCGACAATTAATTTGTTGTATTATTGTTAATTGTTTCTTGTACACTCATATGGCCATACAAATGGTCTGGCAGTATGGAGATGCTTTATGTTTTTTATCCGAGTGCCTTTTAAACAGATAATTCTGAAGCAACCCCCTTCTCACTTGCATAATGAGATATTCTTGTTTTATTGTTTTTATTTATTTTTTTGTTTTCTAATTTTTGTTGAGAAGGTTTTTTTTGTGGCTTTTCCTTTAATGAATCGCAAAATTTAACTGAATATTAGAATTTTTTTTAGTAGAAAGGTAAAAACCATACCTCTTATAGTGTGCAATATATCAAATATCAATGTAAATATTTAATTTATTTATAAGCCTACAATCAAAAATAGAAATTAATCAATTTGAGTTTAGTTTAAATTTGTGCAGGGTTTTCAAAACGGCACTCATTTTCAAGTATTTGAACAATTTTAAATCTAATAACTTGGTGCAGGGAAGGTTTTCTTTGTTCTCTTACCTTTATGGTCGTTGAGGGGAAAACTGTTTGATAGAGAGAAAGAGATAGAGAGTGACCGCGTATCGATCCAGGTTAAAGTTGTATGAAAAAGAATACCTTACACGAGTGAAAAATAGTACGATAAAGTAAGTTTTGATACTGAGCATTTTGACTTTCTCGGATTGAGTTATAAGTAATTTGTGTCCATCTGGCTCTCAAGGATTTTAAACCACCCTTGGCTCAGTAGTAAGTGCGTCTACTGTTGAGCATAAGGATCTGAGTCCAAGACGGGGTAAGAACATCTGGCATATTTTCATGGCCACACCTCTCGCGAGTGACTGACAATCCCTCCGATTAGTACTGTCAAGAAAAAAGCTTCTTGGGCCATTTGGAGGCTGTAGTTTAGTTTCGTGGTGCTAGGCCGTGCCCTTCAAAAGAGCTGTTGCGTAACCAATTTATAATTATTATTTTAATGAGTTGAAAATTTGAATTGTTTGTGTTTTTGGTTTGTATTCCTTACGAAGAATTTTATCCTCTATAAGCGGCCTTGGAAGCAAGTGCTGTTTTTGGTTTCTTGAAAGTTGTGTCATTTTTTTTTTTAATCGGGTAAAATTGGAAAAAAATAAATAAAAATCAAGACCTTCTATAGGAATAAGAATTTGATAGGGGCTGCGAAGAAGTTGAAGACCTGGAACTATTCACAAACAGCGTCCAATCCGATCTATCCCCTTTGACGTACCATTATCAATCTTATCCTATTCATCTTAAAGTTCTCCTATTTAATCCCCCCTTTTAAATAAATTGAAACTTCTGCAAATCGAAAGCCTTCGCGGGTGCGTATTGGGTATCTTGACCATATGTCGTTGCATTTGTTTGAAAAATTATTGCTATTGGACGTGCTGCTTCATGCCGGCTTTAAAAGTCACATTAAACCAATAATACTCTTGAATGATTATCAATGTCTAACGAGAGGTGCCGTGATAAAAGGATAATGGTGATTCGAATGTGCTGAATAATTGAACCATGATGTCCAAAGAACTCCTTAACTCTGTAGATGGTAGTTATACTTATATTATTACTACTGTTTTATATGTCTTCCATCATAGAACATCTTATTTGCCGAGTTTGCAAAAAAAACTTTACCTTTTGTGAGGCCACAAAGTCAAAGCTCATTCGCCTACTAACGCATAAGCACCATCAATTACCCGGTATGATAAAAGAACAACCAATATATCACTTATGCACAAAACGACCAACCACTGTGATTGATTTATAAAACACTCTTGAACAAGACGCACCGCCACCGATTAACTAGACTTAAACCTATCCACTCTGATCATCCAAATGCACATATTCGTATCTCCAACCAGTTACTTCAATTTCGCACTGAGCACGCAATGACTGATCATGTGAATTATTGAAATGCACTTCGACCACGAATGCCATGTTCTGCGTCTTGCTGAGTAATTCTCTAATCCAAGCGTTCGTTGAACGCATATCTTGACGCTGATTGTGTGCCCACTTGTTATTGTAAATTAAAGTTGCTTAGTAATAATCTCAGATGCAGACTCGATGTAGGTTTTTAATTGCAATTGATTTTCGTTTTTATTTTGGAAATGGTAGAAGAATTATTATGTACTGATCTACATGCGAGGAGAATATGTGTGCTATTAAATGTTTACACCTTGTTTCCTGGATTGACTTTATCGCTCACAATGGGCGTTATAAATAAGCCCATTAAGCCGAAACGTGACTCATGCCAATTAATTTCATGGAATCACCATAACAAGAACTCTTAAAAGTACTCGCACAGTTGCGTCGGAATGAAACTTGTGTGGAACAAAAAAGCTGTTTCTGAAATTGTACAATTTGAAACACTATTTTGCATCTCGATGTTGAACGTTTCCATAGCTTGCTTCTGTCAATGTTGAGGGGGTCTGAAGGCTTGTTTCAAAGTTGATTGGGTTCGGTGAAGATTGGCTCAAATATCGCGCACAATGAGACGAAAATAAAACAGCATGTGGAAGGTCCGACCCCCAGTAAGAGTTGAAAACAGAATAAAATTAGAGTTAAATCAAGCCCGCTTTGTTAAAATTGAAAAATAAGAAATGCTGTATTTTTCGAGGATATTTCGATAGTTTAACAGAGTAACATTATTTTTTTCATGAAAATAAATGAGTAATATTGATTCACACGTGTTTTAAATATTTCAACGTAAAAGACAATTGGAATCCTTTAAACAAATAGCTCATGAGCACACTGCAATAAAATCCTGAAAGAAAAAATCTTTTTTACACATTTTAGTTATTTGCGAATTTTAAATTGAAGGGGCAGTGCTTTGTTTTACAGTGTGTCCAAAAAAATCCACTAGATGTTGTTTTGCTTTATCTGTAAAATGAAACGACAAGACAGTGTATTTATTTAAACACCTTAAAAGGAAAAACGTAACATCATGCTTCGTTCTTCATCTGTCTGTCAAGACAATTTTTTCAGGCATGCGTAGAGGTATAAAGTTGAGATTATTTTCAACTCTTTCAAATCTCTTCAGTCAAAAGATACCGGCTGTTAATTCCACAAGGGAATCAAAACCTATAGGCTACTTCCCGTTTACCTCGAATCATGAAATTTGGCAAGAAGCAATGTCATGTAGCACAAGATAGAGGAAAAAAAAACCGAAAATTATTTATTTGTAGTTATATCACAATTTAATTTTTGATTGCAAAATATGTATGCAGTGTTACCAAACCCTTCGTTACTGATGTCCTTTCTTCTTGCCGCATTTTCAATCAATTTTGGCGAGAATTCCGGGCCACAGGTTCCTGCACTCTTGTAAGATGTCCTCTTTGAGATCTTCCATAATCTGCGATGTGTTTTTCCAGACCATATTAATTTCTCAATCTTAAGATGTGTAAAATTTCAAAGCTTGTTGGCGTGTGTTCTGTTTACATCAATTATCAATTCAAAAACGAAGCAAAGTTTGGGTTTTGGCAAAATTGTACAAGTTGAGAATTTTTTAACAAAAGCCTTTCACAGAAGTTATAGGGCACTACGCCCGATATTGTTTTTATTCCCGTATAATCTTATCGCTAATATTTGTTTAATTTAATTTCATAAAGTGCATTCGATAGGAGCCATCACGTATGTAGAGGTAACACCTCTTGGCTTGAAGCCAATAGTATGTTGTTTTACGTTTGAGTCTTATGTTCGTCGAATGGCCCGAAATATAATTGTCGTTATGGGAACAAACAAAATTGTCATTTTTGAAGTAAGCCTAATCATCAAGTCAAGCGAGTTAAATCATTGATCAAAAGTCCGAAGTTGGCTTCAAGTGCTGCACCGGTCGGATCTTTTACAATTTAAGGCCAAAGTTTTTCAAGTCCTTCCACGAAGTGGACGAACATAGGCCGAGCTGCTTTAAAAGATGTCGAATCAATATTATTGTGTCCGTGTGGCCACTCACTTCCACAGAATCGATAGTTTCGTCAGTACGCACAAAATAAGTTCTTGTCTGAAGGTAGAGCAAACTCCCCCGTTCTTGTCTGAAGGTAGAGCATAATCCACCGCAACCTATCCACACATCCTGACTCATGGAAGATTTACAACACCACTTTTCATAATCTGAATCAGATGCAGAATAGATGAACCCTTTCATGATTCTTTTGACTTTGGCAAAAAACACCAAACGTTTTATTAGGAAGAGTTCCGCTATTATTAAGTTAGTGACGTTATGTTGGACAACCTTTCACTACATGTGTTGTTCGGAGACTGGCGCTGAGATAGGCATTGACACCCACATGCAAGTACATGGGAGCAATAAGTTTTATTTGTTTTGTCCATAACATACAATTGGCTTGAAATAAGACTTATAACTAAGGTTGCGTATTGTCGGCTCAACAAAAAGGAATTTACTTTACAATTCCTTTTGAAATTCCTTACTATTAAAAATATTATAATCGTGTACAAATATTATCACAGATATTTATCTTTTCCAACTCTAATTGAAGAAAAGGCTACATGAAAAACCTTCGCAAATGTAAAAATGGTGAGGTCAGAGAGAAATGCATTTGGTTTGCAATCTAAGAGAAAAAATAAATAAAATTTATATGTAAATAATAAAGGGATAAACATTTAACTAATTTAACACAAAAATAGACAAGAACTTCCTGATGGGAAGTTAATAAATAAATAAATAAACAAATTAATAAATAAATAAGTAAATAAATAGATAAATAAATAAGTTAATAAATAAATAAATGAGTTAGTAATGAATAAATATATAATTTTATGAATAAGTGATTAAAGAAATAAATACATAAATAAATTAAAAAGTAAATAAATAATTGAATAAATAGCTTAATAAATAATTAAACGAATTTTAAAATAAATTATTAAATTTATAAAGTAAGTAATAATTAAAAGAAAGATCAGGTAACACAGATAAAGGGGTTTTTAAATAAATAATATAAATGCATAGGGATGCTAGATTGGAGACAAGTACGTTATCTGATATGCTACATCGTGTGTAGTAGCGGTCAGACAATTTATTTATTCTTGTATGTACAGTTAAACTCGTTTAATATCACATCATGTATGCAATGAAATAATGTGACCTAAAGCGGGTTGTGACTTTATCCGTTCTGGCACAAAAAACGTCAAAAACAATATATAAAGACGAAATCTGAAGTTATTTCAGGCGTTTTATTGTACACCGAAATAAAGAATAATAGAATGTACACATATATATACAATCAGCTCAAAAAACAACAGAAGAGAATCAAAATCCAAAAGTACATACAAACGTACATACAAACATCTTACAATTACAATTTTGCAAAAAAAAGTTACACTTTTGCGTAATAGTCGCTGATTTTCTTTTGTATAGCGTTTGAAAAAATTATATTTACAAATTTCTCTTCTATCTTATCAATAAGATCGGTTTCTTCATTTTTTATTTCGAGGAAAGTTTTTAAAGTAGAAATAGCAACAGCTATTTCTGTGCGAGATGGAGTCGGTTGATGCACAGCTTCAAAGTCTTCGTTGTTACTGCTATCTAAGGGGTCGCAAGAATATTGAGACACTTCTTGCTAAATCTCTTCATTTGTAAGCTCTCCATAGTAGCTTATGTTGAGATCACAGTCCGCAAACTGCTCAAATTCCTCACTTGAGATTGGGAGTTGAATAATCTCCTCTGGTTCACTTTGTGGAGTTGAAGTTTTATCAAAACCAGCTTTAATAAAACAATTCCTTATAGTTGTAGGGGTTACAAGCCACCAGGAGCGTTTGGACGTGCTTAGGGCCTCTAATAAAGTTATCTAGTTTTAAAATTAAAAAGCGCTTATAAATTTGAAATAATAACTAAGGAAGAAATACTTACTGATTTTGAAAAAACGCGCATTGTTTGACCCTTTTCCAAAGACAACAGCTGTCGTCGTACAATGATTTGCCTGTAATAGACTTTGAAGCATGTTATAATGCCCTGATCTAGCGGTTGAATGATGGAAGTGGCATTTGGAGGCAAAAAACAAAATTTGATATTGTTCAACTTTTTTCCATCGAGTAGTTTGTGGCGTTATCGGCAAACAAAATAATATTTCGATTGTCTTTTTGTAATGATTTGTCCAGTTCGATCAGAATTTCAGTCCATATAAGACTGGTCATCCAGGCTTTTTTATTTGCGAAATATTTTATTGGCACATTTTTGCCACGGAAAGAGTGAGGTTGCTTTGCCCTGCCTATGGCATTTATTTTTTTCTCGGAGCCATTCATGTTAGTCAAAAAAAGAAGAGTTATTCGCTCCTTTTGGCTTTTGTGACCAGTTGGATGGTCTCCCCTAAATGCCATAGTACCACTTGGAAATGCACGATAGTACAAACCGCTTTCGTCCGCATTAAATATATTTTTTGGATCGTAATCTTTCAAAAGTGTTGGTAGCGTATTCTGCTTCCAATCGTTTGCCGTGAACTCATCAGCATTTCCTCTTTCGCCCTGAATCTTCTGGAAATGTATGTTGTTCCTTGCTTTTCAACGAGTAAGCCACCCATTGCTTGGTTCAAAGTTCCCAACATTTTATTGCTTGTTCCTTCAACATTGGGCCATTCAATATCGCATTTTTTGCCCTCATCTCGCGGAACCAAATAATCATAGCATCGAAATTGAAACAAAAACTTCACATTTCTTACCTTTGCGCATTCGTTTTCGTTTTATGTTTCCATTTTCATTGGTCATTTCTCGGAAATATTTTTCTTTTTGTACAATTTTTGCTATTGTTGAAACATCACATTTAAATTGAATGGCGATTTCCTTTCTTGTTTTCCCATTTTTCAAATGTTCTAGGATTTCAATTTTCTGTTTTATAGAGATATATAGAGATAATAGATCTTCCCTCTTTTTAACCATTGCACTCATTTTTAAACTTTTTTCTCTTTAAGTAATTAAATTAACATGGGAATCAGTTGGGTGTCACAACACATATGGTATCCGAGAAAACAAAAGTAAGTGTCGGTTGAACTTCAAATAAGCTCAACACACACAAAGATATGCGGAGGGAATTTGCGTTTGTCCAATATTCTCTCTCGAACATGTGTGGATGTGACTATAAGCGGATAAAAATGAGCGGAATCGTTTTTTTTAGAATGTTTTTTTTGTGATTTTAAATAGTTTGTGCCAATAACCGATGTGCCCATAAAAGGTTTTTTTTAGTACAAACTATGAAAAAAGCAACTGGCTGGATATAATTTTGACTTAAAGCGGCTTGTTCTAATAAGCGATGTGATTATATACGGGTTTGACTGTACTTTTTGAATATTACATGTAGAATGCAATTCGTCTGTTGAAAAGTATCTTGACAAGTCCAACATTATTTTAAGAACCTTATTTGGAATTCTTTGGAGTCTTGAAATGTAAAAATAGTGAAAAATATATAAAAACATATTACATGGAATTACCCTCTGTAATCTCGGTTGTCTGCTTTTTCGTAGAATTCTGTCTCCTCACAATTGATCACGTCATCGAATCTTTGGACGATGATCAACCGTGGGCTAATTGAGATCTTAAATCTCCGCATTCGGTTAGTTTTGGAGTCCTGGTATGATTTTTCGGTTTAGTTGTAACATGTGCCTCTCTATTGGGACTATCCTTGCGTTTTTGTATAACATGGTGTTAGGGTAATATTTCCGTGTATTTGGGTGTCGCCGCAATCCTGTGCACGAACGAAGTATTATTCTCTCAAATTTTGAGATCTTTCGCATTGCGATTGGAGAGATAGTGAACCAAACTGAGCAACCATATGTTTTAACTGGCCTGAAGAGTTGCTTGTAAACTAGTAGTTTCGTGCTTTTGGTAATTGGCTTTCTTCAATATTTTGCAAACTTGGTTGAACTTCAAGCACTCGATGAAACTTATTCCCAAAGGCTTGGTTATTGGAGCAAGCGCAATGATTGTGCCGTCTGGGAGGGTGATCTGAATGTTCTGACAACGGGTCACAAATTTGCGTCTTCCTCTCGCTGCTGTTGTCGGTATCCTCAAACATACGAGCTCGATTTTGCAATTTTTAAGTCCCCATTTATGGTAGTTTTCTCAAAGTTGTGTTACATGGTCTTGTACTTTTTGAGTTGCAGTCTCGGGAAAAAGCGATGTAGCGTATGTAACTGAGTAATCTGCATATAACAGCAGATGATGAAAAGTATTGGCGATATTTTACCTCCCTGTTGGACTCCTCCTTCCAGTGGTCTCATTGATCTGCTTTCTTCGAAAAATAGAAAGTATTTGTTTCAGCAGAACTCATTCCAATATTTTTCCCACACATTCATCTTCTTTTGCACTGAAACAATTCAAGCTGTTTTCCATTGTTAATACAGTTGTTAAAGATAATAACGAGAAGAAGTATTGTAATATTCGACAACTCTTTTAAAAAAAAAGTTGGAAATGCGATCTGGTCCCGAGGGTTTTTTTTTGAATTCCCACTCAAAATTATCCCCTCTATTTTTGCTGCATTCGTAAGAACGTCACTGTTGTTCGGATATGTTGCCGGATTTTCGTTGGTGGGAGCTACAAGTAGATGAGGGCATCGAATTGGCTGCTATGACAGAGTCTCTATGTCGTGTACTGCATAAATCAATCGAATAATAAAGAACATTCGTACTTTTCTCGTGGCCCTAAACAATCTCAAACAAAATATTTTTACTCTTTTTAGTGTTCGTCTTTAACGTCTTTTAATGTTGTTCCAATGAAGTCACTCATTTAAAAATTATTCCTCCTGATGATCCTTGCAATTTAGACTAATTGATTTTTCACTGAAAAATCAATATAAAAAAGGTGAGTTTATTTTACTGGCTCCACTGACTTACATACATTCTGTCTTGCAAAGGTGTAAACTATAATCATAGCCCACCGATAAAACAAACTTCACAACAAATAATTGCTTCGCTATAAATGGATCAAAACGCTATGACTTCAATGCAGAAGGTTGAACACGCGATAGTCACATCACCATCCCAAGCCAAATCAGGGCTAGGCATTGGATCCGCAACCCAAATCTGGCGCAAAACGAATACGTAATTGAAAATATCCATAAACACAATCAAATCAACTGCCAAGATGCATAAACGATAAATATGAATCGGGCCACGGCAAATGGTTAACATCCACGCACTTTTTCGCTTCTGGCGGCGGAAAAGACGCACGTAAGAGTTCCCATGCAATTTTTCTCCCACTTTAATCTGGATGTATGAGGCGTCAGCAGAGCAACAGTAGCTGCAGGAACTCACACTGTAATGCATCATCAGTACCATCATCATCACCGGCATCGTCGACTGCATCCCTTGGGCCACTTATTTTTTTTGTTCCGCGGATCCCGTACCTTTTGAATTTCAATGATAATGATGATGACGCTGATGATGGGTGTATGACCATGCGTTTAACATCAAAGAGAAGAGGCAAACCTTACAAAAATGAAAATGAAAAAAAAAATCTATGCACCAACTTCGAGAGATTGGTGGCGCTCAGGTGTGCTCATAGCTCCTTTTAATCCTCTACCCCCTTGTAACAATGATGCTCGAGCACCATCACCATCACCAGGCAGATACCTGCGCCAGGTCCGATATGACGATGAATGTTTGATCATTGTAATTTATTTGTCGTATTACGTGTAAACATTGCCCAAGTCGATTGATCTGTCCACATCCTGCTGGCTGTCCCCCCAGTCTGGTTATTTTCGTCTGCAGAGGAGCAGCTTACGTACTTATACGTTGCGGTGCGATTTCATTATATGAATGACTACGTGTCGAAAATTGGACAGTAAAAGACGTTTTAGCTTGAGTTATTGGTCCTAGTGCGAGCGGTGGGCTTGGGAAAATTTCCATATTGGAAAAAGATCCATGCGAATCGTAGCTCTGCGCAGCGCTGGACTCGACTGTTATGAAATATTGTGGGCAGGGGTAATGAATTATAGATAATGTGCGAAAGAGAGAGTGTTTTATGCACGTCATCGAGTCGCGCACGCGCTTTTATTATCCTTGATTTAGATACTATGATTTAATGGAATTATTGACACTGGTAAATTGTGCCGTGTGAGCCAGGATCGAGATAAGAATCAACAGCTCGCAAGTCTGTTTAGTTGAATTGAAGGATAGTGATCAATGTTCGTAATTGAAATGATGTATCGATAGCGGTGGTATTGTGAGAAATAAATTCTGAATGTGCGTTTTTACTAACTGTGCTTTGAGGGATATTTGAAAGAAACTGGGCCGATTTAATGATGGTGGGCATTATCGAACCTTGGTTTCAACCCAACATAAGCAACGATGAAAGCCCTTGCGGATGAAAGCTTTTTAATGCAGACAGAGAAGGTCGGGTAGGAGGAGCGATTCAAAGACTCCCCTAAATCTCATGTTTGCGAACGATCTCTTCTATACAGTCCCGGTGCCTGGCCACTCAAAACACGAACTTCTCGTTTTTATTTTGGATTTTAAAAACAAACAAAAGATACTTAGAAGATCTTCCGTGATTAGAAAAGTATAATAACGAAAGTATAAATCATTTTGGCAACGATTTTATGAATTTGCATTTTTAACAAGCTACTGCGTTTTGTTGTGTCCCTGATGTTCTCGATTATCACCGTTTTGTTGTTGATATTTCCTAGAGCTGTAATAGCGGGGAACGAAGCAGCAGACACGACTGCAAAAACTGCACTAAACTCAACTCAACTCAACTTTACGTGCCTAATAATCAAGATCTTAAAAGATGTATATTCCAGGATTTTCAGATAAAAAGATTCGCAAAATGGAAAAATTACTCTACAGACGAAGCAGCACTATATTCAGCTAACATCTCGCCAAAAATTTTAAGAAAAAATTCTAACACACAATCACATTTTGACAAAAAGCCAACAACCGTTCTGCAGCTTCTGTCGGATAAGCACTTGCTTATCAATTAAACACCTGATTCTTGAATACCAACAAATTAACTCAACCACGAGACAACTGTATGGAAGGAACAATCTATGGGATCTTTTGAAAATTCCTTCAGAACCGAATATAAGAAATTTATTTAAAATAGCTTCAACTCTGTGTTTTCTTGACAGTATCCAATAAGTTTGTTTTTTTTTACCTTTCTCGGTTTTTAACAAATCTAGAAAACTAGCCAAAGGCCCATGTAGCTAGTGCTATTGAAATCAATAAAATTTTAATAGTATAAATAATAATAAAAAAAAAATTTAAACCGATTATTATCCTTTCTGTATTTACTTTTTTTTATTATCATAGCAATGGTGTTCTGAAGTCATTTTAATATTCTTTAAATGATAACATTTACATTTTATGCAATTATGTTTTTTGTTTAATTATAATATATCTTAAATTCAAACCAAGACATATTATATTTAGGCTAACAATAATATATATTAGCTATGAATAAGTAAATTATTAAAAGTTGCTAATTGTTAAATATATTTTTACTGTATTGTTTAACATAAGAGATGAGGAATTTTAGTTTTAAGAAATGTGAGACTCAGAAACTTGGGGAAAATATTTTCGGAAAAACTTTGTCACAGCAGCTTTTTGAACAAATACAACAAGCGTTTCCAATTGGTATGGGAAAATCTAAGAAGGATGCTGTGATGCAGTCAGATGCATGCAATACGTGCATTGATGCACATTTTGTGTGTCGTTAAGAACGATTCACCAAGTCCTTGTTCCTTCGCATATTTTTTTCAGAAACATATCTATCTTTGTTGTGAGCTACGGAAGGCCACGGAGGCATCTTTGGTGTAGGTCAGGAGGACGGCGGCACGCTTGTGGTTGCTCGGCTGAGCTCGTCGGACGAGGTGGTCCTTGTCCTCCTGTCCATACATCTCCTGCTCAATAGTAAAGAAAAGGTCGTGCCAAAGAGAGGGAGGAAGAGAGAGAAGAGAGAAAGATCATAGAGCGAAAGCGGAAAAAGGAGGTGTTCAGGATTACCTTCTGAACATACCCTAGCTATCCTTAAACTACCCCTTAGCTAAACTATAAACAAAAATGATGAAACTACTCTAATCCTAATCTACCTTAAATCTATTCTAACTACTTAACTAACTAGCCTAGCTACCCTAAATAACCTAAAGAAATTATAAACTTAAGCTATACCTTAACTAACTCAATACTACCTACGGAGTCCTAGCTAAGTTGATCCCTACCCCTCCACTACAGAGCCGGCGTCCAGGGTCGCACCGTCCCATGGATCAGCCACTAGATGGTGTTTCCGGCTTGGCCTATGCTATCTCCCTGGCCATAGATTTCGGGGGATAGCTCTTAAGCGATTTGGCGGACACAGTCCAACAGATTGTCGTCCCGGTCCACGTCTTTGTCCTGCAGAAATTTCCTATCATATCCCATCGCTCTGAATGGACGGCCTTCCCATCGATGCATACACAAACACCTTCACTAGAACCCAATTCACTTGCACATCATGTTCTAAGTCCTCGTTGACTTGGAATTATTTAACAAAAAAAGGAACACGACTTAAGTGGATAAATGCAAATCGAATTACTATTTATTCCACTCAAAAGTGAACTTAATTAATAAAAAAATGGGTGCGAGTAGGCCTGCCCATACCATGAACTTCCCATCTCAAGATATAAAAAACAAATGTAGGTGCTATTTTATTTGCCTCCACCATCAAATTTAATTTGGGTTATGAAAACATAATTCATTCCCAAGACAAATGCATGGCAAAAAAAAAGATACATATTTAATTTAAGCTGCCCCGAACGAATATGTATATATTATGTTATCATTTAAAAAAAGATTTTTGAATTTAACATAAATACATATAATATACTTTTCTCTCGAAACAACCTAAGGCGCCTTCATCTGTTTTTATAAGTGTACATGCCCCTGCACCGTGTAGAGCGACACTTTAGTTCTTCGAGAGAAGACTTTATTCAATTGTTTTGTTAGTCCAAAGAAACAGCGATTAGCAAGAGTGTTCTTCGTTTGATCTCAGCGCTAGTTTTAGCGGAGCCTAGGTCGACAAAGCCCCATTTAGGTGTGCTTTCTTGATGCAAACGTATGCTTCTTTGTGCACCCCGTATACAGCCAAACTCATATTTGCCGTTTCTGTCTGAACACTCATAAACGCACTGTTGACATCAAGCTGCGTTCTCCGATTACCTACAGACCTTTAAAAGATAGTGCCTCTGGTGTTGAAGCGACACTTTTGGACTATTTCTCCAAGTACGGTGTTAAAAAAACGGACTACAACGCATCACCTTGTCTAAAACCTTGTTTGACATCAAGTGGGTCGGTGATGTCTTTGCCGAACTTAATGTAGCAGGTTGAGATTTCCATCGTCATCCTGCTTAAAAGGACGAGCTTGGCATAGATGCCAAACCTAGATATGGCTCGTGGATGCTGTCAAAGACAACCTTGATATTGATGAAATTTTGTGGGTGCCGATTTGGAGCTTCTTGGTTTTTTCCAAGATCTGTCGTAATGATAACATTTGGTCTATGTTGGACAATACTGGTCTAAAGCTACACTGATATGGACATATCACGCTATTGACGAACTGTTTCAGACGTTCACATAATACGGAAGCAAGGATGTTAAAGTTTCTTCAAGATTCGGGCATGCTTTATTCTGGTCATATGGTATGTCGCAGATAAGTTAATCAAAACGTCGCATTGTGACTTTTTTAGACTTAAGCCGTTGCTGGCCTGCGTCATCTTATCGAATGGCTCAGGCTGCTTTACATCGAAATTTGATTCATCATCGCCGTTATCTAGTCTGCAGAAGTGACTCCTCCATATGGTTCCATTGCAATACCTACAATTCTACTGTGATGTTATATTTTTAACTTTGCGTTTGTGAGTGAGTTTGTTATTAAGAGATCATTATTTTTCATGTTGGTAGAACTTTCTAAACTAGGATTCACTCTTCCGGGAACGTGAATCAAGAAAAAAAGCAAAAAAAGGCACATCCAAATTAATCATACAGTTTAGTCTGTAAGTTAGTTTTTATCTTTTTTAACTAACTAAATTTAGTCAATTGGCTAAATAAACATAATATTGATTAATCTTTTGGAATTAAGGTAAAATTCAAACCACCCTGTGGAATTTAACCAAAAGCTTTTCAGGTGATCTTTATGCACACGCGCTTCGAATGAAAACAACTTGGCTTCGATAGCTTGATTTGTTCTCGAGTTAGGCTGTACGAAAGAATCCAAACAGACGTACGTACACAGACATCTTTCTAAAAATAATGGAATCCGACTACTGGGACCGCCAAACTTGGAGAAATGTAAAAATTTTGAATTTCGAAAATCGAACCGATTACAAGAACTTCCTGATAGGAAGGGCAGCTCCTTGTTGCAGTAATCTTTTTATTTACAGACTTTTCGTTTATTCAAGCCGGAAAAGTTTGATCTTGTTGAATGTTTGTTTCTGTTTCAAAATTTTGGGTCAAAAATAAGACAACCGGTCTTGATTGGTTGTTAACACTTTTAAAGTATTTCTCTCAAATACCTAAGACATAATTGATATCACCATTTTAGGGCAATTAACACCAATTTAGAAAATTGCGGAAGGCAATGGTTACGATGGCAGTTTCTTTCCTTTTTCCCGCTCAAGAAGCAAGCCAAGGATACAATTTTGAGAGACTTAAAAGCAATTTGTTTTATATCGATTATGACGATTATGATAACTTTTATATCACCATCATATTTGACGTATGTTTAAGGCTCATTTTTTCAAACCACTTTCTCCTGGCTCAGCGAACCCTAGAATACAACTGAATATAATGGGACAGCTTGCGGGTGTGTCCTCCATTTCTTAGCTGTCATCGGTTTAGTTTCTATAGCGGCTTACAAACGAAGTAATTCGACAATGATTAAATTAAATCACTATGCACGCTGCTTTCCCCCATACCGCAGCTCAAAACCATGAGCCTTGTAATTAAACTTGTTGCAGTATAAAACACTGGCACCCGTCAGCCGACCTACCCAGATCAGCCTCTATCCCATCGATAAGTTACTTTACGTTTAATCTGATAGGTGATGGACCCCATTCAACGTTTATTGGTTTGTAAATAAATCCGAAAAGAATATAAGGATTGGGGTTGGTATCGATACCGAAACAAACCTTATATATGGCTAAGTTGCACGCGTTCCATTGCACTACCGACATCGCTTGCCGCTTGCGATTGGCAACTCTTTCGGTCAGACCATAAAGAAAATTATGTGTGCGGTCAGATGACCTACGACCTTTTTAGTTTGTAGTCGACTGTACAACACAGATGCACAGCTAGAGAGCATCATCATCATAAAGGCGCCCATAACTCCGTTCGTATGGCATAGCTGCAGTTGCTTAAGCCGAGTTGCATTGGTTTATTGTGCAATCCTTCGGGCGCGCACAAGGTGTACGCGCATATTCCTCCCCGCTCCTATGTTTGCTAAATAACGCGCCAAGATTAATTTTCATTTGATAATGTGCGCTTAAATTAAATGGATTTTTGATTATTTTACACACCCAGAACGAAGCACTATGCTCGCCGTACTTGCTCGTGCACACGCATGCGCACTAAATTTAAATGATTTTTCTTGAAGCTGTCAATGGGATAAATTAGAAGCTTTCGATTTAGAGCGTCGTTAAACGGGTTTACCATTTATTTGGACGCGGGACGCATTAAGGCTGTTTTTCATGGACCCTAATCATGTGTCGTTTAATTGGATTTTACGATCAGGGTTGTTGGTTGTTTTGCATTTCAATGTTATCTGGGGTAATTTTTTTTTTGGAACCTAATGACATAGTTTTTGTGTTAATGTGTTCGAATTGGATAAGATCATTAAATTCGGCACTAGAAAAGGCCATTTCGGCTGATGGATCGTGATTCTGATTAGACTAATGTGATCTCATTTCGTTGATGTTTTATGGGAAAATAAAAAAGATTTGCATACAATCTAACTTTCCGCTTCTACCGGTTTTAGTATTTTTGCTATCATACTCGAATGAGAGAATATAGCTTGTTGGTTGACTGATTCAGATCTGAAGTGAGATTCATATGTTCTTGTAATTTTTCCTTACAAAATATGCTCAACTCAATAACTCAGCCTTGTATTTAGCGAAAATTTACGACGTCATACTATTGATCATACTTGCCTCACCTACTAACCTTAAGTGACAATCATCCAAATGTATACACAAAGAAGCAACCACTAACAAATTTGTGTGTTGAATTTCCGGAGATATTAGCAAAATTCAAAAACCAATTATCAATTCGTAATGGCTTAAGCTCGCACCGTGCTACACAGTGCCACTTTTAAGAATATTTATGAAATTTTTAACTTCCCATCAGGAAGTTCTTGTAATCGGTCCGATTTTCGAAATTCAAAATTTTTACATTTCTCCACGTTTCGCGATCCCAGTAGTGGATTCCATTATTTTTAGAAAGATGTCTGTGTGTGTGTATGTGTGTATGTTTGTGCGGATTTTTCCTACAGCCTAACTCAAGAACAAATCAATCTTTCGAATTGGTTTCATTCGAAGCGTGTGTGCATAAGGATCACCGGAAAAGCTTTGGGTTCAATTCCACAGGGCGGTTTGAATTTTATGACGAAAAAACTGTCAAAAAAAGGGACATTTTCACTTCTTCAATTAAAACCAATTTAGTTTTCCAATAAAAAAAGTTCAAAATTAATTAAATTTGTAGTTTACAGCTACCTTATCAGATAAGAAAATATGCATAAATATCTACACTGCCGTTCATAAGTTTCCGGACAAATTCATATAAAATTTTATTTTTGTTCAATTTCAATGCAAAAAGTTTCGTCAATATTATGTTTATTTAGCCCATTGACTAAACTAAGTAAGTTACTAACTACAGAGACTACCAAAAAGACTAAAACAGTATTTAGTTTAGGCCATTTCATACATTGATGTGCCCCTTTTTCTATTTCCTGATCCAAATTTCCACGGAAGTTCTTGGAAAACTGTTTCAGAAATGTGAATTCTGTAAGCCTTTCCCATTTTTCATGAATCAGAATGACGTCTGCAACACTGACACTTGAAAACATCCTTAGAAAATTATGGAGTTACAAGTTACAAAGCGTCAAGAGAAAGCTAAATGACATAGTTAAATCACATGGATAAAACTGCATTACTCGTATAATATAGAGCGTTACAAGGAAGATCATAACATCTGATTAAGTTTGTTTTTCACTGCTGTGGTTTCTTATCATGAACCCAATCCTAGAGGTCTTTCCAAAAAATGATACAGAGACAAACAATCTCTGGAGATCGGCCATGGAAACAACTATCAAAATCTGCAAAGAAAACTGGACCAGAAGAAAAAGATCCTATGCTGAGCAGTTCCCAGCTCGGAAAGAAGAGGCGGTCGACATCTTTGGACTGAGAGACTGAGAGTATTCCGAGCAATGCTAAATATCTTCCAAAGGAAATTTGATTGATAAAAAATAGTTTCGAAAATACACGAAGTTGGGAAAAGCGACCTTTCACAATGTTTATATCGAAACAATTTAAATTCTGCTAACAAAAAAAAAAGCAAAGCCTGGTTACAAATTTCCCTTTGCTCATTTCAAAACAACTTTTTAAAAATCTTTTTCCTATAATAGCATTAGTTGTAGTAATGATTTTTAAGTGGCGTTTCAGTGATAACTCAGCACACTCAGAAAGGGAAAGTTTGCAAAGAATCAACCGAATCAGACAATTTTCATGCTCGAAATTTAGTTTGTGTCACTATTTAACTGGTCCTCAAACTTTGAAAATATGTATCCCTATAAACAAAAAACAAATGTAATACTTTTGAAACTAAGCTACATAACATTTGTTAATTCTGGCTGTCTGATTTAAAACACTTTATTGAAGAAGTTGAAAAACAACTGCCAAAAGCGAATACAAATTCAACTTCCGATGTTAAGGTTGTTGTAATTTTTATGTTTATGTTTATGTTTTTTGTAGCGAAAATATTTACATTTTTGATACTTAATTATATTGCACATATATCACAACATTTATCAGTAGATTGAAATGAAATCGATTTTCGCAACTCTAAATTTGAAACATCAAACCTTGAGTTGGATACGTATGTATGTACTATATATTTATTTCGTACAATAATTACAATTTTATAGGTCTTCTACCGCACAATTTATTTATAAAAAAGAGATACAGTAATAAAGCATATCTTTAAACTGAAAAAATTTAATACAATAAGTTACAAAAAACAAAAGGGTGTATGAGTCATATGCTAGAGGGAAAGTACGAGTAAAACCCTGCATTTAAAGAAAAAAAAATATATATATATCGCAATAGTATTATACTAAGTATCACAGATCAGAAATAAAAAAAAAAAAAATAATAATAATAATAATAATATAAATAACTATAAATAAATAAATAATTACATAAATAAATAAATAAATCAATAAATAAATAAATAAATAAATTAATTAATAAATAAATAAATAAATAAATAAATAAATAAATAAATAATATAAATAAATAAATAAATAGAAAAATAAATATATAAGTGAGTAAATCAATTAAATCAATAAATAAAGGGATATATAAATAAATAAATAAATTGACAAATAAGGATATGTGTATGCACATAGATAACTTTTTACAAAAACAAGAAAAAAAAAGAAAAAAAAATATTAAGTTACATATGCGTCAATAGTTAACTGCATTAAGTTGATTAATTAGGGGGTTTTCGGAAAAACCACTTCTTATAAGAAACTTTTCGTTGAGTTTCTGTACTCTATTAGAGATCAATTTAACATTGGCTATCTTATGCAACTCTTTCGTGGAATAATACCAAGGAAGATTAAGCATCATTTTTAGTAACTTACTTTGCGTTACTTGTAACTTCTTCATATAACATTTAGCACAATTAAACCATACTGGACAGCCATACAAAAGAATTGCTTGAAATATTACCTTGAAGATTATCAGTTAGATACGTTTAAAAAAAGGGTAAAAATTATTTGAAATTATGTAAAGTAAATTCTGCAGTAATACTTAAAATCTAATATTCTTTTTGTAGAAATGTAACTCAATCAGAAAAAAAGTATTCCCAAATTGAAATATGTTAATCTATCAATGTTAAATACGCAATTCGTATTTTAAATGATCCAAAAATACGAATACATATACGAGTATATGGTATTCCTCAAAGGCAGCTAAAATGCTTTTGATTAGGGAATGAATGATGTTTTCAAAACCCGAGTTGAATTTCAACGTGGCGGCTAATAAAATAGCACCTATTTCTTTTGTATCTTGAGATGGGAAGTTCATGGTATGGGCAGGCCTACTCGCACCCAAACCAATTTCCTTTTTTGTAAATTCGAAACAGTCAAAAAAAGTGATGCAAAAATTGTTTTTTTTTCCAGGCAGTCGCCATTTTGTGAAAAAAAATCTTTCCAATTTTTTAATAGTTCCAGACATTGCCACATTATTCTAGATTAATAATCTTTTTTGTTTAGGTTTTAGATTGCTAGGAGGCTTGAAGTCGTGGGTATGGTTACGCGCCAATTTTTTCATCAACTGCTAATTTTTGAAATTTGATTTATTTCTATATTCTTGTTATATTAATAAATAACTTATAAAAAAATGGATCCTAAAAATTTTAATTGCCTTTTTTATGACACTTCAAAAATTACATGACATTCATATTTGAGAGTATCATCTACGACGCTATGCTCTTCCACTTCAAATCCATCATATCTCCTAACCAATATGGATTTCTCAGAGGAAGATCCACAACCACTGTCTTAGTAGAATTTGTCTCCCGAACTCTATGCGCCTTAAAGGAAGGTAATGAAGTTGATGTTGTCGCCACCGACTTCAGCAAAGCCTTTGACAAAATATCGCACAGAATAATTATTCTCAAGCTCAAAGCTCTCGGCTTCCCCATAAGGTTTATTGACTGGATTAAGTCCTACCTAGATAACCGTCAATACGTTGTTCTTTTCAGATCCTCCAAATCCAAACCATTCTCGGCTACCTCAGGAGTCGCTCAAGGGAGCCATATTGGACCCATTATTTTCATTCTTACTATTTATGATGTCGACCTCATTATCCAAAACTCATACATATTTATTTACGCCGACGACATTAAATTATATACGCCCATATCGTCACCCGCTGACCACCACCTTCTCCAAGATGATCTGAATAGGTTTTCGATTTGGTGCCAAAAAAACTTCCTAGATCTAAACATTAGTAAATGCCAAGCTATCACTTACACACGAAAATGTCTACCACAGCCTTCCAGGACCTACCTCATCTTGAATCAACCTGTTCCGTTAGTCTCTTCTCTCCGCGATCTGGGTGTTATCTGTGATAGAGAACTCAACTTTCGCACACACATGGACTCCATCATCAGTCGGGCTAATTCCGCCCTTGGCTACGTTAAGCGATGGTCCAAAGAGTTCTCTAATCCCTACGTCACGAAAGCCCTTTACATTACTTTCGTTAGACCTTTACTTGAATATGCTTCCTAAGTCTGGTCCCCTTTCTATGAAACCCATATCCACCGAATCGAGGCTGTTCAGCGCCGTTTTCTTCGCTTCGCACTTCAAGGTCTCCAATGGACAGACGGCTTAAACCTTCCACCATATACACATCGCTTGCAACTCATCAACCTACAGTCCCTGGAGCAACGCCGTGACATTGCCGACATCGTCTTCATTCACCAACTCTTATCCGGTTTGATTGACTGTCCCACGCTGCTCCAATCTATCTCTTTATTTACCAACCCACGTAACCTCAGATCAGTCCAACTCTTGCGCCTTGACCCACACCGCACCAATTACGGTTCTCATGAACCTATGTCTCGAATGTTGCGAAAGGCCAATGCCACGCAGGACATTTTTAATTTCCATCTCAACAGATCCACCCTTAAAAATATCCTTTCCTTTCACCTCTCTCATTCCCCAAATACCTAGTTATAAGTTAGAATTAAGCATCGCTTGTAATAAGCTGAGTCCGGGGCATGCCCCCGGGCACTAAATAAATAAATGCCTCTAGACTAGAATACCCGCTTAATTGGGACGTTTCGCTCCTCTTCCGGGTCTTAAAAGTCGAAGCTCCGCTGCAATGGCCTAAGGTTTCATTTACTGTTAACTTCGATGTTTTGAGCTTATCTGAGAAAGCATGAACAAATAAATTTCTAACAAGTCTTTCATTGCTTTGAGACTTAAAAAATATTTTTTATTTCCCGTAACAGGATTCGAACGAATTTTATTCCTTTTATCAATAACGTCAGCCGTCTCATAATACTGTCAAGATGCCGGTATATCTGCGAGTAAGCAGATCCTTTTGAATATATTTACTTCAACCTCAAATGGGAATAGGAACATCTTAGACACTTCCAAATAGTCTTCAACTCTAAAACCAATCATCACAAATGAGATGGGCAAATGCAATAATGCAAGACCGCATTTTACTGAGCTCAGGGGTCAGTCTTTGAATGCCAGTTCCGCTTGTTGCACTTAACATGTGAACCGCAATCGCACCTTGGATTTCCATGTCAATTTACCAATTCACAACTGCAAATGATTTGTAATCCTATTCGCAGCGTCAAATTCGTTTTATCTAATACTGCTTAGATCCTCGAGGCGATTATTCAATTGGTCATCTTCATTCGCCGCCACCAATGGCGTGGATTAAATTGCCTCGAAGGCGGCGGTGGCCGGCCGGCCGGCGGGGAGTTACATATGCGTACATACACGTCCATCGAAGGGACACCTGCTGTGGCTCAGCCTGTCAATTACTTTAAACAAATTATATCACAAATTAGATGAAATCTCATGCTGATTCTCCCCTATATCAAAGCCAACAATAACAGCCACGCAAAAACAAAAGCAACAAGCAACAAAACGGTCGGCGCGCGGCGTTTCGCAAGAATTGCACTCGACTAAGTTATCGCATTGCATTGCGAAAATGTATCTAGATGTTGCGGTTGCGGACATCGTTGTTCTCATGGTCAGCAGCAGCGATCAGACGGCGTACACATGTGTGGCGTGGTGCACATATGCGCTCGTAGAATACTGCAGATTGCAATTGGCACTCGGACTGCACCAGCTAAGCCATGATGCAACTTAGAAATATGAATAGACTTCTGAATCTCATAGATGCACATTTTTCCATTGCCTTCCTCCGTCTTATATTTGGTCGATCTTCCTGGGATTTGGTTTTTTGTTTAATTCCGCAAGACTCATCTTTGGGTGTCTTGAAGGTGCGTCCGGCGGCTGACTCACATGGTGCTGCAGCCAAGGGAAGGCGGTTGGTTATTTTAGGAAGATTTCCTGATTTTCTGTCAGAATAATTGATTAAGATGAATCAGCCTTGAGGTCATGTATACAACATGTTGTTCGATGAGCAATAGAAAACTGTTGATTCTGTTGTATCGTACAGAATGTTTTGGAATTTTTTGTGCTGTGATTGAAACTACGATTAATTCCCCTGAAATGTGGTCAAATAAATCTGGTATTTGGCTGAGGTATTTATGTCAAAGTTTGGCATAGTGCTGGTGGTGCTGGAAAGAAAGATCTTCATTGATTGATCTTAATGAAATCGAGAATGACTGATTGGAGATTCAATCTTTTTAACCGGAGAAATAAAATGTTATTCGAGTGTTCTTCAAGTTAAAAAAAATCGGCAGAGAGATGGTACACTCGTATTCATAGGCTTATTCATCATGTGTATACATTATGATTGGACTTTGAAGCATGCTTTATATGAATAATTGCTGCAATTCTATCGGCATTGACTTGTCAAAGCAACTCTTGCTAATTGTTTTGACTATTAAACAGGTTATATTGTTAATCGCGTTAATACTAGCAGTTTAAATATAACACTTCTTAACCGACGATCGGCTTGCCATGCTAGAGCTCCAAGTTAGTGTTACCAATGTTGGAAGATGGTGTCATTTACTCTGCTGTTAAAGTTAAACATTAGCCAGCTAAAAAGCCAGTAAATCTTACTTATTAACATTTACGAAACATTAACCGGCTTTAGCATTTTTATCTAGTTTGTGAGCAATTTAAATTATGGCCGTTTAACACAAAATGGGTCGCTGACGTCTTTGCCGACCTTAATGGAGGAGCTTGAGTTCTTCATCGTCATCCTGCACAAAAGGTTGAGCTTGGATGGGATGCCAAATCTAGACATGGCTTCAGACATCTCATCTCTGTGGACGAAACAGAAACCAAAATCAACCTTCAAATGATGAAAATGTGGTGCATACGTTTTTTCCAAGATCTGTCGATATATTTATATTTAGTCTATGGTGGACTTTTCTGGTCAAAAGCCACATTGATATGTTGACGAACGGTTTCCAAGGTGTTGTAGGCAATGTTGAAAAGATTGATACCTCTATAATTGGCACGGCTTACATGGTCTCCTTTCTTCAAGTTTCCCCAAACAATACTGAGATTCCATTAATCTTTAATGCTTTATTGTGCCATTGATGCCACATGGAACATTCGGCAGCTAAAGTGGTTTTATTAGATTTAAGCTTATATATGTAATGCTATCTTTACTTCGTCTAGGTCGGGTAGACGCTGTTGGCCTGCGTCGTCTTCGTCAAATGGTTCAGGCTGCCTGCCAGCGGAATTGCATTCTTCGTTGTCATAATACAGTCTGAACGATTGGTTCTTTAATGTCCTCAGCATTGAAAGCAATTCTTCCATGTTTTTTCAATTTTGAACTTTGCAGGTTTTGGTTTGGGGTCTGTAACCCTGAGTTAATTGTTTTATCTGTTGGTAGAATTTCCAAAACTCTTTCCTGTATCTTAATCTCTCAACATCCTCGAACGGTCGCTTTTCATGCTCGAGATTTAAACAGCCAATTACAACACTTGAACATTTTTCACGAATAATAAAAGAGTTAAGAAAGTTGTTTTAAAATGAGAAAAATTTTAATTTGTTGAACTAGTCCAATGCGTTTTCGAAATAATTTCTACGAACTTATACGATGCACTTATTGTGCTCGGAAAGCGTGATTTTGTCGTTAAAGTAAAAAATTAGATAGCTTCAGTCGAGAGATCTGGGTAAATATTCAGCATCAGATCTCTTTCTTCCTGGTTAAAAGCTAGCTCCAAGAGAATTACGTTCGCTCCAGTTGTTGAAGATTATGATAGTTGGTTCCAGGCCAATTTCGAGAGATTGTTTATATCTACTATATGTCACTTTCATGAAAGACCTCCAGATATTCGTTCACGCTAAGAAACCACAAGAGTGGTAAACAAACTAAATCTTGCAACGCTTTTTTATATACGAGTAATGCAATTTTATCCATGTTTTCATGTGTCAGTGTTGTAGACGTCATGCGGAATTTCATTTTTCATGAAAAAGATTTATAGGACTCACATTTCTGAAATAATTTTCCAAAAAATGCCGTGGAAACGTCGATCGAGAAATAGAGAAAGCTGAACATCAAAATATGAAATTGGATCATCTTAATACTGTCTCTATAGTTCAGAACTAACTTAACTTAGTCAATTCTTGATACATAACATAATGTTAATGAAATTTTTGGAATTAAAATTGAACAAAAAAAATGTTAAATGAATTCGTCCAGAAACTTATTAACGGCATATATGATTCATATTTTTGTTTTCTGATAAGGTAGTTGAAAACTATAAATTTTATTTATTTTGAGCTGTTTTATTGGAAAACTAAATTGATCTTAATTGAAGAAGTGAAATTGTCCCTTTTTTGACAGCTTTTCGTCATAAAATTTAAGCCACTTTGTCAAATTTAAGCTTTTCAACTCTTCATTATGAACAAACACTTCGAAAGAAACTAATTTGGGTTCGATAGCTTGATTTGTTCTCGAGTTACGCTTGACGAAAAAATCCGCACATACGTACGTACTAAAAACAATGCAATCCGAGTACTGGGACCTCGAAACGTGGAAATATATAAAAATTTTGAATTTCGAAAATCGGACCGATTACAAGAAATTGAGTTGAAGAGATCACCTTGTCAGAATCCAGTTGAAATTTGGAACAATTCAGAGGTTCTATCTTCAATGGTTTAAGCCGTGCTGCATGTTGCAAAACATTTTCAGATGTTCACATAATTTACCGAAAAGCATGTCCTAAGCGACATCTCTTAAGCAGGGAAGTGCCTCGACGAGGCATAGAATAGAATTTGTTGTAGATGACAAAAAGAGTTGATATTCCATCCATCAAGCATACTCTCGTCCTCCCAAGCCTGACAGATGACCTGATCCAAGCTTTGAGTTTTGAAAATTCTTGTTAGATTTCTGGTATTACACTCTTCGATATCATTGCCCGTGCTATTCTTCACAGCGATTTGTTATGCTCACTCACACACTCACTCCTTATTATAATAAATTATTCTTGAGGGATTGATTGGTACTCAAAAGCGGCTCGGCTATATAATGAATCATAGTGCATCATTTTGACCACACGTTATCGAAGTATGTGGTGGGTTTTGGTTTTGCTTAGTTAATCTCTGCAGGTTTTGGCTATCAGCAGTATGCCGAAGCGTTCAATGATGAACCAATGTCTTCAATGCGAATCATAGTCAGGCGGAAGCTGAACGGCTTCGATCGATCACCCTCATACTCAACCATTTTCCTATAAGAAACCCGCTTTCTAGTTTATGCAACCTTTTAAAACAGATATTGTATCGCATTCCTCCCTCCTCAATGTTTTCAATCCTTTTTCCTATCGTTTTAAGCATCCACTTATATTCCAGGGAGCATGCTCTCTCAAAACAACGGACGCGTTCGTTCACCGCATTCATTAGTTCACCATTCAGGGGTTGCTGCGTGGAGGATGCAGGTCAGCATTGATGCAAAGTGACAAACTTTAGGTTAAATAAACAAAACAGATATTTAATTAATAAATTAAAATTTTAAAAAACGATAAGAGTATATATTAATAACAAATAAAATAAATGACAACTCATTTAATTAAAAAAAAAGTTAAGAAGATGAAAGAAAAAGATAGAAATACAAGAAGAAAGAGAAAATTATACCATCAAATGTGAAGTGAAAAATACGCTATCCTTAATAGTCCATTGAAAAGTTACATTGGACCTTGCGTTTTTCAGAGGACGCAATTTTATTGTTGGGACGTGTAGGGGGGGTCACTAGAAGCTTAACTTCAAGTTTGTGGGGTTGCAACCCTTGTCCCGCGGCCGCCATATTGGAAAAAGGAGTGCAAACGCCTTTTTCTCTATAACTCGCGAACCATACATCCCACAAAAAATTTGCTAGGACATAATTTATTGCAAATCGTTTCGTCTACAATTTTGTTAATGTAACTTTTTTCAATACATTTAAAAATAAAGAAGTTATGAACCAAAAAATCTAAAAATTTCGCAAAAAATATTCTTTTTTGTTATATAACTCCTTTATTTATGATTTCAGGACAAAATATGCTCAGACCAATATTATAGAGCATCTCTTAACGAACATTTTTACCTAAAATTTTTTAAGATTCAAATATTTTATGAGGGTTTTAGAGCGCTTTTAAGTCGACCAGCTTCTTACTACTCGCAAGAATCCGGTGACAACAATACGTCCACCTTATTTTGCATTTATTTTCTTATTTTTATACATAGATTTTATTTTTTTTTTGGTAACATTCAGATATTATTCCATAGCTATATAACAAAAAATTGGTTTGGGTGCGAGTAGGCCTGCCCATACCATGAACTTCCCATCTCAAGATAAAAAAGAAAATAGGTGCTATTTTATTTGCCTACACCATGAAATTCAATTCGGACTATGAAAACATCATTCATTCCCTAAACAAATGCATTGCAAACAAAAAGATCAGATACATATATTTTAAGCTGCCTTTGAGGAATTTTTGGATCATTTAAAATACGAATTGCGTATTTAACATTGATAGATTAACATATTTCAATTTGGAAATACTTTTTTTCTGACTGAGTTACATTTCTAATAAAAGAAAATTAGATTTTTAGTTTTACTGCAGAAATAACTTTATATACTTTTAAATAATTTTTACCGTTTTTTTTTTCAATGATAGTTGGTTGGACTTTTTTTAATCATTTAATTACTAACTTGAGGTGGCGTTACAGTCCGCGTGGCATGGTATTTTATCCTTTTGGCTAAGTCGATGTCGCTGTACAACTCCTAGCATACAGTTCGTTGTTGAATCTTCTCCTGCACTCACAGTCAATGCAGATGGGACAAAATATTACACTTTTCTCTCGGAACAACCTAAGGGGCCTTCATCCGCTTTTGAAAGTGTACATGCTTCTGCACTTTATATTAGGGCGGGTATGATATGGGTCTTATAGAGCAATGCTTCAGTTTTTCGAGAGAGGGCTTAGCTTTCTTAACCAGAGGTATTCTCCATTTGATCTCAGCGCTGGTGTTATTATCTGTTTTTACAGCGGAGCCAAGATAGATAAAGCCCTAACTACCTCAAAGTTATAGCTGTCTATGGTAACGTTCTGACCCAGACGTCGGATTTGGTTTTTCTTGATGGCAGCATATGCATCTTTTTGCCCTGTTTTGTTGACAAGGTTCTTTTGCACTATTGTCCAAAGTATGATGTTGAAGAAATCGCAAGACAGTGTATCACCTTATCTAAAACGTTGTTTGACATCAAGTGGGTCGGTGACGTCTTTGCCGACATCAATTTATGCAGGATGGCGGTGACCTAAATCGCCATCCTGCACAAAAGTACGACCTTGGTAGGGATGCCAAATCTAGGTCAGGTAGATGGCATTGTTGGTTCTTCCATGTCCTCAGCTGCAGACTGCAATTCTACTATGATATTTCCATTTCGAATTTTGCAGGCTTCGGTTTGGGGTGTATAACCTTGAGATAATTGTTTTTGCTGGCTGTCCATGGCTTGCATTAAACGACTCAATGAAAGCACTTTCGACTGTAATATAGGACCAACGACCCAAAATCTTAGCCCGTCATCCCTCAAAGAGTATCCAACTCAACGTGAAAATAAGATATTTTAAATTTAGAGTTGCGAGAATCGATTTCATAAAAACAACTTTAACATTGGAAGTTGAATTTGTATTTGCTTTCGGCAGTTGTTTTTCAACTTCTTCAATAAAGTGTTATAAATCAGATAGCCAGAATTATCAAATATTGTATAGCTTAGTTTCAAAAGGATTAAATTTTGTGAGAACTCTGTTTATAGGGATTCATATTTTAAAAGTTTGAGGACCAACTGCTTATCTTAACTTCATGTATTTTTGGAATTATTTATTTTTGATCAATCAAATTTCTTTGGAAGATATTTACCACTGCTCGGAATTTTAAGACGTGATTAACTTCATGTCCTTTTTGAAAGGGTTCAAAAGTACATAGTTTCAATCCAGAGATTTCCACCACCTCTTCCTTCCGAGCTGATAACTGCTCAGCAAAGGATCTTTTTCTGTCCGGTAAATAAATGGCTTGAAGAGGATCACATTCAGTCCAGTTTTCTTTGCAGATTTTGATAGGATTTTCCACGCCGATTCCGAGAGATTTTTTTATCTCTGTCTCAATTTCTGGAAAGACCTCTAGGATTGGATTCACGATAAGAAACCAGAACAGTGGAAAACAAACTAAATCGGATGTTATGGTCTTCCTTGCAATATACGAGTAATGCAGTGCTATCTATGTGTTTTAACTTTGTCATTTAGGTTTCTCTCGATGCTTTTGCTTTAAATTCAATTGTCTCATGTGATTTGCGCCATGAGCTTCTTTTTGCTAATATATTATAACTATAAAGCGTCAAGCTACAGCCGAGCAGGTTTTGAACAAAAAAACTGGCGGCTCCATTATTTTCTAAGGATATTTTCATGTGTCAGTGTTGCAGACGTCACTCTGAGTCTTGAAAAATGGGAAAGACTTACAGGATTCACATTTCTGAAACAATTTTCAAAGAACTTCGGTGGAAATTTGGATCAGGAAATAGAGAAAGGGGCACATCAATGTATGAAATGGCCTCAACTAAATACTGTTTTAGTCTTTTTGGCAGCCTCTATAGTTAGTAATTTACTTACTTTCGTCAATTGGCTAAATAAACCTACTAATGATGAAACTTTTGGCATTAAAATTGAACAAAAAAAAATAAATTATATGAATTTGTCCGGAAACTTATGAACGGCAGTGTATATATTTATGCATATTTTTTCATCTGATAAGGTAGCTGTAAACTATAAATTTAATCAATTTTGAACTTTTTTTATTGGAAAACTAAATTGATTTTAATTGAAGAAGTGAAAATGTCCCTTTTTTTGACAGTTTTTTCGTCATAAAATTCAAACCACCCTGTGAAATTTAACCAAAAGCTTTTCAGGTGATCTTTATGCACACACGCTTCGAATGAAACCAATTTGGCTTCGATAGCTTGATTTGTTCTCGAGTTAGGCTGTACGAAAGAATCCGCACAAACGTACGTACGTACGTACGTACACACACACACACAGACATCTTTCTAAAAATGATGGTATCCGACTACTGGGACCGCCAAACGTGGAGAAATGTAAAAATTTTGAATTTCGAAAATCGGACCGATTACAAGAACTTCCTAATGGGAAGTTAAAAAGAATATTTTTTGCGAAATTTTTTGATTTTTTGGTTCATAACTTCTTTATTTTTAAATGTATTGAAAAAAGTTACATACACAAAATTGTAGACGAAACGATTTGCAACAAATTATGTCCTAGCAATTTTTTTATGGGATGTATGGTTCGCGAGTTATAGAGAAAAAGGCGTTTGCACCCCTTTTTCCAATATGGCGGCCGCGGGACAAGGGTTGCAACCCCACAAACTTGAAGTTTAGCTTCTAGTGACCCCCCCTTCACGTCCCAACAATAAAATTGCGTCCTCTGAAAAACGCAAGGTTAAGCCAAAAAAATGTAACAATTCAATGGACTATAAAACGTGTCAAGGCTCTGATTTGTTTATTGCTTAACGGCAAAGATTTCCAAAGACGAACGCTTTTGACAAAGAAGAGGCACTATGAGATTATGTAATTAAATGACGGTGGTACAATATTAAACCTTCTCGTAGACTCGCAAAAGTTGATTTTTCTAAACAAATAAGCCAGCGACTTTGTTTATATGATCTTATGTAAGAATATTCAATTTCGGGCTTTTAAGATCTGAGAAAGAGTGCAACCCAAGATATATGTGTGGTATGTTGATATGTGGTCGTCACTTCGCAAACCATATACGTACCGAGTCATATCATTAAATGTAACAAGGAGTTTGTGTTCAGACATAGAGTCTAGTTTTGGATAAATGACTTCTGCGTTGAATATTTTGGGCATTAGTAAAGTTTTGGCTTATCGTAGCCTTGTTTCAAATGGAATTAAATTGCAAGAAATCTGAAGTCTGAAGTCTAAACTGATAACGGACTTAAGAAACGGTATTAAATTTGATTGGAGTCATTGGAAAGTCATCTGCGTTATATTTCTTTTTTGATATTGATTGCCTGTGTTTTTCGACCAACTGCTAATTTCATTCAAGCCTTCATTCATTCTGGCTATTAAGTCTTCAGTGAGACGAATAGGCCTCGATATGCATGAAAGGACAAATTTTTATATACATGAGGTAAGTCGTTAATAAATATACAAAAGTGAATGGGACCCAAAAGCGATCCCTGTGGCACTCCCTCAGAGAGACTTCCAGGGCTTAAGATTTTTCTGTTGATCACTACTTGTTGGATTCTATTGGATAGATATTTTCTTATAAGGAAAATGGCACTTAAACTAAAACCGAAATAGAATCCTAGTTTTTTGCACAAAATATTATGATTAAACCTGTCAAGTAAGCACAGAACTGTTACTAAATCTTTATCAAACTGAAGTCTTACATCATCAAGGACTTTTAACATCGCAGTGGAGCAGCAGCAGATTTGATCTAAAACCAGATTGATTTTCACACAAAAGATCCTTACTTTCAAGATGTAGACTTATTTGCTGTGCAAGTATTTTCTCCAGAGCTTTTGACAAGCATGGCAGAATACTAACCGGGTGGTAACCACTTGGCTCTAATGGGTATGCTTTTTTTGCAACTGAGATAATTCTGCCTTTTTTCCAAGGTAACGGAAAGGTAGAAGTCGTGATACAGTGATTGATGAGATGGGAAAATGGACTTAAAAGTCAGGGAAGAATAAGTGGGAATATTATCAGGCCCAACTGCATTCGATTTGAGCCCTTGAATGATTTTGGCAATATCACTTTCTGTCACCACCTTAAGGGGGTATTCTAGTCTAGAAGTTTAAAAAAAATCGTTTTTTCGTTATATTTTCAAAGTTTAACTATTCAAGAATATATCTATAAGAGGATTTTTCAAAATTCAAATTATTTTCGGAGATATCGGTATTTTGCTGACCCGGCATCCAAACTGGTTCGGCCGGAAATAATCGAAAAAAAGACATTGGGGATTCTCCGTCTACCTGAATCCATATTTTTCAGTAACACCTTTTGTCCTTTGTATATATTGTAATACATACATTTAAGCTGTGAGTGAAATGAACATATTGTGAATTTTTTTTTTTTAATAAATGGACAAAAAATCCTCAGCGCAAAGGATTACGCGTCCAGATCGACAAACAAAAAGGCGATTTCACGGCACAGGAAGACACCAGTTTTACGTGTGCAGCAAATTTTACGAGAGTTTATTACCAGAGGAATTATTGACTCGATGTTCAGGTTCAGAAACTCAAAATAATAGTGAGTCTCTGAACTCTTTGATTTGGACTTTCGATCCAAAACATACTCATTCCGGACCTGCAGCTGCCTTTCAATTGATTCAATTGATAGGTCCCAGGTTCGATTCCTAGAGTAGTGGTCCAGTTTTTCGAATCTGGTCCAGTAACCATTTTCCATTGGGATCAAGTGAATGGCACTATCACTGGGTCGGTCGACCAGTGATAGTAATCTGACTAATGGGTGGCGTTGTTGTAGTGGTTGTTGTATCGGCTAAGTTCCTAATTCGTGTTTTCAAAATAGCGGTTTGTGTAGATTGTGTCTAGATGGCTCTGCTGTGATGGCATAACACTGACAGCGGGGTGTTTAAACTTAACCTTCCAAACTTTGAAAGTCAACTTATGTTGAATAAAATCCTGCGAATTTGGTGGAAGCTAATTTCAAAAATCGTCCCATTTCGTGCTCCACACACGGAAGAGAATTGAAACCAAATACACCTGAGTTTCTTGAACCACTACACAATCTTTCATTCTTCTCCTTATTCTTCCGCTCGCTCTGTGCTACACGCATTATAAGAGTCTTAATATCCTTTTGAAGAGCGAGGAAATAATTAAAAAATTGGTTTGGGTGCGAGTAGGTCTGCCCATACCATGAACTTCCCATCTCGATAAAAAATTTCATTTCCCACCATTTTCGTTATGATAACATCATTCATTCCATAGACAAATACATTGCATTAAAAAAAAGATGCATATTGTATATGTTCTTTACTGCCCCTTAGGAAAATCTTTCTTTTAGATTTTTTGAATCATTTAAACTACGATTTGTTTATTTATCATTAATAGATTATTTGAATATATTATTTCAAGTGATCAGGACAACACTTTGGAAATAATTTTTTGTGGATTAAGTTACATTTCTACTCGAAATTAGTTCCATTTTTAGTTTAATAATATTACTAAAAATATTACTTAATACAATTTGAAATTATGTTTTCCGTTTTTGTTTTATATTGATAGTTAATTGCACTTTTTTCGTCATAAGCTTTTTAATCAATAACTTGAGGACTGTAGCCCCAGTCCGCGTGGCATTGGAATTTTATACTTTTGGTTAAGTCGACTTCGCTGTACAACTCGTATCGTACAGTTCGTTGTTGAATCTTCTCCCCCACTCACCGTCAATGCAAATCACACTTTTCTCTCGAAACAACCTAAGGCGCCTTCATCCGCTTTTGAAACTGTCCATGCTTCTGCACCATTTACCATGAAGGGACTGATGAGAGTCTTATAGGGCGACACTTTAGTTCTAGGAGAGAGGTTTTCTTAGCCCAGAGAAACAGCGATTAACAAGAGGTATTCTTCGTTTGATCTCAGCGCTAGTGTTATTATCTATGTTTACAGGAGAGCATAGGTAGATAAAGTCCCTAACTACCTCTAATTTATAGCTGTCTATGGTAACGATTTGGGTGTCTTTTTTTGATGACAACATATGCTTCTTTGTGCCCTCGTATACCGCCAAACCCATCTTTGTCATTTCTGTCTGAATCCTCATAAACGCACTGTTGACGTCAAGAAGCGTTCTCCTTTTATTTTAATATCTTCGCCGTATGCGAGTTACTGAACAGACCTTTAAAAGATAGTGCCACTGGACTTTTGCAGCTAAGCCGTCCGCTCAAGTGGCTTTCTTAGACTTAAGCTTAAATATTGCTGTCTTTACTCCGCCTAGGTCGGGTAGATATCATTGTTGGTTCTTCCATGTCCTCAGAATTAATTGCCATTCTACTACGATGTTTCCATTTCGAATTTTGCAGGTTTCGGTTTGGGGCCTGTAAGCTTGAGACAATTGTTTTCTCTGGTGGAAGAATTTTCGAACCTTATTCCTGTTTCTTAATCTCTAAACATCCTCAATCAGGCGCTTCTCATGCTGTACCAAAGACGCTGCGACCATGGCATAGCTTAAAAATGTTGTGCACGAGATTAAAACTTTTGTGACCTCATATTATGAGTTGCGTCTTGGCAGTAAGAAATTACTATGGCTTGCAAAAACAATTTGGAGGAAGTACGAGTTTTATCTTGTTTAGCTTCATGGTGAAGCTCGCTGGCTGTCCATGGCTTGCATCACACGACTCAAAGACAGCATCTCTTCAAAAAAAATACAGGACCAACGACCCAAAATCTTAGCCAGTCTTCTGTAGGCACATAGTAGCACACGGCCATCCCTCTAATAGTATCCAACTCGACGTGAAGATATTTTTTTATAATTTGCTCGTCTCAAGAGGCTATGAATACTCTCTTAATGCAAGTCGCACAGAACGAGTGGAAGAATTAGGAGAAGAGCGAAAGATTTTTGTAGTGGTTTGAGAAACTCAGATGTACTAATTTGGTTTCAATTGAATTCCGTGGGTGGAGCTCGAATTGGGACGGATGATTTGATATCGACCTATATCTCAACCCTGTCGTTTGAATATACAGTATATTTTTTACTTATTTATTATTATTGTTGCATATTGTTTTTTTCCGTCAAACTTAATATGATTTTGTGATAATATTATTTGATTGTAAATAGTAAAATTTTTTAGAAGTAAGGTACTGCGTACCACATCCCTAAATTGTGCAATATTTAAGAATTCAAAAATTTACTATGTATATATTTAGCTACAATAAAGAAAAAGCAAAAAAAAAAAGCAAAGTTTGGAAGATTTAGCTCAAATTTAGAGTTGCGAAAATCGATTTCATTTCAACAACTTTAACATTGGAAGTTGAATTTGTATTCGCTTTTGGTAGTTATTTTTCAACTTCTTCAATAAAGAGTTTTAAATCAGACAGTCAGAATAATCAAATATTATATAGCCTTGTTTCAAAATTATTACATTTTGTGAGAACTCTGTTCATAGGGATTCATATTTTAAAAGCTTGAGGACCAGTTGCACGGTGACACAAACTAAATTTCAAGCATGATCAAAGGCTCAGTCGCCTGGAACTGTTTTTTTTTTTTGGGAATTCAAATTTGTCTGATTCGGTTGAATTCTGCAATTTCTTTGCAAACTTTCCCTTCATCAGAAATCTTTTTATTAAAACTTGTGCTGAGTTATCGCTGAAACATCACTTACAAATGTTTACTGTTACTAATGCTATTATAGGGATAAGAATTTTAAAAAGTTTTTTTGAAATGAGCAAAGGGAAATTTGTGTTCAGGTTTTGCTTTTTTTTGTTTGCAGAATTTAAATTGTTTCGGTAGAAACATTGTGAAAGGGCGTTTATCTCAACTTCATGTATTTTCGGAATTATTTCTAATCAATCAAATTTATAAGATTGCTTTCCTTCCTATTAACCATTGCTTGGAATATAAAGGCGTGTCCTTTTTAAAAGGGTTCAAGAGTACATAATTTCAGTTCCGAGATTTCGACCGCCTCTTTCTTCCGAGCTGGGAACTGCTCAGCATAGGATCTTTTTCTTCTTGTTAATATATGGCTTAAAGAGGATCACATTCAGTCCAGTTTTCTTTGCAGATTTTGATAGGATTTTCCACGCCGATTCCGAGAGATTTGTTTATCTCTGTGTCATTTTCTGGAAAGACCTTTAAGATTTGGTTCATGATAAGAAACCAGAACAGGGGAAAACAAACGAAATCGAATGTTATGGTCTAACTTGCAATATACGAGTAATGCAGTTTTATCCATGTGTTTTTACTTTGTCATTTAGGTTTCTCTCGATGCTTTTGCTTTAAATTCAATTGCGTCATGTAATTTGCGCCATGAGCTTCTTTTTGCTAATATATTATAACTATAAAAAAGCGTCGACCTACAGCCGCGCAGGTTTTGAACACAAAAACTGGTGGCTCCATTATTTTCCAAGGATGTTTTCCTGTGTCAGTGTTGCAGACGTCACTCTTAGTCTTGAAAAATGGGAGAGACTGACAGAATTCACATTTCTGAAACAATATTCAAAGAACTTCCGTGGAAATTTGGATCAGGAAAAAGAGAAAGGGGCACATCAATGTATGAAATGGCCTCAAATAAATACTGTTTTAGTCTTTTTGGTAGTGTCTATAGTTAGTAACTTACTAAGTTTAGTCAATTGGCTAAATAAACATAATATTGATGGGACTTATGGCATTAAAATTGAACAAAAAAAAATTTATTTGAATTTGTCCGAAAACTTATGAACGGCAGTGTATATATTTATGCATATTTTTTTATCTGATAAGGTAGCTGTAAGCTATAAATTTAATTAATTTTGAACCTTTTTTTATTGGAAAACTAAATTGGTTTTAATTGAAGAAGTGAAAATGTCCCTTTTTTTGACAGTTTTTTCGTCATAAAATTCAAACCACCCTGTGAAATTTAACCAAAAGCTTTTCAGGTGATCTTTATGCACACACGCTTCGAATGAAACCAATTTTGTTTCGATAGCTTGATTTGTTCTCGAGTTAGGCTGTACGAAAAAATCCGCACAAACGTACGTACGTACGTACGTACGTACGTACGTACACACACACACACAGACATCTTTCTAAAAACGATGGAATCCGACTCCTGGGACCGCCAAACGTGGAAAAATGTAAAAATTTTGAATTTCGAAAATCGGACCGATTACAAGAACTTCCTGATGGGATATAGCGACATTTATTTATTTGTATTTTTAATGAAGGCTTCATTCCTATTTTCAAAATAATGGAGCCTATGGGAGTGAAAATTAGCCCGAAAGCTCATTCATTTGCTGTGAAACGAGACAACGCCCGGACTGACCGCTCCGAGATACGAGCATTCAACGCATTAAAGGAGGCCAGAACTGCTCGATATGAAGAGAGAAACGCGAAAATAGTTTTTTCGAAGTCGATGAAGGTCCGATGTATGAAGCAGGAATGGCAGATTGAATAAATGTAAGTCTACAATATCTTTTCATGACCGTCTGCGAAAAACTTTACGCGAAACCTTAAACGCGTTTTTCTCGAAACTGTCTTTTTCAAAACAATACCCAAGATTTCTCAGGTTCTACTGAACCGATTTATCCTGAAATTTTGAGAGAGTCTTCTTTATAGACTTGTCTATGTCTGGAACTATACACATTCCCAAATTATTAATTATTACTTTTTTTTTAATTCGAAACAGTCAAAACAAGTGGTGCAAAAATTGTTTTTTTTTCAGGCAGTCGCCATTTTGTGAAAAAAAATCTTTCCAACATTGGGGCATTATTCTAGATAAATAATCTTTTTTTTTTGGTTTCAGATTGCTAGGAGGGTTTAAATCGTGGGTATGGTTACGCGCCAATTTTTTCATCAACTGCTTATTTTTGATTATTTCTCGTTATGTTAATAAATAACTAGTAAAAGAATGGATACGAAAAAAAATATTTATTGCCTTTTTTATGGCATTTCAAAAATTACATGAAATTCATGCCTCTACACTAGAATACCCCCTTAAATTCAAAAATATCATCAGTATACCTACTTGCTAAATTTGTGGGTTCATAATTTGATTGGTTAGAATTATTGCCTACGAAATAATCATTAAGTGCATTAGGATCAAGTGCGCATTCCAGTTTATCTTTTGTTGCTCCTACTCTCAGATCTCTTAGATTAGCCCATAGTTTTTTCGAGGTGCGTTTTTAACTGACTTATTGTATTGAATGTTTCAACCTAACCGAGGGTGACCACAATAAATCAATTAGATTAATTTAATTTGTTAACATAAAAAAGTCACGTCGTAATGTGAACAAAAGTCATGTAATCTGACCTATTTCCCGGCCTTTATCCATAAGTTTATATGAGAAATTATTATTCAGCTCAAAATGTTCGTTATGCACGTTTTATCATCTTTAATCATTTTAATAAATATTTAAAATTATTCCAAACCTCTTGCCTTTTTGGATTGTTGATTACTTTCGTCTTTTGAAATTGATTAAATGTGCTTACGAAAGGATTTGATAACATGCAGCTTGCAAATTTAATTGTTGACAATTAAAAGAAAATCTCCTGACCAGTGGTTAACTCAATTACTGAAATCTGCTTTCAATGACTTCATCGCTTTAGTTGGTGGCATTAAAAACTATTTAAGAGTCTTCTTCTATCCTGGATTGAGCGTCTTCTCCTCTGCCATGGCTCATAGTGCATCTATGCTCGTCCATCGTAATTTATCCTCCTCAAGATGCTTCACAGCAAAGTTTAAAACTAAATTAAAACGTAAGATGCTGTGATGAATTCTCACCAATATATCACAATTCTGCTCCTTTCTTCTTGGTTTGGCTAAATGTCTTCAACAGACTCCGTAGCATGGATGAGCAGCTTGGCGTTTTCAGTTTAATGAACTGGGCTGCAGTGAAAAGATCATAATTACAAATTTTTTGTTAAAAATAAATGATGAACCCCAAGCAGGCACAGTAACGAAATGCACTAAAAAAAAGGTATCTAGGAGTATCCGTACTCGTGGGTATCTATGTTCGCTCAATGATTTAGCTCCAGATTACATCTGCCAAATCGCAGTATACACCATAGCCCAGCCAGCAATGTGCAAAAGCGTAATTGCGGTCCGGGAGCTATTCATCAGCAGTGTACACAACTTTTAGACACATTGCTGATGCTGATCTACCCGCTGTTGTGCTTTTTGTTGCTGTTGCTAGTTGAGGATCTCATCATCATCCGTCCGGTTTCATTCAGACTGCCATTGAGTTTCATTGAAGTGGTAATTAATTTTGTAGATCTTTCGCACTGTGCACGGCGGAATAACTCTAAAATATCAGGTAAAAAAAAACTGAGGCTTCTCATCGACGGTGGAAAAACGCCTCGAAAATGCTCTGAGGCTCTTGAAAATAGATTCACCTAAGCCCAATGGTGTTGTTTCGCAGTGAGCAACAGAGAGAAAGAGATTTGTGTAATCGTAGATGACGTCTGAAATTAAGATAAAGTACTAGCCAGTGTTCAGCTGCTGGATATGGGTATAAGATTGGTGGTGCACTCTGGGGGTAGGTAGGACAGTAAATCATTGTTTACGCTGTAGTCACAGTGAAAAAGTGCCAACCATTAGGAGTTAGGCTAGTCATCTGTCTTCTTAACTTCGTCTCACTCATTCGGCGAAACCAAGTCTGCGCGTACCTTTTCTTGTGTAAAGGGTAACTCACAACCAAGACATTTCTGTTTTCAGTGCAGTGCACCCATCATCAGACTGTAGATGGCGAGGAAACATACGCATAACGATTTGGTAGATAAACTTTGAACTGGCTACTGAATTTTGTGAGAATAGTTTGCACACTCTTTGCCGTTGAATAGATTATTTCTCGACTGAAAGCATTCAGGGGTAATGAAGATGAGTTTTTCAAGACAAGCGATGATCGTTTTGTGTTTAATTATTATTTTGTTATCAACTTTTCATTGAGAAGCTCTACTAATCGGTCTTATTTTCAAAATTCAGCAGTGTGCCATGTCTCCACGTTGCCAATTCCTCCGAGTTGGACTGCATTGCTTTGAGAAGGTTGATTGGGTCAGATCTAGAGAATAAATAAAGCTTTCGAATCTAAATTGGTTTCATTCGAATGGTCATAATGAAGACCGGAACAGGTTTTCGTAGGACTCTATTTAGTGGCTTAAATCTTATTATGTTAGAGCGGCCAATCCCGACTCAAACACGGGAGATTTAAAATTTCTCACAGCGTAAAATTTTGTTTCGATTTAAAAGTTTTGCATTTTTATCTTTTATGTTATAAGCTGTTTTATGGGCATAGTAATTTATATTCTGTGGAAATTTCAAGAAGATACAGACCTGTGACAGTTGGTTGAACAGAAGGACATGTGAGTCTGAGAAATGGGGTTTCATTGGCAAACTTTGGATTTGGAACCATAAGCAAAACGCTATCAAAATCAGAGAGACGAAATCACTTGTTCCATTAAAATTAAATCAGTTTTTTTATGAAAAAATGTAACGGCTCCGCCATCTAAGGTTTTTTTTTCCAACTAGTGCTTATTTCGTGAATGGTAACACTTAGCTCATGTCTGATTTGACAGATAATTAGTTTTATCCTTCCGCTGAACGAATATGGTTGTGTATACGCTTGAAGAACGCTGGGAAATATTGCGACATTACTTTGAAAATCATAGTTATGTTGCAGAATGTGTGCGAAAATTGCGTATGGATTTTGGAAGAAGAGAAGCACCGTCAGCTCCGTATGTTCGTTATCTTGTGAAAAAAGTGAAAGAAACTGGCATCCTCATCGATAAACCAAAGCGTGAAAAGCCAAAAACAGTGCCTATACCCGAGAATATTGCTGCTGTGTTAGAAAGTGTGCGTGAAGCGCCATCAACATAAATTCACCGTCGTTCTCAACAATTGAACATTTCGGAGATATCATTGAGACGAATTTTGCATAAGGACCTTGGTATGACGCCATACAAAGTCCATTTGGTTCAGGAATTGAAGCCAATTGACCATTTTTGGTCAATGCGTTTTCGCTTCGCTAAGTGGGCCTGCGATCGACTTACAGAAGATGCCGATTTTGCCAAAAAAAATCATCTCTTCAGATGATAACTTCATCTTGGCGGGTATGTAAACAAGCAAAATTGTCGCATTTGGGGCACAGAAAACCCGCACGCATACATTGAAAAGTCGATGCACCCAAAACGAATCACTGTTTGATGCGGATTTTGGTCCAGAGGCATAATTGGGCCATTTTTTTTTGAAAATGAGCAAGGAGTGGCCGTTACAGTCAATGGCGATCGTTATCAGGCCATGTTGAACGAATTTTTGTTCACAAAAATTGAAGTGGCGCTACGGACCACACAGCCGAAGCTACACTCGATGTTTTGCGCCCTGTTTTTGAAGATCGCACTATCAGCCGCAGAGCTGATGTCGTTTGGCCACCTCGGAGCTGCGATTTGACACCGTTGGACTATTATTTGTGACCTCAAAGATAAGAGTTACGCCGATAAGCCAGAGACCATTGACGCTTTAGAGGACAATCTTCGTGAAGCCATTGGTGAAATAAAGCTGCACATGATCGATAATGTGCTTAAAAGTTGGACCGATCGTTTAGGCTACTGCATGGCCAGCCGAGGCAGCCATTTGAATGAAATTATTTTCCATTATTAACCGGAAGGATTGTGCTTTCAAATAAAAAAAGAAATCTGAGAAAATATTCAGCAGTTTTTTTTTATAGCATTTTAAAAAAAAAAAATTATTTGGCGGACCCTTTATAATCCATACAACCTAAAGTGTTTCGCAAAATATAATGTAGGAATATGTTGTTTATAAGCTTCAAGTCAGTACATTCTTTCAGAGAAAATGTGTATTCAACTCTTTGTATAGTTTATTAAGTATTTAAATTTTATTGCAAAAAGCTTCATAAATATAATATTTATTTACCCAGATGAGCAAATCGAGTAATCCTTATTAATAAAAAGTCTTGGATGTTAGAATAGAATTCAACATCCAACAGACTTACGTCAATTTGGCCGTCGATCCACTTCATTTTGTTTTCGAATTTTATTGATCTCTGGGCTACTCGAAAGACCTCCCAAAGTTTGCATCGTTTTTAAAGCAATAAAAGGGCTAGATTTTGTAAAATTGTCTATTATTATGTGTTTTTAAAATGTCACTTTCCTCTTCTGTTGGTTCGATTTTTCTTTTTATGATTACCTGTTTAAAGATGAACGGGAGATTATGCATTAAAATATTTGAAAAAAAAACTTTCGAAATCAGCTGGTTCAGCTGGTTTTAATTATAATATTTCAATTTTGTAAAATTAGCCGCCGTCAGAAGATGGCAGATGGATCATTTTTTATCATGGATATCAAATAAAGAGGTATGTGACTTCAATTCAAAATGACAACGCCACAAAATGGCAGATGGGGTGTATTTTTTTCAAAATAAGGTCCAATTAAAAATATGTATGCAAATCAGAAAAAAATTACTAAAGTAGGGAGTAATATTCATAAATACTTGAACGGCAAAAAGAAGTTTATAGAAAAAAAAGTTTCAAACTTTTATAGGTTTGCTAATAAAAATAAAACCATAAAGTTAAAATTGCAACAAGGAAAAACCGCTGTCAATTTTGTTAATTTTGTTTTTGTTTTCCTAAAAAGTTTAAAACTACAAAGGGCTCTAGACTATTTATTAAAAGTCGCATTTTTCTGAAAATCATACGAAATCAAAGTAAAATTTTATCTCTTTTGTTTTATCGATTCAAAAAATTGTTATTTAATTTATTATGGGCATGGCAAGCCAAATAAGAACTTAAGCTGTTAAGGCCTAACAGTATTTGAAAGCATATCAAAAACTCAATCTCTTCTAAACTCGATTTTAGCGGTTATTCCTTCTTGCAACATAAATATTAATAAATAAAAGAAAAAGTATTTAAATGTTGCTCTATTTTATTTTTATTAGTTAATAATTTAGGCGTAGATTTCATGATCGAAAATAAGTTGTAGAACTCAAAAAGTCTTTTCTTTTCTCTGTCCGCTGACACAAATCCCTACTTTTTGTCCAAATAATGTTGCGTAAAAGGCAATTTCCTCGGTAATAATAAACGAAAATTATTTCGCATAAAATTAAGATTTCAAAAATGTTATATTAACAATGGGACATTTTGCAGGAACAAAGGCAAAACCGTCACTGGTTGATCTGGGGAGAATGCAAAATTTTGGATGATTGGTGGAAAATTAAAGTGTAGGAAAAAAACAAGGTTTACAGGAAAATCTGAAACTTGTCAAATGATATAGTAGCAGTAGAAGCATAGAAACAAAAAAAAAAGGCTTTTTCACATTGATTAGTTTGAAGAACTACCTCTTAAATACAAATTTTACTTCTTTATAATGTGAGGAGATTACTCAATACAGTAAATAAAATTATGGTTAATTACTGACATGTATAATAAATGTGTCAGTTTAGTGCCAGCCCAATTTGAAAAATTAATTTTAAGCATATTTTTGAATCATATTTTGGACACATCGTGGACCATTTTATACAATTTTTGAGTTCTAAGACTTTTTTAAAGAAAGCATTTGAATAACTAATTCCGTATCGACAAAATTCGAAAAAACTGTTTTTTTTTCAACAACTTCACAAAAATAATTAACCTCGAAAGAGCCTTTTATTTAAATGGGATAATTTATAGCCCCCTGGATAGGGAGTTTTGAAGATTTCCTCCAAAATAGAAACTTACAAACCTACAAACCTGTATCATTTATAAAAATGCCCCTTAATCTTTACATATAGAGGTAGATAGATGAAGGCGAATCATAGAGACAATACAAAATTGCGTCACCACGCTCATATCAACAAGTCTGATGACATTTGGATAGAATATATCCGTGGAACAAAATCTGTAGAATCATCAACAAAAATCCGAATGCCTGGCTTCGAAAGCATCGGTTGCAATATGCAAATCATCGGCAGCAATATATCCAAAACTAAGCAAAATGTAATTGGGGTTGATAAGACCTTGCAAGTTGCAAATGTCAGAGGGGACTACATCTGTTAACTTAAAACATAAACTAATGAAGTTACACCTAAAATACTTAACAGGGGATGTTTCGATAAAAAAGGAAAGCTACGCGGGTAAATTTAGCTACTCCGGCTTACTATAACTATCCCATTAAAGTTTCCCGTAACAACGGGACCTATTGAATTTGAGTTATTTTGGAAAATGAAATAAAACAGTGGCAAATCGGACCCCAACTATCAAAGTTCTCACTAGTGCCATTTAAAACTATTAATGGGGTGTTCTATAATCTTTATATCAAATAAAATGCAATCAGATAAACTATTGATGAAAAAATGCCACATGTAAAGCACGGCATATCCTCCACATAAGGGGAGTAAGCTTAATAGCAAATTCCGCCTTGAGCAGGCAGGCGTGTTTACCAACAGCAGAAGAGAAAACAAGTTGGAGCTTTGTTTAGTTAATCAGGAACTCAGAGTTTCATTTTTTGTGCATCCTAAGCCAGACTTATTTGTTTCTCTTGCCCTGTGTCAAATATCTCTCAAAATACTGAAGTCTATAAGTAACAGAAGGACTTAAAGGAGCATAAACAGCTAAGGCGATATTCTTCCCACATATTTGGAGTTCTTAAACTTTCGCTTATCTTGGCAATTTATCAGCCATCACGGCCAATCGTGAAAGTTGTAATCAAGTAGATATTTCCAATGAGATCCCATCACTCAGTTTCAATATTTGATCAAACCTTAACAATCACCTTATTTGACTTGCACACACATTGTTCCATTGTTCTTTATCGAGAATACATATATTTCAGATACAAGACAGAGACCCGAAAGCTTGAACTTTTTTCTTATGCTGTTTTATGCTATCATGAGAAAAAAAAATTAACAAGGTGCACTCTGTTAAAAATGGTGCACCATTATTCATGAAACATGGAAAGTGTTTTGTCTTGTTCACGATTATTTCATATCGAAACGGCTGGAGGGATTGATCTTTCGCTGGATGACCTTAACAGAAATGACTGCAAATGAAACAAGTTTAGATTTTTTGATTCGAAATTTGATAAATTGAGTTTGGCCGATAAATTGGATGTGGTGCTCCCATGTCAATCAGTTTCTCCGGGTCTTTTTTTTTCGAGAACATCCGAATAATTAATCGAGCTGTCATTGAGAATTTGAGTTTGTATGAAATGCATCCTGCTACATTTAGGAGGAACTTTGATGCTTCAACTCCTTAATAGAGCGCACAATGTTGTATCTCCTACGAATTAGCCTATCACTGAGTGTTTAGTAAGGTGAGTTTGACGGGATGTACTCCCTTAGGAGCTGAGTTTATACGAGGACCTGAAAAATCCACCGCACACTTTACAAGTGGATTTTTGTCACAAAATAATAAAAGAAAATCTCTGCTCTTTACGAAGTTCATCAAGTAAATACCAATTTTTCGAATTATGCTCCCCGTGAAGCGGAGGACCTTGCAAACGTTAACACAGAAGGTGTTGTACGGATTCAGGATACTCTTGATCTTGACAGCTCATTCACTAGTTCTTAGTGGAGACAAACACTATGAGTAGCTACGTTTTACTAAAAGCCAGCAGGCTTTCAGTTCTTGCTTTTTTATTACTGGCTGGGGGCAGCCAAAAATAAATTAGTCATTCATAGAGCTCAAATTGTTATGCCATTCTATTTTTTCACTTCACACATTGATGCGGTTCATCTGCATTTTACAGCTCTAGTGTTGGTTGGGTGAATTCAGCTACTCGATGTTTCTGAAAATAGGTACCCAAATGTTGATGATATGACGGTGTTGGCCGAGATCATTAAGAACTTCGATCTTACTTAGCTGTTATATTGTGCTTTTAAAGCTGCTTGACCGTATAAGAAGTTCCAAGAAAGGCGTTATTCATACTTTCATTCACGTACTTTTTCTTCCTATCTACGGGGTCATTCAACGGGAATGGTTTCAGAGGGATTCTAGGATGATGAGAGATCAAAATCTATTTCGTCGGGTCCTTTCTGCCATAGATAAACTTGTGAGGCTATTAAAAGGACAAGTATAATTACGTCATAGGCATCTGCAGTCTACTTTACTTTCGAGTGAATTCGGAATGTATGTCAGAAATTGTGGGTAGATTGGGGGATATTAATGACCCAGGTTCAGAAGAAAATATAAGATCTAACTTTCTGCTAAGATAATTTACGGAGGAACTGGTTTGAAAATAAGTCGGTTCAAAGAACATATTTCCTTTTCAAAAGAAGAGTTGGTTGCATGATGGTATGTGTGGTCAGAGGAGACACTATTGGAGACACGGAAGATTTAAGTCAATGAAGCAAGCGGAAAGACATTTAGATGCTGGGAAGGCACAGCAAGTTTTATCATAAATATTCGTGATTCTTCAAATAATATCTATCTATCTATCTGATTTTTGAGCTCCAATTGGACATAATTTTATGTGTAGGTGTAGGCCAAAATAACAATTTAAACAGGCCTTAGACCCTTATTTCTTTGCCGGTTTTCAATGAATCAACAGTTCTAGCTTAAGAAAGCATTTAGATTATCGTCTTTCCAAAGCAGAGTTTAATCATGAATAATTTTATTTTGAAAATTATACTTTTAATATTAAATGTCCAAAGCGATACATTTAGGATCTAAGCCACTACTTAACATTAAACATTTGAGTCTTTAAGATGACATAACAATACAAAACGATCAAATGGCCCCAAAAAAACAGAAGCATAGTGAAAAAAACCTTGCACTGCAAGTAATTGTTGGTTTCATTGTTGAAAACGTAGAGGACGACGACTTTGAAAAGATGAAAAAGTCAGGAGCTCTAGTCGTAATAAATACCTTGCCGGTAACTAATTTTTAAGTGCAATGGTTTAAATTTAGTGGAAATCGACAACCATTAAATACTGCAAAATGATCCTTCTACTGACAGAAATGTTTAAAATAAAATTAGAAAAACTGAGAAAATCAAATACAAAAATAGAGAAATTGTTGTTAATGAAAGGTAGAGTGTAATCGCGCCTTGACTAGAAACAAGGTTGTTAATACTTTTTAGATGTGTATCGCCTCGTTCAATGGCTCTCATAAAATGGAAATTTCTGGATGTTCTCTTTTTCTGTTGTGTTGCGGGGAGATGAATTCAATTTATTATTTATTACGGATCTCACAAAACCATCTGCTTCCTCAAAATAGCCCAAAAAGCAAGTTTTACGTACCACGATCTTCTCACTCCACTCTTCTTGGTTTTTGACGTCGACTTTTCATGACTGCGGAGAATTTTTCTCAGCACTCTTGAAATGTATCTTCCAAAATCCTAGTAATTACTAAATAAACCTTGTTGATTTCGAAGTGATATTTTGTGGTAGCAATTATTTTGGCATGACGACTATGGTTCTAGTTTTCTGCGCTGAACCTTTTTCTCGTTTTAAGTATTGTTAGGTAAGCCTCTAGATATTGTTTAGAAATTGTTTAGTCCTTTCGCAACAGATTTTTCGAGTACGTTCGATGACTTTTTGTCTTTGTCTTTTGTGTCTCAATATTCACAAACGCACTATTGACATCACGTTGCGGTCTTCCGTTACTGTCAATATAATCGGCGTTTGCGAGTATTTGAACTGACCTTTGAAAAAAAGTGCCTCTGGTGTTGACGCGGGAGTTTTGCATAATTCTTTCGAGTATAATGTTGAAGAAATCGCATGACAATGCATAACCTTTTCGTAAAACTTTTTTGGCATTAAGTGAGTCGGTGGGGTGTCTGCTGCACAAACGGAAGAGCTGTACGCCAAAGACAAACTTGAAATTGATGAAAAGGTGGTGAGGATCGATTTCGAGCTCCTTTTTTTTCCAAGATCTCTAATATTGTTCATTTGAGTCATCTTCATTGAATGGGTCAGCCTGCCTGACAGCGGAATTCGATCATCGCCGTAATACAGTCTACAGAAGTGATTCTTCTATGTCCACAGCATTGACTGCAATTCTTCTAAGATTTTTCCATTTCAAACTTTGCCTGGTTCGGTTTGGGGTCTGTAAGCCTTAGATAATTGTTTAATCAGATGGTAGAATTTTCGCACCTCAATCCTGTTGAAGTTGAATTTATTTTTCAGATAATAATAAAGTGTAGTAAAGTGTTACACCTCTTTATGGACAGGCAGTAAAAATTATCAAATAAATTTGAAGGTAGTGTCCGACCGAAACACAATTTTCAGCCGAAACCGGTCTAAATTTCGGCCGAAACCGAAACCGAACCGTTTTTAGACAAGTTGAAATTGATTATGTATTTTAGTTGTTATTACATAAATTTATAATATTTTTACACATACAGAAAGTTATCTCGTCCAAAGTCACCTGACACGTCACGCAAGCACTTACCTAGCCATATAAGCACGAGAACATAAACAAATGTAAAAACACGACTCACGGAACAAGAAATCATGCGAAGTTAACCGTGCTAGTCAAACAACAAAGTTTGTGTTGGTAAGACTCAATGCAATCTCGCCATGCACCAGAGTTGATTTTGATCAGTCCTCAATCTTTGGAGTAGATTTCCCTTCCAACAGCTAAAGACTACTATATATACTCTCAAAAACAAATTTTCCGATATCGGCTGGCTCCATCACGAATAACAACCGATGAGTCAGAACTCGAACGAAAAGTGGAAGCTTATCTTTTTGAGTAATCTTAGTTAAGACCTCTCCTTCCGTGCTTTACCACTACCGCAAAATCGCTGTTGTATAGTAAAATTTCTGGAAATATTCACTTCTACATCTAAGCTTGTCAAAGAGCGCCGCGTTTCCCTTAAGGACTTTTTTAAGGTTCACCTTTACGGGGTTCCAGGACATAAGGAAATCCACGGAAACTGCAGAGCAGATGAGGTTGCTTGTGAAGGTACAATGCACCCGCACAAATGCACCTCACAATATATTGACATACCATTAGCTGCGGTGAAACTTAGCACAAAAATTATATATAGTACATCAACCATCTTGCAACATCACCAGACAAACTTAGAACCTCCTTAACAAACAGAGAACCAGAAAGCTACTTTCGGTATCACAATAGGCCAAATTGTTGTGTGGTTTGTGGAAGTCTGAGTTTCGGCGCCGCCGAAGTTTCGGCCAACTTTTTGCTGAAACCGAAACTGTGGCCGAAACCAATTTTTGGCCGAATCTGGTCGAAACCGAATGTTCGGTCGGTCACTATTTGAGGGTTAAGTTTCAGGAGTATTACATTTTGTAAGATCTTACTCTGTTTATAGGGATTCGTATTTAAAAAGTTCGACGACCACTTGAATGGTTACACAACTAATTACGAGCACGATCAAAAGCTCGGTCGCCAAAAGTAGTACAATAGATTGTTTTTGGAATTAAAATTTGTCTTTTTATTAAAACTTGTGCTGACCTATCAGTGAAACTTACTTACCAATTATAACAATTACTAGTGCTATTCTAGGAAAAAAGTATTTTGAGATGAGCAAAAGGGAAATTTGTGACCATGCTTGTGTTTTTTTTTTTTTGAATTTGCATTTCGTCAAATGCTTTTTCGCTTTTCATTAAAAGAAATGTACCTTTACCTTCCGCATGTATAATTATCTTTATGTCCTTTAAGAAAGCGTTCAAAAGTACATAGATTCAGTCGGAGATTTCCACCACCTCCAAGCTGTGGAAATATTCAGAATGGCTTCAAGAGGATCCCATTCAGTCCAATTATCTTTGCAAATTTTGAAAGTTGTTTCTATGCAGATTTCGAGTGATGGTCATTTGGTCTTTATATCATTTTCCAGAAAGTCTTCTAGGATTTGGTTCATGATATGAAACCATAATAATAGTAAACAAACTAAATCTTAGTCTCTTTAGTACTAACTTAATTTTGATACAACTTTTGGAATTAAAATTGAGCAAAAAAAAGGAGATGTAAAGATGTTTATAAATTTCAAATTCCAAAAATCGGACCGATTTCAAGAACTTCCTAATGGGAAGCTGATAAAAATACGAAAAAATATGACAAAAAGAATAGCTTATTGCGCATCAGCTTTCTTTGTTAAAACAAATATTTGGGCTAGAAAAAATAGCTTTTAATAGTTCGTGTGTTCGACGACAAGTTGCCGCGAACTCTCAGGCCGAACACCGCCGTACACTTTAATATTGCACCAGTTAGCTTTCCTACGAATAGTTATGGTTGAAGCTACAATTTATTGCTCTCTCATGTTAGTCATACTCACTATCAACAGTCAACGTATGTTCAGTGTTGGAGGCGAAAAACGTGTGATGCATTGGACCCAAGGCACCCACTTACTTCTCCGACTATCATCAAAAGAAAGTCATTGTCCTTCACATAGTCCCGCAACAAAAACAAATACTTCTACTAATGCAAGATTGCTATTGGCAATCTACGGCCTCTCTTGTTGCTTTTGGTCTGGATGTCAATTAAAGGAAAATAAAACAACAACAAAAAAAAAACACATCCATCTTCTGTTCAACTAAATCTCAACTGTGACCCAAAGACCACGAACTGTTCTCACTGCAGCACTTGTCGCTGGATAACCACTCAAAACTCAAACAGCAGTCACATCCTTGAGGGATCCTTTGCCATCAACAGAGAACAGGAATCCACCATCAAGCCTGTATTACATATTCCATCACTTGACAAAATGTTTACCCACTTTACTTCAAAAGCCGCACATTTAAGGCTGCCATTTGGACGGCCGATGTTTCACTTGTTTCTGATGATTCATTTTTGCGTGCGCACTCTCCATAAACGTTTGCACGTACGTCCTCTTGGCCACTCGAAACAATTCAATTCGGACCTCTATTGGTTTCTAGTAGTTGCATTTGAATTCCACATTTGCAGTCAGGCTGCTCTTTACCTGTAAATGATTGACGTTTTGTTTCTAGTTTTTCATTCATTCTCAAACGATATCGTTCGGGAGTTGAATGCATCTGAATCTGAAACGGGTAGCCGAACCCTATGACCATATTCGTAGTTGCTGTTGTCGTTACTGGTTCTTTTTCTACTTCCTCCTCTAGAGGTGCACTCACAAAAACACTCTATATTTTTGCATCTTGTTTACTTTTGGATAAATAGGTACCTATAGATACGTCTTAAGTTATTCACAGTCACGGACAACCATGACGAGGACAAAGAATATGAAAAAAAAACGCACAGCTTCAATTTATGCATGACATCTTCGAACGGTGGCGAGTGGGTGACATCTTTGGCTTTGTTTCGGGATTACGGATACCTTGAATGAAATTTCGGTTTATTTTTAACCAACATTGCTATTGAGTTGAACGACACTCGATAAATGAGCAGTTCATAGATACATATTATAGCCGCGGTGACAGGTGCGAGATATTTTCATTTGTTAATTGCTTTACGCGGAAATACTTGCGGTTGCCCTCGCGGGTCATTCAGCATGGTCGAATAGATGTGGACATCGTGAAACCAGCATACATTAATTTTAAAAGTACGTTTGATGATATGATTGAGACAGACGAGACCCACTGATCTGAACGCAGAAATCTCTGCTGAGTAAACTTAGGTCCATGTCTGTTTTGCAACAGCACTCTGCAACCGGTTGAGAGTCTTCTTCTGTGGGGTCTCCGGCATGGATTATTGTTGACTTGTCGACGACATTTATGGATTTCACAATGGAGATGGAGCGTGGCAAAGTCGGCTATCTGTTTTCTATTTTCGAAGTATGTGTGATTAATTGCGCAGAGAACTATATGTATGGTGTGGTGAAATCAATGAATCCCATTGTAGTTCTGACCAACAAAACCTCAAAGCACTTCCTTAAACTACTTATTACCCGAAAATATTTTATCGGTCTCTGAGCGTGCATAAATTTGTCGCTTGTTGAGCAAATATTTGAAGATGTTGACATTTCAATACCAAGACTCTTATTTAGAAAGTCACCATATTTGATTAATTTTTGAATTACATTTTTTCAAATAATTTTTTACATATTCAATTTTTAATTGCATGGATCCGTTGATGGAAAAATTTCGTAGATTTAAGTAAATAAAGAATCGTTGGAAATTGAATCAGCAGAAATAAGATATTGACTACATCCTTGCCTTGCTGAAATTCAACCAAGCTTTGCTGATGACCTCTTATATGAGGAACAAGTATATTCGTATCAAGAAGGCTGAAAACAAACACGAATAAATTTAGCTACTTTGGAGCGTAGTCAACATCAACCTCAATGACTGCTTCTCATTTGCTTGGTAGACGGTTTATTCTATAAGCAAAGAAGTTACGATTCTTGAAGGCAATCCAAGCTTTTTACATCGACCACCAAGTTAACCAAAGCGGCATGCACTATGTTTGCCTTCCAACTTTTTAAGGTTCCATTCCCAAAGATTTCCAAAGGAACCCTCTAACTATAGCAAAGCCTTACAAGGCCGTCCATCTACCACAGGGTTGAGGCCCCTAAGCCGTGTACTACTTTGGCCGCCTTAAAACAAATAATTTATTATTATTTATTTATTTTATTTCATGAAAAAATGGTACAAAATAAAAAACAATACAAATAACGATTTTCACAATCGTTTATGCATGAAATAATTAGGAACATTCTGTTGTCGGAAGGACAAGTGACGAATGCACCAACAGTACTGAATAAGATTTGTTGGTGGGGTTAAACATAAAAAATTATCTTCATTAATAAAAAACATTTTGTTAAATTATTGTTCGTTAAGCTCTTGTTCTGAATAAATTGTCTATTTCATGATTTTTCAATGAAAAAAGCCACATTCTTTCGCATCATATATTTTTTGGTAATTTGTTAATGGACTACCGGTTGAAAATGTCGTTTTTTTCAAAAATCAATGCTTTATTGAGGAAAAATAGATATAAATTCTATGATGTCTATGATTCTATTCAAAGTATTGCCCATCGCTAGCCACACATTTTTCCCATTTTTCTGGCAATTCATGGATACCCGTTCTGAAAAATTCGACCGGTTTGGCCGCAATCCACGAATCGATCCATTTTTTGACATCATCGAAATGACGGAAGTGCTGGTCAGCCAGGCCATGTTGCATCGATCGGAAGAGATAGTAATCGGTAGACCTCGCCTGCTATTGTTTCATTCCGTTTTAGCAGCTCATAATACACAACACTCTTCTGGTCCCACCAAATGCACAGCATAACCTTCAGGCCAAGAATATTCTGAACGGCCGTCGATGTTGAGCCATGTCCGGGATATCCATACGTTGCCCGACTTCTTTTTGTGGCGTTCAAGCAGCATTTCGGACATGTTTAAATCGACGTCTCGTGGCTTCAATCCATACCCAAGTGTCCTACCTTTCGGATCCTTCCTTTTGCTTTCAAACGATCGGAAATGGTTTGCTGAGCGCCGCCAAGTGATTTTGCAAGTTCTTCTTGCGTTTGTGACGGATCTTGATCGAGCAATGCCTCCAATTCATGGTCTTCAAACTTTTTCACCTGGCCGTGGCGTTCTTTGTCTTCGGTGTCGAAATCACCATCTTTGGACCGCTTAAACCACCGCTGACACATTCTTACGTTTTCGTAAGCAATTGATGCGCTTCAGTTGCTTTTTTCTTTAAATTAAAGAAGCATATTGAAACTTCCCGCAAATGTTGTTTTGATGGCATGAATGTAGACATTTTACGGCCTTACAAAAACTTGTGTGTTTTCACTAATAACCAATAACCTAGACTGAAATAATAAAGCAATGACATGAAGTTTCTGATGGGACAGCTGTCATGGTCAAAATTCACCTCAGAGTAATAGATATGGAGTTGTCTGCAATACGACATTTTCAACCGGAAGTCCTATAAATAGACGGCAAGTAGTTACAAAATAAAATTGAGAATAAATAGCTTTATTGATTTTGCGGAACCTGTACAAAACTGCTGGTGTTAGCACGTAAATTGTGATTACCATTGACTCTAACGGCCGTACATCCAGATTTGAGAAAAAATATTTTGAGGACTTTAAAGCAGCATAAGTGTCTTATTGGAAGAATTTTAAAGCGCCTAAATAGGTCAAAAGTTGAGGTTTTGTTTGTTTAAGTAATGGTTAAATTTTATTTAAATGTCTTCCTCCCCAGCACGATATGCCGTATTCTAATTTATATTTTAATAGGCCTTTGTAAACCATAATTAAAACGTTTGTATTACAATAAAGTCCAAAATGATAAATTTGTCTTACGGCTCTGTAAGAATATTGTTTTAAGTAGTGTAGTATGGTCCTTCCAATTTAATCTATAATCCAATATAACTCCTGAGCACTTAAATTGAGGAATCATTTCTATTATAAAACAATCATTACTACATCTAGAGCTACTATCAAAGGTAGGTAACAAATGATGTTGGGAGGAATTATTGCCTAGAATATCGTGCATCCAGGAGAGTGATAGTGTAACACCATGTCTTGCGGAATCATGCCCGTAGTGTTAAAAATCATAAATTTGGTTTTATTACTAATAAGTAGCTTGTGAAACTTAAACCACCTTCGTAATGTTTCAAGATCGGAGTTCAGATCAACATATAGGTCGAGATAGTTATTGCTAGAGTAGGATAACGCAGTTTCATCAGCGGATGCTGTAAGTTTACCTTTGAAAGGTTGAAGAAATAACGAGTTTACAAAAATCAAAAATAAAATTTGCCCCAAAACAGATCCTTGGGCGACACCTGAGTTGATTATCTTTGCTGAACTCAAGCATTTCTTGATTCTCACACTTTGTTTACGATCATGCAGATATGATGTAAACCACGAATGCATTGAACCTCTGAAGTTTATATTATATAGTTTGCTAAGTAGCAACTTATGATCAACCGTGTCAAACGGCTTGGTAATATCTATAAATAGAGCAGCTGTTCTTTTTGAACTATTTAACCTATTGTTAATTTCGCCGCATAGTTTCAATAAAGCATCTTCGGTAGATTTTCCACTTCTAATGGTAAATGTAATGTAAAGTAAAAAATAAATGGGTCCTACGGGGACAAAGACATTTTTTATGTTTTTTTAAATCTCTACCCATTTTTTCGCCATGAAGAAAGTTTATTATGTGGCTGGCCAACTGACACTTAGTAATTTTTTTTTTAAGATTTATTGACGTGGACATCCTTTTCTATGGGAGAATATGTGGAAGCAGGTCCTTGCCCTCAGTGGCGCTAAATTTGGAAATTGGATGGCAATTATCGTGGCGTACGACGATATGGTTCTTCGTGCGCACACTCTTCGCCAATGTTGGCGCTCATCGTCGCCATTCTTTCGATTTGAGATTCTTTTTCTGTTTATGGTTCCGCTTCTATTTAAACAAATAAACCTCATTCTTACAGTGGATGTCTTTGAGTATTCTCTTGGCTGAAAGCCATGAAAGCGATGCCGGATTGACAATTTTCTTTTCTTATGATGTTTTGAACGGAAACCAACAATTCGTCACCAGTGACAATAATTTTAAGAAATGGAGCATGAACGTTTTGTTGCAGCGAATTTTAAAAAAATTTGAACATGTTCAACTCTTTCTTTATTTGGACCCATCGAATCACTTTCTATACATTTTTGAAGTTTTTAAGACATTCGAAATGACGACGGTAGAGCAGTCCACAATGAAGTCTCCGGCTAGAGGATTATACGTCAAACCTTCGTACTCCTCTACGGCTACCAAAACGTCCAGTTCTCGATATCCCAAAGTTTGACCTCTCGTTGATTAGCGTTACGCATATAAGTTACCTTTCTGGCTCCAAATCAGGAGTAAAGACCAGACCTGTAAGATAATGAAGCATTTTTGGACTGAAGAACAAGTACAAATACCATACCATGGTATTTGTACTTGTACTTGTTCTTAGATTTAACAGGTCTGGTAAAGACAACCATTTCTTAAGCGCCATGCAGTGCAGATCATTTTGTTGTGGGCGTATCGGACCTTTCATAATTGAATATTTTTCCGTGGCCAGAGATGCGGACATACGAGTTTATTTGGAAGCTTCATACAGTTGGCTTTGGTGTTCGACCACGTCGAGAACAAATCAAGCTGTCGAGTCCTAATTAATTTCATTCGAAGCGTATGTGCAGAATGAAAGCCTGAAAATGTTGTTCAGTTCAAAACCCATTTAAATTATAGTTTATAATTTACACTGGCGGTCATAACTTTCCGAACAAATTCGTTTAACTTTTTTTTCCTTTTCAATTTTAATATCAAAATCAATCTACATTAGGATTAATAAGGCAATTGAACAAATTATCTAAGGCAAATATCGAAGCAGACTTTGGTTATAAAATATGGGTCGTTCCCATTTGTCTCATAAATCCATATACTATTTGCAGCACTTTGGCCGACATTCAATGGATTAACTTCATATTGTCTCCCAATGCTATTCATCTCAAGATAACTTGCAAGAACTCTCTTAATTTATCTCGAACCTATCTGTCAAGTTCCTCCCACTACAGTTTTAAGTTGAGGCCATCTCATTTATGCGGTGCCTCTTTCTCTGTTCCTTGAACCACGTTCCACCGGCAGAGCTTGGAAAATTATTTTAGATATGTGGATTCTATACTATAAATTAATAAATCTTAGCATTTCCTTTTTTCAGAATGACAATTGTGTTGCCACCAGTTTTTTTGTTCAAAAAGTTCAAATTTTAACCTACAGGAACAAATTGATTTCTTGGCAAAAATGACAAACTTAAAACATATGGATAAAATCGATTGCTCATACATTTAAAGCCCACAACATCCTAATATAAAGCTTGTTTAACAAATGAACAAAATCCTAGAGGTCTTTAGCGAAAAGGACATATAGATAACCAATCTTTGGAAATCAGCTCGGAAAGAACTATCATAATCTGTAAACAAAATTGGACTGAATGTGATCCTCACGAAGAAAAAGACCCTTTGATGAATATTTACTTAGCTTGCAAGCAAGACATGGTTGTGAGCTCTTGACTAAAACGATGTACTTTTGAACCAGTTTTAATCCAATCATGGGCCAATATTTATATGTATTTTGGGAGGTAGAGGCCAGGTCATTTCCTTTTCGCTTGATAAGAACAAGTTTCTATTTTTCTGCTTTGGGTGCTCAGGAGGTATGTTCTTTAAATGTTCTGTATGTATGTTCTTTTGTAAGAAGCAGAAGGGTAACCAATCCTCTTCAGGTCATCGACATCTACAATTTTTGTATTTCTGAATCAATGTGTCTGTGGATGGCTTGTGTTTCATTAGTTTACTCCTATATGCTTGTCTAACTAACTTACTTATGCCAGTGATTCTGGTAGGCTCTGAGTATGATCTAGAGCTGCATTCAATCGTTATCTGGAGTTGATTTTTGCTTTTCAGACTCTATCCATATCTCTCATCTTTGACCCTGAGCTCCTTTTTTCTTTGAACATATATGTTCAATTACTTTTCTTGTTGTACAGCGCTCGGCTTCGAAAAGTAGAGCTGTTGCTTAGAGGAACTGTTTCTGTCAGTTCTGCTTAAATTTCAGTTCCTTCTTGTTTCGAAAAACCGTAGTACGGTAGCCTTGAATTTAACTCACTACGAACTTGATGGGAGATTTTTTTGAGCAGTTTGCTGAGTCAAACAATTGCTCATGCAGATTCCGTAATGCTGCAGAGAATTCTGCAGGAATTTCTTTTGGCTGAGGTTATTGCTTTTTTTTCTTCTATATAGTTTTTTCATGCGTGTTTACATTTACCCCAGTAACATAAACATATGGGGTTAAAGTAAACAAGTTTTTGTGGTAAATGTAAACGTCCATTTTGAAGTTTTTTTTTCGCGTGCATCTATTTCTAGTGTTTGGAATGCCGCGAGCATATAAAAAAAAGAAAGCCCAAGTTAACTCTAGTATTAACGATGTTAAAACGCTGTGAGATGTATTACTGAAGAAAATGACATACCACCAAGCTAAAGAACGATACAATGTCCCCAAATCTATGATATTTAATAGAATTAAAGGCCGGCAAATATCACAGGATTCAATTGGTGCAAGACGAGTACCCCCCCTTCCAGCAGCAAATAAGAACGAAATAGTAAAATGTCTTGTTACTCGGTCAAATATGGGGCTACCATGTGACAAACATGAACTCAAGAAACTGGTTGGAGAATATATGAAATTCATCGGTATCAAAACACTTTTCAAGTATGATATCCCCGGCGAAGACTTGTACATAAAATTTATGAAGCGGCATCCAACATTAAGTTTAAAGAAACCAGAACACCTGAAAAATTTAAGAAAAGATGCCAGAAACCCGTTCGTTGTGGACGACTTTTATGACAAGCTGCAAAAGGTGATGGAGGATAATAACTTCAAAAATAAACCACACTTCGTTTTTAACGCAGACCAAAGCGGATTTCACCATGATCTCAACCGCATGCATGCGTTGGTAAAGCTCTAAGCAGAGTTTCAGGTGGGTCTGGACGGGAATCCACAACAGTCCTTGCATGCGTTTCTGAAGATGGCACCACATTACCACCGCTAATAATTTTTAAAGGCGCTGCTGTTCAGACCAAGTAGACTTCGGAAGCTGGTTCTCCGTCAACACTCTACGCGTCGTCAACAAATGATTGGATGGAGGAACTACAATTTTTTAATTTGTTGTCTAATGGCTTTGTTCCTTTTCTTCAAAATATACGTAAAGGAGAAGGTTTACCAAAATTAAGCAGCAGTTTTAGTAGATGATCGACATTGCAGTCATATAAGCGTACGAATAGTAGAGAAAGCTTTGGAAACTAATGTGATATTGATGCGCCTACCAAGTCATCAAATCGATAATCTGCAACCATTGGACAAATGTGTATTCAATTAAGTAAAAACAGCTTGGGAGAAAAAAAACTGATTGCATACGGGAAATCGCAAATGGGCCAAGGTTGTATGCGCCTCAGTAAACAGATGTTTTCGAAACTATCTGTCTATGATCGCTGACAATATAATATCGGTATTTGTCAACACCGGAATTTACCCTGAGGATCGAACTAAATTTCCAGAGAGCGAATTTCCAACCGAAGCTCTAGAACGGTACCGTTCAAATTCAAATGCTGTGTGCTTGGAGTTATCATCAAATAGATTTATTGCACAGGATCTTGCTTTCGCATCAGAAGATATGGCATTAGGAACTCTCTTTAATTATGTACCTACTTGTACTAAAGCAGGCTTTATTTTTAATTCCTATATGTGAAAATGTAGTTGTTCACAACGAAGACGTTCATGGCTAATTTAACTGAAAGAGCAATGCACAACAGCCTGTTATGGAAACTGAGTCTCCACCATTAACTTCCATCAGCACCTTGTTATTAAAGTCTAGTTCTCCATTACAAGCAACTAAATCATCCGTCAAAGAGAAAAACCAATACCACGATTGAAGCAAATGACTTATGGTGATGTACTTACTTCGGACGACGTTCTAAATCGACTAAAAGCCAAACAAACACCCAAGCCTAAGAAGAAAACTGCAATTAAAAACCAGCGCTCTTTAAAAAAACGAAAAATTAGCTCGAGCTCTGAGGAGTCTGAAAATGAAAAAAACATCAAATATGATGAGGACAGCCCATGGAAGGAGTTTGATGACGACGATGGTTATGAACAGTTAGAAACTGTCGGTTCCCAAACGCTTAACAAGGGCAAATTTCTCCTGATTCAGCTAAAAGGGGCACTAGACTATTCGTGATCTTCAGATATGTTTGAATTATCGAATCACCTGGAGAAAGCGGGGAAATTGAAATGGTGACGTTAAAGAGTTTGGACACTACCATAACAACTTTTGCATTGATGCCGGCTGACAAAATGAATGTTCTTTTGGAAAACGTTCTTGGCATTCGGCCAAGTCCGACACTAAATATGTCAAAAGCACGTGTTTACTATAAACTCGACGTAAAAGAAAAGTGAATAATGCAAACTTAATTTGCTCTTAATAGCTATATAAGTACCTGCCAAACTTATCTGTATATTGTTCCAATTAATGCGCTTTTTGAAAAGAAAAATCAATTTGTTAAGGTACTTTTCCGATTCTTCTGTGATGGGTAAAATGCATATAGGGGATAAATGCAAGCATTGTGGTAATCGATGATGAGTGATAAATTAAAACGAAATTTATGTCTGTTTGCTTTTATCCCATATGCGATTTCTAACCACTAAGAGGTCAGAAATTCGATGTCTCCTTTTACCCCAGTATTTTCAAAAACTATAGGTGAAATGTAAACACTGAACTACATCACTTTTGGTTTCTTGTACCTTAATTTATTCATCATAAGTAGAACATCTTGTATCTTATTATATAATATCCGTTTCAAAAAGTAAAAAAAAATAAAATTTAATATTTTTTACTTTTCTAAAAAAAATATGACCTTTACAAATGTAAAAATTGTCCCCATTTATTAGGACTACCGGTTGAAAATGTCTTTTTTTCAAAAATCAATGCTTTATTGAGGAAAAATAGATTTAAATTCAATATTCAAAATATTGTCCATCGCTAGCCACACATTTTTCCCATTTTTCTGGCAATTCATGGATACCCGTTCTGAAAAATTCTACCGGTTTGGCCGCAATTCACCGATCGATTCATTTTTTTACATCATCACCACCCCAAACGACCCTAACTTATTTTGTCTCCAATCGTTGGCCGTTCGTAATAACGAGGGAACTTGTAAATAGCTTTGCTTTCTCTGTGTAATCGTGGTAGTAAAATAACTTTTCATAAAACCCTTTATTCTGACTGTGTTCACATAGGACCGAAACATCTATGGAACTGTAAAGTGCAACGCAATATGAATCTCACTTCGAATTAATTAAGTGATGTGTCTGTGCCGTCTATCTAAAGTAGTTTGCGCGCAAATGCTTCTCGATTTTTGCACAGTCATGCTATGTCTGCTCAAACCAATTTCCCATAAATGCATTAACACTTTCAACTCGAATTCGAACCGTGCAAGATTTTTTCGCCACTTCAACGGTCACTATTTCTTAATTGATTGCGTCCAAAACCATTTTGATTCATCCACAAGCTATACGCGTCAAGTGGCCAATATGACGACAACAAAATGAAATCCTCAACTTGCTGTGATTCGCTACGTAATTGCTGCTGTCAATATGAGGCCCTCTCCCCGAACTATGGCAGGCGTAAGAAATTGAGCGTTGCACATTTGCGAGTTGCATTTAAAGGATACATCCAACCTGTCATTATGGGTAATCCAGTAATAGAACAGGACATGATTTAGCACAACATGTCCAATATGGATGGCCATTGATTTGGTAATTGTTCCCTCATGATCGTGCGATAATAGTCTCTCAGATACCAGCAGTCTACCACCACCACCACTACCACCTTTCATCTGTCTGGCGTGAAAAGTGATTTCGTTCGGATATGGACGACGCTATGAGACTGACGTGGCGAATAGATTGCGGGCGTGCGTCTGTAGTAGATCTGTTTTAGAGACGTATGAAGAACGCCTCCTTCCTTATAAGTGCAGTCGATGAGAGACGTTCTAATGGGCCTAAAAGGGGTCTTAAACTGTTTGTCAGTTATGATGGGATTGCAAACAGTCTGGATATTGTACTTTAACGCGTTCAATAGACATCAATTTGCACCTAAATGTTGTGTAAGAGAACAAGACGTGCCTGTGATTTTACTCTTCTTATTGGATACATTATGTTGTGAATTCTTCTTTTATTTTTTCTTCTTATGTTACGTCATTCCATGATGGTAGGCTTGTTGTTGTTTTGAGGATGCCATGTAAGACTCTTTAGATATGCTTTTTTACTCCTAAGGCCAGGAATTCAAAAATTTAAAAAATAAAAACCTTTCAGTTGAAAATAGGAATGAATTAATTCTCAATTGGATTTTCATTTAAATCTGCATAATTAAAGGAAATGGTAATAAAACTGTGAAAATCTCAAAACATTCTACCTTCTTAAAATGTTCCAGGAATTTATTTAGAAAATTGAAAATACAAGTCAATATTTGGAGCTGATATTGTCTACTTCAAAGTTCTCTCCAAGAAATGAAACCCACTTCGGACGGCAGAGCTGCTCAGAGACATTTTTTGAGTTGATTGAACAGCAAGAAATTATGGGGAGCCTTATTAGGCGCCGTTGGTGCCTGCTGGATGGTTTTCGTAACGCTTCAGGATAAAATTTACGGATTAGCATGATATCCGCACTAGCTGTTAGCACTCATATTCAGTGTTTGTTTTGGGGTATTCACGCATGAATCTCACACCGCTTTACTAATAAATCTTGTTGGACTAGGACAAAAAATCTCAATCGACATCTTTTTCACTGAGGTAAAGTGAAATTTACCTCATCTTCGACACCCTGTTTGAGAAGCGACAAAGTCTCATCCTTAGGCAATCGATCTCCTCAACTTTATCAGATCTTCTATTTGGAGCCGAATATATGACCATAAGAAACTCGGCAGAATAGATATTGGAGACCATTGAAACATACATTTTCCGTTGGTACAGTCCTGCTGCGAGGAAGACGAATAGAGAAGAAAGTAAACCGCGTCAATGATGTGGATCTAGTCCGGAAGCAGTAATTCGTCGATAATAATAGTTCGAACACATTGAGCGAATAGACAAAAATGCTTCGGGAAAGAGAGTCCTTGAGTCTCAGCCAACTTGTTCACGAGAAAAGATAAGATCGAATTTGCGGTCAAAGGTCAAAATGGGTGTAGCCATCTGAAAGCAGAGCTCCTAGGACCGTGAAGTATGGGAAACAGCTCAAGCTCTGGCATAGATATTCAATGGATCGAAGGCTTGGTCAGTATTAGTGTTTAAAATCATGTCTTTCACGATGTCAATGCACTTCAGTTTTTGCATGAAATTCAGGTTCTTCGATACCCACTTTGTAGCAATCCTTCTGAACCCAAACGTTTTTACATGTCCATAAACAATGTTAAAATAGTTTGATAGTTTTTGACGGTCGAATTTTAGTATACGGTTAGCATTTTTTTGATTTCATTGATATTTTTGTCGTCTGTTTAAGACAAATAAATATCGTAACTAAAATACTTTTTCTTCATTTTCTAAGTTAAAATTAATTTGATGCAAATTTGATGCAAATTCAAAGTAAAGTACGTGGATTCCATTTTATAAAAATCAAAACGTAAAAAAGGACGAAGCTTAACTCTTTATATCATATCTGTTACGATGTTACTTAAATTTAAAAGGAGTGTTAACCACCGATGAACCCAAAAAAAACTTAGAAACTGTATGATCAACATTAAGGCGAGAACAAGGTTGTACGTTACCTTCAACGATTATCAGCTACTCGCGTGCTGTAAAAATATATCCAAGACTAGTTGAAGGCCTATCGTACATTTATGATATAATTTAATAAATATTGCATATATTATGTTAAATGCCTTAAACCCTTTTAACATTAAAACTGATGCATTATCAACCGAAGCGTCTGCTGAAGGTGTAAAATAATATACATGCAGTAAAAGTTTCTTTTTTTAATTTTGATTTACTAAGAACATGCCAATTTTCTACATAGTAAATATTTCTTTAAATACAACGTTTTCTAGTTAATGTTTTGTCCGAACCGGAAATTATTTTTCCTTGATGTGTGACGCCTGTATGATTTTTAGATTCAAGTCACTTGCGCTACGAACTCTGGACATTGCAATGTAGAATTGCCCATGTCTAAATACTGGTTCTGGTATATAAATATCGGCCTGTTAAAATGTTTGTCCTTGTTACATAATGATTTTCATACCAAACGCTTATTTTATTTATTTATTATATTTATACTCCAAATTTGATCTCGGTCAGGAAAATTAAGGATAAAGCATTTGAATCCGCATTTGGGTCAAAAAAAAAATTATACTTTCATTTATTATTTGGGTCATTTGAATCAGTTCAGCAGTAAACCACTATGTCTTTTTCGAGGGGTGCTTTATCATCAGCATTTTGTAAAACGAAAGCTTCTTCTTAGCTTATAGTGATCTTTGGTGTTTCTGTTTCATGCATTTGAACATATCACACACTTCCCTGTTAAACCTTATCTAACATTTTAAATGCGCTAAGAAATCGACAACTATATGTTAGCGTTTGTCACTTCATTCAAACTCATTCTCTGATCGTCAGCTCAAAGAATATAGAACTTTGCAAAAATTCTTTGTTCAACATTGTTGGGATATAGAATTCTAGTACGATTATAAATGTTTCCGTAGGGCCCATATCCAGTTGGTGGCGTTATATTTGCACCCAACGAAGCAAAAGTCAATTCAATTCACAAAATTGTGTTAATTTTCTGTCACTTGATCTTTCATTTTTTGACTTGATAAAATTCCCAAATTTAATTGATTTGATCATAGATGTGTTCATGCCTTTGCGTAATGAACTACATTGCTCTGATATTAGCAATTCGATTGCGGTTGCTCTCAAGCTCTTTAATTTTTCAGACCCACTAAATAGAATCGCTATTTAATTATGTTTCTTTAAAAATATTATGATGGAAAAAATAAAAATATATATTTATAACAGAAAAAACACGCATCCATTCGGCACTGTCCTTTTAGAAACTGCCTCTTAAACTTTTTTCCAAATGCGGGATTACTCGTTTAAACCAATTACCTGCCAAAAATTTTACATTATATAAATTAAAAATTTCATAAAAATAAACATAAACGAAGGTGTTTTAATAACCTGATTCTTAGTATTCAAAGTTGATGGGATTTCTATTTGAGTTTTCAGTCGGACTCGCAAGATGTTGTTTTTGCCAAACTAACCCACATCAAATACATCAGATTACTCTTATTTTCAAATGTCCTAGTATGACATTTTCCTTTTCTCCCCAAGAAAACTTTATCACGACCTAGCAGTATGCTGTATCCGAGCAGAATAACTGCCTGACGGACAGTTCTTTTACTTGCCTGTTTTCGAACAAAATTAGGATAAGCTTAAAATATTCAGCTCAAATAATTTGGAAGTATTTTTTTACATTTTATCTCCATTCTGTGTGTTGAAAAAAAAACCTAAGTGGAAAACACTTACGTGAAAACGCATTTAAAAAAAATTGTCTGTACATACCCCACACCGTCTCCAGTTCGAAACGAAACAATGGAAATTCTTATCAGGATATTTTTACCCAATAAAACTGGACTTGCTTAAGCTATGATTTATACGTTTGTATATTTTCGATCGCGCATATGTATGATCGAATGTAGAGCCAAACAATTCAAATGAAAATTTATTTTTGTCAAACAATAAACACATTTTGTGTAGTTATTGCACAAAGGCAGACGTTTACATGGGATACTAGTCCTGTCAAAATATACCTTTTTTATTACCCCGATCCTTATTTTGACTTTTTTGTTCCGAAAAAAGTGATGGATTCTTCGAATTTTATAATCGCGTGGCGAATATCAAGGGTAAATTATCCATGTATTAATATTCTTGGGCGTTTTCTTGCTAAGTAGTAAGGACCCTCTCTACCTTATCATATGTCTTTAGATCTTACTGTAATCATTCCTTCCGAAGATCTGCAGTGTTTTGTTGTCACACCTCTCCTTCGGGTTTGCTTATGCTTATGCGTCGCCGTCATAAAGTATGTTTTGGTTTTATGACCAATTTCATTACATTTATTGCATTAATTACTTCGGAAAATAGAGGATTTGAATCCAGCACCTAAAACTTATTAGTTTAGAGTACCTTCCAATGAGCTACCGCTTCGTTCAGTTATAATGCTTCGGTTTTACGTTAGTGCTTAAATAAATGGAAATGCTTTATTTTTTGAAATTTATTTCCCGAGTTTTTACAAGTTAGTAAAGACACTTTTGAAAAATATTATTAATTAATTATAATATTATGTTAATATTAATTCTTATTTCCCCGCCCCATATGGTCTACAAGTATGAGTTTCGTGCTTGAGAATAAATGTATAAATTAAAAACAGCAAGAAAAAATGGATCGGACTGGGGAATTCTTTGAAAAACAAATACAGAGGGTATTATTGCTATTAATTTAGTTTACATTCATAATGCGACACATTCTATACTTTATCTTTAAATCTAGTTTTTGGGTTTTCCTTATTTTTGTGATCCTTGTGGCTCAGATTCGAAAGCATTCATAGATGGAGTATATTTTTCTATTCGCAAATGTAGCCGAGTTCTTTTAGTAGAAAAATATATACCTTCTGAACTAGAGCCACATTATTGCATACCTCGAAGAGAATGCGCCATAGCTTCTGCTCCATTCGTTCTACTCATGGGAAGGACCATACTATATTATGCGACGGACAATTTTTCTACACATATTCTCTTAAATCTCTCATCTCAGACATCTCACGTTTCGTTACAGGTGATGATGATCAACAAGTTTTTAAGTAGCTCAGTCGAACGTTTACTCTAAAAAATTCCGAACAAGAACACATTTCGATATTTTTAAGGTTCCGTACCTCACAAGGAAAAGCTGAACCCTAAAATCTATCTTGGTCTATTATGACCCTTTTTCTCAGGGACACGTGGAGGTAAGTTGAAGTTGAAGTTAATACCAAAAACTTATGACTGCATTCCTTTAAAGCTGTTAAAAAAAATAAAAAATATACTGCTGTTAATGACGCAACATTTCTGAGACTCCCGTTGATCTGAAATCATGAAAGTAATATCAGTACAAGTAAGGAAAAAACTTCGAATTTTTTTTTTATATCGACAACAACGTACAAGTTTGTGGGGAACCTTCGTTGCGCAAGTCCGATTCGCACTCTGCGCGTTTTTATTTTTTATTTAAATCGAAGGAATAAGCAAAAGAAGTGAAAGAAATCATATGATGATAAAAAATTGTACGATTTTGTGACAGGATGGCGAATAGATATTTTTGACTTCTATCATACAACTTTTCTACGGCTCTGGAAGATTGTGGTGACGCTTAGTCATGTAAAAGATATGTTACCATTTGATAGCATTCATATCAATAAATTTTTATAAGATAGTGAAAAGATATCTTTATTTCATATAGTTTTAGTTCCAAGAAAGATTATTCCCTCTTCAAGACACTAAACGTGCTTCGACCTCTCCTTAAACAAACCGTCTAAAGTTCGAAGCAACGTTTAAAGGAAGGTCTGGAGCTAGTATAATGATCAGCTAAGAAATCGACAGTATTCATGGTTCGTTATCGTTGACTGAAAATGACTGCGTTCTGTTGAATTTCATTTCTGATTTTTCATATTAAAAAGATCGAATATAATTTTTTCGTAAATGATAGAATTGCTTGGGGTCAGACATTTAACGATGACCACCTTTTATTATCGTTTCTTCATAGTTCCAATCACATTAGCTTAAAGTGTTTCAACTCGCAATCGACTTGGATATATTTGAGTGCAGCTTTTCGTTAGAGAGAAGGACTTAGGCGAAGGAATTTCTTAGCGACAATAAGATGTTGTACGTATAGATATCAAAAAAATTCTTCAACATGATTTTAACGAGCAATTATACCAACAATTAAAATCTCTTTCTCATATCTCATTAATTTAATTAAAGCCAATTTCAAAGAAGATCAATCAAGCCAACACCACACCTCAACATGCAATCGCGAAGCCATTGATTACAGGACATACTTGTGTAGTGAATGCTAAAGCTATTTTCCAAATCGATCTCTCTCGGTGCCTATGTCAGTCAGCACGGCAAACGAATGCTCGAAACACATTTATTTATTTCACACCACAAATGATGAATTCAAATTGACATTTCACATTCATTTCGAACTGCGACGGTGCTGCTGACATGCCCAACAAATCCCCAACACGAGAGCACGAGAGGCTCCACACTTCACCATTCGTTCCTTACACAAATGGATCGAGCGCAATGTTTCAGGATGGAAATTAAATAGATTTCAATTGAGAGAAATTTGCATACAAATTCAATCCTCGAATGCGCACTTGAGAGCCAGTGCAAGACCGTCTGCCCTGTTCCCATCTGTGGTAACCGAGGCTTGAGATACTTTTTGCAGGCGAGTTTGGTGGCTGCAACGGCAGCCACACACTTTACATTAACAAGAAGCAATGGGACGGGTGTTGTGTGCTGACTGGCTGGCTGGAAGGTTGGGAGCCTGAAAATTCCATGTGCTTTTCATGTGCTAATTGCGGAGGAGTTCTGGTCGTAATAGAATTGGATTATCATAACACAACGTCGCAAGATGCGAGGCGTAAATTTAAGGAGTTCCTCGAATGTGATCTGCGTGCATGTGTGTACGGTGTGTTCATTCCATTTGATCGGTATGACTTTATTAGGATATGTGGAGCCGCTCCACCATTAGGCTTGTCGAGGCAATTTAAAATGAAAGCGTAGGTGAGCAAAGTTGCACCAAGAGTATCGCCGGCATCATCACCGCCAGTTTCAACGCCAATCCATGGAGCTCTAATGAAACGCATTAATCATCGCGTTGTTGAATGGTTCTCGGTCTTTGTGCACTGAACGATTCTTGCAAAATGCTCTGACGCTTTCTGACGTTGCTGCCAAAGAAGTCGCACAGTGAATTGAAATATCATTTGTGTGTCTAAATGTAGATGGAGTTATGGATGCCAAGAAGAGACGAGGGGATACGACATGATTAATTGATGTTGAAAAATTGTGCCCTGCTCAAAGACTGCTCAGAATGTGTTATTTTCTGGCTTTGTTCTAACCTTGGGAAATATATGTACCTAGTTGACTGTTGCTGGGGAGTGGTCGGGGGAATAGCAGTTTTCTTTAGAGATTAAGGTTAATTGCACAACGTTTGGTTTTGATATATTTCAGCTCGTGCAACTAGGAAGATTGTGAGCTTAAATAGAGATGAGTCAGTAACGGCTGGGTGAGTTTACTGATGGCGATTTAATAAAAATATATTTTTTGATTTGTCGACAAGAACCGAGCTGACTTCAAGATGCGTCAGATACATGCAAGGCTATTCTATATATGTTTTTCACAAAGCTATTTTCTTGCTGCAATAATGATCATTGAGAAGAAAATGAAAAGGTGAGTTTTAAAAATTGCGGTTACTTTCGTATTGAATGAGACGGCCCAATTCTCAGTGTTGTTTTAACATTTATCAAATCAGCAAAGCGTACAAGACATGGTGAGCTATACTCCTCAGGAAATACCGGAAGACGGCCTAGTGCTGGAGTTGGCTTAAATAATGCTACTGTCGCTAAAGATGAATGAGCCATCTGCACTGATCAGATGCCTGCGCAAGTGAGCACTAAACGTTCGTCTTTGCTGCGTGATGTATCAAAAAAATTGAATTTATTCCTTAACAAAGTACAGATATTTACGAAGCCACGTGTGCACGTTTGCGTACATTATTAAAACATAATAGCATTCATACTAAGCCTTATAAAATATCTCAGCGCTTGTTATCAACATGAAAGAAACAAGTGCGACTTCAGACGTAATTGAAAAATTGCCCAAATCCCAGCAGGATTTTATGAATCAAATTATGCAGCAACAGAAAGTGTTCATGGAAAGGCAGGGCCAAAATGGTAATTGCAGCAGCTTCAGCATTCAAAACATTCCACCATTTCAGCCCTTCGACAAGGAAAAACGTAGCTGGGAAAATTTACCTTCAACGGATGGAACAGCACTTCGATGCTCACAACGTTCGATACAGTGATAAGAAGAGACCATACATACTGTCGTGGCTAGGCGCGGAAACATATGAGCTCCTGCAAAAATTGTATAGATCCTGCACTTTAGCAAGCAAGGAATATAACGAAATAACGAAGAATCTTACGGATCATTTCAGTTCAAGAGCTCACATATGTATGTACAGTACGTGATGAATTTTTTAAGTGCAGAATGAAGCCTCACCAAGGTTATTCTGACTGGGTTGCAGAGACAAATGCCATACTCTCAACTAAAGGCATTCAAACGTTAAGCAAAGATTATTGCAAATTGAATATACCAGGGTGGTTTTGCCCAAACTACTACAGAAGAAAACCTTACACATGCTTCATCAAGGTCATTGGGGAGTAGTGAGGATGAAGCAACTAGTCAGAAGACAATGCTGGTGGCCTCAAGTGGATGTCGAGATCGAAGCAAAGGTCAAGATATGCAGCATCTCTCAGCACAAAAGTCCGGCTCCTCCAAAAGAATTCAGCACATGGCCCGAACCAGAAAAGCCTGTGCAGTGAATCCATATTGATTTCGCGGGTCCCCTCCTTGAAAAAATGTGGTTAGTATTTATCGACGCTTTATCAAAATTCCCTTTCATTATACAGATGCAGGAAACATGTGCGACAGCAACAATTCGATCCCTTCAAGCTATCGTCGCATTGGAAGGTATCCCAGATTTCATTGTAAGCGACCCAGCATCCAATGGCGAAGCCCAACGATTTGTCCGCACGTTTAAATCGAATTTGGAGAAGGTGGTAGAGGAAGGGAAAAACATAGAAATAGCTTTGACGAGATGCCTCGAATTTTATTGTGCTACTCCGAATCCCCGAATCGGAAAATCGCCTGCAGAAATTCTCCATGGCAGGCAGAGCTGCACAGTACTTTCGCAAATGTTTCCCGAAAAAATCTACATAGCGCATTCACCAAACATTAAAGCAGGTAAATTTAAAATCAATGTCATAGTATACGTCCGCAACTACGCCGAAATCTTACCGTGCTAGCTCCTGAACCAGCAGAATGTAGTGTCAACATAGACAATAATCCACTGCAGAGTCCCTTACCCAAAGCATTGAAGCAGCACATCTAGTAGTACGCCACGGCGCTTGACACGACTTCGCAGACAAGTTGAACGTTTGAAGTACGAACCCATGGGAATCAAAACAAAATGAGGAGGAGATGTGGTGTATGGACGAACGCAGCCGATGGTAAAAAGTTAACCCAATCAAGTGACAATACTAACGAGTTTTCAGTCTTCTTTTGGCTATCTTAACAGTGGGCAGAATTCAGAAATTGTATTAAACTAAGAGTGAATAAAATAAAATTATAGTATATACAAATACAACATACTACTGTGTCCAAAAAATAAGGTGACATTGTATTTATTTTGAAAATTCTTTATTTATTCTTCCAAATCAATTTCACCCCTTTCAAAGTAATCCCCTCCCGATGCAATGCACTTATGCCAACGGATTTTCCAATCTTTGAAACACTGGTTGTAGTCACTTTCCGGGATGGCCTTCAGTTCCGTCTTCGCTGCGGCTTGAATCTGCTCTATCGTATCAAAACGGTGTCCCCGGAGCGGTCTTTTGAGCTTGTTGAACAGCCAGAAGTCGCACGGCGCCAGATCAGGTGAATACGGTGGTTGCGGAACGATATGGGTTGAGTTTTTGGCGAAATGATCACGAATTACGAGTGCTGTATGGGATGGTGCATTATCGTGGTGTAAAAACCAAGAATTGTCTTTCCACAATTCCGGCCTTTTTAGGCGGATAGCGTTACGCAAACGACGCATAACGTTCAAATAATATTCCTTGTTGTCTGTTTGGCCGGTTGGAAGGAATTCATAAAGCACAACACCACGATAATCGAAGAAAACAGTCAACATGACCTTGATTTTTGAGCGACTTTGGCGCGGTTTTTTTGGTTTCGGCTCTCCTTTGGCACGATATTCGCTCGATTGATCGGTTGTTTTGGGGTCGTAAGCATAGATCCAAGTCTCATCACCAGTTATAATGCGTTTCATGACATCCTGGTAGTCGGAAAGCATTGTTTCACACACTTCAACGCGACGCCTTTTTTCCAAAAAAATTCAATGTTTTAGGTACCAGTCGAGATTTGACGCGCTTGAGGCCCAAAGCATCCTTCAAAATGGTATTGACTGAGCCTTTCGATAAGCCAACTTCATCGGCAAGGTTTCTTATCGTTAATCGATGGTTTTTTCAACACCAAATCTTTGATTTGTTGGACGTGAGCTTCATCGGTTGAGGTTGATGGTCGCCCAGAACGCTCTTCGTCTTCGACACTTTCACGGCCGGCTTGGAAATCACTATACCACTTGTAAACATTTTTTTTAGACATAGCCTCATCATCAAAGGTTTTCTGCACCATCCTCAACGTATCCGCAGCAGAAAATTGATTTAATGCAAATTCTTTCCTCAATAAATTTCGACATCGCAAAAAACGAAAAACTCACTTTTAGCAGCTCACAAAACGACGCGTATCTCAAACACTATGAATATATTTTGACATGAAATTTCACATAGATGTCACTGACAGTACTACCAACCTAAAAAGAAAGAAAAATTTCCAAATCCTTCGACGCGCGCAGTTTAAATTCATATGTCACCTTATTTTTTGGACACAGTAGTATGATACATCATGAGCATTAATGTCCATGTTCATCAAAACGGCAAGAATCCACGGCACTAAGAGTCCAACCAACTGCTTTGTTCTAGCTTGTTAACAAATTCAATAGATCGTTTCCAAAGGTGTGTTTAAAGAAATTGACTTGACTTATTCTTAAAACATAAAACCTGCAGTATCATATGAGAACAAAGCTGTTTCTTTTTTCTAAAATATCAAACTTGACAAACTTCTACGCGACACTCTTAAGATTAAGGGTTAATGAAATGGCAGAGTCCTTATAGTAGACGGATTGTTACTTTCTGAAGTGGATCCACAGTATTGTACAGCTCGTAAAGTTAGTGGTAATACCTTCTATTCAAAAGCATCCTCGAAGACAGAGACGTTCTGCTACCTGCTTTTCACCCAACACTTGGCTTCATACAAAAAAACTGAGAAGAGCTAGATTTTTGTCTATCGAATTAGGAATTTTTATCCTAGTTGTTCGAAAATAAACTGTCGGATTTCCACCAAGGTTTCATTTTTAAGTTTAAACTCATCCCAAGATAGATAAACTCATTTACTACCAAAAATTTGTTAGCTGTCGATTGTGGTGTTTTGTCACAGATGGTGTCCAACTTATTATTTTGTTTTAACAAATTATTTACTTGGTTACAAATTTTCCTGGTCTTTGCTGCATTCGTCCTGCAAACTTCAGTGGTTTCATTTTGTGAGCGATCAATTATGTGAATATCGTCTGCGTATTTCAAAAGCTGGAAAATCCTGGAAAAGGTGTATCTGCGTCTTTCAAATTCGAAGCGCCAATAAATGTTGTTATCACTGTGTTGTTGTTTGCAGAGATTGCAAGATAAGAAATGTATCATCTTTTAAAAAAATATACTTGAACCTAAAGAATCATTTCCTTTTTAAAGCAAATATTTTTTCGGTTCCCTTGCATATAGATTCCTTTTTCTAGTGCTTTATATCGTCCATTTATTTGAAGACTTGAATACGTTTAATCATATTGTGTAATATCTTGTATACTCTGGGCGTTAGAAAAGAATATTCACATTTTCATTTAATGAATTTAATAGTCAATTCAAACTTACTTCTAAACTAAAACGCATTTTCTTTAAAATCGCGTTGTTTTGAGTAACGACTTCTGGTTAATGAGCATATTATGTTTTTGAGTCTAAGGAGCTGCAGTACTTTTGGTTTTCCCAAACTGACACATTATCAATTTTTGTATATGCTTACGAGACGGATTCAAAAGGCAATGGATAAATATTTCACACAATGAAAGATGAAAAAATATGTTATGGCCTGTAACGATCGCCCCAATCGTCGGATTCTATCAAGCAACTCAATCTATGTCAAATATTTGCTGTACCATAATCTTACCAAACTAAACATTTCTTGTTATGAGATCGTACGTAAATTCAATTTTTTTTTATTTTTGTAAACATGTTTTTATTTTGCTTAACATTTCAACTAACAATCATTTATTATTATTTAAATAGTCAATGACTTACTGGCTATTGAAAATAATTTGCTAGTTGTATTCACTATTTTATTAAATATTGATATTCTAAAATATTTTTTCCAACATTTTATTTATTTACAATTCAGAACCCTTTAATAATAAATCTCACCAAATGATAAATAAAAAACAAAAATACTTGGCTCTTGTAATACGTTAAATATTCGCATATTAAATAATACAAGCTCAACTTGTTCATAAAAATATAATTTACAGCTTGTCAATTTGATAAATTTAATAAATTAACAATGTACATGTAAGGGAAGATTTTTACAACTTACACCGCCTGGAATGCGTGCGCTTGTATTTGATTTTTTTTATTAAAAAATTTCCATACTTTAAAGAATAAATAATACAAAAATAATATCAGTGATATTGATAATTTATGCTAAAAATTTAAATAACAAAAACTTAAGTAAGAAAATTCATTATAAAAAGGCAATATATTTGGGATTTTTATTTCGGTTATAATTATACATGCGTATAAATATAATTTAATGCCATTGCGGGTTTAAATACTATTCAGAGTTTTCTTGGTGTCATTATGCCATTTCATACTTGTGCTGTTTTTTTTTGGTTTTGTTTTTCTATAAATTATGTTTAATGTGTTTTTTTTTATTTTGCTTTGTGAAACTGATTTCTTCAAATATTTCGGAGTTAAGTATTTTTCTGTTTATTGGATTTGAAAAGCATGGACAAGAAAATATCTCTTACATCATTTCTTAAAGTTTTGGCTTAACCGCTTTAACTTTGCGGCACTTCTTTTGTTTTCGAAGTAAACTTTCTAGTCAAATATCATCCGAAATATCCAATTTTGAATACGAAAATATAAAAGTTCCGTATGAGGGAGTTGTCTATGCAAGCAATTTTACATAAAATCAATAAAAGCATTAAATGTTTACTAAAAAACTAACCGCTGCTTTATTCATTACTTTCAAAACATCATTATTTTTTTATTGAAAGAATAATCCAACCTTCAGCAAGAATAGATCAGACAAATTTTGGAACAAGAGTTAAAGTAAAAGAATAGTATCCGTCAGCCAAAAGACAACCAATTCTTCAGTGGCTGCAAGAGCATGAGTATCGTTGAAACTCAATATTTTTTTGCGAAACACGGAAAACACTTAACCGAAAGCCTTTATTCTTCTTAAACAAACAACTTCTGCAAAAGTCTTTATCCCTGAACCACTCGAGAACAGTCCAAAAGCAAGACTCAGAGAGACGAAACAACAATACGGCGACTAACTTTGTAATGAAGAAGAAGTCGTGCGTCATAAAAAACTTAGGTTTAATTTGTTTTGGTTTTTACAGCAATGTTGCCAAAACGTTTGAAAATCACTCGAGGAACAGTTTTCCAGAAAATATGAAACTCGGTAAAAGTCCAAAACTTTCTACACTTTCAGATGTGCTTAATATTCAACGCGAAGCTTCAAATACTTAATCGCCTAAAGCAATGCACTGAGAGCTCGTAAATACACATGAACGAGAAGGTCCTTCGAAAATATTTGCTTCCAAAATCGTCTCCTCTCTCAATATTTTCTCAATATAAACATTCAGGCTCAGTTAAAAAAAATTGTTAAAAAATTGTCTATTCCAACAGAACATATATTTTTGAATACATTTAGAATACCTACAGTTTTACTGATAACGTGTGGATAGTTCGAAAATACATACTGAGATCAATCTGGAGTCGGTTTAACAGTTTTCATTACACAATAGCTATTCACAACTTCTACGACTGCCTTAAATTGTAATATTCTCATCTATTGCATTATACATTTTGAAGGATGCGGTTTCACGAAGTTTAAGCAATTTTCAAAATCCGACAAAATTGATTTGATCTCTTCAAACTTTCTTCAACAACAATCCACAGACCCTCGAAGCTCCTAACAAGAATATCTGACAAGAGTATGTTAACGTATCGTCCTAAATTCTGTTCGAAACAATTGCATGTCTATCAACAATTTAAAAAAAAATAATGTAAACTATCCAAAGGCATTTGGAAGATTTAGCAAAACAGCATCCGTAGCGTGTTATTGGGCCACCCTCTTCGAGTACTAGCTAGCTTGCCATGCTGATCATCATACCCAAATTCTACTAGCTTGAAAAGCACTTTGCTTTAACACAATTTCATCAAAGTTGACAGTAAAAATAGCTGGTAACACCAAGAATTACAATTCCATAAAACAGGCACATATATTATATCAAACCCTCGTCGTGAGGTCCAATGGTGTTGTTGTTATTTGCATTTTGATTCGTTTTATACTATGATGATCATATCCGGAAGCCTCGTCCTCACTGCTGCTCTTATTGCTATCGGAATTTTTAATAAACGGTGAAGCTTTCTGGATCGATGTTGTGATTGTTGTCATAGTTGGGTTTTCGTCATCGTCGCCGCATTCGGTAGTCCCACGACCACCATCACTGTCAGCTCCCGATATCCGTCGGTTGTCATCAATTGAGCCATCGACACTGCTCTTACTACTCGCAGAACTACTGCCAGTTTTCATACTAAGATCAATTGGGTTGTCCTGTTCGATAGTTGTGGCACCAGGAACAGGCGATCGCGGCGGAGTCATTGAAACCACTAAATTCTCGCTGCAATCTGTGGCAGCATCCTCATCACAGTGTTCGTCGGGATCGGCATCCATGTCGTCATCCGTTGCACTCTTATCACCACAACCCACTCCGCTGTCTGAATTCGGGGTGATAGTTGCATGCATCACAGTGGTAGTTGAGGTGGTCGTCGATGTGCTACACGTCGACTGGAGTTGAGATTTCATCATGGCATCCAAGTAGAATCTCTTTGTGAGCTCCTCAGCTGCCTTACTGCCGTTGTTAATGTGGTTGTTGTTATTATTGTTGAGAATCGCACTGTGATTAGGACTACACCTGTCGCCGAAAGAGTCCTTGTCCAAGTTTTTCGTTGGCGGGTATCGATTGTTGGCATGGCTACTACCGCCTGACGAAAGCGGTGACGAGTTACTGAAGAGGTGATGTTGCTCCAACGATGGCTTCAACAACCCCTGATGATGTTGATACAAAGCGGGATGATATCCAGGAAACAAGAGATGTGATGGCGGGAGAAAAGCTGGTGGTGGCATAACAGGCATCGATCCTAAGCCCGGAAATGGTAGTGGCAGGAATAAGTCTTTGTTCATATGCGGTGGTAGATCCATGTGTGATTTGCCCAACCGAAGCAATGCATTGCTTCGCACATTCACGTCCACCGAACTGTCAGAGTTGTGACTGTCGGGTGAGCTGACCGAAGGCGACTGACCCGCCGCATGGTGTTTGCTATAGTCTTCGGTAATGCCCAGCATCATGAGCTCTTCTTTTGTGCGTGGTGGATAGAGACCAGGTGGATATGAGCCCGGATGACCTAGCATAGCGAGTGATGTCGCTGCAGATGTTGGTGTGCCTGATACACCCTTCTGGCCGTTGTGACTGTTATGATGGGCTACAGCGGCAGCCGCAGCTGCCGCCTGCTGTTGTTGCTCCTGCAGTAGGCAATGGATCTTGAACCAGTTCGATCGACGTCCATAGCGTGAGCCGCTCTTTGACATGCCAACCATGAGACATTTCCGCAGGCGACACGCCTTGCACGCTGTCCGATTCTTCTTGTTAATGATGCATTCACCGTTGTTTTTACACTCGGAAATCGATGACAAATTGTTGTAGGAGCGGCCGAAAAATGACTGCAAATAAAAAAACAAAAAGAGAAGTGAGAGAGTGAGTCGAGTGAGACGGATTGGTGAAACATTAGCAATTAAGTGTATTAAAAGTAAAAACTCGATTAAAGCGCTATAAATGGCTTGGGCGGCGGCGAAGCAGAGGGTGGGTGGATATTCCTGCATAAGTGTGTGATTTTGATTGATTGGTACATGCTTTGGCGCTTATTTCATTCTTCGATGATTACGCTTGCGTGTGTTGTTCGTTTCACGAGTTTTTGCTTTGATTTTCTACCTTTTTTTTCTGAGTCTCTATTTTGTGTGCCTTGTGTTTATCTTGTTTTACGGTTTGATTTGATTGACGATGACATTTTAAGTTGAGATTTGCATTGTTTTAAAATTAGTTCTACAAGGCGACTTTTTGTTTAAGTTTGATAAGGTGGATGATGGAAACTAAAAACTGGAATTTCTTAAAGACTTAAATGAAATAAAAAAACAGTTGGAAGCGAATGTAATATATTTTAATTGGTTTTATTCTGGCTTATGAAATCGTTAAAGTAATTTTACGTGGGAAGTCCCAGAAGCACTAGTCTCGATCTATGGGCTTCGCGGTTGTCGGAAAATAATAACAATGCTCTGAAGTAACTTTAGAAGGCTTATATTTGAAGTTCGACAAAGCAACCTTGTTTAGCATTTGTTGGGCAGCCACCATTAGTGAAAGCGCTCAGTTGTAAGTAATGCGCCAACATTTGAAAGTCCTCAGTCCGCTAGTCGGGAGCTAGATTCCACTACGGGGAGTCTGTTTCCTCCTTTACAAAATTTCAATATTCAGTAGAAGAGCTTAAGCGATTCAGTGAAAGCTGTCAAAATGAATATCGGTCTACAGCGGAAATGAAATCATTATCAAATCAACACGTCAGGAACTTGGGATGCGCCTAGGACTGTTTTTGTTGGCTATCGAGTTATGGCTAAAATCAAAAATATGCAGTTCGAGTTGCGTGCTCACACACCAGGCGACGCCAAATCGGTTAAGTTTGACAAACTTGAAAATAACATGGCGTTACAATGAAGAAGTGGAGGGCTATTATAAAGAAATCGATGATTTGAATCGATGATGATATTTTTTCAGAGTTGTGATTTTGTTACTAAGTCGTCTACTTCCGAACAGTATATGAAAACGAAAAATATAAGCTCAAAGACATTCAATCATGGCCTGAAATGTTAGGGCTAAGGTCAGCACTGAACATTCTTGTCTTCATTGGATTGTAATGTAAATAATGATCTCTCATTATGTTGCAATCAAAATCTTCCATTAAACTCCAAAATGTATGAAAATGCTCATGGCAAACGTACGAATAAAAATTATTGTTTAAACAACGAATAATTCGGAAATTTAGGAATTGTTCGATTTACAAATGCTTGCAAATAATACCACAAGATTGAGGACTTTTTTTCGTCTCCTTTATATTGCCGCATAAATTGTTTGAAAATATGGTAAATCCAATACTGCACTGATATGGAATATTTATTGAAATCAGTTCTTTGGTGCGATCAGCTCAAATCTGCATCAGGCTATCTACTCGTGTGGGTGAATGCTCCTTATTGACTATTCCCTTATACTGTCAGTATATGTAGCAATTGCGATTCTTTTGGACATTTATTGACTGTTTCCTGCAGTGAATGTGTCCTCGTTCCGCGCTGCTTGAACGCTGCCAGGATCATAATAAAGTCTTACTTCTTTTCTGTCATAGATGAGGGAAAGTTCGGGGCTATTCATGAATAGTTTTACATGGTTATGGAGCATTTGATAGCCTCATGAGTATTAAAATAGTCATAATCGAGGCCATGAGATGGCCCCCTCAAGTATCCTTTCCAGCTACAGTCTTCTGGAAAGAGAGTCTTAAGTTGCGTGTATCAGAGACTCCACCCTTAAAACAATTATTTACCACAGATAGACATATTAGAGCTCTCTTCAGAGAACGGGTAAGAAGAATAATCTGCATTTATTACAAATAGTACCTTGATCTATAAACCAAAAAGCTCGGAGTAATATACTTCCTCCGATTGTGTCTCTGGTAAAAAATTTTGAAGCAAGATATCGGCTGACTGTGAAAATATTTTGTAACCTTTCACTAAAATGTTCTTCACTACTAAAACCAAGATACCCAGCTTCCCATTCCCCAGTTTGAACTATCAACCGCTTCCCCTGTCTACCAGCTTTAAGTACCTAGGTGTTACTTTAGACCCTAAACTCAGCTGGAAGCTTCACGGGGATCAGCGAGTTAAGAAGGCGTGCATAGCTTTTTACGTCTGCAGTAGAATCTTTGGCAAAAAATTTGGTCACCAATCAAAGTTGATCCTATGAATGTACACGGCTGTGGTTCGCCCGATTTTAACATAGGGATCACTAGTATGGTAATTGGCCCTTAGGAAAAAATACAACGTCATAGGCGCTTTGCGATCGACTCCATCAGATGCTATGGCGGTAATGCTGCATATTCTACCTTTGGACCACAGCACACAGCGTTGTCAGGCTATGGGAGTCTGGTTGCTGGCCTTCAAAACCATATGGTCATGGCACTTTACATGATCTTATACCAAGAGATCTGATCAGTAAAGCCTATAGACTGTCCGACTATTCCAGCGTTTTCCAAGCGGAACTTTTTGCACTCCGGGAAGCATGTCGTCAAATCAAAATACATCCAAATATCCCGCCAAGTCAGAAGGTTGCCATATGCATTGATAGCCACGCAGCTATCTATTAGTAAACCGAGCTGAAATAACGTCGTGAGAAGGTCAGCTCATTTCCCTTATATGGGTTCCCGGTCACAGTGAAATCCCAGGTAATGAGAGGGCCGATGAACTTGCTAGGCAGGGATCTGTTCTTCAGCGCTTGCCTGTAAGGGAGGTTTTCGTCTCACAACATGCATAAAAGGCTATTATATCTTCATACTTCCTTGAAGCAGCAAACCTAAGTTGGGCCGTTCAAACGCTCTGTGCAACATAAAGGGAAAATATGGCCTGAATACAAACAATCAAAAACAAAAGATCTTCTTTGGCGAACCCGTCATGTTACACAATTCACAAAGTCGCGAGTCGAGTCGAGTCAGAGAAAAACCCTAACACACTTCTTTTGCGCTTGTCCGGCCCTTGCTAGAGCTAGTGAGTGAGCGGTTGCTAGACCCTTCTTCAACTCAATTGATGATATTTCTGCTAAGCACATTATGCATTCTTAAGTACCTCAGGCTAGACTTCGAGATATCTCAAATACACCTCATAAATAAGGTAACAGAGCTGTGGCATTAAAACGGCACAAAGTGCTAATAAGGTTCTCACAGAACCACCACGTTTATCTATCTACCTACCTACCTTCACTAAAAGTTATAACTTTTTAACCTAAAGATCCTTTAGCACTATCGCATCTTACTGCGATTTTTGCGTCACGATAACGATAAATTGCTCACTCATTAATCTCGTTCCGGACACAAAACATTTGCACATCTTACAGATTTTTGATTTTATGGTCAAATGATCACTAGCATATTTAGAATTTTGAGACAATTCAAGCATTGGCAGTTTTAAGTGAAATTCTTCCAGCTTTCGAAACGCGCGTTATTTTGAAAAGCATATGTTTTTAGGAGACAGCAAACAGCTGGGTGGCAGAGTTGGTAGAGCACTTGTCTTGCAATTCATTCAATTGATAGGTCCCAGGGTCGTTTCTTAGAGCGGTCTAATTTTTCGAATCTGGTCCAGTCACCATTGGCCAGAGGGATAAAGTTAATGGCACTATCACTTGATTGGTCGACCAGCGATAGTACTCTGACTAAAAGGTGGCATTGTTGTAGTGGGTGTTTTATCGGCTCAATTCTTAGTTCGTGTTTTCAAAATAGTGGTTTGTGTAGGTTGTGTGTAGATGGCTCTGCTGTAAAGGCATAACAATAACAGTGGGGTGTTAAGCTAAATCTTCCAAACTTTCAAAGTACACATATCAAACTAATGCCGAATTAATTCCTGCGAATTAGGTGGAAGCTAATAGGTCGATTTAAAAGAAAAATCCTCCGCCTCGCTTCGACCTCCACCCACGGAAGTGAGTTGAAACCAAATACATCTGAGTTTCTCAAACCACTACATTATCTCTGTTTCTTCTCCTAATTCTTCCGCTCCCTCTGTGCTATACGCTTTATAAGGGTATTCAAGCCAATTATAAAAAAAAGCTTCTCCAGCCAAATCGAGTCTAAGTTAGTTGAGGTACCTTTCCACTTTTGTGCCACCTGAGTCGCGAAACTCTTCTACTGCACCATCTTTTGGGGGTGGATTTGAAGACCTTCCTTTTAATACATCAACACGTCAACTATAGCTGATATATCAGCGCACACAAGTGACCTTCCAATGAAGTAGAATCACATAGCTTGGGTTGCATATTAATATGACCATTTCTTGATGTATTGACGCGGTCTCTGAGACGAATAATTATGAACACCGCAAATTGGGTGTAGTGCTCTAAAATCTTAATCCAAACAAATAATGCAACATTACATTAAATATGGTACAAAGTTGCACATCTGTTCTTTGGAAACATAAAACCATTTTTGCTTTCACAAACAAATCCTTAGAGTCAGGGAAACGTCCTTGAGAGACTTCGCTAGCCTGAGTACTGCTGGTCTCTTAATAGCTCAATGTGCCGTGTAAAAGGCCAAAAGCTTCTTATTACACAAAACAATTCTCGTTTTACTATGATATTTTATTTTAACTTTTAACTTCATTTGTTTCCAATTTAAATGCACATATCAATATGCGAGCGTAACTTAAACTATGGTCATAAACCCCATTCACGTTCGGGTCACAAAAAGTAATTTTCATAGCCAGTAAACCAAATTCATCTGCAACTGGTTCCAAACATAGCCTTTCGGAATTGGGTAATTGAATGACTCTTATCTCACAACAGATTCAGATGCAGTCAGTTGGTTTAACTAAGAACCTGATGTGCTGCAATTGCACATCACTTTTGGTTATTAGCAGATGTTCAGACTTGATCTTTGCTTTGTTTCTGATGAGACAATAAATCCTCCATGCCGAACGATTCTCTAGTTGAGGAGAAAAACAAACCAGTCAGTTCAAGTGCTTGGTATTGCACTTCCCACCAGACAAACAATACACTTCTAAGGTTAATTGGGCATCAAGATTACTAGGTCGGAAATGCAGTGCTGTTGCTTCGGTCGGAGATTTTACGCCTCCAAACACTTTTTCACCTTTGCCGCGGGTGAGTATTCCATTTGTTTCGCAGTTTGGCATTGCGATTTGTGAAGATGGCTATCGAAAAATTCTGGTTGAATTTATTGCGCATTTTTCACTTAAGTAGGTTGGGAGTTAAATCGCATTGAATGCATATTTACTCGTTTTTGCCCGAATCAGTGTGCGACAATGATCTTGAGGAATGGACTCTTTACAAGGAATCCAAGCGATTTTTGGATTTGATCAAATGTAATTCAATAAACTAAAAATTTTCTTGCAACTGTGTGATTCTTTGCTGTAGAATTTATATTTAAATTAAACTCTTTATGCCGGCAGGATATTAAATGTCTTCCGAGGCGTTATATTAATTCTTATTATGGGAGCATTATTTTTTGTGAAAAATTGTTCATTGAAAAAACAAAGAGTTTGAAAATAAAAAAAAATTGAATATTGAGTGATAACAAATCAAACCAAAACACACTTGTACAGGCAACTCGTGATGATTTAAATCAAATTTTGTTGCTTCATTTCGTTTCAAATGACATGTTGTTGCCGCACAATTTACATTTTTTTTACACAGAGATAGGATTAAGTATAAAATCTTTCTACTGAAAAACAATTTTTATAATAATTAATGGATATTAAAATTTAACATAGATTTAGTGTTGGGAAAAATACGAAAAAAAACCATCATAAAAATAAACAAAAAATAAATAAATAAATATATAAACAGATAAATTAACAAGTATAATAAATAAAATAAATAATTAATGTTAATTGTAAAAAAAACATTACGTAATAAATAAATAAATCATTTAAAAAATAAATATATAAATTTAATAAATTACATATATTAAAAAGAATTTTATAAATTATATATAAAATAAACTAAATAATTAAAATATATAAGATGGATACAAGAATGAACATTAATAAGAATATATGTATATATAGATATAAGATTTACAAATATGTAATGCCTAGGCAAACGAGTACCATTAACGTAGGTTATTGAGAGTTAAGCTCAGAAAGTTTTTGTATTCTGTTGCAGATCAAACCAACAGTTGCCTTATGATGCAAGTCAAAGGTAGAGTGATGCCAAGGAAGATAAAGCATCAACTTGAGTATCATGTTCTGTGCAATTTGATGTTTTCTTAAATAACATTTTCCACATTTTCCTCAAGCTTGGCACCCGTTAATAAAAGGGTATAACATTTTAGTAGCAATGCTCACATTCTTGAGAACAAATTTTCATTTTTGTCAGGAACCTAAAGCGCATAAGGGTGTAAGCAAACAACACTTCAAAGCAGAGTTATGGTGTCTCTTAGGTGGGTACAAGCATAGCTTTGGCTAAGCTACATTAAGGCTATTCATCCATGGATTCTAGGTGTCGCATTCAGAGTCAACGGTGACAGCCTGAGAAGAACTCAAATCAAACCATCCACGATTTTCAATCAACTACGCAATTTTTTTGCCTTGAATTGTTTCTTGAAAGCCAATGAATTTGAAAGCCAATATGATTTTCAATTAATTAGTTGATTCATTAGAAATGTTTATGAAATGTATATGAATCCTGTTTAAAACATGCAAACTAAGAGATGAAGATATAATGACGTGCATGACATTGATGTAAACAACAATTGATGCAGTAAAACAGTGTCTGTACTTAAGTTTGACTGAGAGCTCAATCGAGTATATTGCTATGGTAAGCACTATTTCAGGGCCCGAATAGAAACATGTAAGCTTACATTGAAATTCATTAAATATTTATTTAAAAAATCGCTGAAAAGTACGTTTTTGTGCCTCATCTGCTATATTTTATTCCACAAGTGGCCATCATCATACCATAGAGAAACTTGGTGGTTTTTCAAATAACATTGCAATTGTCCTCTTACTGTGACTGACCTTTCTGCACTTATTCTTTTATGAAATTCTCTCGATTGCCCTACTGAAGTTCTTACCAACCGCATCCCCCTTCCATGTCCAAGAACTACCAAAGATTTCTTGACTTTAGCAGTAAAAAATATAACTTGTAGCATACAATGCTTTCTAATCAAATTAAGAAAGCACGAATGTCATCGAGATAAGCTTAAGGTGTTATTCGTTATTCCCAGGATAATTTTAATGAAAATAAATCATGAAAACGTACTTCCAGAGGTGAGCAAAACTCTATGCATTGTGGAAAGTTCGTACAGCACGCTTACGGTCTTCATTTGGAAGTTGGAAAATTTTGCGGAAGGATTTAGGTGTGATGCCTTTCAAAATACAACTGGTGCAAGAATTGAAGCTGAACGACCTACCGCAACGTAAAATTTTTGGTGAATGGGATCTTGGAAAGTTGGCCGAACATCCACTTTTTGACCGAAAAATTGTGTTCAGCGACGAAGCTCATTTTTGGCTCAATGGGCACGTAAATAAGCAGAATTGTCGATTTTGGAGTGAATATCAGCCAGAAGCATTGCAAGAGCTACCAATGCATCCAGAAAAAGTCACAGATTGGTGCGGTTTATGGGCTGGTGGCATCATTGGACCGTACTTCTTCAAGGCTGATGCGAATCGAAACGTAACTGTGAATGGTGAGCGCTACCGTGAGTTGATATCCAACTTTTTTTTGCCCAAAATGCAAGAGCTTGACTTGCATGACATGTGGTTTCAACAAGAAGGTGCCACATGCCACACAACACGCGCAACAATGGACATGTCGAGAGGCGAGTTCGGTGAACATTTTATTTAACGTTCGGGACCGGTCAATTGGCTGCCTAGATCGTGCGATTAAACGCCTTTAGACTATATTTTGTGAGGCTATGTTAAAGCTCATGTCTATACAGACAAGCCCGCTTCAACTGACGCATTGGAAGACAACATTGAAGCATTTATTCGTGAGATACGGGCCGAAATGTTGGAAAGAGTATGCCAAAATTGGACTAAGCGGATGGACCATTTGAGGCGACTGCGCCAACATTTGCATGAAATAATCTCCAAACATTAAATTATATGGACCGTACTATCAATTCAAATAAAGCTTTCATGCATTCTTTTGAATTTAATGTGTGTTTTTTTTGAAAAACTTTCCTATAGCTTTTAAGAAATCAACCTTTAGTATTGAACTTAAAATTAGGCTCTGGAAGAGAGATCATAGCGGTTGACTGGATTCTGTCTCTAGCCTTAGGCCATAATCTGTATCGGAGAAATACAATTTATTTGTATGTTTTTCAATATATTGATATTGAACCGGGAACATGTTGGTGGATTTATGTATGTTCTAAAATGTGAAAAACTCAAAATTATGAATACTGCCTGCCTTCGCACTTCGCAGCACCATTTTTAGAACTAAGAGTACTGGTTAAAGCTTGTAATTTAACGTGAAGAGAGCGGCGGCCTTGGCACTCACACAAGCCACAAGCCACATTGGACAACATGTCATTTGGACAAAACAATTTTCTAAATAAATTCCGTACCTTTTTTGGAGCCGTTTGCATGGTTATAGAAAAACAAATTAATTGTTTCTTGCAATAGTTTGTTTGTTTTTATTTCAAATAATATTGCACATACGTCAAACGTATTCAAGAAAGGATACAAAGTGGCTTCGTTATTAAATTGTGCGTCTGCCTGATTGAAATTCCTACCGCAGTTGGCCTTTAATTAACTATTTAACCAAACCAGATTGACTGTCCTGACTTCAATCGTATTAACATCCTATTTGTATAAAAAATCATTTTTCTCGTCTTAACATTCCGCCCCAAAAATTTAAAACAATTTTGAAGATCAGTCGGAATTTTGACTTTCAATGTCACGGCGCAATATGTAACAATGGAATAATGTTAACTGCATTATAATGATGCTCGCTGTTTCATTAAATCGGCCGCCCAACCGACCGACCGACAAATAAACGAAATATTCGTATGTTAACTCCCTATCATCTTCGCATCAGCTCTATGGCCATAGCTTCAAGTGCCATTGCCGCCGCTACCAGGCCGACGTAATTACCATAATAATTCGAGTATGAAAAAACCTCCATCTATTTGAACCGTGAATCCATGGATCACCAAACGCTCAATGATGATGATCACGAGGGCGAGGGCGGAGGCGGGACAGGCAAGGAAACAAATCCCATTTAAGTTGGCTCTTCGTTTTTCGAAGTCATTAACTTCGTGCTTTTTGACGAACTTACGGAATTACACAATTTTAGCCAAGCCAAAGCAGTTTGTTACTCATTTTGTTTTTGTTGCTTCGTTTTGCTTTGTTTTTGTCTTAATTTTTCCTTAAATAACTTTTGAGGTCAATTTGCAACAAGTAACCGCGCCGCCTCGCTGTATGACTGCAAGGTATCCGTAAAACGCGAACCGTACCAAAAGCCACGGACAAATTGGTTTGCTGGCCTAAGACGTTTGAAAAATGATTATGGGCTACTGTGCGAATACAGGCGGCCTCCCGCCTTAGTTACCGCATTAGTGATGCTACCATACAGTAGCAGGAGGCAAAGACGCTCCGATGGAAAGTTACAAAAAAAAAAAAAAAACAAGGCACAATCTTACGATCATACAAAATTTAAGCATATGTATCTAAGAATCTATCGGGTTGAAGGCCGTTCTTAACCAGAATTGTTGAATAGACAATGAAAAGCGACGACGAGTGAAAGATCAGACCGATGCGCTGAGGGGAAAGGGATCATACGAAATAGCAAACAAAGTACGCAGAACGACCGATAAACAAAAGCCAACCAACAACATTAGTAATGGCTTTTGTAAGAATTGTTATGCAATTTACCTGGGCAAAACTAGGCCGATTCTTTTGTCGGTCCTCTTCTCTCGGAGCGCACTATTGGAACGTGCATTTGTGTGGGGCGATGCGGCATGTCGGACTTTGGAGAAGTTAAGTTGGAGCCACTGAACCATAATGGGCAGGGAGATGAATCGTAATTGAAATTGAATTGTGTAATGGGTGATGTACTTAGCGTTTTGACAAATTGCTGGTATTCTTTGCAGTATTTGAAAATATCTTTTAAGAGATGAAGCGAAGCGATTTTTTTCGGCTGATTATGTTTTTGAAGTTCTATGAGTACTTCAACTTATCATTTAGGTAATTTGCATCAGTTAAGTAAGATCAATAGTGAAAAATCGCATCTGAGTTTAAACCACTTGACATAAGTTCAATTGTAGTTAAAGGCAGTTCAGTGCAAAATGCTTTTAATCCCTTGAGAACGAGCAAATTTTGCAGGGTGATTTGCATAAGATGCGAAAAAGGGCTGGAGTAAGAAGATGAGGTCAAGACAAGAAAAAAAAACGTATTTTGGGGGTGGGTTTATCTCCAAAAAATATCTTGGAAAATACTTAATGTTTTTCTGAGTTTGGTCTTATAGGTCAATTATATAGTATGTTTTTCCTTGCTTACCATCCTTCTTATTAAAATTTAATAAAAAAATAAACTGGATTAACTAAATTTTCGCCTTTTTTAATGGAACATATGTTCATTCAATAGAACAACTTGTTTGTAATAAAAGGCCTTAAAAACAAAAATATGTTTTACCTTAACAAACATAAATTTGCAATGGAAAGTAATTTCAATTTTGCATGTCAATTCATCAACACAAAACGATGACAAGCTTAAGTTACTCCTGGGAAGAATTGAAAGATATGCATTACTGCTTTGGCTTTGGAGGATGCTTCCAATCGAAAATTACAGAGATTGTTAGCTTATATGTATCTCAATGGTAGAATAAGTCTTCACTATCTTCTTAGGGAACATGAGTCGCTATAGTATCGCAGGAAAGAAAAGTTATCTGCCGGACCAACAAACTAAGGGGAACGTTGGATATGGTACGACGATATACATCAGGGGGGCTTAGTTTGAAATAAGAAAATAATCTCATTTAATAGTTGACTTAAAAGTCCCAATGTAGAAAAATCCAAAAAATAAAATTTTCTTCGATAAAAATACTTTCTTACTTTCCATTTCTCTAAAACTAGGGCACGTTTTGGCATCAGGCACGGAGAGCATTGAATATAAGAAAAAAATTAGCACTTAATAATGCAAATTTTTGAAAAAAATCGATTTGAAAACAAAGAAATTAAAATTTCGTTTAAATTTTGGCTTCAACTTTTCAAATGTTCATCATCATTCAACATTTTATTATGGAATGGGATTCTGCCGTGGAGGAAGCTATGTTACAGTATCGTATGTGCTTTCGTTGATTTTTACATTTTAATATTTTTCCTTATACCGTTTCATTCCAAAGTGCATCAAATACATCGCGTAACCCAGCATATGAAAACCAACTTCGCAGTAAGACGAAGCACAGGCGTTGTCCTTCTCGATGTAGAAAAAGCTTTTGACACTGTTTGGCATAAAGGTTTGCTGCATAAGCGCTATACACTTGGCTTCCCAATATTCTCAGTCAAGATCATTCAGCCCTTTATTTCAGAGAGATCCTCTAAGGTTTCCTTGGGCAACTTATCCTCGAATGCATTTTAAGCTGAGGCCAGAACACCTCAGGGTGCGGTTCTTTCACCCGTCCTGTACAATATCTTGACTTCAGATTGCCCGCGGCTGAATAACAGTGAATGTGCTATCTTCGCAGATCAGATGCAACTGGTTTTAACATTGAAACTAACTTGCAATCTGCTTTAAGCACAACTGAAATCTATTTCAATAGTTGCTTCAACGAATCAGGCTGTCTTTTTTAATAAGAAAAGAATAGCCTGTTTTCTGCCAAGCAACATAATTTATTTAAACGGCACACAAATGATATGGAGATTGAGAACCAAATACGTTGGGGTGCACCTGGACAAAACATTAGACTTTGTCCTTCCTATACAGGAAACTATAAGAAAAATTAATTCAATAATAAAAATACTTTATCAACATTAAGCGATGACAATAAACTAATGATTTTCAAAGATATATTTCGATCTATTCTGTGTCCCCTGTATGGGGTAATTGTGCAAAAAGTCATATCCAAAAATTGCAACTAACACAAAACAAGCTTATGAAAATGATTTGAATTTACCTTCGCTTTTTGAAACTGAAGAGCTGCATTATATAGAAAAAGTTCCTGATAGACTGAATAAATTATCCGAGTGTTATGTTTGGTCATGTTGTTTATCTGACAATCACTTGAATTCAGGATAGGTTTGATTTAATATTCCTTAAGTTACTTTTTATATTTATATTTAGAACTGTCCTACTTTTGAATTTATCTGACGTAATATTATTATCATGTACATATTTATTAAACTGTTTATTTATTTATTTCCCTATTATTTTATTTATTCATTCATTTTTTTTGTATTCTATTTATTTATTTATTTTTTTATAAATGAGTATTCAACTATTTAATTATTATTATTTTAATTTATTTATTTATTTATTTATTTATTTATATTTATTAGTTTATTAATCTATTAAATTGCAATATCATATTATGTTAATCATTTTTGATTTAAAATCTCTGATAAATGATCTTGGAACCAAGAGATGTTTTTCACCGATGAACTATTATTAAAAGTTTTAAATAAAAATTTCAGTTGTAATGTAGCAAAATCACTGTTAAATATGCTATAGTTAAATCTTTTGTAAAACAATGTTTGTTAAGTCAGTTTTGAAAAAAAAAAAATGTCCTTCGTGCCTAAACGGGGGTGATAGACCCCCTTCAATGCGATTTTTTCTTTCTTGACCTAATCTACTCGATCTAGCTTTTTGTCGCATCCAATGCAAATAACTCTGAATAAAAAGAAAGAAAAAAAAAAACTCTTTTCACATTATCTCTGCACATGTATGTAACTGGATACACGTCTTCTGTTGATGTTCTACCCATGTTAAGGTTCTTTCTTTAGCCTGAAATTGTAGAATATTAAAGAACAGAGTCTCCCAATGTTCCTAATTAGTCGTCGTACATGCCGTTAATTTACCTTTTTTATGTAGAAATACTTGATAAAGGTTATACAAAAATAGGTAATGAATGATATTGTATTAATGTATTTAATAATTATCAATACTTTTCGATAGGCCTTGCGAAACTTAAGATTACTCCTAATTTACTTAGAATCCCGATCTTATCGTGTTTGCTGAAAGTTCTAATTTCACATGTATTTTGTTCAGCTGCTTGAATCTATTATTCTCTAAAAATTACATCAGAAAATATGTTTGAAAACTCAATAACTCTATTTGCGCTTTCTCCTTTTAACCCAAAATGACAGTTTTTCCTAGAAAATTGGTAAGTGTGATTTCATTTTTACGTTTTGATTATTTTCACGTGCTTAAGATTGTTACTCAAAAGTTGCGTGAATTTATGTATTTACACCACTTTTGTGGCAAGGGATGAATCTAGCCAAGTAATACAAGTACTCTCTGGATTTCGCATTGTGCGCCATTGGAATTGATTTCGATAAAAAAAAGCGACCCTTCGCTCTAGCCTAAAAATACTGTTGGATTGGATGAAGAAATTTCAAGCAAATAAAGTATGATTGAGTACCAAATCTTAAAAATATGGATTTTGAAATTCAACTGCTAATCGCCTTAAGGACAGAAGCGTCAATACAATAGGATTTTTAGCAATTAACCTTAATCTGACCTTGAACTTTTCCGCTTGATCTGACCTTGAACTTTTCCATAAATTGCAAGTTAAAAATAAGTGAAACTATGCTGTGTGTCATGCCAATCCACAAGAACAACAAAAGGGCCTAATTATTTTTGAAAGGAATCATTGAAACATTTCGTTAACCCTTTTTTTACTCTGTTTGCATTGAACATAAAGAAAAGTAAAGCACGACAAGGTCAAAAAACATGCAAGGATATCAAGAAATCAATGCTTTGTAAGAAAACATGTAACGAATATCCGATAAACTGCAATGATAAGTGTGCCATAGACAATATCGTATATAAAATCATACACAACCACACTATACCTAGTCAAACATAAAAATACTTATGGTAAAGCTCATTCACGAATACGTTTTTTATAAGCTTAAGATGAACGATATCGCAAATAAATATTTGAAAGCGCTTCATTTAATCGAGTCTTTATTTCACAATTTCTCTTAAATCTAAACGAGGAATAAATATTATATGAGCTCAACTTACCTTGCATCCTTCGCATGTGAAAGCGCCAAAGTGAAAACCAGCAGCGGGCTCGCCACAAACCTTGCACGTTTGATTCATCTGCAAAGACAAAAACATAATTCATTGTTAACAGACTGATTCCTGTGTTGTTCCAGGCGAAGAATATCACATTTCAAACAGGATTGTCGAACTTATCTGATTAATTACAAAACAGAAAAAAGTAAAAAAAACTCCACCATGCGACACTCTAATAAATCCTCTTCCCCCTCGATTGTGCTCCAAAAATTATTAAAGGTTTCAATGTGAAGATAACACCTCCAAGCTCCATTAAAAATATGAAGAAGGAAAAACAGCTAACACTGACTCTCCAATTCCAATGAAGCATTGCTTCGCTATATGTTTTGCTATCGGTCGTGGTAAATCGATCCACAAGGCCAAGGACTTAGCGCAGCACCTTCTGCAACAGAGGAGGACATCCGTGAGAAATTGGTGTGAAGATTTGTACGTTGAAATTTATTAAACGTTCTATTTGGATGATAAATTTGCAACAACAACTCGCATTACCATCTTGACATGAACCGTGGCTAACCACATAGCATACACCAATGCCAATGCAGCAGTACCTTCAGGCTGTGCATTTCAAAATTTAGATCGACGTGCGGACTGGATTTGTGATTAATATTTAAACAAGTTGAAGTAGTGGGCTCCATGTCGCGAGAAGAGAGTTGTCCACTTTGCATATGTTTATTAATTCATAGATTCGTGTGTAGTGATTGGATGAAAGGAAATTCACCAGTGGTTCCGTGTGTGCACGGAAGATCAGATTTTGACATTGGTGAGACCACAGACAGAATAGTAGGTGCATGCACCAGGCAACCACAAGGCTGGTCCTAAGGCATGGAACAAAAACATCAGCAACAAGTCGTTGTTTCTTTTCGTGGGAATAGTAACGAGCAAAGCATCTTTATGTTCTACTTGGCGGCGGAATAGTATGAGGAAGATGCTTTTATCACTACCGGGGCTGCTGTTGTTGCTGCTGTTGGTGTTGCATCGGGAAAGGAATTATGCCAAAGATATATGACCTATAAAAATGTACCAATATGAATTATGGTTCAATGTAGCTAGAAACTGGGAAGATTTTAGTTTCGCTAGGAGCTGTTTGCTTCTCCTTCGTCTTGAGTAGAAAAAATTCGTTTCAAGACTAATTACTTTTTTTCTTTCTTTCCGGAGTATAGCGTAAGTTCGGAATAAGAAACATGCCCAACATTCTGTCTTAAAGAACAGGAGAAGATATGTTCTTTTGCAGGTTGGTGAGGTTGCTGTAGTCATCGTTCATAATTCATCGAAATTCATTTGTACTATATGTGCGCATCTCGTTAAAGGTTTACGAGTGTAACAAAGTGTTTTGAAATATTGTAAATCATTTTGTTTTTTTTTTTTTTGCTTCAGGCAATCAAGTTCGATCTCCGACATTCAGTCAAGCTCTAGTGGTAGAAGTAAGTAAGAAGTCATTTAGTTCATTGTAGAAGAAGAGCAAAATGCATAGGTTGTGATAAATTGCCAACGGTGAGTTATTTTTCAGTTCGATTTTCTCTCAAGTCTTCGAACCTAATTGACAGGGCACCTTATGGAGTACAACATTGTAGAATGCAAAGACTTGGGACTGCGATGCCAGAAAGATTGTATCAGTTGGCAGGCATTATTCACATGCGTTAATTGTAATTTGAATTTAATAGGTAATAGGGGCGAATTGAATTTTCTCATCTCTTCGAACTGAAAAGCTATATTTTTTAAGAACCCAAACAATTTTTCATATAGTTCCAATTTGAAATACAAAAATCGAACAACTTCAGTGCGTCTTTCGGCGCGAAAATTGATAGAAGACCAAGTTCTCGGAAAGGCCAACGAATTTCAAATCAATACTACGAACCTATACATCAAGTTCAAGGCTGAGTATAATAGCATCCATTCCATAGATTCAATGCGATAAAAAAACATGTAATACATCGTGCAGTTTGGACGAGGAACTGCGGAATTATTCTAGGCCCATATGGGAGACATGCAATCATAAGGTTTCTTCAACTTAGTTTTTGGTACGCAGGTGTTTTCATGGAACTCAATATCATTTTTAAAACTTTCCAACTATAAGAATACGAAGGTGATATTGATTTCAATTCTCGCACATGCCATAGTTTTTGAAATCAAAGAGCTTGGAAAATATATGTCGACAGCATGAAAATGATTAGTCGAATACCAGCTAACAAATAATAATGATTGACAGCTACAAGATTGAGGTTTATAAGCGTGGTAAAAATCCGACTACCACTTATTCGAGTGACCAAAATGATTCTGTGCAGAATGCTCCAGAATTTCGAAAGAAAAATTCCCAATCGTATAAACGGTCCTATCTACGAGAATGGCGAATAGAAAGATACAATGGCGAACTGTGCGAATACAATGGCGAACTGTGCGAACTATACAGCGATGTGAATCTAGAAAAAACCAAGGAATAGAATAGCTCTGATTCAAAAATCAAGCAAGTGCGAATGCCACGAAGCTAGATCTAACGAACTTACAGCAGCGTGCCCAGTTGGAAGGCAGCTCTAGCTCATGCTCCAAGATTCAATGCCATAATACGTCAATATTTGCAGGTATCTGATTCTGCGTATCTTCGATATCATCCATGTTTTCCAGAATGCAAACGGGTTCGAAAAAGCACAACCATCCACGTCGACATTTGTCTGTCGTATTCCATGGCAAGGTTCCAAAAATCAGAGCATTTTCTGGTCGAATTATAAGTTCAGAATTTTTCAAAGTCTTAAAATCCAATCAGTTAAGTGCAGTTCTAAAAGACATTCTTTCAGCAGGCTTCTTCAGTAAAATGGTCTTGTTTTCCGTTTACACGATTTGTATGGTATCTTCGCCTATAACAATAAATTGATATGTTCGAGACTTAACGATTTTCTGATTGATGAAAGCTGGTGAACGACTGTAAACCTTGCGCATCCGATAGTTGAAAGGTTGGTTTAATTATCCACATCAAGCATTTAGTCTTGGGTGCATACATTGATTATTTTACTATTTTTCTAACGTTCTTTGTTCTGATTTGCAGCCGTACCTTCCGCAACATAATATACTTGTCGAAGAAATACCATGTTAACAGCAGAGTGGTATTAATTCGCAATTGTGTAATATTCTTAAACAGAAGGCTCTTTCGGTACAAATATTATCGATTACTGATGCTATTTTACAATTTATTTGCTTTTTCCCCGTAAATCGTGATCATTTTTCGACTTAGGTAGTTTATTTCTCGAAGTTTTCTGTTGATGGGTCAGTTGCAAATACGAACCTTTTATGCTTGCAGCCTGTTTGTCTCTCAACAAGTTTTCGCAGTATAGTCGTTAAGCAGTCTTGGCTTGAAGCACTAATAAGTTGGTTAGTACATCGAATTTATATCGATTCCAAAGGACGTTTTGATTACTGTCTTTTGAAATCAAACCATGACATTGAGCTACATTTAATATTAAAATTCGAAATGATTGAAATGGCTTGTGTAATAAGATTTCTGGATCGGGGTTTCGTCGGAATGAAGCTGAATAAGCTGCGAAACTAGCTTTACGTCTTTGCATGACGAAGCTGTGAAGTACGTGTAGATTCGTTGAAGTGTTTTAGGTCGTTGAAATTGATTGAAAATAGATTTGTTAAATTAATTTGTTACATGGCAAGGAGCCGAAAAGATATTACTCAATAAGATTGGTTGAATTTTAAATTTCTCAAGCTACGATTATGCAAAAAAAAACAAACACCAATCAAGCCCGCAAGAATAAGGATGTAATTTTTACAGACTTTCAAATAACATTTGCACTCAAGTTTCCCGTATCACATGTCAAGTTTTCATATCTGTACCTAGTCCGGACAAAAACTATCTCACATCTGAATGTAGATAAAAATAAATCATTTTGTTAATGCATCGCGAAAAGCAGAGCCCAGCACATGAGTGTACAGCGCATCTTTCTAATCTTCCACCTGCATTTGCATTCAGGTTGCAGAGATGAGATAATTTTTATTTATAGCGAATTAATTGGTTACAACAAACATTTCCATTCCATTTGTAAATCTGTGTACTATTTTTTTCATTTTATAATATAATACTCAAGCTTACAATAAATTGTACATTAAATGCATGTTGTCGTGTTGTATTTTCATATTTCAAATAGCTGTAGCCAAGAACAACTGATGATGGTGGGGTATATGTGGTCTCCTGGTAACTCTGTGTGCGCTCGTGGCTACAGAAATTGGTTTACACTTGACGACGACCCATAGGAAGTGAATGCTTTGCTTGCATATTCTGAAAGGTGCTGTCTGATGATGATGATACACCATGCAACAAATCTTGATGGAACAGAGAGATGTCAACTTGTTGTTTTGCGATTCTATTTCGTTTTCTTTTTTGCAGACCTTGCCAACGTTCAGAAGAATTGAATTGAATGGAGACTCAGCGACAGTTGCGATGACAGCCAAGTCAACGCGATGCAACACGAGGAAGAAGATAAAAAAAAGGTTGTACTACTAGTCGCAGCACCGGCACATGTAGGAGCAGAAGACCAGTTGAACGCGTGCAGCAGAAATTAAATGCTAATTTAATAAATTATTCATTAAAGAGGAGAGAGAGAAGCTAAACAACATAAAACAAGAAGGAAAAAATATGTGTCACAGATCGTTTGTACATTATGGTTTTGAATATGGAGTCAAAGTTGGATTCCACTTGTTATGGAGTGAGACAGTTTATTATTTTTCCTTGCAGTTGACGCCGTTGCTTATCACAGAGTGTAATCTCTTATTGTTTTCTTTGTAAATTCAAATGAAATTCTATTGGCTTGAACTAATAGGCATATATGGATACCATCACGTGGGAGCCGATTGTAAACTTGATCATCATCAGACTGTAATCGCAACATTGTATATAAAACGGAACGACTTTGACTTTTGTGGTATTAATATTGAGTAAAATTAAGTTTCTCTCATACAAGCAAATTGTTTTGTTATTATGAAAAATTATGTTAAAAACGCTGTCTATTTAGAAAACATTTGTATGAATATTCTTGCCACTTAGTTAGATCCGTAGGTAGTGGTCTCAGCTTTCAACTTTGTCTTATAAGAGGTCCTTACCTCCTCGTCTCTCGCGTGTGGATTCAAAAGCTCTACGGGTCGGAGCATTAGCGTCCATATGCTCTCAAAGTCTATCAGATTTAAATCACTTGTGAGATTTTCGTAGAACAGTGTCTCTGATACTCTGTTTAAGCACATACGACTGAAGAAAATCACGGTTTATCTTCCCGAGCCACCAAGAGCATGGTCATCAAATATTTATAAGGTGTACGCAGGGATGATTGTCTTTAAGAGGTTTCCTTGAGGAAGCCACTATGTGACTGCTATTTGCAACACTAACGTTTAAGTTTTAATCGTTAGTAATATTTCCTTTCTTGTTGATGACAGAATTCTCTTTAAGAACTTTCCATTTCATTTCCTTTTCCATTCTTGGTGGTTGTAAAAGCATTCCCAACTTCGACGAAGCTAGGGTATTCTCCATTTTCACAATATACAACTGATATTTGTTGCCTATCAAATTCAACACTCAAAAGTATGTGCTTCTCATGTTGTTACCATGACTTGCCAAAGTGGAAATATTTGACCGATTTGCGTAGAGCATAGAAATCCACTGGGAACATTACATCGTTGTCTTTGGCATCGGGCTGTTGAAGAAGTTCATTTTGATTTTCAAAATTCTTGGTTTAACTTTCATTTTATCCTAAAAAAACGTTTTTGTGTTTCTTTCGGTAGTTAAATTATTGCATTGCGTCGGCGAACACATATTTTTTTAGATCTCGTTATTTGTTTTTATATAGTCAACGTATTAATTATTTTTATAATAATGTTTTTGTTGTCTTTTTATATGCTGCTGTTATTGGTTTTTATCCTTGCAAGTTCGTATTTTAAACTTTTGAATGAACCTTATAACGTTGCCTCAAAAACTCTGAATTCGTTTGTCATGCACTCTCATGTTTTTCTGTTTTTTTTTTCACGAAAAGCCAATGTTTAGAATAAATCCACCCCTTAGAACTCAGAGAATTGTCAAACAAAAAACTAAAGTTACTGGACTCAACAAACTTATTTTAGTAAAAAGGGTTATAATATCAATATAAGTTGGTATATACAAACAATTTTGTATAGCAGAACTCCCTCTTATGTTATAACTTATGCCTGCTTCCAAGTTAAATACTTTGGTATGTCAAGGAGAACATACTTCCGAGCTTAAACAGTTCAATTTGGAATTATCAAAATATGACACTCACGATCTCAATAAAAATATGTCCTAAAGAAACGAAAAATGAATTCATTAGCCTTGTGAGCTTGGTATTAAATTGCATTTCTCGAAGTCATCGGATAACATTCGCTTCGTACCAATTTACCAGAATTAAATCAAAAAGTGCATTAAAATAATTCTAAATCAAATCAAGCCCATCGCCGCATTTGATTACATGCGCCTGATCAAAAGAGCTGAGCAGCGAACTTTCTGTTTATTCTATCATCCATGATTTGTGACGAGCTTCCGTCGGCATCGGTATGCAAAAGCTCAGACAAACGCCAACCTTTTCCGCTCCTATAAAATAAAATCGTTCATTCAATATGAGATAAATTTGCAATAAGTTCACATATCCCATCAATTTCAACGTAATTTCAAGCAATTTTCATAATAAATTGCAATGACCCTCGAATTATAGCAAACAATCATATATTAACTAAGGTAGTGAATGTGATGTACTGCGCCCATTACAAGGCTTACCACATACAAACGTAGAAGCATAACAAAACAAATTCCCATTGCAAAACAACCGACAATTTATTGTATCTGTGCTCAAGGAAATCTCATTAGTTCTAGATCTTCACAAAATAATTTAAGCCTCACAATGCGAAAATAATAAATCCACGTGATGATCTAGGTACCTCTGATTCCCACTAGATAATTTCTAATAGCATCACTAAAAAGAACGAGTTATATATAGCCTCCATTTGTTTTTAATCCCATCAAGTGGCTTTATAGTGTTGGAAGTATGTATATACATATCTTTTTCTCTCGTATTACAGTTGTGTCCATTTGCAAGTGAACTTAATAAGAGTATTATTCACGATTTGCTCTAATGATTTAAAATTAATAGTCAACTGTGTATTTGTAAGAGGTCTGCGTTCAAGTTTTGTTTTTTGTCTGGCTTTGTCATTGTTAGAGAGTTTTTCCTATTTCCATTGTTATTTGCGAACGCATATGAAACAACAATCGCAGTCTCAATCGGATTTCCTCTCTTCTTGCAACACCCTGTCGACTTGGAAATAAAGCAAAAAGAACTTGAAGGCAATAACAATAAATACAAGTAGAAGTGCTACTACACATTATTTTTCGTTCGACGTTGATGAGATTAGAATCGAACAATAATTACGTTTGTTTATTAAATAATTGAATAGCTAGCCGTCATCACTGATGTAGCACGTGCAGACTTTGAGACGAGTCTTCCAAAATGATAGCAATCTTGGGGGAAACCAGCAAAATAGTTCGCCCATTGGGTGAACAACAATTAAACCGCGTCCAAAAGTTGTTTTATTTTCATTACTTAATTTTTTTTTTTTCGTATCACATCGAGTCCAACACGGCAGTAAAAAATGAAATGGTGATGAATTGTTGAAATCATTTAATCTAAAGCAGAATACGAGTATAATGTTACCTAACTTCGTTAAGGAGAAGACAAACACTGTTAAGAAAATTAATGCCTCGCCAAAATAAGAATTAAATTGGGAGATTTCTTTTCAATTACGTTATAGAAAAATAGATAAATCATATAATTATTGCAGAGATGACTGACGGGATTTCCGTATTTTTTTTTTTTTGGAAGAATGTTCGAGGCCAACAGTTGGTGTATTCAGTATTTGCAGTTTTGTTATCTAATTAAAGTGGTTTTGATTTGGTATTAAAGTACGAACAACTTTTAATTAGCCTAACTTGTTTTTTTTTTCAACACTTTAATGCACATTTTATGTTATCAAACTAGGGGAACGCGTTTTCGCATAAAAGGCATTAGTCGGAGAGTGAATTAAATGAAAAAATGCAGCTGAAACGTCAAATTAAGGTAAGGTGCACATGAGTGAATCTTCTTCATTTCTTCTCTTAAAATACGTAGATAAATACATAATTCTGCGAGTATTTCGATGTTACACATGCACATTAACTCATATATGTATTTATGTATTTACTTTTTAGAATTATTTTTATGCAAGTAACTTCGGAACACACTTGGGAGGGCTCATGGTTGCCTACGGCGGGTTGTGCAGACTTTCTTGCTTCTTGCACCGCTCTCAAGTTTTGAGGGATACCCTGAGCCACTCAGTAATTGTCTTTTATAAATAGTGCATTTTGATGGAACGTGTTAATGTTAACAGGTAGAGATGTACGACTTGACCTTCCCAATCAGCAAAGGAGCACTCATAAGGATGTTCAGTGATTGTGGGATGATTCTCTCAGTTCTCTCAGTTTATAGATCCCCTATTCCATAAATTTATATTTTACGGTAAGGCAATTTGATATGCAATGATCTTCATTCAGTCTCTTATTTTTATGTAAGTGAAGTATTTTTTTGGAAAATCAAATTTTTATTATTTTTCAATTCAAGCCATTATGGTACCCCTTTAATAAAAAGGATTCAGCTATGCGAGATATATAGTATGTTCAGTCTCCAGTTTAGTATGTGCACTGTCATTGTTTGAGTCCACAAATTACGCATAAACATGGAAGTGTCTTCGTCAATTTGCGCTTTAGCAATAAACTAGACGGAAGTAAATACTGACCAATTTTTTTTATTTACCTAGAAGCTAACCTTTTGTTAAAACAAAATTTATTCGCGACTGAGAAAAAAACACGAAATCATAAAAGTCTCAAGCAGTTTATTTAAGCTTATGAGAAACTATCTAAAAACGTGGAAGAAATATGTTTACCTAATTCTGTCAGCTGTCAACATTCAAAAAGATCATTTGGTGTTTTAAGCTAATAATGGATTTTTTTTCAATATCTTGGTTTGAAAGCAGAACGGTCCCGAAATCGTATTCAACTTTCGAATCTGGTGAAATTAGTATTTACCTTATAGAAAACAGATATTCTATCGCTGGAGTGGTCGACCATCGATATCAGCCAGGCTTGTCTTGCATTTCATCTGTTGTGAAGGTACAATACTAATCGCAGAGTGATAACGGACTACACTTATTATTGTATCAAATAATGGCGAATAAAATACTGAAAATTGAACAAATGTAAACAAGTCGATATCGAGTTCTCCGAACCTAGTCATGATCATTTAAAATTGATGTGCGAAGTAAATTTTCAAGAAATTTAAAAAAAAAAATGATTTTAGAACATTTGCACTTGGTTATACTCTTTTTTGGGTATTTTCGAACATACTGATTTGGCAAACAATCCTTGGTTTAAGCCGAGCTTCCTGTCAGCAACGATTGCTTGATCACTGAATCAAACGTTAAGTCTTTGTGTTTTTTTTTTAAATTTAATAAACAATTATAAAAAGTCATCGACAGCTTGCGACTCTGGATAAATGGATATAAGTGAGTTAATTTGGTAAAGAAATATCCAAGAACTCTAACTCATTAATATTTATTGCGAATGGCTTCAGAGGAGGAAACGAGATATTTGTATATATTCAAATCACCTTCAAATAACATGATCCCTTTAAAAATGCGTGTCTTTGGTTTGATTTAAAGCTAGAACAAAAGAATAATGTTAGCAAAACACCACGGCCAACAGACGATTCATTAGCTGTGCTAGATTTCGGGTGCATTTTCAAACTATTTTTGTCCAACAATTTCACCGCTTTAATTATATCAAAATAAATTACAAACGAGTTTTGTATTTTTTTTAATGATCCTAGTGTTCAAAAAATTTACCGGAAGTCAGTATAATATTTTCACGGTTCAATGTGGGCTTTTGAAAACGATGGGAAATATTACAATGCAGCTTCTAAAACGAATGCTGTGTTGCCCATAAAGTGTGAATTTTGAAAAAAAAAAAATTTCGGTCGGGTTAATGTATCAACTGCAGCTGGTATACACAAGTTTGTGACTTGTCTGTTGATAAATGGCAGACCATTTTTCCGCGCTAGTTACGTACCTCATCTCACCTCACCACCCAATTTAAAGTTTGCAGCAAATAACACCCTCCCAGAATTTTCTTGCCAGAACAATATGGTTATGCCCTTTACAATCAAGCTCAGCAATAGCTTTATTTTAAATCATTTGTTTGCTTCTATGTAATTGCCTAACAAAAACTAAAAAAAATTGAAACATGGTCATTTGATTGTCGACTTGCAAATAAAAACAAGTTCCTTTAATTCATAATTCGCGCCCAGAAAAGAATTTGTCAAAAGTATGCGCTTAAGTACGAGTACTTCAATGACCCAAAGTTCTCAGGAATTAAACATCAGTTACACTAGTCTGAAAACAATGTTGCATAAAGTTGGATTATTCCCTTACAAGGTCAAACTGACTCAGGCATTCTGCTACTCGCTTCATGATCGTTTTTCTGTTTGGTCTTAAGAGCAGCATAAGAGAAATTGGGATAAATTTTGCTCATAAAATCATCCTTGCATATAAACTTTATTCCCATCTCAACGACTTTACATAAAACCAAATTAGCTATAAGTGGGTATCTTCTTCTTGAATTGGCAACGTTATTGGCGTATTTGTCTTCAAAGATGGAAGGAACGTCTCAGCGAATCAAGAGTCCTATCAGACTTGGGTGCCATGAAGTTCTAGCAAGATGGGACTTTTTGCTGCACAAGCCGATTAAAAGTCTATCCTTTTTCAAAAAAGTCTATTTATATTAAGAAAAACGTCATTTTAATGACGTTGCTTGGTCTCCATGCATGGACTTTTTGGACTTTATTTGTGGGGTGATATTTAAGATCGGTGAAATGCCAGTAACCTAAAGACAATCCCAGCACTCAAGGATAGTATTGGTCATGTTCTAAATGAAAGAGTGTCTGAAACCGTAGAAAATGTGTTGAAAAATCGGGTGGTAACCGGTGTAACCGGTAGACTTACTAAGACCAAGAAACCAACGATGGCTCAATTAGCATGTTTTTAGTTCTTTGGCAGAACCCTGCTGTGCTTTGAACCAATTGAAGCATACAAAAATGTTCAACTCGTGAAAAATATTTTGAGTAACAAAAAGGAAGGAAATTAAAATTTCAAAGTAGCCATATTCAGGTGTTGTCGAAAAAATCCAAGTCATAAAGTATCGCTTAATATTATTTTTTTTTCGTCTGCACGAACAGTTATAAATTGGCACATTTCTGGCTGATCTCACTTGCAAAACTAATTGATCTTAAGCCCCAATTTTGGATTTCCCACATTCGATTTGCAACTAATTAAACTTAAAGAATACACAAGCACACCACCATTAGACTAATGGAATTATTTATTTATTCTGAAAGTGATTCCCATGATGAATTCAAAGAGCACTTCAATATTCAATATGAATTTAATTAAGTAGTTTTCTATTTCAGTAAGTGATGCCACCATTATTTGATTTTGCTTGCTTAGTCGATGGCGGTCGCGTTGTCGATCGCCACTATAGTCGCCGTCACTTGTGTTAAGTTATGTAGGCTGCGCCACTTAAGACGCGTGTTTATCTTCATATTTAATGAATTCATTTAATTTTGCTTGAAATGTTCTCCATGGCTGGTTCAGAGTATATCCTCGGTTATTTCTCAACCTTTGATCTCAAGCGAGTTAAAATCCGGAAGAAACTACATTTAAATAAGCTTCGTTTAGTCGGTTCAAGTCAAGCATTCAGGTACTCGTACACACGTATAAGACCATTATCGGTGTTGATCAGCCATAGCTACTACCTTGTTCTTATTGTTGTTTGGATAGCTAATTGAGCGGATCCTACAACAAATACATGAGGAAATAAAAAAAACCAAGCTTAAGGGAAAACTAAGTAGTGACTTGTGCAAAATTACTCTCGCGAAGTGCCATAATTTCAAGGTAGGATATGAGGATTCCACTTACTTGTAAGACAATAGCTTAAAACAGCAAATCATATTAATTTGGATGTTGAAAATTATTTGATTTGAAACAACGTATAATTGTAGAGAGAGAAGCATCGAAACATTTTTCAATTAATTCTTTGTGTAATCAGAACTATTTGCATATAGATATATAGACGGATGTCGTGATGTTCAGAGATACAATCCTAAAGCCATCATAAGGTCAAGTTTCTTTGTCAAGCTGGAGATATATTTCAAATTTTTGTACGCTTACTTGTTAATGGTATAACCAGTCATCTCATCTTAAAAAAAATTGCAAATCGAATAATTGTCGCAGGGTTTTAGGAGTAAATGAGGACATGCTCAAAATAACATTATCAAATAAAAAACAGAAGCAAAATAAAATATTACTGCGGGCTGATTTTAGCAAGGCTGCTCCAAAACGAGCTCAAAGATATGCAGTATGAACTCTTTTTTTGAATGTTTGCGTTGAAATAAATCCTTTAAAATTTTTGATTAAGGTGAAGGGATCATAAATGCCTCTTCACTATTTGAAAACAGAGGGGTAACTTTCACATAGTTCTTGAATTGCTTCAGATTCAATTCAATTTCAAAACACAGAGCGTGTGAGAGCACTCCATATTTTTTTTATATATTTTATATTTATTTATTTATTTAGTACTTTTTTGCAGATATGTTTTAAACGGCATATACATTGAATAATAATGCAGGTAAAGGATAAGTATCCTGTAAAAAGTATCTGCAATCTGTAGTTCTTAAGGAACCAGAAGCGAGAGCAGATTCACCAGCAAAGACATATAAAAAATTAAATTAAAAATTGAATGAGTGGGGTCATTAAAGAGAAAATTTTCATTGAAAGCAATAAAGAAAAAACAAAAAAAATAAGAGAAAGTAAAAGACAAAATGAAAAACAAAAATTGGCTACGTCAAAACACAAAACATGTCAAGAACATCTTTTAAGTTTAATTCTAAAAGCCTTCATTTCATTTGTTTAAGGAAACTAGTCTCATTACGTATAAGTCTTTATATTATAAGAGAGCTTGTTAAAAAGTCTAGGAGCGGTTGACGTAAGGAAATTAAAGAAGATTTGCACATTGTGGTGAAGTACTTGGACGAGATTTTGTTCATTTATTCGATGACGGTAGTTAGATGAGCGTCTATTGAATAAATAGCCAGATAATTTGAAGGATACCTTTGAAACTTTATGGCAAAATAAATGTGTCAAGGGTAACATTTTTAGGTTTCTAAAAAGATGCCATAAGATTCTTCTTAAGTGTAGTTGTGTGTACAGACGAATTCATCTTCCAGTCAAGCATAACTCCAAGATATCTGAACTGATTAACTTTCTCTTTATTAAAACATTTATCTGAACAAGAATTATTATCAAAATATGTCTGCGGGTTTTCGTCAGAATTACATACAGTAATACTATACTTAAATCTATAACAATTACAATTACAATGAAACATGAAAGATCCATAGTCTACTTTTGTACCACTATAATTAAAAAAAAAATTTCTGTTTTGTCACTTATAACCATTTTGTGTATTTTGAACCAATGACTCAATGGTGAATTGTTGGTAAAAACACACGTCATTACATCTGCAAATGCAGTGACTTGCTATGATATTTTAGTAAAAATAATGAATTAATAAATATAAGAAATAGAACTGGATCGAGAACAGAACCTTGAGGAACACCTACAGAGACAGAACGCACGGAACTGTGGACACCACTAATTTTAACTCTTTGTACTCTATTGGTTAAGTAAGATCGAAACCAATCGAAACCAAGTAGGTCAACACAGAATGTTTTCAATCATGGCCTCTTCCAAATTTTTTAGAAAAAATTTTATTAAGTTATAAATTAAGGGAGGTCCCCAAACGAAAAACTTAAAAATAAATTTAAAAAAAAGTAATTCATGTTATTTTGAAGAGTTTCAACAACCATATTCAATTAAATACGGGAAAGAAAAGCTAAAAATTGAAGAAAAACATAAACATTGAATGCCGCCCTGTATTTGATTATATTTAAGGTACCGAATGATATTCAATGTTAAAATTTTTTTCATATTTTCAATACTTTGTTTCGAGCCATTTTTTGACTATCTTGACATCATAGCACACAGGTACAGTAAAAGCTTATGCAGCACCTCTTCAGAAGAATGGGGAAATCAAATCTTAACCATTTTTTTTTTGTAAATTTCATGATCTTTTGGAACACTTGTTGATCTGTACAGGTGGGAAATTGAATATATTCCATAAAATTTTCAACTGGCAACGGTACAAATGAAAGAATCACACAATTAAGGAGCGTGCAGTTTGAGCAAAAAGGGCTTCGCGCCAATTGGCATACTCAATAAAGCTGAACGCTAGTGTCATTGCAAACGATTGTTATGATGGAAAATAAGACAAGATTTTAGGCTACGGTACCCAAACTCTGCCAACCCAACCCTTTTACTAATGTCCCCATACTAAAAACATATTTTTAAAAATTTGAGAATTTTAAAATTAAAAAAAAAACAATTTAGTGAAGTACTGATGTACGGAACCTTTTGTGTGTGCATTTGGTTCTCACTAGAAGTTTTTATTTGATTTGAAGGCTATGATACCTTTGAAGCATTTACGCACGTCATGCCTCAATTTTCGGTTGAAGAAGAATTTCAAAGAGTTATGCCTACAAGTAAGAATTTGTTTAAAAACAAGCTTCCTACATTACAGAAGTAGAAGGAGTTACTCCTTATCTCCTTGGGTAGTTGTTGATTTCTTGTAAAGACCAGAAAAACGTTTACCATCTTGCACAAGGACGAATATAAATGTTTTTGCGATATCGTGTGTCAGTGAATTTTGTAAAAGTAAAGAAATGCATTTGGTCGATTTATTCCAGTTCTACTTTAAATTGAAAAAACACGCAGTGAAATTAATGACTGTCAAAACTTAACTTATCGAATTTTGCCAGGGCTGCTTTTGATGAAAACCATCCGGGACGCCGAAAGAAAATCGGATGGATAACTTGAAACATTATCATGACATTGCATGGGAAGACTGTCAAGTAGAATTCCACGAAATAATTTCCTCGCTTCCCGTGTATAAAGATATATTTTATTCGGAGCACGAAGATACAAAAAAACATTGTCTGAAAAAAATTCAATTTGCCTGCAATGAAATTTTGTAAAGTTTTCTGACTAAACAAGAGACTTGAATAAAATCATCATAATTTTTTTCTGAAGATTGATTTAGTTACACAGCAATGATTTTTCGCTGTTATAGAAATTCAGCAGGAAGCTTTTTCGCTCAAGTGGCTGCTGTGTGGTTTTCTTTCAGCAATATAGTGGTGTCGGATTTTCGCTACATGGTTGCTGTGGCCTGCAATAAGAATGAAAAGTTTGACCTTAATCTGCCGAAAGTATTACTTTTTTACTTAAACCTGCAGGTTTAATTTTCAAAACTAGACTAAATTCTTTCACTGCAGCACCATCTTTCACGATACGAAGGGAAATATTTCATAATTTACACATACTTTTTTTAAACATCACTTCAAACTATATTGCCTAAGGCTCCAACGCTAAAGAGTATCAGCAAATATTTTCATTATTTACAACTTTTATTTCAATGCAATGTATAGTAATTATCCACCTTTGGCAAAAGCTATCCCATTTTAACTCTTTTAATTGTCTTCCATTATCTCCAGTTCCCAAAATCTTAATTCCAAATCTCACCCGGATGTTGCAACAAGTTCAAACGACACTCAATTCTCAATTTCTCAATTCTACAACTAATTCTCCTAAATTCCCATCAAAGTCAGCCAAAACTGATGAGGGCCTTATATTAGTCATCCCTATCTGGTTTGTTTGGACAACTAATAATAACACCAAACTATAAGTATTGTTTCAATCTATATGGACATCAAAATTGCTGTGAAAAAAAAGAACAAAAGATAAAAAAAAACAAAAATCTGATAATTAAATTTCCTTGAGACTCCATATGCGAGCATGATTTGCGTACGTTTTTGTTGACCGTGGTTGGTGTTAACTGAAGATTCACTATTTTTAAACATGCGCTTATTATTATTGCCACAGAATTATACGATGGTCTAATCAAACACATGCTAAACAAAAGAATACCAAAATAAATAAATGCTGATGTGAGATTTTGACAAAAAAAAAAAAACAAAGCGTTATTGTGTCTCCACCTGAGCACTTTGGCTCTGTTAATTTAAGTTTAAATATAATTTGATACGGTATTTTAGATCTGGGGTTTCAGTTATTGAAATGGCATGGCGACATAGGATTGAGCGTCAATAGAAATATTACACATTTTAGGTATTCAAATGCGAATGGCTGCGAGACATGCAAATCACACCCGCGATCATTTCCCGCATTTATTGAAATTGAGACCTTTTTAACAATATACCAGAAGGGATTTCTTTTGGAGACGCATTTCGTGATTAAATGAAATTTCGGGGCTCAAAAAATATGAATATGTATAAATAGTGTCAAAATTTATCCAAACGACCAAGAATAGAAATTAGCAAGAAAGTTATAAAAATCATACGGCACTTAATGTATTTTAGCAAGCCAAGATGAGTGGTGCTTTGAGGATTGCCGAAAGACAGTGGTCACAAAAAATAAAATAAAAACTCGGCAGTTACTTTAAATTGAACAAATTTTTCTTGTTTGAAAGGTTTGTCAAAATTTGGTCTTGGTTGGTTGATATGGGCGACATATGATTGTCTTATAACATACAACAATAGAAGACGTCTTTAAATAGATAAAGGATTCTCTGTTGGAAGATATCGGGATTCTCAGCTTGCCATTTCTTGATCCAGATATAAGCATGAATCTAAGAAGTTGCCTAAGATGAGTATTGTACACGTACTTGTTCCGTTGATGGAAATTGTAGTATCAAACTTTATCGGCATGTGGCCAATCTTATCACACAGCTCCTAATCCGCGACGACCTCATACAGGCGGCTGAAAATGGTTTTAGTTGTGATATTGATGAGGGCTTTTAGAAGGAAACTAAAAAGAAATTTCTTGATTCTAAATGATTTGATATAGTACTAATCATTTACTGCAAAGCTGTGTCAGCCGATCTGCCTTTCAGTCGGAGCCATTCTTCTTGTTTAGAATCTATGAAAATAGGCTTCGAATATGAAGACCAGTTGGTCCTCTTGTTGGACTCTCTCTTACTCTCTGTTAGTTCACATCCATACTTTCATAGAACATCTCGCCGATTTTTATTGAAAGTGACGATTTGACTTGTTAATTTGACGAAAAAATGAGTATTTTATCCTTTTGATGGACTCCAAATCAAGTCAATGTACCAGTGATGATGACGGATAAAGTTTTTAAATCGCGACGTTCCAGCTTTATTCTCCTTAAATAGTTTTTGAATCGAATTTATTGAAACTCCAAAAAGTTTTCATGCTTTCCTATAACTGGTTCTTCTTCATTATTTAATCAGCAGTCTGAATATATTTAAGATATTTTGAGCCACAGGAATTTTCGGTCTCAAATGAATCGTTTCATATAAAAAAATGTATAAAGTATCTTAACCTTTTTTGATTTTTAGATTGCTTACTGTGACTATGTTTATTTATTTATCTGCAAATTTAACTTTTAGACTTCTTACAATTTAATAAGTTAAATTATTATATAAAAATAATTAAAAACAAAATAATAAACAAGCAAGTGCACCGTTCAAGGACTATACTAATTATTAAGTAACTATTTCTAAAAAGTAAATTTTTGAATCAAGTGGTTCCATATATTTTGAGTCATACTGTTTCAATACACCATCAATCCTAAGAATTCTATTACATTAAAAATTAAGACATATTAAAAACATGCTAATCGTACCATGCTAGCAACTAGACTACTACTGTGTTTGCTGGTGCGATTGGCCACGGTCACGCGGAATTCAGCTTTCGATGTTGACGATAGAAAATGTTTTCGCGAGAAACCAATCAGCAATTTGAGACGACATATATGAAATATGATATACAATAGTGTTTCGGTTTTCGTTATATAACATTATCTTATTAATCAGCACTTTACACAGTTGTCTCGAAAACAATTTAAATTTAGCACTTATGACGACTAAGAGCTATTAAGATATCACACATGTTCCACGGATCATTTTCAAGAAGGACTGTTGAGGTATTCAGTCGTTATGGACTCCAATGCTTGATTGAATTTGTAAGAGATCAGATGAAGAGTCGTGCTGTCTACGCTACATCGGTTTGTTCAGTCAGTTTGTTCAATGCTCTGCAAAACTTTTATCTCATCAGTTTTTATAGAGGAAGCCGAAGGTTGGACGATAGCAAGACAGCAGAAGGTTTTTAGAGACCGTCAAATGTAAATTCTATCATCGGATAGGAGAGGCTACAATTACGAATTGAAAGTTTTGAAATTTGCCACGATGGAAAATAATCAACAACCAGTTAAGAACGAAGTTTCACTCAGATTCAGATCCTACAAGATATACTGGATGAGTAAGTATCGTTGAAAGAAAACTTATAAAAATTTCACTACATCTTAATAAAAAATCAAATTAATGACGGGCCAGGTATTGGCAGGCAAGAAGTACAGCAGAAGTCAAGAAAGACTGAACCAACGGCGGTGCACACAAGTGAAATGGGTCTGCAACCCACTGGTTGCTATTGAAGGCAGTTTTTATCGAGCTGGGTGCAGAAATTTGTTTGCTGAGGCCCAAATCGTAAAAAGTATGTAATTAATCCACCATTCTCGACTTTCGATTTTTTTTATTTTCTTTCATATTTTTTGCCGGCATTGAGAATAAAGATGCAGATCAACAAGCCAAGATAATTCGGGAATGATTCTAGCACAACGTGAATTTCGGCGTATATTTCCCGGCCGCTCAACACCAACTAAGCAAATCAACTAGTTATAAACGTTAAAGCTGCTGCGTCATACCGCCCCTGTGAATTAAGGTTCCGTTGAAGAGCCGTCACAGGCGACAGAACAACTTGCCACACTCAACGTTCCTCCCTGCAACGTATATTTTTCAACGGCCCATTTCTTAGCTTTCAACAACACGTGCAAATAATAAAATTGTTTAATCAAAATAGGTGATCTGTTCGGACAACGTTCCATAATCGTCCTTTCGAGAGGACTATTCGCAGTGTGATAGATATTCCACTGGGTCAGTTAACGGCAAACAAACACACGAACGAAACTCATGATCTGCCCAAAAAACATCGCCGTTGTCCGTGAGTGTGCAGGAAACTCCGGGGCATTCGAATTCGCCTTTCGCAAACCACAACTTTGCGGATTCTGCGTCGTGATTTTGGCCTGCAAACGTACAAAACTCAACGGACTCAGGAGCTGAAGTTAAATGACCATAGACGACGATGCGTGTTGAATAGGATTTGGGGTAGTTGGAAATCGATCCTAATTTTCATCTTCAGTGATGAGGCCCATTTCTGTATGAACGGGTACATCAAGAAGCAAAATTGTTTAATTTAGGACGATACCAATCCACATGAGATATAAGAGCGTCCAATGCATACCGAAAAAGTCACTCTTTCGTTTTGATTTTGGGCTGGCGTCTTCGGTTCATATTTCTTTGAGAACGACTTTGGCCAGGCCATTACCATCTATGGCAGCGCTATAGAAAGATGATTACCGTCTTTTTTTGGTCCGAATGAGATCATTTTGACATCAACAACATGTGGTTTCAAGAGCATCCTCTTCTTCGAAATTCTGCACGAGCGACTCGAGGGCATGGTCGTCTCAGATGGAGGTGATGTCAACCAGGACGGTCTTCGTAATAGGCATTAAGGTACTGACCCCCAAAAATGTACACAGTTCTAATGAAAAGTTAATTTGAAGGTGCAAAATCAATGACATTAATTTGAAAAATTAATGAGTTAATGCTCGAGACCCAATTCAGTAACTTTCGGCAAAAGAAAACTCCTTTAATTATATCGGATTATTACTTTTTCACTGCAAAAAAAAAAAACACTTGGATGTGGCGCAATTGTTCTTCGTGCAGCAGTAATGCAAGTTTTATTTATTGACAATATTCACACTGTAGTGAAAATGGGCTTCATATCTCTCATAATATTTATTTTCATTGGTCATTATTCATCCCGTTCTTAATCGAGTTTAAATTGGGATATCTGCTAATAAACCTTATTTGCCGGTCAGTAAGCAACAGTTTCACCAAAATCCGACGTAATGTATGTCTACTGATGTCCCATCCTTATTTGTAGAACAAACTTATGTTGTTTGAGTTCCAAACCAACAACATACCGACGTCCTTAATTAAACTCATTCAATAAAATGTTTTTTAGTTCTTGAAACGTAGAGATAAGCACTAAACATGCATTAACGAAATCTTAAACTGAAGGGCTTGAAATTAAGATGTATTGATCTTTATTAAGATATGCATTAAAGCATAAAGGAAATTAATAAACTCCAAGTTCAGAAGTCTTACATTGACTACAGTGGCTTTAATGGCAATCCATTGCATGGACAGAATTCATTCAACCATGGTTCAGAAATACATGAGAAAATAAAAACACCAGCAAATCGATGTGTCTGTCGATCCATTCAATCGAAAACAATAGCAAAATGAGTCTAAGCATATCGCAAGCGCATATTGTCCTCACTTAATTATTTGTGTCACGGTATCGAAATTAACAGCGAAAAAATACGTCTAATACAAGTAACGCATGTCTACTTAACACAACAACCTTGGTACAATTACACAGTTTTTGTCATGCCATCACTGCAGGTTATTTATTTATTTTTTCTGTTATTGTATTTTCTTGGATCTTTCTCAAAAGCAATGCAAATTGTACTTTACACGCATTGAAGCTCACATATTTTAAGCGTAAAAATGTGTTACAATTTTCCCGCGCTTACATTAACTAGTTTCGTTTCGTTTTATTTTTCGTCAGGCTATGTAAACGAAAAAAAGGCATTTCAATGAATAGATACATCTCGTGTGTATGTGATGAGAATTAATTTTACGGATTCACGTATAAAAGTACCATTGCTGTCCCTGAGTCATGATTTTCAAGCAAAACGTTTTTTTTTTGTCATGAAATGAAATAATTGAAAACTATTTCAATGCAACAATTGCAATTGTAACATACAAACATATTTGTTAATTTTTTGCTTTTCAAACGAAAGAGGGAAGCTGAATTAAAATCCCCCAGGGTGTGATCAATCAGGAAATGTGCAGCACAGAAAGTCGTGCACATTTCTTCAACTCTAACTAACGCTGTGGCACGTTGATGATCGGCATAAAGAAGTGTGTTCCGACACGCATTTGGAATTCATGACAAATGACCTTTCATAACTCGTTGTTAACTTTTGCTTTTCATATAATTGTGAAAATGCTGCTCCTTTTTTGTGTTTGCCTCAGGCGAACACAGATCATCGATCATAGCTCAATTCAATTGCAGATCAATAAGGACTCGATACTTCGTTACAACCAAAATGTGATAGTTCAGATTCGTACAAATTGATTTACGTTCTAGGCGGAAACTCGCATGACGTCGCTTGTCTTTAAATATAACACACAAAGATTTTTTGATTCTTTAAGGCTGTTCACAGTAAGTGAACTGCTTGCCTTTCAATTGGATCAACGAGTATGTCCAGGATTCGAATTTTATAGGAAACCTGTAAAACAATTTTGCGACATCAGACGCTTCAAGATTTAAGTTTGGATAGCTGCTGACATTTTTGCAAACATTTAAGGTTACTTGATCACCGACCTTGATGTCTTTAATGATGCCATTGAAGAAATTAAGAGCTCGAAAGATACCTCACCCACTAACTTTTGACATATTATAATCTCTATTCACAAAATGGTACGTTTATGACCCATTTATGATGTTGGTGATTATACGACGTCATCCAGACCACTTTTACTGGTTGCAGCGTTGCCAAACTGGTAATATGCGAAGATTCTTCCGGCAAATTCACGAAACGAATTTGTCTAATTAATAAGATTTAAATCGGAAAAAAGATCACTCGTGTTTTTAATTCATTTAAACTCAGATGCACAACATGTAACAGAGAAACCACTTTTCTTTCCCATTGTGTACACGGAATTATAAAGGGAGGATATAAAACAACAAGCCTTGCCGAGTTCACATCTAAAAACGCAAAATAAGGAATCACCTTTGCGTAGAAGCAGAACCGAGTTGATAATATTGGAAGATCAAAACACGGACTAAAAAGCTAACATGTCTCGAGAATCAACTAATTTGCCCTGGACCGTAGGAATAAGTTCTTAAGTAGACAATGGATAATGAAATCGTAAATGTTACTGTGACTCGCATACGAGTCACAAATTTGTTTGTTGGTCTGTTGACAGCTAAGCCCAATTTTAACATTGGTACATTACGCGTTTTAACGTTAAGTATTAAGCATTTAATACCAACCGACCAACTTTATTGCGTCGAGCAGCGCAGTTTAGCTCAAAAGACATGTTCTTGGCTTGGCCAGTAAGACTCAACAGCAAGGAGGCTAGTAAGGCCCCCTGCTCAAACAGAGTCTCCAAGTTTTTAGCGATACAGTGTATAAATATGCTTGCTGAACTAGCCAAGTTCATCATCATTTGATTGGGTTTGTGAAGCCGAAATATGGCTAACCAAAGCGTTTAGCAAATTTTACCGCACCGGAATGAATATCCAGAACAGGCAAGAAAAAATTTACGCTTCTTCTGCAAACCTTTCTTTAACAGGCTCTTAGACCTTGCCACCATCAATTTCACTATACTCATTCTCTTCTTCGATTTCAAGGAGTTGATATTAACACGTCTTTTTTAATCGTATTAAACTAGAAGTAAAGTTTACCTTGGCTCAAAATTAACATTGACCAAAATTTTATGTGCAGCTTTTGTGACTTGGAAGATTGCGTTAGTCTGTTGTCAGTGTTATACCTCTCCGCGCCTCAGCCACCCACTTCGTTAAAATCCCATGAAATTGCAACTCCAATGGCAGAATATTACTATGCCCAACTCAGGGCATCTTCATAAAAACAACTGAAAGTCAGGAGCTCAACTTACTGCTCCAATTAGTTTTCTTGTGTTGGAATATTTACCGAGCCGTGTTTTTTCACCATTTTATCAGTACGCCATCAAATGTTGCTTGCATGGTATCACTTAACAAAAATTAAAAAAAAAAAAAGTTAATTGAGAACAAAGAAAGCAAAGAAAATGTAACACAATTTTTTTTTTGCGTATCAGCTGAATTTATTATGAAATAGAATAGATGCAGAATCGCTTTTACACTCTCCTGAACGCACCAACAAATCATTGTTCTTTGCTCACCCTAACCAACCAACATCTTTCTTTAGTCAAGTGCGTAATTGGGCTCTATTGACAAACATGAATTAATTTTTTCTTGTAAAGGAAACGAGTTCTTGAAAAAAGCGGGGCCCTTTCACTTCATTACGTGAATACAGTAGTTAACAGAAGCATATGAATGAAAAGTGTACGCCTTTAAGGTTTTTTAAGAGAACGAAATATTTTAACACAAAACTGAGGAATAATTGAAAACGAAATGTAGTCAATTTTTTATGCACTGAAACATTTTATTGTTCAATGAATTCCTAAAAATGTCGGCTAAAGAGTCAGGGTACTACATTTCTTCTTCGCAGGAAACCATAGTTAAGGAAAATAAATCAAACGATAAAATTTATTCATCTTATTTTCATCGTGGGTAGTAGCCTTAGTTTATGATCAAAAGTGAATATGCTGCAAGGAATTACTTTCATTTTCACCAATTTAATCGATGGCGGTGCACTTGTGAAACTTTAGTGAGCTTCGTATAAAATAATATCGCTTTGGTTTTGAGAAATATGCCCGAAAGTTGCTGCTACTTCAATCGTCAAAATTGAAAAAAATTGAAAAATCAAAATGCTATCAGTCATTTGTTAAGAATTGAAAATATTTGAGGTATATTTCGACGTGTAGAGAAAATAATAGCGCGGTTGATGCTTATTTTTAACATCCCATTATCAAGCTCTTGTAATCGGTCCAATTTTCGGAATTGAAATTTTTTACATTTCCCCACATTTCGAGGTCGTAGTAGTCGGATTCCATTATTTTAAGAAAGGTGTCTGTGTATATGTGTGTGTAAATACGTTTGTGCGGCTTTTTTCGTCAAGTCTAAGTCAAGAACAAATCAAGCTATCGAATCCAAATATGTTTCGTTCGAAGCATATGTGCATAATGAATTGCTTTAAAGCCTTTGGTTGGATTTGATAGAGTGGTTTCTCATTTCTCGCTCGGAATCTTTCTTTTTCTTATGTTATAAGAGATGATGTATGAAAAAAAAAATATTTTATATCAAGTTTGGATTTTCTCCTTTTGATCTATAAATTATTGTCTAAATGGCAAGAAACACGATTTTGAAGCCAACGTTTAGATTTTATGATGAAAAGCCCTCAAAATCAAATAAATTGATAGTTGTTAACTATCTTATCAGCTACAAAAATATGAATAAATATATATATACCATTCATAAGTTTCCGGACAAATTCATATGTATAATTTGTTGTTCAATATATATAATAAGTTGTTCAATTTTACTTCCAAAATTTCATCAAAAAGCCAATTGACTTAATTAAGTTAATTATGAAGTATAAAGACAAAGAAAGTTAAGTTGAGTCCATTTCAAATTTTGATGTGCCCTTTCTTTGTCTCTTGATTCACGTTTCCGCGGATTTGCTTGGAAAACTTAGATGAGGCAATTGATTTCGTAAAAAAAACATCAAGAGAAAGCTAAATGACAAAATTAAAAATTGGGTCGTTCGTCCGATATTATTTCTAACTCGATTGGTAAGAAGTTGGTCATTTTAGCCAAACACAAAACAATTTCGGTTCCAATTTGATTGCACAACTTCCATTCTTTTGAAAAACGCACAAATTTAAAGCACTGTGGTCACTAAGAAAATAAGCATTAAATGGAATGAACATGTGTACCTCTCGTTTTTTCTATTGAGCAGAACAATAAATTCATTTGGCCGTAAGTTGGAATAAGCGGAAACGGAATTTTGCAACCCAAAGTGATTTCTTACAACTAAGACGCAACTTGAAACAATGAACATATAAACGTTTTAATCTCGTGTACAACATTCTCAAGCTATGCTTACAGAATTTATGAAAGTGCATGAGAAGCACGCAATCGGGGATGTTTTGAGATAAAGAAAAAGGAATAAATTTCGGAAGTTCTACCATCCGATAAAACAATTATTTCAAGGTTAAAGGCCACAAATCGAAGCCTTTAGACTCCAAAATGGAAACATCCTATTAAAATTCCAGTCACATGGGCAGAAGAAAGCGTGCTAGATGAATGGAATCTCAGTATTATAAGCCCAATCCTGAATTAAGGAAACCATCTAAGCTGCGCCAATTAAAGAGGTATTAATCTCCTCAACATTGCCTATAACATTTTTTCTGCCGTATTTTGTGAATGTCTGAAGCCGTTTATCAACAACCTGATACGTGGCTTTTGACCAGAAAAGTTCACCATGAACCAAATATTAACATAACAGCAGATCTTGGAAAAAACTCGGGAGCTCCAAAGATATTGATATAATCGGAGAACGCAGCTTGATGTCAACAGTGCGTTTACGTGTGTTGAGACAGAAACGGCAAAAAAGGGTTTGGCGGTTAATGAGGGCAAAATGAAACATATGCTGTCATCTAGAAAGGACAACCAACTCGAACATCTGGGTCAGAACGTTTAAATTTGAGCTACTTAAGGGCTTTGTTTGCCTAGGCTGTGCTGCAAGCATAGTTAATTGCACTAGCGGTAAGAAAGCAATTAAGTAAAGCCCTTCCTCGAAGAACTTAAGTGTCGATCTATAAGACCTCTTTCTTCGCCATTTGCTAAATGGCGCAGAAAAGTGGGCACTTTCAGGAGCAAATGAAGGCGCCTTCAAGAGAAAAGTGTGATATATTAATATTCAATTTCCAAATCTTTTTTTTACATGAAACAAAAACGCGAAAACAAATATATTCATACGGGGAAGCTGAAAAAATATGTTTTTTGTTGTTTTTTTTTTTTTGGAATGCATTTCACTAGGGGATGAATGATGTTTTCGTAACTCAAATTTAGTTTTATGATGGCGGCAAATAAAGAAACACCTACCTTTTTTATCTTGAGATGGGAAGTTCATGGTATGGGCAGGCCTGCCACCCAAAGCATATTTAAAAATAAAACGGTAGGCACTTTGGCGATTTTTTAAAGGATTTGCATCCCTTTTTAAGTGCAAATATTTAGCTATTCTTAAACAATCTACGTAATCAACAGTATAGAGTAACATGACGGCGCCATGCATTCGCCAACATGTAAGACATACTGACTTGTTGTACAAAACAAATGACGCGTTTTTTTAATAATTAAGTACTTTATAGTACAACAATTATTCATCAAATTAATGTTAGCTCTCAATTGAGATTGTGTATTAAAAATACTTGATTTTCCTCCACAATTCTAGAAATTCATATCTCAAAGGTCAACACTTCATGTTACTTATGTGATTGCTAGTTCGTAGAACAACTCTTTCATTTGAAAACTCAATCGTACACAATTTTCGCAATATCTCAACCTCAATGCCCATAACAGTTTCGTGTTGCAATTTGAAATCAAAAGGAAAAAAAATCCAACCTCTCTTGACGTACGTTTCCGCCGATGCAATCCCTTAACCTCTGGAAATTGCATTGAAGAAGAGCAGAGAAGAGAACAAAAAATCCCCACAGCACTAACCCAGTAAACTTCAAGAACAACTTGAAAATAAAACGATTTAAAGTTTTCCTATTTGAATATTCAAAGCAGGTGGTAATCAGCTCACGGTGATCAGAAAGACGAATCGGCCGTCTAATTGTCTGTCTATTTGCTTTTTTTTTGTCTAGGTTCAGCCTCTTGTCTTTGTTTTGTCTCTTGCTTTTGATTCTCTGACACTGTAACGACTGACTGGCAGTGTCTTCTGCTCTGCTCCATTTAGCATGCAAAAAAAATTTTCTAACATGGTAATTCAAGTTAATAGCGCATTGAATATATGTAGTCATGTATATCAGCGTGCGTCTCGTGTGCAGTTAACGCTCATTGACCATTCATGTAAACGAACTTGTGTGTGAAGATCGGCGTCAAGCCAAACTTAAACGTGATGAATATTACTATCGCAATAGATCTGGTTTCTTATTGCAATCGTTTAGTGGTGTGAGTAACATACTATATGCAAATTTTTTGCTATGCACTTAATTGTTTGTTATTTTTTTTTTGCTACTGTCATCTTCGACAAATGGCGTTACACGTCGCTCTGATGAGAGAGTAATAGGAAAAAGAAGGTGACGGACGGAATTGCCAATTGCGAATGCTAAGTGTGCTTATTAAGTCGATTGAATTGAAGAGGGGCTATCGAAAACGTTGATGACGACAGGCAGACAACGACGCCGGTCCGACATCGACTTTGACGACACCAGACGACTACAGCTTACAATGCAAACACTTTACAAATGCGAATTCAGACAGACACACATAATTCTGGGTCAACAGAAATGTATATACTTGTTTGACAAATTTGTTTTGTATCCGTTTATTTTCATTTCACACTATATTTTGTTTTTCTTTGCGATTGGCAAAGTAATTGAGAAAAGTTCGAAAAATAATGTTATGTTTGTGGGTTTAAATTTGTTGAAGGTTATTTGTGAGTATAGCTCGAGTGATTCGGTAAAACGCTATTGTTTTTGTAAGATATTGGAAGAAAAAACAGAGCTCATAAATATAAGGTAATTTGTCGAGCAAAGGCATAACGAAGATTCGCCTGAACTTGATAGAGATGTGCTTTGTCGTCATTTTGATCCCAGACAAAAATAAATCAATATTGACTTTTTGGCACAGGGCTACCAGTTGTGTTTTTACAAATAAAAATCGGCTTGAAATAAAGACATATTTTTCTATATGAAGGCTGTTCAAATATTCAATGCCAGCTTTTTGAAACACGACTGGTAGTAAATGAAGTGATTTTTTTAAGAGTGTACTTTTTAAAAGGCACATTTATATCTACCAATTAATGACAATCTTGGATTAGAGCAAGCGCAAATAAGTAATACGTAAGGAGGTTGTGCATTCACTGATTGAAGCAGAGTGGTAGAAGAGTGCCTTCATGTTTTTTCTATGAATTTAGCGCTACCATTTCTCTTTTCTGCCTTTGGGTAAAATTAAACTTTTCTACGCGTAGTGAACTTGTAGGCATACAAAAGTTTATTGGGATATGTTAGATTGCATCGCCTCCTAAAATGAGAGAATTTGATTAATGTCTCGTGTAGGTCAATTTTAGCTCTTAATAGATCTATGTTTTTTGTAAAGCGCACTGAAGAAAAATTTTTATGTGCAAAAAAATAACATTAAATAATATTTACAATCAAATAAAATAACATTTATTTTTTTCTATTGAAATGAGAACATTGATATGTTTTACTCTCATTTTCCGTTTCGAAGATTCTCAGGTGATCAGATCATCATTTTCAGCATATTCTGCTTTCAAATAAATTTAAGTAAGCCACTAGGTTTCGAGTAACGCCTTTAAATACTGGAAACAAATAACCAAAACAAATTGGTGGCACAACAGCTCCTTTGAGGCTCAGGGCCTCACCAGATATTGATAACGCTAAAATAAAAAAAAAGGTAATGGCTTTAGATATAAAAGGTTTTTTTCACAAATTATTTATGATCCTATTTTTGCAGTACAATCTTAAGAACTCATTAAGCAAGCCCAAGAGCGTATACTTCATTATCTAACCAAAGAGTCAATGAAAACTAATTTTTTTCTTTAAAAAAGTCATCCATGTCACACATAAATGTTTAGAAGAATTCAAAACATTTTAAAAGTATTATCTACTCCCTTGTAGAAGACACTAAATAAATCAAGATTTTTTGTCTTTTAAATTTCGTTGAAAGTATAAAAAAATTCAATGGTTTTATTTTCAAAGAATTATATTGTCTCTAATCCATGCAATACGCGGTTTTTTTAATCTTGTCCTTAAAAGTCATTCTTCGCCTTATATAACAGGTGGTACTGCACAAGTTGACTACATCGTCAATTGGTTTAAGGTTTTTTTATATTTGATTCTATTTATTGAGAAGAAACACCATTTTGAAAAAAAAATGGATAGCCACTTGAGAGTTGACTCTTAAACGAAGGGTTCTGCGCCTATGCAACACAATGTTCCATTAATTTAAGATTTCTCTTAGCATCGCCCACAAATATGCAAGATTAAGCCAGCCAGAGTAACAGATCGTCATCGGCTTACTTGTAATTCTCATAAGAACAAGAACGTCCAGATGGGAAATTAAAATGTGTAAGCAAGTTTTAACATTGTTTTGAATCGTTGAAATGATTGCGTACACACCTATGGACCCCTTAGGAACATAATTATCGCTCCACTCCATTGTGGACTGAGAAATTTTTCAACATACAGTCTAAGAACCAAACTAAACAACTCTGATTCTGGTCGTGCAGAAGGAAGTTCTTTAAATCGATCATTCGAAAGATACGATAGTCATTAGGTTTAAGTTGGTAAATAAACTAGATTAATGGACTTACTGCAGTTTTTTTTACTTTTTTTTTTGCTTTTGCCCACTTCTCTAGCTTGTTATTTAACCATTGTTTTTTACCATAAGAAAGTGATTCTTAACCAAGAGTTTATCTTTCCATTTTTATCAACATAATATGCTGTAATACACATTTATTAAAAAGTAACGAAATAACGAACTGTTTAAATAAAACAACATTTCCGAAAACTCTGTAGAAATGGCCAATCGTCTCCAAGCTTAATGCAAACTAAAAATTTTACAGAGCCTTTTTTTTGTCTACAACGTGGAAGAATTTGAAGAAAAAGATTGGACTTCATCCATATAAGTAAAGTTAATGGACCATTCCTCTCGTCGCACGATCGGTGAATAAACCTTAAATAAACTGGAAATTATACCGACTTTTTGAAATCACCTTTCGTGATGTTATTCATATTGTCTTAGTTGGTATATAAGCTAGCAAGTGAGTACAATTTGACGGAACTCTTGAGATGCGTTTGATGTGGTTCAACTTTAGAAGAAATATTTTATACCAAATCTGAGGGTAGTCCTGATATACCCACAAAATTATTCACAAGTTTTACTTTCTCAAGAAATGAACCTGTCTTGTGGTATAATATTTGTGAGGGTATGTCAAATCACTTGTACGTACGGAAAGCTTATTAGGCTGCACACGCTGTCCTGGTAATGACATAAGACAATCTGTGCTAGATTAAATGACTTATAAATGGTCGTAAGACATAGTGTTGTCCGAAATTGTTTTCAAACATTTAAACCAAAATATTGATCATTTTATTAGATAAGATCAGGACTACAAATACAACGATTTAAAGAAACACAAAATTTGAGACAGTGTTCGGCAACCAGTATCATACACTTTTAAAAACGTGAGTACATACCTTGTATATTTTAAGCAAAATATCAAACAAAGCTGCATGTTCTCCGGGTCGCCCAGGGTATGCAACTCACCTTTTTGAAGATCTAGAATAAAAATAAAAAACAATTGTAAATAAAATAAAAATTTAAATTTCATTCAATAAAGTACAATCGTACAATATGTGTTATGTGAGTACGTTTAAATAAGCATACATACATACCTAAAAAGTGCAGTTAAGCTTAAGTTTTTTTTCAATGCATACATCAACCCTTTTTAGGCACAAATTTAAACTTCTTTCCTCTAAAATTTTCTAAATGACTCACTTTTAGACGACCTTGACAAACATTTCACGGCATACTTGTCTTAGTTGATGGCACATCAAGCAAAAACAAAAAAAAAAGTATTCCTTTTCCCACACACATTTTGCGAGTCTGAAGCACCATCAACTGCTTCTGGTGCTTACTCACTGATGAAAGGAACTCATTAGAGCGTAAATGGTTATGTAATGGGCATTTTTGTTTGTTTATTATTTTTGTCTTCTTGAGTTTCTCCATATTACTAGTTGGCCAGATTGAATATAAAAAAGGAGGAGCATAAGAAACCTACCAAAAACAAAACAAAACAGAAAATAAGACGTAAAGGCGAAAATGTCTTGCGGAATCTCTCGTACAGGTAGATCCTACTGACATTGATCTTCACCACGTGCTCGTGGGGTCTGATGAGCAAATGATTTCGCTTTTTTCCTCAATGGCGAAGCAATTTCGTTTTCATTTCGACTTTTCATAAGTCACTACAAAAGAACAAAACAAAAAACCACACAAAATAAAAAAAAACGCCAGTTCCAAACGATTGAATTCATTGTGGTGCTGCGTTTTTTATTTTTTCCTATTTGGCTTTTGTGTAGATACATTTCGACTGTCTTAAGCTTTTCTCAAATATCCGTAACGAATTTTACTGTGGTAATGCTTTGTTGTTACACTTAACGAATCGCCGAAACCCACATAGTGAGCACAAAGCAACGCAAAGAAACTCAGATACAATTGAATAAGAAGCGGAAAATTGGTTTTAATTTTGAAGGTCATGGTTACGGAGTTACTAGAGTATGCTATTATTTTGATTATTACTTCTACTGTTTTTCTTTTTTTTTCTTCTAATTTCCTGCTCTGTAACTTTTGAATGAAAATTTGGTTGGATCAAATTCAAACGCACGTACAAAAAAAAGGCTAAGAAATTATTTATTTGTATCGCATGCGTTTGGGTAAGTTTTCAAGGTTATGATTAAACTGAAATCAGTGGAAGATGGTGCATGTGCTCAAGGCTTGTAGTTGAAACGACATTTTTGGCAATATAATATAGAAATATTGATAGGAGTGCAATAAATCGAGAAAAACCAAACCAAGCAAAGTTATAAATGGTAGGTTTGTGGTATTTTTTGAATAGGCTATACAAAAGGCCTTTCTGGAATCTTTTTCACTTTTAGGCTCCCTGTGCAACTTGCACAAATTCGCCTGCATCTGAAATAATATGCTGCTGCGATTTTGTGATAAAATTCGGCCACCGAGACTATTTCATCGAAAACCACATGGTTTCGTGCTTTACGGCATTATGCAAATGGATATCAATGAATTAAAGTACTGATAGCAAACACAAGCAGTTTTCCATGAATACAGTCTGACAAGGTGATTTTTGATGAAAACTTCGAACAATATCCAAGTCCTTACTTGAAATACTATATATAAGTTTTAAAAAGCACAATGAGTGTGCATAAACACGAGATTTTATTTAGCTTATTCACATAGTTCATACTTGCTAGCCAGTTCACAACACAAAACGCAAATCCATTCGTCCACGCAATCCTAAAATAAAACACTTTTGCAAGGAAGCCAATGCGGATCGCGTTTTGTAAGATGTGGCATCGTCTTCTTCAACCACTTGGCTTCCACATGTACGCATGTACGATCACATCAGAGAGATTTAATGAGAAAAATTGGCCTTGATGATTCCAAGTTTTAGACCAAAATGAAAACCAGTGATTAAAGGGATTTTTCTTGATATAATAATTAGAACGTACATTTCGACGATAAAAAGGCCCGAAGCCCGCTTTTAACACATGAAACGTATCAGTTACAGATTCAGTATTTTTGAGGTTAGATCCCACAATACATGCATCGCAACTTGGTTTAATCAATGTTGGTACTCATAACTGAAACAGGATTGTCAAGTTCGTACCATGAAATATAAGAATAGAAGAAACTTTTTGACGTAAGCGTATTAAGCTTAAAGGTTTAATAGCAAAATATATTTAGAAATCAGAGCGCGAGTTATAAATTCCTTTTTTGCCGAAATAAAAACAAAAACTAAAATGTTCTCTGTACTTAACAATTTTATTCTTCAGCGCACCTTGCCAGTCAAAGAACGAATGAACCTTCTTAAGTTACTTATTCTTAAATACAAAATGCATTCATGGAGTCAACGCAAGCAGTTTCTGATGGACTTCATTTATTGTCAATTGATTTAGGTCCCGGAAAGCTGCGTTGACTTTTTTTTATGGTTTGTGTTAAAAATGTGCCATCGTCAAGTTCGCTGACTTGCATTTTTGATCCTGGATAAATTGTGTTTTATAAGCGAATCAGTTAAATATGTTTTTTTTTTATTTCTTACGCAACAATTCCCTCTTCGATTCTCTTTGAATGCTACTCGATGGCATTTTTGAATGGCTCCCAGTTTCATCCGCCGATCTTCCGATTTGTTCTTCAAGTTTTGTCTAAGGGATGTATCAAACATACTCAATTATCTGTGTCGGCCATTTTAATACATCTGCGAGTTTTTCAACAAATATATTTCTACATAATTTCGTACTCGCATGAATTGGTGCATTAACGTGTTGAAGAATAAAGTTATTTAAAGCAGAGTTAATGTAGAATTATTGCAACATCATTTGAAATTTCCAAATTACGTGATTGTTTGATTTTCTCAGGATAACTTGCGATTGAATCAATAATAGTAAAACCTCCTTACAACTATTCACCGCCCTAAGAACTAAAATCTCGATTTGCGTCATTTTTGAAGTTTCGACGTTCTTGAATTTTCGTGATGTCAGAGTTGCGTGGTTAAAATTTTTATTTTCTTCGTATACATTTTTATTTGCGTTGCTTAAATTTTATATAAAGAGGATTTCGCATATAATTCTGTAGTTCAATCATTATGTACAAGCTAATAATTCACAGTAATTTTTTTTAAAACATTTATATAAATCAGCGCAAAAGCATAATTATGAACTGTTCTCAGAAAGTTATTTATTAACTTTTCAAAAAGTTTATAGAGACTCACGCAAAAAATTTCATCAAAATCCGTCAGCCGTTTTGGAAGAGTTGAGTGACCAACCTAGCTTTTATTATGAACCGAATATAAGTAATAAAATCTAAAAGTAAATATAAACGCTGTACATCTAGACATATTGCGCACTATTTCTGGTATAATTTCCTAAATGAAAAGACAGCCACATTAAAACACGAACACATATCTTAAGTGCCAGCACACAACCAGGCGATCATTTCTTTGGCCCCAAGTGTAGCTGGAAGACTTGCGATATCTTCGGGCAGCTCCTGTCGGTTTAGTTCACAGTACCAAGTGCACTCTCTGCCACTGTATGCTGCCAAACAACCTATGCTGTAGAAGCTGTCCATTGCTGGCACCAGTACGATCATCTGCGCTATCCGAACTCTTGGGGGTTAAGAGATATCTTGACGTAAACATTATCACCATGCAATTCCTATGATCCAATTCCCACGGCTGATCTCACTTAAAGTGCAATCACCACCATTACCATTCTTCCACTCTCTACACTCTGGCTGAACTGGTTAGTTGGATACTGTGGCTGTTTGCATGGGTGCCATCCTTCGATTGCTATCCTTGAAAAGAAGAGTTTCACTGTAGCCCAGCAAAAGCAAAAAGTTAGATGTTAAGACCTGCATGCATGCAGTAGCCCAATCCGCCCGTCGGTCGCGTCGCCTTGACTGGGTATGTAGAGTGGTTGCCTCTTGCTGCCTATGGTTTGCGCTGTGTCTGCCTACCATTTAGTTATAACACTTATGTTAGTACGTGTGGGGTGCTCTGCTCTTTGCCGTGGCATGCCATTAATGGGTTTCGCGAATTACGTCCGCTTAACGCGTACCTGATCGATATTAGACGCAGATGAGAGATGTGTACTTAAACGCGATGATGAATGGGGGCACACCTGAAACCTAATGACTATCATGATGACTTTAGATACTCGTAATCTGATTTCTCGGTTGTGACGATGCGTGTGCATTTAAGGAATTCAATGAAGGTTGCTAGCTCGCTCGCGTTGACTTGTTTGTTTAGTATTTCGATAAAATGTCGAAACAAAAGCAAAAAGCCAAACAACATCGAAAGGGCCCCACCTTAGAGACCGAGAAATAATGCATGTAGAAGCGAGTTGTATCTTCAGATATTTGTAGAGTTCAGTTGAACTCTCAAAAGCAATCTGCGAGATAGAAATTCAATCGTGACTGAGATTTTTTTTTCGTTTTCCTTTTCTCTTACTTTCGATCTTATTTTGTTTGTGTTTTTTTTACTTTCTTGGCTTCAGAGAGGTTAAATGTTGGTTTTGTACAATTTGCGGCTATTTACTGATTCAGTGTATGTGGATCGCTGGGCAAGGGTTATGACATGACATTCACTGAATCTGAAGAAGTAAACAAAAAATATCGGTGAAAATCAATGAGGCATACACGTATGTTTAAGGAAGCATGAAGATGTGGGAGACTTCTCTTCTTGATCTTATTTTTTAACCAAAGGAATTAAATGCACAAAATTAAACTACAATGATATTGAACATGTTGCAATTTTCATTGAAAAAAAATGTCAAAATTGGGAGTTTTTCAAAGAACAGGGGAAAGCAAATATGTGATATTGATTTTATTAGACCTGCAGCATATTTTGCAAGATTCAAATGAGTGCAGAAGAGAAGGAATTTGAAACGGCAGTAACCTTTTATCTTTTTAACGTTTCGTTTTTCTTCTACATGATGAAGATGAGAATGCACTCAATGCTTCCCCATTCCGTTTATATTAAAGTTTGGAGACAAGACGATTCGAAGATTTATAGCATTGTGAGTTGAGTCCAGTCCAGTATTATTTCATGATTTTACTGTTTATCGTTTAGTCAACTATAAAGATTTAGATTTGGATTAATTTATCTAATGAGTTAAGTATAAAAAAAACAACATAATGTGTCTATTTAATTTGCATTCACTAACAAATAGGTTCTTTTTTGTTCACGACTTCGATGCTTCTTCATCCATAAAGCCCCTAAGAGCGGTTGTCCAGTAAGGAGGAAGAATAGCACCAGCGCTATTCAACAACTATACGGCAGATCAGATAGAGTACGATTCGAAAATAAAACATTGTTATATGCGGACGACTCCATTTCATATGCAGTATCGCTTTCTTCAACCATATCAGCGCGAAGGATCCAGGATTAGTATTCAAAGTGGGGACTCAAAGTCAACAGCAGCAAAACGGAACTCATTTGTTTCAGGACACCAACGACGGCAATCAGAGGAAGACAACAACTTGCAACATGCTGTCGCAATATCAAAGTTATCCTTCCGGACAACACACAAATTGTACCACAAGACACGACCAAATACCTGTAAATCAACTTCAGCGAGCGGTTCAAATTTAACACCCATGCAAACAACGTCAAGAAAAAGGCCAAACTTGCCCTTCATATTTTAACCCCTCTGCTGAGGATGAAGAAAGGGTTGAGCAAAAAAGGAAACTACTGGTCTACAAGCAGCTCAGAAGACCAGTGATAACTTATGGCTGCCCTGCCAAATCGGTATCATGGAAAGAAGGATACTTCGGTCTTATACAGGACTCTGACGAAAACCTGACATGCTACAGCCTTCCGGGAGGATACTCGACAAACTAAAGGACCATCCAAATCGAGAGATCAGGAATAGGTACCTCAGCCCACGAGTAATCATAGACGAGAGATTCGACGAGAGAATTGCTACGAAAGCAAAGTAAAAGTGAAGATAAAATTGAGGGATGCGATGGGATAGGGTGCATAGTAAAATGAAACAAAATTAATTAATGTCTTCAGCTTTTGTAGAGATTTTTGAGTATCTTTCTTAAGCTTTTGATGCTGTTCAATCTCTTCAATTCAGCAGGTATTGAGATCCATAGACTAGTAGCGTGAACGTGTATCTGGGGATGTGGTCAAACTTATGTAAGCTTTAGCTTTCTTTGGCTTGTATTATCGAGACTGCAGGTGATTATATTGCCATAGAGCAGCGTTGTTAGAATGATTGATTTAACCAGCATCAATTTTATATCTCTAGGCATTTTATATTTCTTTTAAACTCTTTACTCTCAAAAGAACGTTCAAGCATTTCGTCTACACTCTCAGCAACTTAACTACTTTCTTTCTTTTGTTGTATCACAAAAGGTACGAGGGTAGGTTTGTGGCAACTGATTGCTCAGATCAGTCTTCCTAATGAAATCAGTGCTGAATGCGTTGTTTTAAAGCAACAGCTTTAGAAGAAAAGAATACATATATTGTGTTTGCTTTTTGTTTATTAATGTGAAAAATCTTGTAAATGATTATCCTTGAACACAGCTAATATAAGAAATTCATATAGTCACCAGATATTGAAAAGGGTTTGTTGAACTTCACTTCCTTAAGTGCAGATTTTTTTCAATCTGCGAGTCTTTTGACTAAATACATGGGATCATTTAAGATGTATTAGTTAATTACGACTGTTAACGACTAACGTTCTTAAAGCTGTTGTTTTCCGAACTCTGCTTTGCAAAAGTGTAGATTCTGGTCGAAATAAAGGAACATAGACCGATACATTCATCCACAAACGTATGTGCGTGAGGTGTTATTTTTGATGCCAACCAGTGGACATTTACCCAAATATACAAAAAAATTTCAATTTGAGCTATAGGAAAAGAGAAACATTTGCAAACCTATTGCTACCCAAATCGATCCAGTATACTGGTCCAAGGAGATCTGGAAACAACTTGGTCGATAGCGATCAACCAATGTAAACTTTGAAGCGCGAATGTTCTCGCATGAATTAATCTTTCTCAATGAAAAGAAAATTTGGGGCCACGATGAAATAAGCTTTCACATCGAGGAAACTCCGTTTTTAGCTTAAAGTCATTCTGTGCTTAAAATTTATGTTTTTTACTCCTTCTATTTGTGCGAGTAAATTTTAACGTTAAATATCGGGACCGAATTTACAGAGTTATTACGAAAAACTTAATAACTTCTTCGTTCTCAATCAGGTACATATATTTTGCAGTACTTGAATAATAATAATAATATTGAATATCCTCACCAGTAGATAGTTAATTGGGAAGAATACAAAATCTGGTGGGAATATAAAAGGGCCATGCGAAAAGATAGAGGACATTGAAAAGCTTGTCCCATCCGATGATGTGAAACCATTTGGCAAGGATGTCGTTGTGGGCTACTTAGGATACAAAGAGACTAGGCAAACTTTATATAGTTAGATCACTTGAAGCTTAAAGCGCAGCAGATCTCCTCGGTTATGGCTAAATCAGTATTTAAAGTGGGACAAACATATACCTCGATGCAGCTCTGGCCAAAGCCAAAGCGACTTATTCCATGACGAATAGAGTGTTTAATTGTTGCCAACTCTATGGCACGTTTAACAAAGTGCGCTCCATTGCCCTTATTCGGGCTGTCTTCTCATAACTTACTTATACGGCCAACAATTCTGAAAGGATCAGAGCCTGCGATAGAGCTGGCATTCAGCTCTGACGATCCCCACCACGGTGGTGCATAATTGTCCATTCTCTTGATGTGGCCGAGCCAGTGTAGTCGACTCATTCTTGCCTCCGGAATATATCTTCATCTTTGTAAGGTCCTCAGAATTTGCGGTTATACCTCCTCCTCCATTCGCCCTCTTAGCAGATAGGACTAAAGATTCAAATATTTGCTGAGCTGCTTTGCTTATCATCCAGCATTCAGGTATATAAAGCAGGGCTGGCAATAGCCGAGTTTTGTAGAGCAGTATTTTTGTCCTTCATGCTATGAGTTTGGATCCTAGTTGTTTTAATAAACCAAAGTAGCAGCGGTTGTCTAGGTTTATTCTCCATCGAATCTTCACTGTGGTATCGTTTTTAGATGAAATGTTTTACATCCTAGTAATCGTAGATGGCAATCATTATGGTATGGACGACATGATGGTCGAGGTACCTAGGTACGAGGTCGACGATGTCGATATCGTTTGCGTATTCAAGAAGCTGGGTAGACTTGAAGAACATAGGGTTAAAGAAGGGTCCGCTGTCCTCTCATACGGATGTCTAACGTGTTAAGTGGAAAAGATTTGAACTCTCACGAGACGATGTTCAAAGGCTTGTCTCCCTTAAAAGTAAACTTCAGAGACTCAGTTCATGAAAATAAAATGGCTTAATCTTCTCTGCCACGAGAAATTGCAACTTAACGGCTTTCAGTAGTTTGATGCAGAATAGATAGCGCAATGTAGAGGGAAAAAATATTTTAAGCATTTATTATCCTCTGTTCATCCTTCTTTTTTTTTGTATCACAAGGACACATGCAAGAACACCTTGCGCTGTAAAAAGTCTTGTGAAAAGCATTATTCTAGAAAGTTTTAAAAAAGTATACAATGCATCTTCTTGCTATCGAGGATTTACTCGTGAATTACTTGGAACAAAAATTTAATAATGTTACGAGTATATAGGCATTTGTGAGGTGATATTCAAGTTTAATTTAACGAGTTAAACCATTTCCTTATAATAACTCATTTACCTTCTACGGATGCGCTGTTGATTTCATCATAGCATTTGTACACCTCAAAGCAACAGATAATTGAATTTTTATTTTAAATAGAGAAATGATTGGTACTCAAAGCTTTTACCATTTTTCGCTCTCTCTATCCGGTATAGACAACAGTTTAACATAGTGCAACATCATTTTACGCATTTGCCATATCACCTGTTGTAACAGCACTTTCCTATCCATCCAATAATTACCATGGCAATACCATTATGATCATCCTGCAAATATACAACACTCCTCTGACTGACATGCCATCGTGCCATAGCGCACCATCATCGTATTCATCCACCACTCTTAGCTAAATGTCTGGCATAAAAATAAACTGCAAAATATCCTCCTTGTGGAATTAATTACACCGGTTGACCAGCGGCGCATCGACGGCCACTAAAGAGTGCCTTCATAAAAACCAAACCACAGCTTATGCACAGAAAAAAAACACACTCAATCTCGTAGCAGCGCCACGATCTCCTAATAGCATTTGCATCGCCCACCCTCTTGTACCTGGACTATTCCAGAGTGGCTGCCTCTAACTTCTGACCAAGAAAAATTAGTCTTTGGCTCAGCGGGCTAAAATTGATTACGGTCTGCAATTGGGTACACACACGAGTACCATACTCATACATGCCTCTGAACAAGCGTGGCTTGTATCCAGTTGGTTTTGCTTTTCACCTGAAGACATAATCATTAGACAAATTCATGTGTTCCATGGCCCGTATGTGACATGTCTGTTGGCTGCATTCATTTTAATAATTTCTGGGAATTTTTCGGAACCAAACTGGTTCGGATGCAGCCATTCAGAGCCCGAGTGATTCTACCGTAATGCCATACACCATACGGCACCAATGATGACTGTGCGTACATTTACGTGCACTGCAGGTTATATATCCACTGATAACTCAATTAGGCTGTGCTCACATCGGCGTCGTTCTATGTTAAGTTATTGTTTAATTATTTGAGATGAGATATTATTGGGAAGCGTGCTGTCACATTGGGGTTGATGAAAAATTGATTATGGCCTCGGGGGAGTCTCTGGGTTTCGTTTTGCCAACAATTAAGCCGAGTATCCTTTTTTTTGTGCGCGAATTTTAGTATGGAGAAAATTTTCTATGAAACTGGTATTTGGTGGTCACATCCACTGGAATCTCAATCGATTGTGGTTATTAGATTTGTCATTTTACAGTGCGCTGGTTGAAGAGAAAATTGTGATGCTGCTTGAATTAAATGAATAACCAATTTAACTGCGAGTGGCAAGTTCTTGTGTATAGCCAATTCGTTTGCTATAAGTTTAATCGAAGCTTTGCAACATGAGATATCATTGATTTAAGTAAAGTCAACCGTATTTGAGTTTTTTCGACACGCTTTTGTGTATCCTAGAGCTGTGAAAGAGGTCAATTTATTCACAAAAATGTATAAGAATGAGTGTCCGGTTCGAGGGGTAGCTCAGTCTAAGCTTGCCTGTGGCCGTGAAGGTTGGAAAGCAGCTAAAGGTCATTCCAAGCATCGATGGCCTGATAATTTAATAATTTTAAGATGGGCTTCATAAAATTCTGAAGCATTTCTTTCTGTGGCTTAATTGAGTTTCAAATTCGAACAATATATGTTGACATTGTCTGAACTTATTTAGCCAAAACTTGCTATTTTCAAACGTAATAAGGGTACATTTAAATATTAGGTTGGCCACTAAGTAATTGCGGATGTCACTCAGAGATGGCTTTAGTTGAATTTTTCGGTCTGCTGACGAAATCGGTAAAGATTTGCCGACGTAATCTGTCAATTTGGTGTCTGTTAAAAAATCAAAACGAACATTTACGTCATATTTTGATTTTTTATTTCCGGAAAGGAAAAAACGCATCGTCAGCTCACAAAAAGTTATGTACTGTTTATGGTGACGAAGCTTTAAAAGAACGGCAGTCCCAAATTGGTTTGCCAACTTACGTTCTGGTGATTTTTCACTCGAAGATGAAAAACGCTCTGGTCGTCCAGTTAAAGTTGATGACGACCAAATCAAAGCAATAATCGATTCGGATCGTCACAGCACAACACGTGAGATTACAGAGAAGCTTACTGTGAACACATACATGCATTGAAAATCGCTTAAAGCAACTTTGCGTTGTACGAAAACTCGATATATGGGTTCCTCATGAACTGAAAGAAAATCATTTAACACAACGCATTAACATCTGCGATTTGTTAAGGAAACGTAATGACAATGATCCATTTTTTAAACGATTTATAACTGGTGATGAAAAATGGGTCGTTTACAACAATGTCAATCGGAAAAGATCTTGGAGCAAACCAGGTGAACCAGCTCGAACAACATAAGAAGCTGACATTCATCAAAAGGAAGTTATGTTATCAGTTTGTTGGGCTTACAAAGGAATTGTCTACTTTGAACTTTTACCACCCAACCGAACGATCAATTCAGATAACTACATTGAACAACTTGTAAAATTGAACAATGTAGTTGAAGAAAAGCGGCCTGAATTGACAAATCGAAATGGTGTTGTATTCCATGATGACAATGCAAGGCCAGACACATCTTTGGTCACTAGGCAAAAGTTATTGGAGCTTGGTTGGGATAATTTCCCATATTTACCATGCAGTCCTGACCTTGCACCATCTGATTACATTTACATTTACAAAATTTCCTGAGTGGTAAAAATGTCAATACTAATGATGATCAGTTCAGTTCAGTTTTATGCTGATAGAAAGCAGAAATTTTATGAGCGTGGAATTATGATGCTGCCTGAAAGATGGCAAAAGGTCATTGTTCAAAATGGGCAGAACATTACAGAATGGGCAAAACGTTACAGAATAAAGTTATTTCCTTGAATGAAAAAATTGTCCTTTATTTTCTAAAAAAAATACGCAATTACTTAGTGGCCAACCTGATAATTTTGATTTCTTGAGGTTGAACTGAAAAAGCAGACAATTTAATTCACCATTGAAATATAAGAATGAGAATGGCTTTGTTTTTTTTTTGTTTAATTCAATAAACTTGAAAGTACAAATAAACATAAAACTGTATTTTGAACTAAAGACTTGCAAAACTGTACCAAATTCTATTTATCAGGAAGTAATTCAGTAGCTTGAATGGTATAAAAGATTTAAGAACCTATAAGAAGTGCTGTTGGTGTAGAAACCAAATTTGATTTATCTGATATATCGGCGAAACGATGTTTTAAAAGAAAATTTAAAATTATTCATCCCATATTTCCCTAGCCTCAAAAATCTATCGGAATCGCTCAGAGCTTTGGTGAACACGGAATTAAAATTGAAAAAGTTTCGTCATCAATACCTTGAATTAAAGAATAATTATCTGTAGTCATAACCTGAATATTTGCGAACAATTTTGTAGCGAAATCTATCTCTCTGATGGTGGCAAATATACACATCAACACAATCAAAACAATGCACAGACCATCCGATTTCGATTCCAGATGTTTATTTAAATAAATTACCTTTATGATTCAAATATCAACGAAATTTTTGTTTTAAAATATTGCTTTGATCTTGCCATAAGGAATGGAGTATACTTAAACCATCATTTAAATATCCTCCACGGGAGTTCTTGCAGGACTCAATTTTTACCAGATACTTTTTTAGTGTAGATGCATATCCAAAATCAAAATATGTAATTAGATAAACTTTAATGCTTTGAATTTTTATCAAAACTTTTAATATTGGCAGCCATCTGTTGAAAGTACATTTTGATGGTTTTAACCATAAATATTAAAGGACAGAAAAATCATTATCTTAGGAAGAAAACCCGATTTGTTCTGGGAACTAAAAGTAAAATCCAATTGCAATACCCAATTGCTCTTAAAATTAAAAGTTCCATTAGGAGAATGGAAACTTTGAATAGGCAAAAGTCTTACAATAATCTTTTCCCCTAGATATTAATTGACTCTAGTCACAAAGTTCGCTTATGTAATGAATAAACCTCATTTCTAAAGTCTCAGCTTTAAGGCCACAACAGCTTGTTTATCCCAACAATAAGTTGCTTATCCCAAATTAGCTTACTAGATCGATAGTCTACTGATTACAAAATATTATTGGAAGTCAGAATGGAAGTCAAATTTTAGAGCCCATGTTTAAACAACGCATTTATTTTTGTTTAACATGTTCAGCTATAAAAATAGTGAGGAAAACATTATGTCTCTAAAGACTTTAGTTTGGTTCCAAAAAATTGAATAACAAAATTTTAGATGTAATATTAAACCATGAAAATATTTTTATTAACATTCTTTCTGGCGATCAGGAGCACGATTCATACATCTCAATTATTAAATTAGCATAGATTTTGTGTTTCAAAAATATTAGTCTGTGTTTATTTTCCAGCCAAATTTTATGGTTTTTATGTCAAATGAAAACAATTTACAGATTATAATGAATCTCCGTTTCAGTGAATAATTCATGCTCGTAAAGAATAGCCCGACGCCAACAATCGTTATCTCGAATTTCATCTCCTACAGGTTGCTTGTTATCGGTGAAGCTTTTGAATAATTTTTGGACCAAACATTTTTTAAGACATCATTTGCAAATTTTATAATTTTTTATGGCTGGAATGTAGTTGAACTCGAAAAATAATTTTAGACATAGGTTTCAGAAAAGCATATCATTTTTACTCAAATGTCAGCGCAGAATCAACATTCCTTCTTTTATTTAATCCCTTCCGGTATTCAGGAACCCTGTTAAGATGATCCCTCGTATTTGTTATTATTTGAGAACGTATTGTTCGGGATTGTGAAAGTCAATGTCTAATAGAAAGCCTTTTGCTTAGTTGCTCTGTCACCGGGTATTCAGTTTTTTTTCTAGTGCATAAGAAATTCGAGCTCTTAATAAAGCAGTTTCCAAAAGTAGTATGTGTCCCTATTTGCACCACTGTATGTTGTAACATCTTCGAATCTAAGATGCACGTGCTCGGTTAGGTTGGCAATTTGACCATCTAGGGATGTGTTACTTATCATCGTATTAAATGTCACCGATAAGCTTGTGAGTCCGATGCCCTTATCTATTTTCTCCGAAACGTCACTTTCCGGTTACTCCGCCAGAGACGTTATCCTGACCGACCTTAACATCGAAATCATCAAGTTCAATTCTGACGTCGTAATTCGGAAAGGGGCTGTAGGCCCTTACCTTTCTTTTACAAAAAGCCTTAATAGTGGGGAAGAGCACATAGAAATGTATGAAACTTACATTGTGTAATCAATGACGAGGACCATAACAAGGTAGCTACCATTGGTTGTTAATCGGCCTTAAATCGATGACTCATTCTAAGTCGTTTTCCGCGCGAATTTATAATTTCAACCTTTTGCACAGTTTCCAAATTTTGAGCTCCAAAGGTGAAGATTGTTCTTCTTGCAGAGCTCTAGGAGAATACCTGCAAATCGATGTGCCATTTCATATTCAGAGACAGGAATCATGACTGGCTAGATCCTGGTAAGCATTTACACTTTTTGTACTAAAATAAAAGTCTCTCCGTAATTGTGAAAGAAATTTTTGTGGCTGATCTGAGCTAACTGTGGACGTATTTAAGTAGGGCCTTCATCAGCTATGGATAAATATCTTTAACAAAACGAGAATCATCTTGCCAGTACTTCAAGATGAAGAAGCTTGGAGCAAAATATTGAACCAGAGAGTCGCACAGATATTTGAGATATTCAAAAGAAAGATTCTCAATCGCATATACGGTGAACTTTAAGGGTACAACCGCGAAGTATTAAGATTGTAGACTGATTGGGTTCTAGTCTCCCGACCGGGAACAATGAACGGATGAAAATCAAAGCTCTAGCTAAGAATATTTTCGCATCCTATCCAAGAAGTTCATGAAATAATACAAGACAGTTCATTATAAAGCAATCGCCGATGCCAGGACGTTTTGTCTAGCCAATTCGAAGCAGCTTGCAAGTCTCAGATCCTTCAAGCTATGGACTGTTAAATAAGAAGTATTAATTAAAAAGTGTGTACAAAACAAATTTGTGTGCTTAAAAACGTTTCCAATCGGTGCTAATGAGGGGCTCCTGTGAGCAACACTTAAAACACAAATATTAATATCGCTCGAGTGAAACTTCTTTAAACTTGGATATAAAAAAATATATGTGCTTTGCTTTTCAATCCTCGCTAACTAAGTTTCTATGAATGAAATGTTGCGTAAGAGATTCGCTTTCCTACTCTGTACGAAAACATGTAGCCAGTAAGAGGCTGTAAAAATTTCGAATTCATATTGGTTTAAAGATTGAAAAGCCACCCATAGTTTCAAAGTCAATCAAATATTTATTGAGCAACGCCACATGGAGATACAATCTGTGGTACTCGTACTTGTGTACTTCTCGTGTTGTAATGATGATGAAGCTATCTCGTATGTGTATCCGTGCATTTAACATTTGTACATTAATGTGTGCACGATTTAAACTGTGAGTTATTGTAAGTCATTACAATGACTTATTGACTTTGTTTTTAACATGGCTTGGCTTCTAATATCTCATTTTTACCTGATTTAAATATTGGGATATGGCAAGTCTGAGATACTCATTTGCTGTCTGAGCAAAACGAAAAAAAAAAATACGCCAGATAAAATGGTCTAGTTTTATGGAAGTGAAATGTGTCTACATTGACAGCGCAAATAAAAATCAAGATGTATTTACATTGATAAAGATGATGTATCCAAGATCGAATAAGCAGCTCACTGTGTTGTTTGCTGGTGTTACACTTGGAATGCTAGGTGCGGGTAAAGTGAGAAATGCCAACAATTACAAATAGGTGTGATTTGTTGTCGCCTAGTGTGAGACGTTATTCTCTTAACCTATATCTGGGGACAGATATATATTTGAAGCTTGATGTGATTTCGATACCTTCGACTATAATGAAGATCCGTGATAAATCGTGTGTGATTTGGTGTATACTTCGATTCTGGTTTTTCGATATGTTGCATTGGCCATCGTACAATTAGCAGAGCACTTGAATGAAATAACAGAGAACACTATTTTCTTGCACAATAGTCATCCGACGGGTGAAGATGCAGGTACAATGCAACCAATCTCTTTGATGTCTGTCAGGCTGTCAATTTTTAATTGGGGCCTTGGATACCGAGTTCTATCTAGTTTAAGTCATTAATCATTTTCGGTCCCTTCTTATACGATGTACGAATGGATGGTCTGGTAATTGGACACGAGAAATTGACAATTGTCTTAAGGCTCATGACAAAGGTGAAAAGTATAGACTAGGAACAAGTTGGATATGGGAAAATTGCCAGCATTTCGGCAATTTTTTTTTACCTTTGGTAGATTTTTATGCTATTCGAATATAACGCAACCACTTAAATTTCATCTATGCATTTGCTTGAGTAAAAAAATCTTCTTTTTTGTATGGAATAATTCACCAGTGGTTTCAGAGCAGCTTCAAATTGGGCAGAGATGTTTTGCCCATCCTCTGCCAACTGGTAAAACATTAAAGGCATTTGGTTACTCGTCTTCAAGGTTTGAAGTTGTTTTGGAAGTGTCATAAACATTGTGCCGCGAAACAGTTTGGGCTCTTCAACGACCCCTTAATAAATGCATCGTATTCATTGATATTTGCCTGCATATTGTGTGGTCATAAGTAAGGATGGGTCTTCGACTCGACTACTGTATCGTTTGCAAAATTTGTCGTAAATGGTATTATGTCCCAATTTGACCGTTCTTTCGTGGTCAAGACTCTTTGAAATAAAGCTGCAGCCTCGGAAGGCTCTCAAAGAGCATACATATATCAAGAAGATTAGAAAACAAGCCACCCAATTCTCTCGCCAAAACGATCAAAAATGAGGTAAAGGAGCCCAAAAAGTCATCAACGATAGCACACATCTGCAAAAGTTGGTATCAGAGTGAATGTTTAAAGCTAATTGTGAAATTTTGTGACTTTTTTTTTTGAAGAAGGGACTCTGCCCGAAATCAAATACGTTAAAAAGATACTCGTCGCTCATAATTATAAAATTCCTCTAGACCAAAGTGTCCTCGAATTATATCAGAGAGGGAGCGCGGTAAAGGAAGACTAAGCCTTCAATTGCGCATAGAATGCGTTTGAGACCTCAACCAACAGAATCAGTTAGGGGTGGAGTTCGCTTGGAAAATTTATTTGTTGGCTACCATCTTTTTTTCAGAGTCCCGAAAAGCCCCAACAAATTAAGTGACTAGACAGAAAATACAAAATGTTGAATAAAACATCAAAATAAAGCTCAAACCAACTAGACAAGCCAGGATTGTTATATTTTTTTAATTAATTGACTGACTGACGAACAATTTGTTTCGTTTTAATGTAAGATTTGAACATTCTTAACTGCACTCAAAAGTATTCAATATTAACTCAAGTTCATTATTTGTATTGTTCTATTAGTCTTTACATAAATGTACAGATAATATCTTAAAAACTACAGCACTAGCTACAACGGCTCTCGGCTGGGATCACAGAGGTTATTGTAAAAAACTTAGTGTTAACATATGTAAGATACTATTTTCAAGATTTAGTTTTTGTAGAAGTGTATAAATATTAAAAATATATTTTGTTCAGAAGTAACTTGAAGTAGAGTTTTCAGATTATTACTATAAAGAGAAATGCAAAGTGAGTTAATTGAATTGTTTTCGGATGTTAGTTGTTTTATATTCAGTATTTTATTTGCACAACAAAAAGAGCATATCGGAGATGTTGAGAAAGTGGTTATGTGTTAATTGTGTATGTCCAAGTCGCAGCCGTAGGAAGCATCTGTTCATCTTGCGCGTGGTATTTATTGAGAATTTTGCCAGACCCATTCGGATTGATTGAGGAGTAATGGTGTTGGTACAGGGTACATGATTCTTTCATTTTATGATTACAGTAGGCTTTTGCAATCTTAAAGAAGTCGTTTTTGAAGGTTTGATATTGACTTACTTCAGCATTGGAAATTGATGTGATTGTTTTTGCTTCGTGATCTGCTAGCATGTCCTGGAATCATGACCAATAGCAGCTTGGATCGAAGGAAAATGATGCTGCCCCAAATTTATTTATCACGCTGGAGTGGTGTTTTATATTGCGAATTGCGTTGAGGTTGGAGAGGCTGTCAGTGCAAATAATAGTGCTTTGTTTTGATGAAACCGTCATTTCTGTGGCTTTGAGTATTGCTATAGATTTGGCGGAAAAGATTGAAAAATAATTCGGAAGTTTTTCAGCAGACAAAACTTTACCATTCGAGTTGACGATTACAAACTAGCAACTTCATCGCTTTTTGATCCATCGGTATAAAGAATGTTAAAAGAACGTTTGTTGTTGTTACTCATGAGTTCTTTGAAGAGCTGCAGATATGTGGTCTCGGATGTCTGCCTTTTCGAATATTTAGCAAGGCTGGAGTTGATTGCATTTTCAAAAAAGAGCCAAGCAGGATGCTTTTCGACAGAAAGTTTTTTTTATGACTGGGTCAACACCGATTTTCTTTTCGAGGCGTAATGCAGTGAAAAGAGTCGATGGGATCTTAGGGATCGTCTTGCGGCTTAAAATTTTGATAGCATCTAACTGGATGGGAGAGCTGTACGATTCACAAATTTTTGGTATGAGCCTTACCGTTAACTCTGTTATTCGGTCTTCAATTGATGAAAATTCCCCTTCTGTCAGCATATTTTTGATAGGTCTTGTTCTGTAGGACCCTAATGTGGATCGTATTGCAACATGATAAAAGGGACTGAGGATTTTTCGTATTGATTGGACACAGTTTCCGTATATGACTAATCCACAATCGATTTTGGAAAAAAAAAATTATTTAGTTACATTTATAAGTGTGTTAACTCAAGCTCAATATCATTCTCTAGGTTATGTTTTTAGTCAAATCAAAACATACGAACTGATTTTCAATCCTCGTTCCGCTAAAGATCTGAATCAATAGAAACATGGTCTAAGCGTTGCTGGTATTGGTAATGCTTGATTTTGCGACTTAATTTTCGTTCGTTTCTTGAGTCATCATAGAAATAGGATATTGTTGCAGTCGACCTTAAGTTACCATCCACAATAATTTTTGGCAAGTTTTCAAATTCCTGCTAACCTCATTTCATCAGATTGCGGTTTACTTGTATTCACTTATGAGCAATAATAACACAATGTAAACTGATTTCTCACATTTACCTCCTTAACTAGTATCATGTTATTTATGACATGTGAACCCGAAAAAAAAATTATTTATTTCCCACGATCACTTTTTACTACGAACATAAATCGATCCATCGAAATCTAACTTTATATTTTCTAATTAAAGCAGAAACTCCACCTATACAAGTTAACAAACGCAAATTGAAAGATCACTTGCCACCAAATGTCAAAACCTCAAAATGATTTATACTGTTTGTAGAAATATCGTTCGTTTACATCAAGAGTAAACAGTGAACATTAACAAAGAGCACCAAGCCTCCTGCTGTGCCCCTTTCCTGAGTCCGTCTCGACATTTCTAACTTAATTTTTGAGTTTAACATGAGTTCAATAAAACGACCAAAAAAAAAAACTACAAAATATCGAAAAGATACACAACACATGTGGAGCACTTCGATCAAATTTATCAAAAGTTCCAATAAATCTCTGTCTTCATTGTGTAGGAAGAAGGAAACTCGCCTCAATCAGTGGTATGATAAATCATGATCTTGTTAAGATGTTGTTTTGTTTTGTTGTTTTTTTTTTTTTTTTATTTTAGTGAAAATAGAAGCCAACTGTTTAGCCTTGAATAAAAAATGTCGGTATGTGAAAAAAAATTTAAATGAGAAAAGGGGATGTCACACTGTTCAAAATTTGATATAATTATCTCGTGCTGTGTAAGTACTATGCTAACTTAAATTTCGATTAGCCGGCTATGGAAAGTTACGATAATCACTGGAACTACCCAGATGTTTGGAATGATCATTACCTATAATTACAAAGGGATATACATATGTCGATACTTCTTTATCCAGGGCCCAGAGAGCCTTCGACCCAGGGCCCTTGTATGGACAAGGATACTTTTTCTTAGGAACCAGCTTAACTAAGAGTATGGTTATTGCATACGTGGCTCTAATTAGGCCAGTTCTCTGCTTAAGTTATCTGGAGTGGGTAAATGTAGCGCTATTCGACATGGAAAACATTCTGGTCTCTGAAAGTGTGTGTCTGAAAAGATTCACGGCACGTTTTTAGAGCAGCCAGCAATAAGAACGTTAGGCTTGCTACCGTTTGGGTGGTGGATAGGGTCCCTGGATGGTTTGCTCCATCTGGATAAAACGATTTTTGTAAAGAATGAGGACGTAAAAACAATTCTGGGGTTATGAAAAGTTATCAATTATCACTTAAAATACGTAAATTAAAGTTCTTGAACAGAAACTTAGTTTGAAGGAAATAGTCCAATAGTTTTCGAATGTTAATTAACGTCCCATCTTGTTAAAGGTGCGAACGGAGTACCAATTCGATTTATTAAACTTATATTGCCATCAATTATCTCACACTTAACTCATATCATAAACCACTGCATCGCAACTTCAACCTTTCCGGATTCCTGGAAAATTTCCAGAGTAATTCCAATTGCCAAGAAGCCAAATGCGGCTTTTCTTAATGACCATAGGCCTATCAGCATTCTACCGTACTTGTCAAAGGTCTTTGAAAAAATATTAGCAAAACAGATCCAAAACCATTTATGCATAAATAAATTACTAAGCTCCTTTCAGTCTGGTTTTAGGCCCAACCAAAGTTGCTCGACAGCTATGGTAAACATCATTGAGGACATAAGACGGGACTTTGACAAAGGATACATAACACTACTCTGCTTACTATATTTTTCAAAAGCGTTTGACAAGGTCAAGCATGACGTGCTTTGCTGGAAGCAAAGAAGCATGCAAAGAGTCGTGATTGGTGATAAAGTCTCTGTACTGAAGTTTATCAAGCAGGGTGTACCACAGGGACCCATTTTGGGACCTCTCCTTTTCTGCATATTTATTAATGATTTAATTTCAACATACACAAACTGTTCCATCCATCTTTATGCAGATGACGCCCAGTTGCCCTTAGCTCGACCTATGGGAATGATCAAGGAACTTGTTTCACTAATAAATGATGATTTAGCTAAAATACATCACTGGACTCAACTGAATGGATTGCTGATCAATTCTGACAAATCAAAGGTTATTCTATTGGCCCATAGAAAAATCGATCTCAGCATTTTACCCAACGTGTGCCTTCCTGATGTTAGACTGGACTATGTTGAATCCGCAAAAACGCTTGGATATACTATAAATCGTAATCTTTCCGGTAACGATCAAACTAATAATATAGTCGGCAGGATTTATGGATGTCTCAGGAGAATCTGGCTGACAGCCAACTTCACTCCAACGGCAACAAGGAGCAAGCTTGTAAAAGCTCTTATTCTTCTCATTATATCATATGCAGAGGTTGTATATTGTAGTCTAGACTCTGCCTCTAAACAAAAACTGCAAGTAGCCTTAAATAATGCCTTGCGATACATTCATGGCCTTCGCAAGTACGATTTTGTATCTGAACAGACTAGAAGACTATTAGGTTGTACCCTTACACAGCACACCAATGCTAGAAACTGCATTTTCTTGCACAACATAATAATGACGAAATCCCCACCTTATATTTATAAAAAATAATAATTTGCTCAATCGCCAAAATCCCATGCCCTAATTTTACCGAGTCACAAATATTTAAAGTTCTGTAGACTGTGTTTTGTTTATGCTGTCAAGTTATGGAATTCCCTTCCAATGTATATTAAGAAAATAACTAACGCTAATCAAATATTGTCTGTTTACTTCCCTGGTGGGAATTCTTCTTATCAGAAACGCCTTGATGTACGTCGAGACAAATAATAGGTATTAACGATATTTTTCTCGTAGGCGGTGATTTAAATTGTAGACACAGGGACTGGGGTTGTTTAAGAGCCAACACTTGGGGAAACATCCTTGCCGATTTGAAAGCAAGGCACCCATTTGAAATTCTATATCCTTCCCACCCTACTTTTATCCCATCAAACCCCAGATCTAATCCTTCAACTCTTGACTTGTTCCTTACTAACACTCCAGACATTTTTAGCCAGCCAAGAGTGATAAATGATCTCTGTTCAGATCACCTTCCGGTTGAAACGAACATCCTTATGTCTCCGGTCGAAAGGAACAACACTAAATTAAATTTCCATAACGCTAACTGGAAGAAGTTTGGGAGACTCGTTAGTTCTAAACTCCGAACTTTCCAAGAAATCAGCCCTGACCAAATGACTCCTCAAGAAATAGACGAACTAGTTGAAATGTTTACTTCAAGCGTCATTGAAAGTGTCAATCAAGCTGTGCCACGGAAATCAATTCGATACCAAAACCCATTTAATTTTCCACCTTACATACAGTTTTTAATAAAAACAAGGAATAGTTTCAGAGCCTGGTGGATAAGAACTCGAGATTCATGGTACCTGACAGAATCAAAAACAATAACAAAAATTATTAAAGATTCGCTTAACGCTTGGAAAAACACTAAGTGGAATATTAAATTGCAAGGATAAGAAAAATCTAGTCGTCCTTTTTGGAATATAGCTAAAGTCATCAAACGAAGAAAACAAGAAATCCCTGCCTTGAAGAGAAATAATTCTGTGATATTTGCTAGTCATGAAAAGGCCAATGCCTTAGCGGAACAATTTTTTGATAACCATTCGATTTCCAGAAATATTGTGAGTAGTTCTAGCTTAGAATCTACTGTTGAACACACTCTTACTTCAATCAATTATACCAATATTCCTGAGAATATTGACCCCATCACTATTGAAAATATTAAGAATGTACTGTGTTCTCTTAAACCTTTCAAATCTGCTGGTTTTGACAACATCAAAACCTCTACCTCAAACATCTTCCTAAAAAGGGCATAGAGTTTTTGTGTGTATTATTTAATTGTTGTCTCAGATTAGGATACTTCCCCATTACATGGAAAACTGGCAAAGTTATACCCATTCTTAAACCGGGCAAGGACCCCAGCTGTACATCTAGCTACAGACCCATTAGTTTACTGAGTGCAATCAGTAAATGCTTTGAAAAAATTATAAAAAGCAAGATGGTAAATCATATTGAGCGCAACAACATTTTACCTTTACAGCAATTCGGGTTTAGAGCTCACCACAGTGCAGTTAATCAAATTCATCGAATTACAAAGCACATAAAAACTAATTTAAATGTTGGAAAAAGCACTGGTATTGTGTTGCTTGATGTTGAGAAAGCATTCGATACAGTATGGCATAACGGGTTGCTGTATAAACTTACTAATCTGAACTTTCCGATATATTTGGTGAAAATTATCCAGTCCTTTCTTACAGGAAGAACCTTCAAAGTAATTGTCAATAACTGTCTATCAAATAATATTAACGCAGATCATGGTGTACCCCAGGGAGCAGTAATAAATCCTATACTATATAACATCTACACCTCGGACTTTCCGCACCTTAGTAACTCTGACTTTGCTATTTTCGCAGATGACACGTGCATTTTTTCTTCAGATGAGATTGGTTTTAATATCGAAACCAATTTACAATCTGCTTTAAATACCATTCAATCGTACTTTAACAAATGGAAAATCAAAATAAATGCTTCAAAGACCCAGGCTGTCTTTTTTACTCGAAAAAGAAGGGCCTGTCTCTTGCCAAGCAACACGCTACAAATAAATGGTACTAGGATCGATTGGAAGACTTGTGCCAAGTATCTTGGGGTACACCTTGACAAAACCCTTACCTTTTCTCCGCATATAAACGAAATCATTAAAAAGGTAAACGTCACTATCAAAATACTCTACCCATTTATTAATCGAAGGTCGAAAATGAGTCAAGAAAATAAAATAATACTATTTAAGATGATTTTTCAAGCAATCATATTTTACGGTTCACCAGTATGGGGATCCTGCGCCTATAGCCACATTCGTAGATTGCAAACCATACAAAATAAAATTTTAAAGATGATTTATAATTTGCCTTGGCATTTTTCTACGAACGAACTACATCGGTTAGCAAATGTTGACAAAGTGCCTACAAGAATACTTAAACTATTCGAGAAATACAATCGGAATTGTGGTATATCCGACAATGACTTGATATCAGAATTAGCTGTTTAAAAGAACTTATTTATATCAAATATGTATTTATTTATAAATCTCTGTTTTTGTTTTAATTTCTTTTTGTTGGTTATTTTCATTTTATTATTTATTATTACTTATTTATTTACCTATTTATTTATTTATATAGTTATTTATTTATACATTTATTTATTTAAATATTTATTTATTTATTTATATATTTATTTATTTATCTATTTATTTATTTATTTATTATTTATTCAGTTATTTATTTATATATTTATTTTTTTAATTATTTATTTATATATTTATTTATTTATCCATTTATTTATTTATTTATTATTTATTCAGTTATTTATTTATACACTTAATTATTTTTTTTTTTTTATTTAATTATTTATTTATTTTTTTAAATTTTCTTGTCTACCTTAATGTTTCTTAAGGTGATTTTTTTAATTTAATGTACACAAAATACTATATTAAGTTGTAAAATATATGCAAGATCTGTAAAGATGTTCTGATATCTATGCAAACCCCTCCGCTCTCTCTTCCTAGAGTATATTAAGGCTAGCTTCATGAAGGTTTTTGATTGTAGTTTTCCTTCAACATTGTTATTATAGTTAAAGTTTTCTTATATATCTAAAAACCCGTATATAATAATATTTCAGTTGTAAGGTAGCGTTATACCATATCTCTGTACTTCGTGCAATATATTGTTTCTACTAAGTAATACTTACAAATACAATAAACAAAAAAAAAAAAAAAAAAAACTAACGCTAATCACTTTAAAAAATGATTTACTGCTACTTTTCAAACTATAACTAGTACTGGAAGTTAAAGAAGAATATGAAATCCCTTTATATCTCTCCCATTCTCCTTTAATCCTTTTCCACTCTTATTAACCCCTGAAATTTTATATCTGTTATTTGAATCTTTGATTGAATTTTTATTTTTTTGTATTACTTTATACTGCTTTACTATCTATTTCTACTTTATTCTTTATTCTTTTTAATTTTTATTGTTTTAATTTATATATTTTTTTTTTTAGTTCCTTTTAAGAACATGTTAAACTTATATACTACTGAATTAATCTAAGCACTAAAAAAGACATTGTGCACTGTTTAATAAATATATTGAATTGAAAAAAAAGATATGACCACTTGCACAACTTCCCAACGCTTGGAATCCGAATAGGAGAACGGATTGGCATACCTTTGACTTTATGTAAATTAACTTTGATCTTCTCATTAAATAGAGAATTTCTGTTTATGCGAGGATAGAGAATTTTGGTGACAATGTTATTTCTCTAAATAACTTTGGCCACATATAGTTTAAAAGTAGTCTCTTGTCAACAAAGAGTTCAGGGTATTTGACGCTGTTATCCCAGTGTATGTCGACTACGTTAAACTTTAAGATTCTTTTAGGAATTTAATACTAATTTTTCTGCTAAAAGTGTCGGAAGGCATTCTGAAAATTCATCTCTAGACTGAAATGATGATGTGAACGATCTGAAGAAAATATTGCCTTATCATCAGCGCAAATTATGCAATCACAACTTGGAAGATTCCGAGAGTCAGACATGAAGACGACCTCTCTTAATTCTCATCTAAGAAAACTAATATTATTATTATTTAAGGCAGCCCACATCGATTGGGCACACCAAACTAATTTTAAATTATATTTTTAAGCAGTTATCAGTACACTTTTAACATTTAGATATGTTTAATTGAAATTTTGGAGCGCAAGCGACCTGCTACTCAAATTTAAGGGTTGAGTTTGAAAAACGCGTCCGGATGTTTATGTTTGTTTTTTTCATTCCGTGGTAAATATAAACCAAATTTGCTACACTGACTCCCATCCTTTATTATCTCAATTATGTGTCCCTTGTCAAATATATTATTATGAGAGCATGTTCAGCATACCGATTCTGGTAAGAACGAGATTTATTTTTTCCGCTTTTAAGTCCATCTCAGAAACATTGACCAAGATATGAGAAATACTTAAGAGTTTGTGTTAAAAACTTAGTAGTTATTTTCATATTTTCACTGATTCTAATTTTTTTTTGCTCAAAAATTGTTCCAGCCTTCTTCAAATAAAATCTTCATGATTTGTTAAAGTGATGATTTCAGGATACGAATAAACATATCAATTCAAGTCGGAGAACTGTGAACACAGCAAATTAACGTAAATCAAAACATGTATTCAATGAAAACAATAAAATCGTTAAATATGCGCATAATTTGCAAAAGATAACATGCACCTACATCGCGCCACAGCAAAAACTGCCTGCCATTGAAAAGACATGCATCCATAATGATTTCATTATACGCTATTATTAGGTTTGACGATCATAAACATTTCATAATGAATAATAAGTGTATCGCGAAAGAAGAGCACCTTATACATAAATTTAATCGAATTTTAAAAACTAAACAAGGCAGTTCAGCAACTGTGAATAGTTTATCTGTGTCTTGCGCCCCAATAATAATTCATTCCGGTCGTGTATCGAACTATGAGTCTATTTAGCTTAAGGTTTACAATCATTGTCGTCATTTTGTCAGCCAAGAAGACGATAGTATTTAAAATGTTTTTCTTTATATATTTCAACTTTTTTGCATTTGCGAGCACATACAATCTGTTTGACAAGAGCATAAATCGAATGGCGCCAGAACAGTTTGAATTTTAAACGACGAGTAAATTAAGAAGAGACTTTTCACGTAACGATTATGCGGTATGCGGTTCCGAAAGGTGTCATTTGAGTACTGCCTTGCAATATTTAAATAATTTTCATAACCGTGTTCAAATTTGCGATACAAATTGGCTCTTTTTCTTCTCCGTGGAAATGGAAACGCAGCGTATGCTAAGCTCATCAAAAAGAAGACCCTTGCAATAAGGTTCAATTTATTGCATCACAGCTGTCTAGCAAGCGAATGATAGAGAACTTAAGATATCAAAATATTGTGAAGTCAATTTTCCCCCAACAATTTGGATGCAAAGTCTCCCGTTTCTTGTTTGTTTTAAAGGTTATTAAAAAATTGCTTGTCCGTTTGTCTGTCACCACCCTTTTTCTCGTGCACGCGTACAGATATCAAGTAAATAAATATTATAAAATACTTGTTTTTAATGTCAGTTAAAGCCACAAGCTTCTAGATCAACACAATCAGTAGATATGGCTGTATTGCCGCAAATTTTCATACACGCAATGAGAATTAAAACCTTTATGGTTCTTCTCGTTAACCGGGATTCATGAAACTTTGCGAGGAGCAATATCTTATAGCACATGAAAGGCAAAATTCGAAAACCCGCAAGTATGTACTAATATAATAGTTTTTTTGTTTGTTTTAAATAGCAACTCAATTTTACGCCAAGCGGAAAGGTTTGTATGTTTAAAAATTGAAACATTTTTAAGGTACCGCACATTTTGATATTAACCTTAAGGGTACTATCATACATTCAAATAAGAGCGGGAAAACTCTTCGATACTCGATTCCCATGATGGGCCAGCTATTTATGTACGCGTACCTTCAAGTTTGTACGGAACCTGCGTTGCGCGAGTCCAACTTGGCCGTTCTGTTTTTCTTTTTTTTTATTTGCATCTAATGGTTTAGAACTTGACAATTCCAGTAATGTGATCCTCATTGTTATTATTATTATTTTCGCCGATTAAACCAGGTCCTCCTATGGACATGGAATTATGCTACAAGCAGAACGATATCAAAAGGTCATTGACCAAAACGGGTAACAATCTTCTGGTTGACTTTTTAAATACAATAAAACTATCTTTGAAATATCCAGAAAGATGATCATAACATTGTGGTCTGTCTCATATAGTGACAGTATTCATAATTCCCATAATGGCCCATTTCGACAAATTTTTGAACAACAGCTGAGACAAAACAAAACAGTCCACAGCTATAGATATACTTAAGGAGTTCATCGATGTCTGCACAAAAAAAATCCGAAATAGGCACATTGCGTTGGTGAAGATGCGTCGATAAGTCATTCAAGGGTATTGATGTTACTTGAGTGTGTCAAAACGAGTGGAATCAGAACTTATTACTCGAAGAAAATACATCAAACTTTTATCTTGCCAGGTCTTCTCTATTGAAGCTAATTGTTAAATGACAAGCAAAACAGGAAACCAAATTGGAGAGAAAATTGTAGTTTGGATATGTGAAGAATGACCGTAGGATCTGATACAGAAGGCGTTTTATAGTTTGTTGAGCGAATTCTTAGCAATGCCTCAATTGAAAGTTTCATCGAATCTCCACAAAAATTACCAAACCTACAATTCATGGATAAGCAGATTACTGGAAGTTTGATCTCACCAACTGGAGCATCCTGCCCAAGATCGTGAATGATTGAAAGCAGCTTTAGCGTATGCTCAGCGATGGCTGGATAAACAAGTGAGTAGTTTAGTGTGCCTATCCTCAAAATAATTATTTATTTCAATCTATCTTATCTATTTTAACTACATTTTTCGTTTTTAGAACTTACCATGTTATCTGCTTGCAATGTTTGACTTGTGCAACTAGAAAACTTGCCTAGAATGGTCATACAATTTTGCATATAAACACTTGCTCCTCTGGATAAAAACATTGATATATGAAACGCTGTAATCATTCAACACTGTTTTGCCTGCCTGCCTTTAAATTTAATCTTTTGGTAGATCTCAGATTTGAATCCTTGAATCTGGTTTTCAAATCTGATCCAGTATCCATTTGTAATTGGCATAAAATTAACTAGGCTATCACTGGAGTGGTCACCCAGCGATTATAGATTGACTTGGTGCATGGTTGTGTTTAAGTGAATAAGTCTTTCTGCTCGTCAGATTTGGGAAGACGATGTCGGGCCTAACTCTACGATCCCACTGGGACTACATATATCGAAAAATCGAGCCAAAAATACGTCTGAGTTTCAAATGTAAGGAGTTTCAGTGCAAATTTCGTTGTGATTGCAGTCAAATTAATTGCATATCCAAATCATTTGATCCCATCTAAAGTGAATACCGAGTAATATTAGGATAGTTTTCCGCAGGCATAGGATATGATATGTGTTTGATTAGAAACAACTTTAAAAAAGCTAACTTAATAGGTAATACGTTTTACTCAAAATCTACATATTCTTTGTCGTGATCATTATAGCAATATTCTGTACGTGCTAAACATTCCATTCCAAACTAATTGACTTCTAATGTGGATTTGGCCGCATTGGATATGAAGATTCACACTCAATTATAACTTGCTCAAGTTAATTTTAATAAAAATAGCGCATCTTGCACGCCCGACAGTAAGCGCCTTGAAATTAGTTAGACTATTCATACAAACGTAGCAAATATTTTTCTTACTTGTACGAGTACACCATGACATGTGGCATTGCATACACAACTGCCATAGTGCAGTTGCACTTCATTATTTTGTCACATTATGGCTTTATATTAAGACACTTGAGGGGTTCGCATAAAACTTTACGCAAGAAATCGTGCTAACTGCTCGATGCAGAGTGATATATTTTGGACTGCAAGTCGCAATATTTATATTTATTTTTCATAAATTACAATAACATTTGCACTACTTCAAAATGTTAGAAAAGAAATATTTAAATTCAGGTCAACAATTGTAGGAGTATGTTTATTTTTTGAATTCTTCCAGGTGGTGTAGGACGCTATTTGTATTCCACGTGCTTTTTGGTAAATTCTTGGTATTTTTGTTTATTGAACCCGAGTGAAGAATACCTTCGTTGGGCTTTTTATAGGCCTATAAAAAACAGAGCATTATTTGATAGATCTTCTAATGAAGTTATAAAAAAAAAACTCACTAATTTTTGTGATGTTAATCGGATACTTTTTTTCCAGCAATGTGTAGATAAGTATACATAGATACATGTTTTTTCGGTCTTAACGACACTGTTATTTGTGTAATAAAGTAGGTAAGCTATTTATTTCCAGTTTGAGTTTCAGGCTTCGCCATAGGGTGTACTATAGGACAAGGCTTTTATGATCATCGTAAAGTTTTGTGATAAAAATACAAAATTACTCCAATTAACTGGAGCGTAGTAATCGATCAGAGACATAGATCTTTGATCTTAGATTGATTCGGCCAATGCGAATAATTTTCTGACTAGATGTGTAGGTGACAGACTCAAAGGTTGGTTTATTTTATTGTCTTGAGCTGTTTGATATATTTGTATCGAAATCTACATAAAATAGTCCGCATTTTATGGCGTTGTTTGTGGAGTCTTATTGGGTTTTAATAAGGCTTGTGCAATTCCTAAAAGTTGTTTGGTTCTATCTGTGTTCTTGTCTGGTATAAAGTTGTGAAGGCTTGCTGACAGATTTGCCATTAATTTTCGATATTTATGAGTGCTGCTGCTTTAAGTTGTTCGGAGACGATTCATGTAACTGTTGAAATTAATATTCATACATCTGACCAGAGAACAATAAAATACACAAAGACTTCCCGCGATATATTTTAACATTACATGGAGGTTTATGACATTATGTTATTCATAGTTAATATTGTTTATCATTTAATTAATAATTGCTTTCCAAGCGCTATCATGGTTAAACAATCTGAGATGGCCTGTCCGATTATAGATAAATCGTGAATTATCAATTCTTATACCCAAAGCTAGCTCGTTTTGAAACAAAAGGGATTTTTAAGTTAAAAATCCTTACCTTAACTTAAATTGTTGACCCCTTGTATCTTTGTTTTCAAGCAAACTTGTGTTGGTGTTACACAAGACACTTTATTACGGTGTTTGATGGCTTTAATCTCTAACGCCACTTTGTAATCGTTTAATAGTTTGTTATCAGGAAAGGTCAATAAAGCCTACTTTAATTTGCATTAAAGGAACGTCTTCAGATAACGTAGGCGGGGAATGTTGTTTAACAATTTTTTTTATTACTTCTTGTTTGACGAATGAGATTTGAATATGTTTTATACTGTGGTCGGCCATCGGTCGTATCCCACATCGGGTTATTGTGAAGATGATAAAAAGTTTTGTGAAATCGTAAATATTATTCATGAGATCTATTTCAGACTTTAATGGTGGAGAAAAGACAGCCAACAGTTTTACAATCGAACCAACAATAGTTCTTAAGATAAAGAGTAGGCGACATCGAGAGATGGTTCTTATTTTCTGTTGGCTATTGAAGTTCTTGACAAAAAGTCAAATATTTTAAAACACTTTCTCTCGGACAAAATCAACATGAAAAGGTTTATGACATACAAGTCATGGATTTTTCGGATCATCTTATATATTGGAGGATATTAATGCGGCTTGCCTGCATATACGTCAGATACTATTTTAAGCTATTTTTGGAGCACAAGACAAAAGACTTAAGCATGAATTTGGATTCTGAATCATCCAAGCCCATCTAATAAATTGAAGAATTTTTCTGTACTTTGATGATTTTACTGATTCACACTCAGGCCTATCTTTACTTATTTTTCTTGCCTGTCAATATATTGGAAAGGAATCAAATTTATGGCATTCGCAATACTCTTTTTCCAACCGTCTAGTATATATTATAATTTTGTTTGTTTAATATTTAAGGGATTACGACTATCCGTATTATGAAGCTACCAACCGACCCCAACAAGACAGGTTTGTTGTTAGGTATCGGCGGAAAATGATGGCAACATTGAGGCAGATAGGGGCTAAAAGGAGAGAAAATATTATCGCGAAAAAAGAAAGGAGCCTTTGTTGTTGCAAACTACAAAACATGCACTCAGTCTAATAGCAATTGTAACCGAATCATTACCGTTGTTCCGCATGGTATCGCGGCTCAATTCAAGCTGTAAAACTAGCGGACAAGGCCTCGGGTTCAAGCTGTTAACAAAGTCTCTCTGGAAATGGTGGATGCCTCAGATCAGCTGTCATGGTGTGAGGGTGAGAGCTTGCTCGAACAATGCTGGAAAATCAGTTACTAACAAGACCAGATCTACTTTATTTCCTGAAGTTTACAGACAAATCGGCCAGTAAGAGAGTGGCATTCAGCCCTGCGAATCACAGTTTGCCAAATTCTGGAAAAGACCAACAAATCCGCGATTTCGCGACGGGCAGATATCAACATGGAACTCAATATCTTTCCTAAGTATGCACTGCTATTGGTCTCATCTTAGGCAATCGATGCTACAGATTTAACATCGAGATTACTTGAATCAAAAACCGTAACAAGAAGAACCAAAATCTTACTCTTCAAAACATAGATCTTGAGAGATCTTTCTAGATAGCCGTAATGGCGTTGTAACTAGTATTGTCAAAAGCACCCTCAATATCCAGGAAGGCGCAGAGAGCTATTTCCTTAGATTGAAATGCCTTTTCAACAAGGGTGACCAGATGGTGAAGTGCCCACTCAGTTGACTTTCCCTTTCTGTATGAACAATGGGTGCGGGGGAGAGTGAGTTTCTAAGTGAACTCTGATATGCAGGTCTATAAGTCTTTTCATGATCTTTAAGATGAACCAGGGTAGACTAATAGGCCTATATCATTAAGTAGCTCCGGAGGTCTATTTCCAGGTTTAGGTTTAAATACTACGTTAACCTGTCGCCAGACCAGGGTAAAATATCAATACCAATTATAGCTAGCTTTAAACAAAGCGTCTATGACCTTTTGGAGAACGGCAGGAAAAATGCCATCACCACCGGCTGCTTTGAAGGGTTTGAATGAGCCAATTGCCCATTTTACCTTGTCACTACTGAAAATTTTACTGGAAAGACCTTTAACCCTGTGCGAACAGCGTGCCCTATGGTAGCTTTCAGCTGGTGAGTCACCCGACCAATATTATTTACATGATCCTTGCTAATGGTTTTATGGATTCGTGCTGCAGTTGGCATATCAGCAATGTCATTTCAGCACTTTTTCCTGTCTTCACTGTTTTTGAATTGAAGTATGCATTGTATTGAAAATTTTATATTTTGCAAACCAGTAATCAGTGACCAGAGCTTAATCAACTCGGTTATTTTGACGTCGTCGGAATTGTTGTTTTGACCACAAACAGCTTACATTCATATCGATAGAAACCTCGGTCAGCATGGAATTTGTTGCAGTAACGAGAGTACTTTTCCCTCTTTTACAATGGAAACAGCAGACTTTTAAAAATTCTTAGGCTACATTTAATCTTTCGTAAAAAGCAAACTACATTCGGGATTTAACCCAACTGAAGCAAGTCAAGAATTTCTCTTGGTTCAATTTAGAAATACTAGAGTTTGATCAATTTGATCACCTCAGTAATATCGATTTTTTTTTGTACGAAACAGCAAACAACAAGATGATAAAGTTCTGCAGTGATTCCTGTTTTATGTCGCTTTACGAATTATGATAGATCACTCGAAATCCTAAATGCACAACGTTATTTATAAATGGATCATTCCCAAATTTGTTAAAATACCTTTTTGAGGTGATGATGAGCGCATCAAACTACACAGCCGCAGCAATTCTTTAAGTATGTATTGCATGGATATATTTTCTAATATAACGTGTTTGAAATCTGATTCTCTACAATTTGCGTCAACATCAAACCTAGCCCCAGTAATTTACGTATTGATGACTTCTACAGGTTTTATTCAAGTGAAAGTGTCATAATTTGACCTTTTCAAATGTTTTGATAATAAATTTCAAGATTAGTAAACGCCCAAAGAACTGATGTTTTGTTTTGCTGTGATTTGTGACATGTATTGAATAGAAAAAAAAATCTCCGCAAACGTTTATTGGGCACTCCCACCTTGGATTGACTTAATCAATTTTAATATGTCAGCAAGATGACTTTGGCGGAGATTAAAAAATAATGTTATGTCCTATGAATAAATTTATTGAAAAGAAAGAAGACCAATAATAAATATGAACAATGCAGTAGGGTTTGGTATGTCAACTTTTATTAAATTTTTGAAACTAAAATATTTAATTTAATTCATTAATATCAACAAAAACTTTACCCACAAAACACTGGGGCAATAAAAATATAAAACCAACTGTTTGGCATAAGCAATTATCAGAATATGTTTTTTGTTAATTTATTGGTGTGTTAAAAGGTGGTTTGTTTGTTGGGGAAATCCTGACAGATAATTCAGTTGCAACTATCTGTATTAAAAAGGCAGGCTTTTCCCTATGTTTGTAGATCTGCTTGTAATATACAGTATCTCACATCCATATTTGTACAAACACCTAATACTGCATTATCAATGAAAATTCATTTTTAGTTTGTATGTTTTCGTCTAGCCATTATTCTTATCAACTTTACTGTAATAAAAAACAAAAGATTTTTTAATCAAAACAACTGCATTGAAAAATAATAAAAAATACTAAACCCTCCAAAACTAACGTTAATTCAGGCTGTGGAAGTTGATTTTTGTTTTGCTAACCTGCTCCTGTGAGACGCTTTGAACTTAATATGTTTCTCATTTTCGTGTTGTCTTTTGTTACAAATAAATAGGAACTGAAACGTCCGAGGAAGTGCGAAAAATAGTTGTTTCGTTACACCAAAAGGGTAAAACACATCGGGAAATTGGTGAAATGATTGGAAAAACACATTCAACAGTACAATACATACAAATAAAGTTTAAAAGTGCAGTCTTTAGTCAATAAACCAAGAAATGTAAACCAAAGGGTGTTGAGTGATAGAGACGAACGTCAAACTTTTAAAGAAACAAAAAAAGATCCTAAAATAAGTGCACCAAAATTAGTTCTGAAAGTTAGCGAAAGAACTGGAAAGACTGTAGGAGCAGAACTGCACTAAGAAAATCTCTTATTATCAAAACAAATCGAGCGCTTGGCATTTGCTAGCAAAGATCAAGATTTTTGGAATACTGTGATTTTTGCTGATGAGGCAAAATTTATTGCAATCCGGTCAGACGGCCACCAGAATGTATGGAGAAAACCCAGAACTAGCCGGAATAAGGAAAATTTTTCACCTACGGTAAAACACGGAGATGGGTTGGTTATGGTTTGGGGGTGCTTTTCCGCTGGTGGAGCCGGTAATCTGGTCTTCAAAGACGGGATAATGGACGGTGTTAAGTATATTAATATCTTGCGAAATAATTTGCATACTAGCGCCACCAAGTTGGGTATTAGAGACACTTTTAGTTATTATCAGGACAACGACCCCAAACATAAAGCTCTGAACACCCAACTATGGTTGCTTTACAATTTTCCTCGGGTATTGTAAACGTCTCCAAAATCGCCTGATATAAACCCTATCGAAAATCTATGGGCCCATTTAAAGAACAAAAGTGCAGCAATGCGAAATAAGGAACACGTACAAATTGAGAGAGTTTTTTAAAGGGAATGGGACCAAATTCGACCTGACGTTACGAAAAAAATGGTGGATTTGATGCCCAATCGCGTAAGAAACGTCATCCAATGCAAAAAGCAATCCATGCTTACGACATTCCCCTTGTGTTGCATGGTTTGTCAGTATTTGATGTTTTATAAATTCTAAGTTTTGTTTTCACACATAGATTCTTAACAAACATTTTTCTGCCGACTTCTAATATTCACATCAGCTGTCTCGGGACAGCCTGCAAGAGAATTGAAAATACCAGATGCTTTAACATAGATTATAAGCCTTAATCTCACCCTCAGCATTCGGACATGCTAAGCGCACACTGAACTACGAGTATCCAATAGGAAAAGAGTTATCAAGAGTTATGTGCTCTACTTTTCCTTAAAAATATATTCCTTGTCTATCAGCTCATAAATTGGCGACGATCACGTTTAATATAATCGTCCTTCTCCTAAGCCTGGCCAAAGCGTACTTACACTTCAAGAACAAAAGAAAAGTAAATAAGCACTTCATTTCAGGTTGACCTATTTGGCATGCTCGCGTCAAAAACACTCTCACCGAGATTGCCCTGTGTGAGAAATCCTGGGTTTAACATTTAAGAAAATTAAAGAGTGTGGGAACCCGATCTAAAAAACGGCGGGAAAATACTCTCGATTAAGCATCAAGCGAAGTAAAACAGCCATGAATGAAATTTCCAAATATCAACTGCCCTTGGTTATAAGTGAGTTACTTTATATAAAGTAATTTCTACAAAACAGACTTTATTATTGAAATAAAGTGTGAACATAACATATTTTGAGATAATTCCATTCCAGTTTAAGCTATAATATTCATTTTGTGCCATTTGAAGTAACATATTTCATCAACAAATGATTCATCATGCCCATTCTATGTGCTAATATATTTGGAATTTTTATACAACACTTTAATTTAACCTTATCTTTCCAGACCACATGGGTGACACAACACATCTATTCAGATGCAGAACAAATAAATACCTTCCTTCAAACCCAGATGAGATACACTTTCATTTTTGTTTTTAATACTCAATACTTTCGTCACTCGGACTTATATCACCAAGTAGACAATGCTAATTAATATAACAAAATTAGTGTAAATTAGTCCTCTATAGCAGGTTACAATTTAAGTTGATGTGTTTTAAAATCAATGTCAACCGCTGTTAGATTGTTGGCGGTTTTGTTTCAGTTTTAAAAGCTTTTGAAACGTTATTTGAACTCACATTGACTCGAGGTGTTAATTTAATTTTTCTGCCCATTTGTAATGTAGTGCAAATTTTTTTGAAAACCAAAAAAAAAGATACCAAATTTACACATTTGATGGTGAAATAATTTACGTAGTGGCAAGTCTACGACTTTTGAAATATTTAATGCGTTTTATTTGTTAAAATTTTAAAATGCTTCACAAGTTAAGGTAAGTTTGACGAAACAAAAAATATATGAATATCTTGAAATCTGTACAAATTTTAAATTAATAGCACGCAACCTAATCGAATAACTGATTTGAGTACTGAGCAGTAATGTATTGTATTGCAGCGATCGAGAAGTGTAAATGGTGAAATGCGAAGTAATAAAATACTGATTACTTGCTATGATAAGAATGAAATAGGGCAGTACAACTGAATTTATATAGATATAACAGCGGACTTGAAATACGTGCGTGACGTGGTCCTATCCCAACGATTGTTCAGCAAACGTTTTTTCGACGTTCGAATTTTCTATAAACAATATACGTACATTTGACACACAGTTTAAAATTCTTCTTTCGATAAAGCCTTTTCTAGAACCCTTACATAACTAAAATCATCATGTCAAATTATTGACATCTCTCGGTCATTTATTCATGAAAATCTCTCAGCAGTTAAGGAGAACTTCAGTGACGTTTACGACATCCAAAAACAAACGATTGAAGCGAGAAAAGTAAATCTGCATGATGAATCTGCACTATAAAGTCAGTCTAGATGGCTTATTCATTCTAAGATAGAAAAATCTTTGTCAAAAATTCCTACAATTGGACCAGAATTGCGTCTACCCTGTATATAAGTGCGTAAGTAATTCAGCTATACAATAAAATATTCAATTTCTGATTATTCAAAAAAAAAAATTGTCTTTGTTCGAAATTCCTAAGGGGTTTAAATATTGTGCACTTTTCTTTAACACCGGTAATGACTAAGTTTATTTCATACCCGACCTCTTTCGCTTGGACTTCCAACTCTTTGTTTGACCACACGTCACCCAGTTCGCGGCTCAAATCTTTTATATCATTCGCTGTAAGAAATTGCGAAGCATTTCGAATTTCTATTTTTGCTCGCAATTTTATGACTACCCTCTTAAGGCATTTTTTATAGACCAAGTCTAATGTCATTATTTGTCATTAACTGGCGCAACAGAACAATGATTATGATGGCACAAACTTAGAACTCCAGCAAGGTAAGCCGATAGAGCAGAGTCAACCCATTTGTGAGACTATTATCATTTGCCCAACGGAAAATTTTGGATGGATCACATTAGAAAATGAGATAAAAGTTCAAGATTCGAACCTGGGACCTTTTTGTTAATCCAATTGAAAGACTGACTACCTTTAAACCAACTCTGCAATTTTCCTTAACATACAGCAGTGTAAAAACGAAAAAAAAAGATTCCCCTTTTTCTTTCATTTAAGAATTACGAACTCATTGGTAACTGAGACATCTATTTCGGTTTGTGTTTTTAACATAATTTAATTCTTCCATTTACGCATTAAATACCTATTTATCACGTTAATGTTAAAAAATAGTGTTCCTTTACGTTACAACCGCCATAAGGTTTCGCAATCACTTTATTTTTTCAATGTAATCATTTACTTCAATGTCATTCCAATTGAAAAAAAGCGGCACAGAAAATCATCGATGACTAAATTTCAACGGAAATCTTTATGCAACATATTATCATGTAACTGCCATCAAGCATAAAAAGTTAATGAGTACTCTAATGACTTCTCAAGTCCATATTCTATATTAACCTCGTCGTACGACTGAAAATTCGATCATACTACACACAATTGACTGTGGATTGGTTGTTTCTGTATTTTTTGCAAACGGCAGTGCACCACAATTGTTGACATTTTAGTGATCTTTTCCCGTACAATATTCATTCCTTGTGTTTTTTTTGCTCGCATCATCTTGAGGCACAAGCTGCACCCCAGCGAAGATGGATGTGTCGAAGCTGAAGACCTATCCGGCTTATGAGGAAAATTATAGAAAAATTGTACACAATCTCTTTGTATTGAAGTCTTAATATGGTCTTATTAATTTGTTCGCACTTGAACTTCTTTGGTTCAGTGGCTTTGGTGTTGAAACTCAATTAGATTGTTGTCTTTGCAAAACGTAAGTTGGGTGAATGGTTCCGTAATGAAAACAATTTCTATTTTTATGAGGAAATAAGGTATAACTCGAAATTTGTCATCAAGCTTAAATGTTACGATCATTCCCCTACTGCTAATAAGCCCTTAAATAAGGTTTTACGGTTTGCTACATATAAACAAACAAACAAATCATCTCTAAACAATGATGGCCCTTGTTCTCTGCTCAGCACGCAGAACAATGATAAATGAGATCAAATAGAAACTACTAAACTCAATTATCACCTAATAAAAAAATATTACCAGCTTTAAATGCTTTTAACCTCTTTCGATGCCAAAAAAAATAGAAGAAAAACATTCCAACAACAACAAGATCGAGGGAGAAGGGTGTAACACAAAAATTCATCTTCAAAATCATGCTTACGAGTGTATGATGCCATCGAACATGGCAATCAGGTCCTAAGTCTTAAAACAAAGAATGTCATTGTTTTCGGTTTTGGTTTTTATGAAGGGGCAATCAATCGAACCATATTCATCGTCATCGATGGAATGGCTGCGATTGTGCCTGACTTTTACCTCTTTTTCAGTTTTGTTTACCATGGGATTTAACAGCTCATAATTACTTGCTGCGATCATTCGTCAGCTATGCCCACGTTGCAACCAGAAAGAAACTCTGTGGTCGTTGATGATGGCATTGTTTGTGGATAATATTAAATGTTCCATTTGTAACTTTACAGTTTCACTCCGATTTATAACTTGATACAGTTTTTATAGTTCTTGTTCTGTAGTGTCATTAACATCAGTTTCTTTGTTCTTTTTTTTCGCTCTTAAAATCTCGAGCGCACGTTGCTACCACAGATTTACATAAAACCCGATACAAATGTGGCACCTTTACGTGACAAATTATGTCAACTTACAATGATGTGCTTTGTTCAGATTTAATAAGCAAACATTGTCTTGCTGCTTTGAGATAGGTGCCAAGTTGTACATATTTTTAGCATTTTATTCACACATCTCGATGTATGTATATCACGGTCAAAGCGATCATAAAAAAAAAGAAGAAAAAAAAACATATAAACTGAAAATAGGTGTGCGCCATAGACTACAATATTTAATGTGAATCACACTTTGTTGCAATAGCTCACTCTCATATTAACACTTAAAAGAACATTTTAAATTCCTATTGCGGATACTAACCGACATGCATTAGATTAGATTTGTACTTTGGCTCTAGCATTATTGCAGATGTTGTGCAATGACAGAATAATTATCTTTTATAGTTCTTGGCAGAAATCAAACCACTTCTTGATGGAAAACATAAAAATATATTACGAAATTATGTCTCCAACGTACTTTGTCTGCTGGTCTTAAAACTACGCCTCTTAACATGAAATGCCATATTAATAAATCAATGGCAATTGGCAAGCGGCCCCCTGCAAATAAAATATGTATGAGTTTCTAAGAGACTTGTTGGAATTATAGTAGATCGCTGTATAGATAGCAAACACACATGCGATAATATTTTAATCAATTTATCTATTACCAATGTTATTCCGTTTACAACTGTCAAAATTAGCGATGCCATTAGCAAGTTCTATCCCATCTCTCGTGGATCCAAGTCCATAAACGTAAATAATTGAATTTAAAATGTGTGCTAGAGGGGTCAGGAACTTTGCAATTAATAATTACTAATTTAATTTGAAATAAACCGTAGAAGAAGTTGATTGTTCAGTTTTTACTTATAACCTTTTAGATCACAATTTCTTTTAAATTCAAAAAGTTGCTTTTATTTCAGGTGTGTTCGAATCCATTGCAGTAAAATTGCACTAAATTTCTTAGCTTCCTCTTTAAGACTGGTGTGCAGGTGTCTGTTGCTATCAGCGTAACATCCCCAACTAAGTCTGAAATGTCGTCCTTTCAAATGCTTTTTCAGTTTTGGGAAAGATACAGAGAGCGTAGTCAGGAGAGAAGGGAGATTGGTGAATCAGAGGGGCGTTGAGTATGGCTGAGAAACTCTGATCCTATTTATTAGCCTTTGAACAGTACTATTTGGAACGCAAAGTCAAATAAGACGATTCATGGGAAATTCACCTAAGTAGTTCACAACTATTTGAATTATCCTACATATTGTTTCTACTCGAGATTCCCAAAGCCGCTGGCAAAATTTTACGCGATAACGTTTTCCTAAAATAAAATCTTAGTCACACGTATCATGTCTGATAACAATCACCGTATATAGCCCGGCAAATTTTGTCAATTGCAGCTGGCTTATAAGCATACATGTGTGCGTCTGCATTCCCTTACACAAAGTAATTCGAGGCAGTCATATCACATGGCCAAGGCAGCTAATCGATATGTTAAATGCTTGCGATGATCCACTCCACTCACCAAATGTTTGACCCAATACATTTGTGCCTTGACCCGCCGTATGGCTTGTAACGAAGTCCTTTTGAAACTATTTGTAACATAGTCGACTGTTCTTGATACAGTTTATAAAAATAAGCGAATCGTTAACCTGAAGCGCTCTCCTTTAGCGGTGATATTGACTGCATTCTGTGTTAAAAAATGGGATAAATATGCTAACAATTTGAAACCCACATCAAACAGTGACTTATTTGGGATATAATGTCAATTTTGAAGATTTGAGGCTTAAAACTCATTGATTTTCGGCTCAGTCATCAAAAGTGTGATGCAAATTTTGGCTCATTGTGTTCTATTGCTGCAACAGGTGGAACTGATATAGGAGTGAGAAGAGATCTTTCAAAAAAGAATCCTCGGCGAAGTGGACGGGCAGCAAACGTGGTAGAAATACTGTGTGTAAGCTGCTCATATTGACGACAATGATATCTCAATGTGGGCGAAGTATTCTCTTAGTTTGGCGCACAGAACGCGAATTTTGACAAAAAAAATTCACGATTTCTATAGGCTTTTTCAGGCGTAAGTCTATAGAGAGATTAAGTTTATTTCTTGGGCTAAGATAGCTCAGGCTCATATACTCAAAGAGTGCCAAGTTTATTAAAAGTAAACTATAATTCAGTAAATAAGATCAATAATGTGATAAAGCCTGGGAAGTAAGCTTAAGGAAAACAAAAAGTCCAAATACGAAGAATTCTCAATGAGTGAATCCAAAGAAAATTTTTTTCGTAAATGATCCAAATAAAAACCAAACTCGTGATCGAATGACTCGTGATTGATAGGATAACATCTTTCTCGATAAATATATTTCATTTTAAAGTGGAAGCTCAAGGAGGAGTTAGTATACATATGTACAACGTAGCTGCTCAGGTTCAAAATCCAAAAGATATTCAAATTTCATAAGAAACATATGAGAAATGTCGAAATTGTTTTTTTTTTCAGGTATCAAAAAGCTTCAGACATAAGTATCACCGATTACAAAAACGTATGACATGCATCCAATTCATACAGTGGAAGACAGATCAATTATTCAACTGATTCAGTAGATCTCCAAACGATGTATTGCTCGATGGCGAAAAATTTAAAGAATGTGCATGGGCAATGATACTGCAATACTGCATACTCATACTGGCAATTTGACAAGAAGATTACAATAGATAAATAAAAAAAAAAGTTCAAAAACTTAAACGTAGAATGAATGTTGAAAATATGCAATATCTGAACGATGTCATTGTCGTCTATTAAAGTTATATTGTCAAAACCATTCGAAAAATCAATGAGAACATAAGGATAAATAAATAATTTAAATTAAATATAAGTTCAGCTTTTTCTGCAAAGAATATGCTATCCTTGATATAAATGTTAATGACTTTGGCGATGTCATTTATCGTAGGTGATGAACTTCTCGTTTAAACTACCGATATATGCAAAGTTACATTTAATACATTTTTTATTTATTTATCTTAAAAAATTATTTACTAGACAAAAGCGCTTAAATTTGCTTATTTAACTTAACTACACTTAATAAACTTATTATTCCTATGCAAGCGCTCTAAGCTTAGTCTAATACTTAAACTATGTATTTCTTTCGACTTAAACGAACTATTTTTATTTCTATCTAATACTTACAATATTTAACTAAAAAAAATAATTATTTTTTTAACTTATTGTAGTAGCTGGACGCATTTTGTTTTATAATTAAAGCTTAAAACTACATTAAAATAACTTAAAAGTGAAACCTTACTTTAAAGAACGTCGGCGAGCAGTTCCTTATAAATCTGACAGCCACCAAAATTGTTGTTGCTGTTTTTGAGCATCTGCCATAACGCGGGTTGATACTGCCCTGCTTAAACAGAGAAACTCTACGGAACCGAGTGCGATGTCTCTAATGTAGGTAAGCCGGATCGCTGCACTTGAACGGACAAAATGGAAGATTAGCGTCACTGCCAGACAGCTCTGGATAAGACCTTTAGAATCGGTAGAGGAACGCCTCTGGAGTTATCAGATGTAAGGAGACTCTCATTTATCATTCCTATTATTAAATTTGTAAATGGGAGTAACTTATCGATTCTTAGACTCAGTACAGAGCTGAGTGAGATATCGAAAGCTTTATTGACGGCGGACTTATCATGCAAAACAAACCAAAATAGATCTGAAAAGCGTAAATCATTCGTCACAAATTTTCGGGATTGTTTCCATTGAAAATGTCAAACCTTCTACATCTGCTACATTTGAAGTTCTCCAAGGGCCCCTGCGTTCAAAATAAAACTTTTTGCTGCTCAAAATAAAAATATGCAAATTCATTACTTCTATCGGGGCAAAAAAAAAGTAAATACTAAAACAATGGTTAAAGACTTTGTAGAAATTTTTTGGACTAAAGAGCTTATATTTCAAATAAACTTTCTCCACATTGGAAAAGAGTCGTTTTAGAAACAATTTACTCTAGTTGTTAAACCTTAATGTTTTAACCTATAGAAGAAAAATGGATCTTACAGATTATTGAAGAACAGTTTCGTATGTTCCATTTCGCCAGAACCGAAACTAGTTTAGTTTAAAAAAAAATATTTTCTTCTTACTATTTAGAGAAGTACCTAACTATATCTATGTAAGCCGTCTCTCGTCTTTGGCTTTAAATTAAAAAAAAAAGTATTGTGTTGAAATAGTTGGCTATACAGAAATAATAATTAAATTAATTGAAACAATGGAATAAAGTACGTTGTGAAGAAGTTTGTAGTTGACTGCATCAAGGGATTGTGATAAGTTAATTGAAGTGGAAGAATGAGCACTTCTTCATAAATTTTTTTAATTTCTCACTCCTCTATTATGGTGTAAGCGTCAAGTTTCTGACAAATTTTTAAAAATAAAACATTGTTCATTGCTGCCTGCTACAGATTTTATTGAAATTAATTTTCATAGCAAAAAAATGCATTTGCATGAATCCTTAAAATATTATTTTTTTCAAGTTTTTTTTCCAGGTTTATATTTCTTATATTTACTATTTTTATTAAGAAGAATGATATTTTTCTTTTTTTCTACAAGGTATTTCATTCAAAAATTTTTCACCTTATTTTTTAAATTTAATTTTTTCTTATTGCTCTTGACAATTTACTTGATCAATAAACGAACAAATTCTAAAAAACGCAAAATAATCCGACAATTTTTTAAATATTTATTTTGCATTACGAAATTAAATGCGAAAATGTGTGTTGCATTCAGCATAAGTTAGACAAAAGAACTTCTAGCATAGCGTTGCTCACTTAAAAGTTACGTCAATATGTGAATTCTGAAAACCAGAATCAAGTCAATTTATGCAAGTTAATTTTAAACATTAAACTCTGTTAATAAAACAACTCATTTTTATTTGCACAGAACTTAACTTTATGTAGACTCAAGTGATGACAGTAAGTACATGGCTCAATTTGGGTAAAGTAGGAACAATTAAAAAGAATCACCGCTTAGGCTTTATTTATTCAACAAATGCATTCAATGAAAAAAACTGCGATTTATAAGTACTCATAAAAGCAAATAACATATTAGGTTATTTGCACAAGTGTGATGCTGGAGTGTATTAGAATAAACGTTTAGTTTATCCATGTAGTTATGTTTTAGTGTCCGGAAATTGTATTGTTTTCTCAAATTTTCAGGGAACTATCTCACTTGAGATCTTATTATAACTATGAGGGCAATTCGATTATCAGTTCTGCATGTGAGCTCTGTTGCTGTGATACACAATTCTAAATGTCTAGGAGTCTTATCCATTATATAACCTTCTAAAAAGATTGTCAGGAATATACATTGTATACTTAGATTTCTGACAATATTCTAGCTTTGTTGCGAGGGAACAGGGGACGACGTCAACAAAACAGAATATTGAAAAAGGAACGAATCAGATTTTAACACAAAACATACATCCAAAACTACTTTTATTGTACTTCTGCGAGATTTAGTCCTTCATAAGGCATATATTTATCCGATTTTAATGGAGATATTACTCACAATAACGTTTATCGGATGTAATATTTTGTTTGTAGTACAAAAACTTAATTTTTTCTAAATTTCAGTTGAAAAGTTCACATTCATAGCATTTTATTCACAATTGTCGGTTTCGAACGGCGCTTTAATCATAAGGACATGTACAACTCATGCGACGACACAAATATCTTGTCACATCCCAAACATCAAGGTTTAAGATTCCATAAACTTGTATTCTTAAAAAAACTAATACGGATATCATCTCGTTGCATACGAGCTGCATACGCATATGCATACGCAAACACAAGTGCTTCAATTACTTAAACACGGAAACGTTTCGCCCAAGGTGCGGTCTAACTTCTTTAACCGGGTTTTGAAGTGAGTAAATTTGTGTTTGTAAGGGATTGTTGGTATTTTTTGGCAAAACGTTTTTTAGTTTAAATTATGTATAAGTTTATTCATTTGTTCAAGAGTTTTTAGCAAATATGTTGAAAAATAAATAAATTTCGAGGTTTTGTTTGCATCGAGCCACGCAAAAATAAGCTTAATAAGGTGTCATTTTTAAATGCCAATAGTAATTGCATATCACATGAGGTAGCTAGTTATTCCCCGAAGGAAAGTTCATTGATTGCGCGAACGTCCTGTAAAATTAAGGGTAAAATAGAGCTCCATTGAAGCGAATTCAGAGCCGATTTCATTGCTTTGTCAAGGGCTTTGCTGAAAATACTCGGGTATTGGCCTTGAGCAAAGTGATATCTTCACTAATGCTCATATTCGTTGCAACTACTTCAATAAAGAAATATTTTCATTGACAATTGTATGGTGAGTACAATCTCGAAACTCTTGAGCGTTGCCTTTTACAATTCAGTTGAAAGAAAGGAGTATGCAACTACTAGGATGCGAACAACGTACATTCTCTGACTACCAAAGTATCGTCATCCTTAAATGTGAAGGGTCTTCTCTTGTATTGAAATAAAGCGAAACCAAAGGGAAAGGAAGTTCTGCACATATAAGTATTTAATATCTGGAAACCAAGCATTTGTTTGCATTTTTTTTTACTTCCTATCTGGAAGTTCTTATTTTTTTATTCGATATGTTAACGCATATTTTCGTCTCAAACTTCTTTGGTTCTGACTGGATTTACAAAACTGTAGTCGGTACGAGCTTAACTTTTGCTGGGTGTGGTGAAATGCTGTGAATATAATTTCATGGCAAAGTATATGAAAAATATGTCAAATTGTCCAGCAAATGGCTTGAATAACTCGTTCATCAGTAGATTAAAATTCACATTTTCTTAACTTAAGTAGATGAAAGACTATTTGCCAGGTCTATCACTTTGATTTGTTTAATTTATTGATCTTTATTAATTTTTATACACGTCTTTTGGTGGCAAGGAATATCAGAAACAATAAGTGGAATGGGGTTTCCTCAAGTTGTGTATATTCTGGAACTTTGCTTGTGTATAATCTTTGAAGTTTATCCATCCCGGTGTAAACGTTAACTGAACAAACGACACCGTGGTGAAGAACAGTCGAAGACTCATCGTCGGCAATCGGTGCTGATTCAGTTTATCCAAATAACTGATTTCATAATTCCTAGTTCGAAGAAGAAAACTAAGCTCTTCATTACTCTTCATGCCAGGTCACTTATAGAGCCTAAGTCGCACGACAAATAAGACAGCAGAAGAGGGTTGAAGGGTACTTCGAAAGAAAAATTCTCCGTCGGACATACGGACGTGCCTGTGAGAAGGATGAATGGAGGAGTTTTTACAAAGCGAAATCAACTTGATGGAAAATGTCTTGGATCTAGTTCAGCCGAGCAATAAGACAACAATACACCAGATAAGCGTGTCTTCCACGGTTAAGGAAAATAAGGAAAACCATACCTCCTGTTCAAAGATCAAGAATTCACGGTTACATGAGTGTGAAATATGGAAAGCAGATGCCGATCAATAGCTTGATAAATACCTAATCTTGTCATTATCATTTCAACATCAAAGTAAACTAAATCACCATTCCGGTTAGCACATTTACCAACAGCTCAATAAATTTTTGTTTTAAATATTTAGATAAAATCTTAAAGTAAACTTAGAAAAACTACCAGTTAAAACTGACTGAAATTAATCTCGATTACGCAATCCATATTCTCAAAAGCATTCAAATTGCAGTAACTCAAAAGAATTTTTTTCGTTATAATAAAAATTCATCGTTACCCTAACTAAAACTATAAATGTATACTCGTATATCAATTTATTATATTGCATGAGCAATTAGTCATAATATATAACTTGTTTCAACAAAACGTAAGAAATAAATCAGAAACCATTTTATTATGGATTATAAATACTGGTATTAAAAATGTCAAACGTTTGAAAGCAATGAAAATGGGTGGCTTCGTTTTTGTTTACTAATAATAAGATATATTGTGCCGGTGCTCCTCATAAAGACAAAAATAAAAATCGGCTTATTATTTAATTTAATTTGTTCAAACAAAACAATATATGCACAATTGCATACGATTGCATACGGAAACAAGTTTTCAAGTCAACTCTTTTGTAATTATAATCGTCGTCGGTAAGGCGACAATAAATGCACATTGCTAGTTACCTTTTATGTGTCATCAATGAAAATTAAAAACACTTCACACTCACCTGTTACTGGTTGTTATCGCTGGTTCTCTGGATGTGCAGTGATCACAGGCAGATAATTTGTAATCCGTTAATGCCAGAATGCTGCATCAAAATAGCGGACTTAAGACTTGAGTAATTTTCACTTGATATTTTTGAAAATAGCGACTGCGGGCATAAATTTTCTATGCGCAGTCACAAGGTAATTAATTCGATTAATATTTTTATTTTAAAACCCCACTACACATATTTCCACTCGTTTACTTTTCATAAAATCCTTATTGCAAAATGTTTCATAAGATCAGGCACATGAAATTTCGATCTGACGTTGATTATTCACTTAATCGGAAAGAAAACTTAAACAAACAAACGTCTTTCGCTTGGAACAGGTGTACATAAACTAATTCGTGTAATGTACATCAGATTGGACGATATATCCAACCAGAGTTGATCACATCGTATAGAGCATCGGAACCGCGCAATGCCAAAGTGCAAAAGCACATTAGTTAGTAGACTACACCTCTATGGGGCGAACACTATATTCCGTTGGTACTGTAGTAGATCTTATTGGGGTTGGCAGCCACTATACCACTGGCAGCTGAAGCGGTAGTACGCAGATGAGAAAGAGTACTGAGCATAAGTACACATCACAGGCTCTCACTTCCGATTAGACTGGTTCAAGATGGGTACAAATTAATTTCAGTCTATACACAATTTTACACTAGTTTGTAGTCTAATTATTGTTCTTAACTGTGTGCATAGAACTGCCAACCTGCATGAATTCATTTATATATTTATAACAATGCAGCTCCACTACACACAGTAGCAAATCTAATATGACATTCACACTAGCAGAAGTAAACAGCGGTTACAAACAGCAGCTGATTTCTGACGCTGGAGTCACTCTGAATAGTCCACAGAACAGAAACAAATAAAAAAAAAGAAACAACAACAACGGACTCCAAATACGACATCAAAATGTGACGATAACAAAACCAATTTACGACGGTCTGAGGTTTGCCGCTCGTTTACCTTGCGAAGAATCTCTTAAGAAAAGTACACACTACAAGAACGGAATGAACAGAAAATACCGTGCCCACAAGAAACGCGTACCACAAGCAACTGAAACGTTTGCCATGCAAACAAATCCTATGGAACCAGTTTAACAATCAATCGTAAAGCACAACAAATGTCTAACCAATACCATTGCCACCACCACTAGGGTAGCCCAAGGAAGATGGTCTCTATGAAACGGTACTGGCTGGCAGGTAGTGTATTTAACAATAACAAAACCTTATGCTGACGCAAAAATTCCCAACAAAAACCAACTCATACATATCAAAAGCAAACAAGACGATTTCGCTCGCGCAAAAACGATCTCTCTGTCGGAGACAGTAAGACTAAGTCAGCCAAAGAATTGCTTTGATTTTTGAGAGCAAACAAATAACTAAGAGAGTCAGCAACAGATCTTTGCAGACTCAATGGTCTGTTTTTTTTATCTCTATGTGTGCCCCTTTGTATTTACCTGTACCATTTAGCAATTGAACCGAAAAGAAGCAAGCTGAGCGATCTCATTGGTCTGATTGTTCAGCTGGAGATTGTTACCGTGTAGTACGAATACACACGATTCGAGTGGGGGTAATCAGGTATGTAGTACGGTCTCATTAGGCTGACCAATCCAGGGCAGATACAAATTTAATGATTTGGGCGGAGTCTATCTTATAATATGTAAGTTCGAGTATTCGTTGCCGCATGACAGTATGATCAATGATTACATAAGTTTCCTGAAATACAAGTGAACCAATATGAAAATCAATGTTTTTTTTTAAACAACTGAGTTTGAAAATCGTATCATTATTAATTCCTCCCAACATGGACATTTTGTTATGTATTGACACTCCATGTTTTGTATATGATCCAAGCAGTTCGCACCACAACTCTTTCATTTTCTCTGCGAAGCAGCTCTTGCTCTCTACTTCTCATATTAAAACTCTTTCTGCAAGCAAAGAGAATTCGGTTCTAAAGAGAACATTTCATCTGATTAAGAGAGAAATATACAACTGACTGTCTTTGCAGATTGAAGGCGTTACCAAACGTTTGGTATGGATCTCTTTCCACTGTATTGCTGGATTAAGTACACATAAGCCTATATACCGCCTGCCTTAGAGCAATAGTTCACCGTTTCGCATGCACTAATTGAACTTCAAAATATATTAAAGTAACTTGTCATTATATGAAAGTAACAGAAGCTAACAATGAAGCACGAAGGATTTGCTCCTTTTTTTTAATCAGTCAACATTTTATATTTTTGGCCCAAATTGAATCAAGTACGATGACTGCCATCACCTGACGCAGATACCAATAAAATGTTTGCATGCTTTCATTGTTGATATTTTGATTTTTTTTTTTAGGACAAGTCAATAGCAAGCACACGTACAGTCTGGTGCAAATGACTTAGGGCTCGTGCCAACTGAGCAAGCAATTGCAAGAGGAAAAAATGCAATAAAACTTTGGCGAACGTGCGTTATATTAACGATATACCTGCTTTACATATCAACGAGATATCAGTTGTCCCGAGTTTAAATATAACTGGTAGCTTGATATACAACGCTTGTGACAATAATGCAGCCCCAGATTACGAAAGAATAAGGGCGGCACTTTTATGTAGTCGCATGCGCCAAATGGGTGATGACAATGTGATGGAATGTACAAAAGTAAATCTTTTTGTATTACAAAGAAAGTGACACAGAATATTAAGTGTGTGTATCACGATTCAAAAGCATCATTGGAGGCAATTTTACGAGAATACGTGGTACAAAGTAATCGGGTTAGCGGATGCTGGCATAAAGTGAAATCAGGAAAGCATGTTTTTGAATCAGCCACTTGGCACAAAAAATTTTAATAAAGCAAATTATTTCGATTTATATAGTTTAATATTTTTTTTTTTAAGAACGACTTTTTTTTAGGTCTAAAGAAACACTGTTAGAATCTTAAAGCAATAAGCTTGCAAACTTATAGTGGCTCATTCTTATTTTCTACTTGTAATACATGCCCCCTTTTTCGACAAGATATTCGTATAAGCCAATACCTAAGACACTTTTGACATTCAAGGTGTTAATTCCCGTTGAATTGTTAGTGCAATGACTCTTCTTTATGGCGTTTGTGTTATATGATACCGTCTGAGTTAAGAGAGGTCCTTCCGCTGGCTTGTAGAATATAGTTGAAGCAAATAAAATTCAAACGTATTAATTGAAGTGATATTTTTATCAATAGAAAACTTTTTTATAAATCTGCAAATGATATTGTTACAAAAATGTTAATTTCCCTCATTTCAAAAGTTATTCTTCTCAGATCTAAATCATGCAGTAAGGAAATACTTAAAGGATAAATACATATATGCAAAAAAGAAGTCCAATAAACCCAAATGAGAAAATCGTTGCGTTTGTAAAATCAAATGTTAAAACAAACTGCAACTCATCCATAACTCGCGCGAGTATTCATCATGCCCTAATAGCTATGATCATTAATAACTAATACCGCCTTAATAATTGTTTTCTTAACTACGAGAACGTGGAGTTGTTAGTTTTAATAGTTGCAGCTTAGTCAGACTAGTCTAATGACATCTACTCTAATGTGCTTGAACAAAATAAATATATTTTTCAAAACAAAAAACAACAATTTCATCATTATCAATAATTTTTCATGATGAACGATCGAACAACAGTCAGCAGGACTTAGTAAGAAAATTGTAAAATACTTAGCAAATATTTGAAGTGCAAAACAGTATATGCTCTGGATTGATTTTGATCTTTTTAAGAAAATTTTCCACTAATGAGCGTAGTTAAATAAATTGTGTTATTAACTTACTAACTTTTTTGGGCCTATATGCTGGAGTACGATTCTCTTGATTGCTCCTTATTTTTTTCTTGGAAGGGACCGAAGATAACCTGCAAATCTTACCTATGAAAATTTAATCAATCTGCATCATTAAAATTCATTTAACTGTGCGATTGCTGAACGAAATTTCAATAGGAAAAGAATATAACATTATTTAATTCCAAAAGAAATAATTTTGAAATTGCCCTTTTTTTCTCGTTCTTAGAAATGGTTTTGATAAATTTTGAGGATGTAACCAGTCATAGAAAATATTGTTATGAATGTAAATACACCCAGTTACCATCAAAAGCTTAAATGAGATATGTCCCCATCCAACATCCAAGTGCTTGGAAATCAATTTTAGCGAGCGATTTAATTTGAACTAGCATGTTTGCAATATCCTTAAGAAGCTACGAAGCTAGTTTTAGTGGAATCAAAAACATCGAACAACATACTAACTTACAAGCAGCTCTTCAGGTCAGTTATCATTATTATACAACAAATTTAAAACCATTCGAATTCTCAAAATATCAAACAGCAATCGATCGAACCATCACACAAATAATTCGGCCCGCGGGTGATCATTGACACAGATTCCAAGACCAGGAATCACTATTCTACGAGAGAGGTTATAGTCGATATTGTTAAGGTTAAAGTCATGTTATGTATTTTTATATATTTTTTCTTCATTTCCAAAATTTTTCGTGAATCAAATAATAGAAATCCGTCGGTCCCTCTCTATTGATCCGTCAATATGCAACTTTAGTCTTAAGTTTAAAGCTCTTATTCTGATCTAAATCTAAAGAAGACATAATTCAGAATTTTGACCAAAAATATATAGTTGTCTTTTTAAAAGACCCAAATAAGAGGCATTTGCATTCGAAATAAGGCAAGATTATTACTTTTTTGATGTAGTCAGAGTGAAAATAAATTGGCGCCACCATGATTGACAGACTTCAAAGTATTAGTATATTAATTTAGCTGTGAGAAGAATGTATACTCTGCGGTCCAAAGCATATGACCGGTTTTGAAATGGACTTCTTCCGAAGTCTCTTCTCCAGAATTCGTACAGTTCATGGAATTAGAGCGAATATTTATTTTTAATTTTTAAGTAATATATCCTTCTTGAATTATTTTCACGAAATAAAGTTCTCTTACTTTATATAAACTGAAGCTTATGGTATTACAATTGTTGTGTCTGTTTAACTTAACCATTAGCTATACTTTTGTAAGTATACCTGACAATGTTTGAGGTAAAAAACATATTTGTATACACAAGCGCAACTTGTCCCTTCCATTAGAGTTGCGATCAAATTCAACCAAAATAAAAGGCTAGTTTGAATTAAGAACAGTATAATTTTGTGTCTAAAGGTGGCCTGAGCTGTGTTTAATATTCACTTCTTAAACTTCAATAGCAAGTTTTAGTATTACATTGGAAATTAAGATGATCTTTGCTTAATCTTAAGAACATATATGTTGCGATGAATAAGTAAAAATAAATTGATAAGTTAGATATTATTTAAAAAAGTTTGGTTAAGTTTAAGAAAATTTCTTTAAGACCTCAAACAACTATCCTAGATGCACATCTGTAAAATTGCACGATTTTTTTTTAAGTTTCAAATGCAATATAGTTGGCTTAGTATAGTCCTAACGAGAGTTCAGAGACATTTGTTAAGTTATTTGCAAATAAGGGTAGATTTTCAAGCAAAATTGTTGCCTTAGCCACTTATATTTCTCTCTGTCTCTCTCTCTCTTTATATTTGATTTATTGCTGCGTTATTTAAGGCACTGATCCCGGTTCCTGGTTTGGTACACCGCATCAAAAACGGATATGCTGAAGTTCCAGCCTTCGAAAGAAAGATTCTCAGGACATGCACCGGACGGCATCTGGACAGTGTCGATTGTTGAACAAATTTTTCGAGGCAACAAGGACCCACGACAACAACAACATCTGCAACATGGCCAACGAAGAAATACCAGAAAAACACAGATTCCTCAAATCAATGGCGATATTGCAAGATGCCATTTTCCCTCCCGACGTCGACGAAGGACCAGCAGCATTTTACAAGGAAGTAGACTCAACCCATCACCGATAAGGCCACAAAATAATACACAACATATCAACATCACCCGGATAAGGAGGACCCGAGGTTCAGCCAACAGCAATACATTTTTATTTTATTTATGAATGTATTCACAAGAAAGTAAACCAATGTATTTCATTAAAAAAAAAACAATGTAAAATAGCCTTAAGAACAATTGTAAATTCTCAATCAAGGTTCATTATGGTTCATAGCAAATACTTATCCCAAAAAATTTCACTGTCTTCAGTTCGACATATTCCGCGGGAAAGGAAACGTTAACCCACTGACAGAAGAAAACAGAACACAAATCTTATTACGTAATTTTCATTCTTCAATTGCCAGCTGATACATTTCACTCAGATTAATTTAGAATAAAATCAAAATGTATAGCCTCAGTAACCTTTGGTTCATTAACGACACTGTGAAGCCAGACACCAATATCCTGAATCTTTCTTCATCATTTTGAAGTCTTTGAGACTTTTAGGAGACAAATTAAAAGAGAAAAACAAATTCGGCTGCTAAAAACTCGATTGAATTAAAGGAATCCAAGATGCGTGGAGTTATTGAGAGGAAAAACTCTTAAGTCGAATGACAGTTGTTATTTGAAGTAAAGGTGGTGCCTCTCAGAAGTAAAATTCGGTCATTTTAATTGTGCATACATTTTTGCATCGATAAAAGAGTGGACCAACTATTTTACGTAATACTATATGCGTTCGAACAGTTACGTTTTGTAACTCATTTAATGAACTCCTCTATTTTGCAACGCATTTTTTTTAATGCATGTATTTAACACTCTCTATTTAAAGCCCCAAAAGAACCCATTATTAAGAAGGCAAAGGTATACCTTTTTTAAATTTCTGCATCGCAAACCGAAGTCTATCTGGATACAATCATATCAACGTGTTCATTGGTCGTATATATGGATGTCTACTCAACACTAAACCCAAGTTCTTTCTCTGCTATTCCTTCGCCTCCTTATTTTACTATTCTCTTCGATATCACCTATCTAAGCATACTTCCCCTATTTAGTGAAGATATTTTTATACATAAATATACTTTAGTCTTAGTTTAAAGTTTAAATTGTATATGCCACTTTCTGAAGTGAATATTCTAAGTACAATGAAAAATTATAGTCTTAATGTACAAACCGTTATATGAAAATAAATGAAGTGAAACGAAAATGTAAAGTTCGTCATACCAATTTATAGATAATTGTGTTTCATTTCAATAGCCTGACTGTTATGAATAATGGTATTGCTAATGTTTGTAATTAATTGAAAATTACCTGACGATTACCAAGCTCCAGACATTCGATACTGCATTTGTTTGACTTATTGGTCCACAAAGCACTTCTAACAGATTCCACATTCCTTAGACAAAACTAACCACCTGTTATAAAACACGTAAACACTAAACTCTGAGGCCCCACCCAAACAATCAATATCCATTGAAGCCTCCTCCATCTTTTGTCTACCATACATTTAAGATTTTGTCCGTCAACTTTTTTCGAATGCAAATTATGTTTGAACAAAAAAATAAATAAATAAATCCCCATATAGTAGAATTGTCGCTCATGCGTCGGTGACATGCAAATAAATGGCCTCCCATTAACCGGAACAATAAGTTTAAAATAAATTTGTCGAAATTATATAATTCCCAATACCAGTCATAAATAAGACCCAAAAAATTAACATATTAATTTGTAACCAATTCTCTACGGTATCAGATGTCAAAAATTGATTCCTAGATTAACACTCCTCATCAATTTCCAACAAAAATCTCAACAACATGTTTGTCTTACCTTCTTAACTAGCACTAATCGGTGAGCTTGCTTTTTGGCTTTTCCCTCACATTCACATGAAAAGTTTACTATACTTACACACATTTTTCACATGTGTTTTGGCTTTAACCACAAACGATGATTTCGATCAAATCGAGGAAAATCACTCTGCCGCTGATATTCGAAAGAAAACAGCAGTCCAGGATGCGAACAACTGCAACTGGACACAACTACTTTGTGCAGGACAAAAGTCAACAAAGAAAAGGGATTATCTGCTCATAGACTGTAAAATGAAGAAAAGACTAGAGTACAAGAAAGACATTTTACGGTCGAAATATCCTTTAAAATTCAAAACATTTGCATGAAATGGCCATGTTTAGGCGTGAAAAGTGGTCAACCAGCAGTACATCCTTTGCAAAATGTTGTTTTTGTTATTTGGACAGCATATGGTATGGTATAGCTTATAGCAGTGCGCACAACATGCGTCATTGTTGCGGGTCAGTGTGCGGTAGCGTAAATATTAATGGGTTTATCCGCCCCCAAACTAAAACCAAGATTTCTACGACGACGATTCTACCTGCTCGGTTCCTCGCCCGGTCAAAGAAAAGTCAAGTCCTTCTTAGATTTTCAAATACAAATTTATGAGCTCAGTTTGTAACAAAAGGGATTAAGGGTGTCTTTTGTGGAAAACCAACTGATAAAAGGGTTATTTGATAGTTAACCATCTACAAAGGGTATAACCGCAACGATTTGCAGAAAAAAAAAAATTGTGAATGGTTAGCGAAAGAGCAAATTGGATTAGAAAAAACTCAAACTCGGAAACAATATCGGTTACCACGCCCAAAGAACTATATGAAACAATTTCTAACTAAGCCAGATTTTTGCTTTTGTTTCATTTTCCTTATTTTGGTTTTGGTAAAATAAAAAAATACAAAATTATTTCTGCTTGACCACCGTTGAGCCCAACATTTTGGTTATCATTTATCACTCCATGGGGACTTGCTGTGACGACATCTTTTCGGTAAAACAAAAATGTCGCCGTAAAGAAGAAACAAAGATACGAAGAAAAGAATAATAGTTGGCGGTCATTTTGTTAGGCTTTTGAGGCTTAAAGGAATTTGTACGAATTTGTTTATATGGCAGATCGATTTTTTATATTTAAGATTTGCCATTGCTTAGAAAGGTTGACATGACATGAATTGATACCAAAGAAGAATCGTTTGTTAGAAAAAGAAAACTAAAACTGGGAAATTGATTAATGGTTTGTGTATTCTGATAGCCGCAGGAGTGCAAAATATCGTAGAGTATAAATAAAGTGTGAAGTGGACTTTGGGTTGTTAGAGGGCATAAACTCAACTTAACCAAGAATTTGCAAAAAGTGCAATCTATTCAACCACGGTTTACTAAACCGTCACACGTAGAAGAATGTCTTACGACGAATGGTGATGATAGCGGTAGGTTCTAATTTCAAAGAGTTGAAGAAACTGAAGTTGTAAGTGCTGTATTGGATATCAAGTCGAAGGCTAAGGGTCTAGATGAAATACACCCACTCTTCATCAAAATCATACTGCCACATATACTGGTTGCTCTAGCACATTTATTTAATACAATTATCCTAACAAGAAAATAACGTTCAGAATGGAAGGCTGCTAAAGTTATTCCCATAATTAAAAAACCTGCCACCCGAACTACACCAGCTGATTATAGACCGATTTCAATCCTTCCTTTCATCTCAAAGGACCTCGAAAAAATTCTTCATAAACAAGTCTCGGCATTCATCAAACATAAAAAATTATTGAAACCATCTCAATTTGGTTTAAGGGAACACCATAGCTGCATTACGACCACCTTTAAAATAACAGATGACATTCGTAATTCTATTGACCAAGATGAAATATTCTTCCTGTGTCTTCTGGATTTTTCAAAGGCCTTCGACTCCGCCAACGCAAATATCCTTATCTTCAACTTAGAAATCAATTTCAGTTCACAAAATCTGCCACCGAACCAATTTCTTCATATCTTACTGGACTTAAGAAAGTAGTTGTTATTGGAAGAAAGATTTCAGGTTTCTTGGAACTAGCATAAGGATCAATACTTGGGCCGCTGTTGTTTAGCATTGTTATAAAAGATCTTCCATTATCGGTCAGAAATTCGTCTGTGCATCTCTTTACTGATGATGCCCACTTACATTTAAGTCGCGAGCTTTGAATGATAGAAGTTGGTGCTTTTAGGTTAAACACCGACCTCAGTAATATCATGCACTGGTCTACCAAAGAAGTCCAAGTGCCTCGTTATTTACAAAAACAAATTTGACCTCTGATATTTTCCCTCACTACATTTAGGTAATACACTCATAGAGTGCGTTGAGAAAGCAAAAAACTCGGCATCTGGTTCAACAATAATCTAGCTTGGGACCTTCATGTCCAATCAATAATAGCAAAGATGTATGGCTGTCTACGAAGCTTATCATTTTCACCTTGTGAAACTCTTATCATGCGGATTATCACCGACGGATGTCAAATAGTTTTCTGCTATAGTTCAGAATCTAAAAGAAACCTTACTTAAGCTTTTAATAATATAACACGGTATGTATATAACTAAAAACGCTCTGATCATATATCGGCCTTTTCAAAGAAAAAATTAGGTTGTAGTCTCTACTCTTATCTTACCTACTGTGCCCTTAAGACCTTTAACAACATCTTGAGAACCAAAGAGCCCATTTATCTCCTTGAAAAGACTGAGAATTTGACATTCTAAACGCTCCTCAACATTTACTCATCCAAGGTTCACTTGCAGAAATGTTAGCCGAACGTTCAATTCCCTACCCCTTGTCATAAAACGAACTCGCAGAACCAAACACTTTGGAAGTAAAGTTCTCAGATATTTGTCTAACTAACTAATTATCTCAGATTTACTTGTATATGATGTAATATGATATTGTTCCTTTTTTCTTTTTTCTCTTTTCAAAAATAAAAAACTCAAAAATATAAATTTTTTCCCTAAAATCCTCATGATTATTTTTATATTATTTTTATTATATTATTATATTTTATTTTCTTACTTTTCTATATATTAACTTGAATTAAATATCACAATTTTACTTTTGGGATTAAGGCTTCGGGTCTATGTGAAAGATATCATGAATCCAATCAATGAAATGAAATGAAATGAAACCACAATATTGGATTGCATAGCAGCCAAGTAAGACCATAACATTTCCTTAACAACGTTGGAAAATATTGCAAAGGTTCTTCGGAAGTGGGTGTTGTTTTGCAAAAAAAAAAAAACAATGGGAACTTTGAAAAGAAGATTCGGTCGATTGATAAACAAACATATTTCTGTGCTCGGCCTGTACGCTTACGTGGAGAATATTGTAGATGTTGCCGGAAGCGCATACGTGATCTCGAATTATTTGCTTACAAGGTCTAATTCACTCAGGAACTGTTGAAAACAAAATTTCAGTGGAGGCACATTTCCATCTCTTCGGCTACGTAATTTCAAACGAATGTATAAAGTCGTCTTTCTAAAGGCGGCATTAACTTACTTACATAGGTGGCGCTTCAGTCCGGGGTGGATCTGGGCCTCAACCAACAAGCGTCTCTAGCCAGCCCGATCTTTTGCTAGCTGCCTCCAGTTTCACACGCTAAGTTGGCTGAGGTCCCCTTCCACTTGCGCGCGCCACCTGAGTCGCGGCCTTCCTCTGCTATGCGGTCTCTTGGCTTTGGATTCGGAAAATAGTATAGTTCGTGCTTTTAAAGGTTGGCCCATTTTTCTTCTAAAATGAAATTGAAAAAAAATCTTCAGCCATCATGAACCTCTACCGTGTGAAATATATGATGTTTGGCGTGAGTACCAATGATTCTAGCAAGATTGAGCCATCCAAGAAGCGGTTGAAATTTTCACTATTATATTTGCCATGCAACTGCGATTTGATGTTGAGTAACATGACTATAAACATCGAAGTTATGCGAAAAATCTAAGAAGGCTTCATGCACTTAAGAACAATATTAGCCAAGCTATTCGTGCAATACGGGCAGCATCCATGACAAAGTTATAAAGAAAAGGGTTGAAAGGATAGCCATCTATTAAGCCAGCCGAAGCGGTCATTTAAATAAAAAATATTTCCTAAATTAATCGAAAGGTTAAATTCTTTCTTTAAAGCGGCAATCGAAGATATTGAATATTTGTATATCATTTTAAATATGAACCGGCAAAAGGCCAAAGGTTTATGAAATTGGAAGATCTTAGACGACTTCCGAATGGGGTTGATAGCGCTTTTATCGAAGTTAACTAAACTGCGGAATGTGCTGGAAGCTATGAGATTATTATGTTTGTTATTCTTTGACTCAATTAATGGGTTCGTTGTTTTACGGTTTAGATCTTTTGATAGGGTAATCTGTCAAGCGTGTCAATCTATCGTACTAGGCTCGTGTCTCTGACATTTACATTGAGTATTTTTTTTTTCAAACTACCATGCAAACACTTACCACAGAAAAATATTCCAAAAATCTAGAAACATTGTTTTTTTTCAAAATTATTTTTTTTATTACGCCAAACTTTGAGAGGACTGAGCCGATTAATTGGTACTAAGTATATTACTCGTGCAACTTATAAGCAATGCTATGGATCAATATACTCTGACAGATAAAATTTATCCAGCGCGAGCTCGCACTGGGCGTACCGAAGATGACATTGCCTCGCTCGCAAAACAGGACTTCTGCATTGACACTAACCCAATACCTTATTACACCAACAGGCGTTAATAGTCCACGTTGCCCGGATACATGACTCGCAGCTCAGCGGGTGAATCTTCGGTTTAGTGAGCTGCAAAAGCTGCGACAAGGACATCTTAGGACATCTGTCTTAAGGCGAAGCGTCTTACTCACATAGTTTTTATGGTACGATGGCGCAGCGGATTGAGCGTCTGTCAATTGAAAGGTCACACGTCACACACATCCTGAAAGATCTCTAGTTTTTGAATCTGGTCCATCCACCTTTGGTCTACCAGCTGTAGAAGTTTGACCAAGTCGTGATCTTACTGTAGTGCTTTATGTTTCGGCTGCTGGAATTTTTTTTTTTGTTAGGGCACACCACAGCAGGGCGCTAAACCAATTTTTCAAAAACACAACCTTTGAATATATCCACTTATTTGGTATTAAATACTGCGAATATCTAAGAAGTCGGTATTGAATTCTCCATCCTTAATCGGATCATCATTCTTCTCCTAATCCTCGTGTTTTCTCTTCTAAATAAGAGTCATCTGAACTTCTTGAAAGCGTTCAAATTTGAACTCGCGTTCCTATTGCTGTGTTCCATTGAACTTAATTGCATGCGACCTCATTTTGAATATAAAATGTCACATAACCGAACTGGAGTTCCTGTTTATAAATAAGTTCCTCGAAGAGTTTATTTCGAAAGCTCTGATTCAACAATATTTATATGGACTTTGAGGACCGCATCGCACAAAAAAAAAACTTTCATCAGCAAATATGTACGTGTTATCTCATCACAGCTCATTCGGTGAAACGAAATCAAGTCAAGCCGACTTCTTGCCCAAGAAAGCACTGCATCACTGCTACATTTATTTTAGCACGTTTTACGACCAATAAAACCACCAACAGCACAATTAAGATGAACCAGTAAGCTGATGCCATAGTTTACTGATTCTTGCATATCTTCCCATCACAGCACACAAATTCACCTACAGATGTGAAGCGCGCATTTTTATGCGAGAGTGCTAATTGCTTGACGAGTTCTCGTTCAAAGAAACAAAGGTAGGTACACGCCTGCGGCTATATTTGTTAACAAAAAATAAAACACAATTTCAAAACTTTAGCATTTCAAGCTCATGTGATAGTGACACATGGATGTAAATATGATGTATGGTTTTTCCGCACTAAAACAACGACACACCACACCCAGATTTGATCTCTCATTGACCGTATAGCCGTCCGTGTCCGTGTCCACGACCGGCGAAAGCCAACCAATTCCCATCCACGCATCACATGTATCTGTAAAAAGTAACATTGAGCACACAAAACAATCTTTACAACGCCAGCAGAAAAAGTTTTAAATGTTATATTCTCCAATCATCGTACATAAAAAACGTTTTAAGAAATTTATTGTGTTCGCTCTGGATAAGTTTGATCGTAAAAAATCACCGAAGAAAGGCGCAGGAGAAAAAAAAAAAGTTAAAGAAATTGGTTCGGTGGGCACTTTACGACGTGGTAGCACAATTTTTCAGGTCGTTTGAACGATATTGGACCGTCATATAACATTTTATTGCATCCCTAAATATTGGGCGGGGAGTAATGGTTGTCGAAGCCTAAATTTATTATACTCGATTTGCTTTTTTGTTTTTTTTTCCCACTACGAGTATTTTTTCATACTTGATGAATCGTTGCTGAAGGATTGCTCGCAATGGTTGCTTTTTCTCGGTGACTGATCACCTGAGTTAGTGACCAATATTTGAGATTTGCAGTTAGGTTTATTGCAGTCGCAATTTCGTTAAAATTGATGGTGAAACCCTTCGGTAGAATTCAAAGAAGTACTTCTATATACCTTTTTTTAGATTTGGTAAAAATTAAAAAAGGACAATAATTTTAGAGGCTGACTTAAGCTATGATGTAACTTGTGATGCAAACTGATCATGACTGCAATGTAAAGGTTAATTTTTGTGATTTCTTCTGAGAAACAGTAAAAGAGAAATTACAGAAATGGGAAAGAGGTAGATATCTGCAGCGGCTCATAAACAGGATCACTAAAGTCAATGATTTTACAACGGAGTATTTGAAACGTGACTTTTAGTTAATTGAGATCAACAGGCATGGCGATCTTTTTTAAAAGAAATTTTAAAGAAAATTCCAATCATATATCGTGTTAAAAAAATGTTTCTCCTAGTCTACAAATTTTACCCAGTTCAAGCTCTGGGAGCAATAAAGATCTGTAAGCATCAAAGCAGTACCTAGAAGAACAAATTACCTTATTTATGGGCAAAAGCTGTGTAACGCTTAAAAGGCACAGTTGTTTTTGCGGCTGGCTTTCATTATGATCAGTTTCTAGATTTCAGGCTCAAATCGTATCTGATTAAACATCCATTGGTCGTTTGGATAAAATAAACGGAAATCAATATGGTCAATAGTCTGATTGTCCTCGTTATATTGATTACTCGACTTGTCATAAGGGAGTTCTAAGTTCGTGCTGTCAAACTTTAATTAGCTGCAGAATTTTATTTCTAATGTATTCTTTGAGACTTTAAATATTGGGACAAGCTTATAAAATATCGGTGACATAAATTTTAATTCGATCAAGTGTCAAGTTAGGTATGATGTTTTAGAAAAAAAAGTAAAAATTCAAGATATGTTAGTTTTTGCACATAAATGCAGCTTAAAATATTGAAACCGTCGGCAAATTCGGAACAAAAAATCAAGTGATACACAAAAGTAACAATTGTTAGAAAAAGGGCATCGCTGTTGGCTGAATCTGGAGTCAAAATTATATTAAGTCAACTCCAAGCACAAGTTGGCAAAAAATAGACATATTCATACATAACCATAACAGAGGAAGTAACATGGTTTTTTTAACATTCTCTAAAATAAGATATTTACACGAATTTTTTTTCTTAACGACGCTCTTTCCGAAATTGTGGAGTTTGAATCTGGCTTTTTCCGACGCCAGATTTGTGATTTAAACAAACAGTAGAACATGAAAAATGCGTCATCCGACTCATGGTCCAGTTTTCATATCCCTCTTTCAATGGAACCGAACTGTAATCCGTTCATTTTCTTAATGGCGATCCACATTCGCTTAATTTTGTATAGACATGTTAAAATCGTGAAACCTTATTTCAAAAATAATGATTCTGATGTTGCCACATTTCGCAAAAGTTCATCGGAGCATAATTTGAGCTAAACTGCAAGAAAATTCAATGAAACTGATTCTGTTATTGTACAATTCATCATCGAAATATGGCTTACGAAAATGGGGCAAATCTATCGATATCAGCTATCAGAGAATTTGAGCGTTTAATGGCGTATTTTGTGTTTGGATTTATGTCGACACCCTTATTAAGTTTTACTCACTGTAGAACTGAAGGCAGCTGACGGAATGCATAGATTGGGTGCTTTAATATCAGCGTTTGGACAACCAATGTCCACCCACAACTTTTTCCAGAGGTAAGTGTAGTTTTTCACTCAGTGGATACCTCAACATACAAAATTTTTGCATTTGGGGAAGTGTTTTTATTGAAAAATCATTACACCCATGTATGCAATTTGGTCTGGTGGTGTTATCGGTCCATATGTCTTCGAAAATGAGAAAGGAAGGGGATATGGAAAAATAGCGTTTTTATTCACACAACTATTAAGCTCTCGATGAAAACTATTTAAGTCATGGATCACCAGTGGAGGACCTTTGAATGAAGTCATATTTTAATTTATGTCAGCAAGATTACGATAATATATTCAAATAAATTAAATCTTCAATTTGTTTTACTTCAAACTTAGTCCGAAATCACAACAAGTTCCCCTGAAATTCTGAAGTATATCTCGTCATCAGACTTGCAAAAATATGTGGTAAAGAATTCGCTAAATAAATTACATGTGAAAAAACTATCCAGCAGAAAATTTGCTAAGCATGATTTTGAGCTAAACAATCTGTGTTAGTCCTTCGAACCTTGTCAAAACTGAAACGAATGTATCAATGCGATCGCAGAGAAAAGAGAGGTCTTAAAATACCAGAATCATACCAAAATATCAACCCCAGCATTTGAATGACTCCTGTGAAGATATGGTACGAGTTCCAGAAGCCTGAAGATATTTTACGAAGGTCTTATGTGCGATGGGTTCTAATATACTTTCAGATCATTTCATCGCCTGAACGGGAAAAATATATTTTTCTTTATCTGAAAATAGTTAATCTATTTCTTCTTTTTAATTTAAACATGTAACAATGAAAGACGTTGAAAGTGTACTCAAAGGCATGAAAAACAAAACTAACTTTGAATTTATGTGTCCCAAAATATATCTGCAAATCTTTAATTGTGTTGGTTCTGCTTTGTTTAAAATAATAAACAAGTCCTTCGAAACGGCCATATTTCCAAAAATATGGAAAGAAACCGTCATTACACTAATTGAAAAAGTACCAAGTTCAAAAAAATGTGAAGAGTTTCGTCCTGTTAATTCGTTACCTTTGTGTGGAAAAGTGATTTCAGTCAATTAAATGAATATTTTGAAAGTAAAAACTTATCAACATATAGTCAGTCGGGATTCAGGAAGAACCACTCATGTGAAAGCGCGATTAACCTTGTTTTGACCAGCTGGAAAGAACAAATTGCTAAAAAGAAACGTTTGTATTGTGTTTTTCTTGACTTAAAACGAGCATTTGAGACAATAGGCAGATCATTACTTTTAAAAAATTAAAAAAATATGGTGTAAATGGCAATGAATTGAGATGGTTTAGGTCATTATTACCAAAAAGATCGCAAACAGTCAAAGTGTACGGAATATTTTCTGAATCTAAGGAAGTTCCATTTGGCGTGCCGCAAGGATCGGTTCTGGGAACGTTATTTTTCTTTGTTTTCATAAACGATGTGCAAAATGTTTTAAAATATTGCCAACTTGCGATGTTTGCGGACGATGCAGTGTTATACATTGCTGAGGAGAATATGAATGAATGTCAAACCAAAATGCAAGAGTATTTGTTAAGTGTTGATAAGAGGCTTAAACAAAATAGACTCAAACTAAATGTAACTTAAACTAAACGTATGGTAATGAATTCGCTACAATTGTTGTCTGTAAAACAAAGAATTGTAACGCATGTACATGTTAACAGCAAGTTCACAGAATACACTAATAAATAAAAGTTTTAAATTGTATAATGAACTCCCAGGAATTTGTTGTTTAATGAAATACCAGGAAGAATTAATATTAAAGAATTTAAAAAAAAGTGGAGAGAATTCGCTAGATTTAAGTTTCATGAATGTAAAATAATTATAAAAGAAATCTGATTAGCTTCGATGAAGCTATGTAATATAGAATAAATCTTATCTACTGAAATTATAAGAGATTGAAAACTACTACACATAATTTTATATAAATAGGGTTATAGAGAAAGCGGGGGCAAAGACGCTCGTAAGCGAGATCCCATTTCAGGTGTTCATGCATAATTGCAAAGCTTGACAGATTATCGATTCAAGTTCAATCTTAAATTTTCGTTCAATATAGGAATAAATTAAGGTTTAACAAAACCAGATGCTAATGATTTGTTACCGTTTTTTTTTTTGTGAATTAAACCGCCTCTTAGCAAATAGTAAAATCATCATTGCCACTTTCGTATATCTCGTGCGTATTAATTTGATACATACCACACCATAGCGAAATTGGAAAGTAAATAACATCGCGTAATTGTCTTCCTCATATACAATGAGATCAGCCTCTCAAAAAAACGCCACAGGTGGATCTGTAAGATCTTGCTTTTTGGTAAAGAGTTAAAAGGGCACAGCTTAATGTATTTTGATTTAAAAGGTTCATGTTTTAATTTGAAATTGTTATTGTATTGGAAACGATCGACTCAGATGAATTTCCAAGACAGAGATTTGGTATGTAATAATTTCTTCTCAAAACAGTGAAAAGACCTCACAACTCGTTGATTTAACAACCCTATGTTAAATTCGAGAGAAACTGCGACGAATGGCAATCCAGATGTTGAATTAATATGGCTTACACATGAATTTTGCAAGTAATTTCTAGTCAGCCCAAGATTCTGAAGGCGTTTGCAACGCAATCCGCAACCATTATTATATAAGAAAATATTGAGAAAATCTTATAATCTTGAGTTCATCCTCTTTACAAACAGAACAATTTTGTGATTGGAGTTAAACACAAAGAAGGTAAATTAAAAGATAACTCCGCAATTGGCAGCTAATAGAAGCTCGAATAATGATCCAAAAAGTTGTCCAAAATCTTTTTTTGCCACCAAAAACATTCTGCTTCTTCTCTTATAGCGGCCATTTCATTGATTTTTAAGCCCAAAAAGCAGACATTGGTCCTATCACGAAAAAATAACAAACTTAGAACTTCAATATCCTATGGTCCGAAAGAGAACCCTTGAAAGGTTTAGTCTTGATTTGAAGGTTGCAAGGGTTACAAGAATTTCCACTTCTCGCATCAATTTCTGAATGACATCAGTGAGCTCCAAAAAGTCACCATTAACTGGGCCGCAGTTACCAAAAAGAAATGAAAGGTTGGATAAGAATATAAAGATGAGCAGTTAGCCCATAGCACTATGTGAAGTAAAAAAAGAGATTGACATAAACACACGCCAAGAGCATGGACCTCTAGAGGCGGCTGTCTTACATCAACCTTATTTTGACTAGAATCTCACGAAACAAGAATTAAAAGCCTTAGCATAGCGGTCGGTGTCCTGCAAGGATTTTGCACAATTGGGTGTTAAACTGTGTCTCCCATCTATGACTATAAAAGAACCTATCACGATGGCAAGGAGCCTGAGATAATCAAACACCTTCCGGGTGAATATTCCCTGTCCACGAATCTATATGCTGTAGGGCAACGATGACGATAACTAGAAGAGGACGCCGACCGCAAAATCAAAGTTATCCGACCGCACAATACGGAAATTCTACATCAAGGTACCACTTAGTAACTTCAGTGGGTGGTGCAAATTCGGTCAACATGCCAGCAGCGTTAAGAACAATAAAATGTCAACTTCGCCATACTTCTGGTCCACTTACTGCTGAGAAGGAGGAACGGGGTAAGCAAAGAAAACTTGTGGCTTACAGTATTCCTAACAACTACCAAGAAAATTGGACTATTTGAAAGGAGGATATTTCGGTGTAGCCTTTAAACTCTGAACTTCTTCAGATAAACGAACCTATATGCAAAATTCATGTATCAATCTTGTATTCAGAGCTTTCCGGTACCAAAAGCGTATCCGCATCGAAAGAGCCACACTGTCAGCCAGCAGATATTAGAGCCAACTTACAGGTACCTCAGCCCCCGTTAATTCCCGGTGTTACAAAGCTTAAGACATGAAATTTGATTCAAAATGTTCAAAAACAATTTTCAAAAAAATTATTAAGATTCAATTTAGATAACATCGCCATTGTAAACAGGGCAAGAGAAATACGTCAGACCCTTATTGTTAACCCCACAATATTTCATCTTAGCTTTAGGTTCTATTGTTACAATTAAACAGCCTTAACATAAATAAATAAATAAAAAAAAAAAGTTTTTAATCGTTCCGGCAATAAACTTAAATATTTTAAGTCAGTCTTTACAGGAACAAAAAAACAATTTCGTGATTTTTTTCGGAAAAGAACGTAACTCAACAATCCCTTTTCAACAACCAATGGCAAGGTATCGATATCAAAGGAGATACTAATCTACGACTAAAACGTTAACGGCCTGAGGACAAAGACTCAAAAAGTCTACATTAATTATGATAGACTTCAATATGACATTATTATACTTTCTGAAACTTGGCCAAATACTACATTTTTTGACATCGAATTATTTGACTCAAGCTACCAAGTCTTTTGAAGCCATAGGCTTATGGCTTGGGACATATCAACATTCCTGTATCTGGACGCACATGGCTACTAATCGGACTCGGACAATGTTCCTATTATATACCAGACAAAAAAAGAAGAAGGGCTAGAAGGGCAACAGACAAAAGGGTTCACGGTGTGCCAATGCACTCGGGGGATGGATCTGCTTACTGGAGGTACTGCATGAGCGTGCCTGAAAGAGATTTAAGTAACATAAATATGTATGCAAGTTTAATAGGGGCGGACCAAGATTTGTACCTTGCGCTACTCCTGCTTGAGTTTCAAAGACCGGTAGAATATGCGACCCGTAAGGAAACTGTGTATGATTTTAATAGTAGTATGGTTAAAATCAGTCTCAATAGCCAAACCATTGATCCACACACTCGAACGCCTTTTCTATATCAAGAAGGCAGGCAACTGTGATCTCCTTTTTGTTAAGGCCTATCGTTGTGTCTGTATGAAGTTTCAACAGCGGGTGAAAAGCAGAGTGGGTTAGTTTGAACCTTTGGCTTGGCTTGGTTTTAAGGGGATGGGAAAGATTTTAGCTATTTTCCATTTGTTAGGGAAATAGCTGTTATTCACACAATTATTCAATATAATTGTAAGAAATATGATAGCAGTAGCAGGTAGTTTTTAAATAATAAAATTGAAAATTTTATCGGTTTCGGAGGATTTCTTGGCGTGTCCGCTGCTTATCTCGAAAGAGAGATCGGATGGATTAGTCAATTCATCTGCGGATATCGGTGAGACTGTGGAATTTGTTTCCGTAAATTGGGCTATATGTGGCAAATTATCAAGGTCTAGCGACGATACTTCCGCGTTAACTTCGTGCAGGAATTGTGGAAGGTGGTTTGGAAGATTCGGACGGAAGATATTGGCAAATTGGTTTGCAAAGGTAACCGCCTTCACACCAATATAGATGTCTTGTGATGAACTTCACAGCGAGCATCGAGAGCAAGGTTCAATATGGAAAGACTTTAGGTGATCCTTCGAATAGACTCGACATCAACAAAGATTTGAAGGCTGTGCAAATACATTTTTTTGTACCTTATCTCTTTTTCATTTATAAGATTCATTCAACTTGAATAATAAATATAATTTGGCTAAATAAATTTACAATAAATATTGTTTATTATTTTCAATTTCTTATAAACACATCTGACAAAATGTATTGTCCAAAAATACGAAACCTAGCGCATGAGAAACCATTCCGCAAAAAAATAAATGGCTATAGGTATTATGATTGAGTGGGGTCATTTCACTCAAATTTTGAAACGAGCCAATTGAACTTTCTTAAAGGAGATGATGAAACCTATTATGATACGTTCTGCTTTTGATTTAAAAAAAAATTGAGCTGTTAATCTGCAAAAATGGACAAAATTCTGATCCAAAAATTAGAAAAACATTCGATTAAAAATTTAAATAATTTTCTCAAAAAGAACAAAATATATTTAAGTTTTCTTTTTGTCAACGTTGTGTATCTATCACCCACGTTAGCATGATTTTTCCTTATATGGAGCCTCAAAATAGCTGGATTAAGCTGACAAAAAATCTCTGGCGGACACATCTAACGAATGGATAAACCAGGTATCCAATTTCAGAGCTATTTGCCAGAAGACATTAACTAATTCCCCGAGATAAAGTTCATTGTGGTAGCGAAATCTCTCAATGTGTCGACGTTCAATCGATGCATTTCATCAATGTCACAAGTTTTTGTCGATCGATTGTATCTGTTGGGGATTTTTCCATTTTATAATTCCTAATTTCAATTGGAAATTGATTTCTCGCCACCTTCTTCGCGCGTGTGAACGCCAAACAATACAACGCGAACCCAGTCCCAGTCCTATGATTCCCTTTTGTTCGCCTAAATGGTACACGGATGATGACTCTTCTCATAATGGTGATGATGTTGTTCCGCTTGGATGCGTATTGTTCCCCAACATCTGAGGCTCTGACAAATTCTCATATTATACAATTTCCATAAATTTACTTCACATTTAATTCGCCATGTGTTGTACGCGCATATGATTTAGAAGATGACATTTCTGTGGCAGCAGGGGTCCGTGCGTCTCTGATAAATCACCTGAAAATTGGTACAGAAACAGTTTTTTTTTTTGTTTTGTTTTGTATTTGAAACCTGTGTTGGTCGGTATCTAATGTAGTTTTCAGGGGGAAAGATACTTAAATGTTTGACTATATAGGGCGTTCGGGCCGCAGGCAATTCGATTATGGAGGTTTGATTTGAATATGGAAAAGCTAAACGCTGCTATTGTATGCTGTGAAGATGGATGCCCTCTAAAGTGTTTGCTATTCAATGGGTTGTGTGTGAAAAACAGTCATGAGACACAGAGGTGGAGCAGGGAGATGAGGCCGTGCCAAATAATACGCTGCAGGGAGGCGAAGGAAATCTATAATCGATTCGTTTTTTATTTTGAACAAAAGATTGCGGTTAGTCTGACCGTTGTCATATTAGTTAGAAGTTATCTGTTAAATATTCATTGATATAGAAATTCTTTTGATGGCGAAATCATAATTTTTCACATTTAAAAAATTAAATCACTGGGTCCGAAGTAATTTGCATAGAATACATGATTACAGCTTGCGACTTGGTTCGTTACAAACGATCGAGAGTTGGCTAGACGAAAAATGGTATCATAGGATAGGCTTTATTTTATTTATGCCCTCAAGTATATGCAAATACACACTGACACTGTCTTAAAAGTGTTCACCTTTAGTAAGGAGAAGGATCTGATTATTTATTTAAATAGATTTAGTATGAGTAACGAGATCGCTTTGATTGTAAATTTTTGAAAATTTGCAAGAAGATGGATATGTATGATCACTAATAAATGTAAATTATTTGAATTAATAAAAACAGGCATAAGCGAACTAACATCCCTGTTCCGTGGGAATTCAATATGACAAACAGCCTCCAGCCGCCTCTTTGATATCCATCTAAGTGCCCTCTTTATGGTGAACTAATGTTTGCAGCAAATCAAGCCATATAGATGGCGGTTGTCAATACAAAAGGTGACCTAAAATGAAACTGGCGAAACAAATGAACGAATAGAGTCATCAAGTTGAAGCCGATAACCGATCGGTGAAGAAGGGAGCATATCCAACTAAGGTGATGACTCTTTGATAAAGGAACTCGACGAAATCATCGTCATCGGATCATTTTCAATTTCAAGCACTTTGAATTGGTGAGCTCATGGGTAAATATCTCTACCACAGCGCTGATCCTTTTTCTTGTCTGAACGAAAAGTCCTTTCACGTTTATCTTTTAATTTCTTTCAATCATCTTCTTTATATTTTTTAATTTCTCATCAAGAGTTTCTTGCATTGGATTTTCTTAATTCCAAATTTAGATATATCTCCTCGTTTTGAGCTTTCTAGAATTGGATTCGATTATTTTTTAAAAAGATGTCAGTTTGTGCAGATTTTATATTTTATAACTTCGTTGATTCCATTTCCGAGTATATTAAAAACTTTGCCGATACATGGATAGAAGACTTCAAATTATAGGGAAGAAGTGAGGATAATGGAAGCTAGTAACGTACACATTTGTTATGTGATAACACTCTTAACAGATTCACAAAGCGGCAGTTTTAAGTTCATTAATAATTTTTGATGTGACATTTTATATTTTGTACCGCATTTATTTCTTAAGCTATCACATTTTATGTTTGTTGAGCACACTGCTTATGTAAGCATAATTTATGCTTATAAAAAGAACTAACAAATAAAATGGGACGAGTTTAATCAAGCAATATAACCAAACCCTTAATATCTTCGAGAAAATATTTTCAAACTGATTTTGACAGATCACACTTTAATAAACTCCGGTAGTAAATAAAGATTTCAGACGTATATTTTTTCTTCATTCTTATTATATTATCCTTGCTAAATGACGTTGTTAATTGAACATAACAATTCAAAAAAAAATTTTGAAAATAAGGAAGGGTTAAGTTGAAAAATTCAGGCTCCAGATTTCAGGTCGGATCATTGAGGCAGGTTCTGCTTTCAGTGACGTAAATTATTGTCTTATTTGAGAACGAGCCCTTACATATCTCTATGCTTAAAATCTGTTGGCCATCAATCTCCTGCTTATTTTTTTTATAGTCAGACTATCCTCTCTTGGGTTTGAAAAGTCGATTAATCTTTAAAACCATGTGCACTGGCGACTTCGATCTAAGATCTTATCTGCACAAGTACCCACATTAAGCTCTTCCTCATGAAGGTAATTATGCCTTACGTCTTACCATTTGAGATTTGCATTTAAATATTTTCCGTCTGTTTAACGGAGGATATTTCTGTTAGCAAATATCTCAGCAGCTGAACGCAAAACGCCCAATCCTGTTAAAAATTTCGAACTGTTCCAATCATTATCGCTACTATAAAAGCAGCCAGGAAAACTGGCATATCTGGCCTACCAAATCCACATGTTGTCATGGAGAAAACTGTAAACGGAATGTGCGACTGTTTCATGTGGTTTTTGGAGTGGTGGCATTATTACCCAAATTGTATTCCAAGACGTCGATTATAGTATGTCAATAATGTTACCTCAGTGAAGCCAAGCCAAACTAGTTATTTTTTTAGGGACAGAAAAGGAGCATTTGAACTGTCATATGCCAATCAAACAAACGATCGATTTATTGCACACAAAGTTCATTCATCGTCATTTGCTGATGTTCCTTGACCGCCAAGGAGGAAAGTTAAAATAACCGCAAGGGACAATGGCACTCAAATGATCTCATTAACATACCCTTTTATAGACCATGCAGTGACAACAGACTGACCGTAAGAAAGTGTTCGATTTGTAGAACGACTTCTATTTCTGTCAAAATAATTTTTGCCGAAATCATCGAAAAAAGTATAACAACATTGCGGTAAAAAAAGACTCACTCTCAAACTCACTCAGGCAGTCAATTAATTTAAATAATATATAGAAGTTATAGTTTGAACAGTGTTTTTCATATAAGTCTTAAAAGTAAATCGACTGAGGCTGGATCTCGAAAAGTCGAGGAATTCGTATTTTTGTTCTTCAATTTCGATGCAATTGAGCATCAAACTGATTTAACTATTCAAGCAGCCGAACGAAGTTTTGAAACTTCAAGTTTAATGTGAAACTAGGAACAATTCAGCCCAAACATAATAACATAAATTCTCATCCATTTCCCTAATTTGAAAACTCTGCCTCAGTTTAAACTCTTAGCAGCGTCAGGAATGACATTTAAACACCAAACTCATCACCTTCCCGCACACTAGTCAAGACATCTCCTAACTACTAACACCAGTTGTGCCAACACCAATTCTTCGCTGGTACTCTTTTCGACAAGATGCAGATGCAGTAGCACTAACAGTCATGCAATACTAGATGGAAATACACTCCCTCCGCTCGGTGAGCATTTCTTCACAGTGTCCAACTAAGTGAAATAATTATAATTCCCGGCGCGACAAGAACAATTTCAACTGAGACCCATGATGTACCACCCCCCTTCCAAAATCTGTGTATTTGCCAATGCAGTTACTAGCTGCACATGTGACACACGAAGCTACATGGTGGGAAACTCGCAACTGATGTACCACGGAAATGTATTTGTTGGGATGGCTAAGCCCGCTCCGTACCGCAGGTGACATATGTGTGTTTACAAAACAACCCGAAACAACAAATATTATTTGCGAGTTAGTGACTTTGGTGGAGACAAACTTGAATAACAAAAAGAAAGCAAGAAAATGAGGATGAAAATAAATAACTAGAGTTAACTGTCCCCCAAAGAAGCCTGAATTGATCCTAGAAACCAAGAAATGGATATTGTGCCAGGTGAATCGAATCCAAAGATGACGCTCCCATCTTCATCGGACGATGTCGGACAACGAAGAAATTCCAATCATCAGCCAAATAGCCGAACAACATCACATCGCGCAGGGAACTGCATTGAGTTGATCAACGCAACGGCGCAGCGGTGATGATGGTGTGCCTGCGCGCACCGCGTCCCATCATCGCCAGCATCACTGACCCATCGAATGGGACGAGACGTGCTCGAAGGAGGTTTGTTCCTCCACATCTCTCGAAGGCGTTACGGTGAGAAACGATTTCTTATTAATGCGATAAATTAAGGAAACATTACAGGCATCTCTGGGGCGGCCAGTGGTACTGGTCGCGGTGCTAGATGATGATACAGCTGGTGGAACATCTGACGAATAGATATGCGTTTTTTGTTTCTGATTATCGCACGTAAATCAAGTGACGAATGATTACAGACGAACGGTAAGCCACGGGAAGGCAGTATACCATATAGCACGCAATGAGAAGCCCCCCATAGTACTCTCTGCACCAAAGTGATTAGGATGAAAAACGATAGATGTCGTGTTAGATTTTGCGCCGATAAAATTCACTCGCATTTGGGTACTTTTTTTTTGTTGTTTGCGATTATTTTGCTTTTCCCTTCGTTAAGGTATCGCAGAATCTCTGGCACATCATTCGTGGATTGTGTCACCTTAACGGGCTACCTGACACAGGTTTTCTTTTTCCACAAGGATGCGTATTGCAGTAACAGGGAGTTGCCTCCTTAGATTTCTATTCCAACAGGTGTGTTATTGTGTGTGACAGAGGGTCAATCGTAGCACGACGGAAATTTAGCGTCGTTGGAGACTTTTTTTCTGCTTTTCGCATCTAGTGGGTATAGAAGTTCTCTTGGTTGTCTACGCTGAGTGTTTTAATCATTTGTTTAGCCATCAAAGGTTATATAGTTTGACGATTGCACGGAAAAACAAAAGAAAAATCATCATCTCTGTGGAAATATTTTATAGTGATGTTTAATGAGGTCATTATAAAACGGCACACCACCGAGATGGGTGTCATTGATGCAAGATGCGAGCGATCAGATATTTCTTACAATGGATAGTTGATTTTATGTTATCTGCGCGTGTTGTTATTGTTGACCTCAAAATGGCTTAAGTTTCTCTGCAGCATGTCAAGCAATCACACCAACAAACACCAATGGCCGAAGACCATCATAGCCATTGTGCGAAATTACAATTTAATAACACTGTTTTATAATTAAACGTTTATTATGAGTGGACAGAAGGGAATGCCTAATGAAAAGTTTTACAATTAATAAAACAGAAGCATTAATGCATCGGGGCAATGCAAATTAGCATTACCATGAGATGCGGTGAGAAGTCACAAGAGTGTTATTCCTCTAATTGCTCCCCTAATGGACGATACTGAATCATTTTTATGGACTTGATTCTTGGTATTAGTGCAAGGGAGATCGTAACAATTAACTGGGTGGTTGGAAATTACAAAGTTTAAACTCGTGTGTAGTGATACATAATGGGAACGTAAGTTTAATGGATTTATAAACTTGAAACACTTTACGTTTGGTTTTAGAAGAATAAGTTCTGTAGGTTTTTTTTTCAATCATAAAAGAATCATTATCAATAATAGTTTAACTTCAATATTTGCTGAACGAGTTGCTACGGATAGCATGAAGCACTGTGACTCATAGATACTGTTGAGTCATTATCAAAACTCATCAAAAGGCAACCAAAATGTGTTTGCTTTTTTATAATTTTCTCTCTTTCAAGGATTCACAACTGTCCTGAGTCAAGCAGAGGGGTTTAGAAAAGAATTTATAGTTTGCTAAGTGGTTTGAAACTCAGTTGGGCTTTGGTTTCTTGGTTTCATGTGTTGAGTTGTGACAGACAGACAGAATCTGACATCGACTTATTTGCAGTCGCTTCTTTCATGATTTATTTGATTATTTGATGTACTAGAAAGTCTTGTTTTGAAATATCGCCAATGACAGATCATCAACACACGCCGATATACAATAATAACTAAAGTAAAAGTAACACCGCCGATAGTTTAATCTTATGTGAGGTATTACAAGTAAGCGAACCTGATTTTAAAACTGGATAGAGAGTCGAACTTGCGACCGATCAATGAGTACAATCCAATCAACCCATCCCTTTTAATAATAGTTCTACGATACGTTCGATTTTGTAGCTTGAGTATAATGAGTGTCCGCTGTTCAGTGTTTGGTGCGTCAGACTGCTGAGCGTGAGGTCATGGGAAAGAACATCCGGCATTTTTCCATAGCTCAACCCGAAAGAGCGATTAGCAATCCTAAGAAAAGCGCAACTACTATGATAAACTGCCATTTGTGCGAAAAATATAACACCCACACATCATTGGTGATGTTGGACACTAGTTCCTTAATTTTAGTTTAAAGGAAATATATGTCAACCGTCTTAGAAGTTTATGAAAAGTAGTTGGAAATAACAAACAACTTCGATTGTATGCGAGTCGCCTGTCTACATTGCCATCGTGGAATTAAAGTGATACCGCCATACTATCCTTGTTCAGACCATTTGAATCTAAGTAGAGAAGATTCTCGGGAGGATAAAAGCATTTAGGTCCCAACTCTCGTTATATAATTCATTCGTGTAGAAAGCGCAAACGATCAGGTACGAAAGGAAGTAGTTCACAACGATATCGATATGACCACATGTCACTAAACATCTAAGCCATCTGCGTTTCATTCCGTCAGCGACTCCGGAAAAGCTACGGAGGATATTCCACAGTATTTGGAACACATACAAGGACGGTTACCGGAGTGTACAAGCAGAGCTCAACTGCTTCAACTTGAAGTTCCGAAAAGTAGTTCATAAAACGCCTGAACTATTTTTATCAAGCACGTTCCGGACACATTCGAGAAAATCAATGCGATCGTCGGCAAATTCAACCCGCTACCGGAAAACATCAGCAATGGAGAAAGACTGATCACCATGGCTGCAAATCAGGCTGAAATGTTCGCCGCACACTTCGAATGAAACTTCACCGAGCTGCCACTTGTTTTCACAAATGCTGAACAAGTAGAGGACTTAATTGTGAGAGGAGACTAAAAAAAGTCTACAGGTCCAAATCGCATTTCCAGCTTTTTGCGAAAAATGCTGCCAAGTGTAGCTTTTCTACTTCAGAATGTGATCTGTAATAACTACATATATTAACGTTATTTTCCCTGTCCTTATAAAACAAATAGATCCAGAATCGATGGGTATAGGTAGATAGCGTTTCTCTGCTGTCTTGGAAAATTGCTGGAGTCTGTACTGCTACGCCAAATCGTCTTGTTTTATACAGAGAAGGGTTTTCTCCCCAACGATCAATACGCTTTCCGGGCGAAGCAGTCAACTATTCATCCACTGCAAAAGGTGCATAATGATTTCACCGGAACCCTCAACAGGAGGTAAAATCTTTTTCGTCCAGATACAGGATAAATTGTTAACACTAATTTGACCACTAGGAGGAGGTTAGCAAAGAGGAAGTGTCACAACTTCCTGATAGTGGATCACATCCAACAACGCACGGACGAAGATGACTCAATAACATACTCTTCTTTATAAGCACAGAAAATAGCAGCCGCAAAAGTACAACAACACTTCGCGAAGTTCTAGGACTATAACCTGAAATGAGGACAGAATAATCCATGGAACATTTTATTATAGGACTTTTAAGTTCTACAGAAACGAAGACAAGCCCTGAGATATTGTCCTTAAAAGAATTTGAATCCTATCCATTGTGCTGGCGGTAACGTTGAGCTAGGCAGATGAACAAAAAGCCTCAAAACGTCTGATTGACTTTGCTTCTGGCCTTGACACAGGCATCGAGATGGTTGCTAAAAAATTCCCTTTGTCGAAGACGCTTTGTCTTAGGCTATAATAAAAATTTGGCTTGGTCGAGCCAAATCCCTAGCTATACTGATACACTTTAAATTGTGAATGACCGCTCGTCTTGGCACAGACATTGTCGCCAAAGAAGATAGCTTCCAATTGTGGTAGACAATCTTCGAATTACGCTTAATCTAATGAAAGTGACGCATCAAATAAAATATGATGACCTCTATCATCCGGCTTGAACGCATATAATTGTGGCATCTCACATAGCTAGATTAATAATTTTTGTTGTTGTTTCTATTTTTTTTTAAACACGGAGATAGCTGCAGTTCTAAGTTCAAATTGATCCGCCTCCAAATGAGTTATTGCCCGGACCATCCAATCACAAATTCAATGCCTTCAAACAAAATTCAATGACCGTTGCAAACGACCTTTCTCAGCGCCATTCTATCGTCAGGGGGCTGACCGGCACGCTTTATCCATTAAATTTACAACATCTCGGGACATCACTGCACTGAAAATATTCCACGAACTAGCACTACTATCACACCTCCCGACATCATCAAACAAACAGCTAACATCCATTTATTCACATTTGTTATAAGATCTTTTTTTTTCAAGCCGTCTTACTACGATTGTTTTTCATTACTGTTGTTGATGCTGTGACCATGTTATTGAAATCGCGCTCACCGCACTGACATACTCGTACAATGGCAAAAAAACAACACTCCCTGCGAGAGATGTTAAACTAATAAAATAAATTCGTGATTTTAGTTATTGGTATTGTGATGCTTCCCAAGTGAGTGCCGATAGCCCATATAGCCCGGCGGAACAATGTGGCCACTTCTGGCTATCATAACAACGCGCAGCGGCACAGGTGAAGTGGCTCTTGTCGGCGAAACGAACTGAATGGGGTGCCGGATACCATAGCGACCAACCACCATGACATCATAACTCACAACAGCTGCGAAGAAGCTAATAAGCCTCAGCTTCGATATCGCTTTGCCCTCGATGCGATGGATGTAGAAGCGTTTTCGAACCGAGCACTCTTAGCAGCATTAAATTCGATTTCATGAATTGAATGGTATCGAAATGACTGTTGTCGATGAGGCATCGCGTCGCTGTCGTTGGATAATTGTATTTGTTTGTATGTTTGAAGGCATCTGCCACATTGTCCGACCGACAGACAATGAATGGCTGAGTCCTCGACTTGTTGAGAAGGAATTGTGGCGCACGATTTCGGTCACAGTCGTAGTACGGCAAAGATGACGCCGTCAACGGGTGGTGGCTGATGCTGGTGGTAATGCCAATTGCATCTTCCTTGAGTAATGTGTTGAGAACACCTGTTACGACCTTCCATTGAAATTTCTCGCTCTCCCGATTGAGAAGAGATGCCACATTGTCTATAATAGAAAAATATCATGGGGTCAAGTTCATGAGGTGATTATTGCTCACTCCATGGTGTACGAGTACCTTCTAAGCCATTCAGAATCACACGGCTTTGTGGTAATATTTATTCCGGTCAAAGAAGATGAAATGACACATTCCCAATGGAATTGGAAATCGTAATCATTGGTTGCGAATCAATGAGCGCCTTGACCCGCAGGACAGAATTTATTACCTTGCACATAAAGAAGGCAATAAGCATAGACGAAGAAAAATCAAAATATTGCTATGAAAATGGTCAAGACAAATAGATTGGTTAAAAAATGTACGTAAGGTGGTAAAGAGAATAAAGGTTGTTTTTTTGGTCAATCTCAGCACTCCAGGTAATACCATCAAAATGTTTTTTTTTGTTCCAATTCGATTTTGTTTGACGGTAATTTCGATTTGCTGTCAACAATCACAGTGCGAGAGGAAATCCGTTCAAGTGCGAGTCGGCCCCGCATTCCGAGGGTTCCGCAAAAACCTGTAGGTATAAAAGTGAAAGTTTACCCGTCACTACAATCGAGTCAAAGTTATGGTATTTTTAAAGACAAAGGTCTCTATCGTTTCAGTAATCTTTTATTATATATAAACACATATTTATTTAATAATATAACTGAAATACCTACACTAGCCTTGCAAAATAAAATATTGTAGGAACAATGCAAGCAAGCTGTCTGATAATATGTTTGACAATATTCTCATATCCCCTTACATAGAGATCGCGGTCACAATCACAATCACAATTTATATTTAGGTTTTGGTTCGCTTGCGAGTGTCAAAAATTTGCGGCATAAACGGCTGAATTTTTTCACAGCTCCAAGGGACAGTAGACTTGAGTATTTGATATAAATTCCAGCTTGACACCTCCACGCGTTCCTGAGAAAAAGGGTCTTGACAGACAGACGGACGGACAACAAAGTGATCGTATAAGGGTTCCGTGTTTTCCTTTTGAGGTACGGAACCCTTAAACGAGAGGTTTCCATGCACATTGTTCTTAAATGGCTTCAGGTTATAATGTGTGGGGAAACACAGAACGTGGGAGATTTCACACTCTAAAGTAAGAATCAGAAAGTAAATGTACTGTACGGTACGACCCAAATTAGGCTTAAAGGTAAAGCGGTGAGCGTTCTTAGCATTACGGGTAACATAGTAGAAAAGTTGTGGTGGTGAAATGCAACTGGTTATATATGTACTGGAATATTATTTATAGCAATACAAACCTTTAAAAAAGGTGCAGACGCAAAACGGTGCGAAGGTTGAAGTGTATTAAAGTGCGACTTCGCAATATTTACGTCTCCTATAAGCCTTTTATCTTGAGTTTGAGCTTTGTAAAGCACGCTTAGGATGGTACTTGTAGCGCCGGATTTTGGGCGATTATAGATTTCATCATCAGAAGAGGTGAAGTTATTCCTGCAGCGCTAAAGGAAAAAAGACTTACTGAGTTATATGGGCATTGTAACTGAAGTTTTCTATGTGGCATATCCCGTGGATGGAAAGTTCATGTGGCTTCTGTGACGCAAGCGTCATTCATAGATAATGAATTGGTGGCATTGTTTCGCTTAAGGACAAGAATGGAGCACTGAGTTTAGAAATCGAAATCGGATATGATTTCTTTCATCATATAACAAATAATTTCAAAAATATGCAATACATTTAAAAGGCAAGGCGATAGCTAAGCCTACGAATTGATGCAAAATGTTGCTGAAAGTAATTAACTCAAAGAAGTAATTAACTTTACACACTCAATCGATAAAACAACTGCTTTGTTTAAGAACTTAGGTGAATGCCTCCATTACGGCACACAAATTCAGTTCTTGGTTGGTCTTTAATCAGAAATCGAAATTATTCATTACAACTAGTTGTCAAATCAAGAAAACTGCTTATATTCAGTTGTGTTGTTATTTTTCGCGGTATTATGAAAGGCAATTCAACTGACTTCTGGTTGTCTCAACTGTCAGAATTACGCAACTCCTTAACTGTGGTTGTGTTTATTATTCGGCGGGGTGTACTTTTTATACCTTTTCTGCAAAAATTCTTTGTTGTTATTCATATTCAAAACAAAAGAATCATGATTCGAAACAGGAAATGTATCTTTCGTCAACAAAGCGGACATTCATTTCGTAGTCCTAGACCTTCATCGAAGCTATTTAATTTTTATCCGTGAATTCGATTCAATTTCTTGCCATCACAAAATTTAGTTATGTATAAGTTTTCTGTTCAAATATTAATGCTGCAGATTCTTTTTGAAAGATTAAATACGAATATGCGTCTCGTGTACACACACAAATATTCCGGAAAAGCCAATCGTCAATAAGAAAATATCTCGGATTCACTTTGTTTTTCTTCTGACAATTGGACTTTTTACCATTTTGGACATAAGTTAACGATCCTGTAGCACTCCCAGTACTTCGGTTAAGAAAACTGAGACTGTTGGTTGTGCTAGCCCTAGATTTAAGTCACTTGTTCTCCACTTTTGGTAGCTTCATTCGGATAAGAGACGAAGAGCAATAGTAAATTTAAAATTGGTGGAATCGATGCTGAACGGTCGCAGTATGTATCTTTCAAGAAGTCCTTCACTTTATTCAGGATGTAAAAAATCGGTTCCTTAGCCGCACAATACATTGCGACTTAACTGGATCGTTTTTCCTGGCATTCCAATTTCGGACATTGCTTCAAATGATTTATATGCGGCTTTGAAGTCAATGAATGTGAGGCGACTTGGTTTTTACGCGTTGGTCTTTTACGCCATAAGGGAAAGTGTCAAAATTAAGTCTTATGTCGATTCGCCGAGCCGGACGTCATACTTGGTTTGGCCTATTTGTGTATTGAAAAATTGCTACCACATCTATAACATATATTCTCGATGGTTTCAGCCCCTTTTTTACGAAGATCTTGACCGACATTTTTATTCAGTTGTCTATGGATCGTTCGCATTGGCTCGACTTCATAAAAAAGTTTAACGTCGCGGCGTCGAATCATTTCGTGGCGTCTAAGCAATATCAGCGAAAACACCGATTACACGATAGATTGAACTCTGTGTGCAAAGAATCATTGTTGGATGGGATGGATGGACCAAAACCTGCCCAACCCCAAATTTCTGGGAGTAGCGTTGTTGTCTTCGAAAAAAAAAAATTGGCCAATCATATCGCACCTCCAAAAGCCATACCAGACAGTCACACATTCAAGATGCATTCCTTATAATATTGGAATGCGATTGGGCCCAAAATACACCGATGTATCATAATAACGTAAATGCGGACAAGTAAATGCACCTCACCTGAAGATATGATTATTAAGAAATATCAAAAATTCGAGCTTTGTAGAACAGATTATCGGCTAGGAATGTTAATAATGTTAAACTTGTAAGTGAATAAGCCGGTACCTTGATCTAGGGCGATCTTAGTTTCTGTGTTGCAGGCACAATATCGGAATGTTCTCCGCTGAGGATAAAGGACGAAATCAGAAAAACGTTCGGCTTACAATCAGCTAACCAGCCTACGAACTTGCGCACACTCGCTGCAGTGGATACAAAATTTCGACCAGACGCATGCAGCATCACAGCGTTCACTTTGGAATTAACTCAACTATATTTCCGCAAGTTTAATTAATGTCCACTGCACATTATTAGGATGCGATCATGCCTTTTCCGACCAGTAAGACTGTTAACGGCATTTTTTGTTAGAAAATCTAAGGCGAAAATTGAGAAAATAAGCTCCTCTTTCTTAGATCGGGGAAAAAAAATTGTTACCAACGAAAATTGAACCAACCATCAGGATTGATTTTCAAAAGAATACGCGGTCCACTTGTCTTGTCTATAAGAACTTCATTTGTAGCTCCTTATACTTTCACTTTTTTTTATTCTTCTGACCGTCGCCGTCGTTATGCTGTCTAATACTTTGACACTACGTTGTCCTCATCATAGTGACTCGAAGTGTTTTAGTGCAATTTATAGATGTCAAATCCTACAGTATTCGAGTAGTTAGGCTACTAGGTCCATGGAACCTGGTTCTCTTCTCAGAAGCTATTCATTCATACTTAAACTGTTGTTCTACGGATTTACTATAAGCTTAATGCGTAAAGCAGACAATCAAAAACTACGAGATAGGAAATAGCGTCCTACCCCAGAACTCATGATTACGTAAGATAACCAATTGAATCCTATTCAGTTGACTCAATAGGGTTTTTTAAAATTGTAAGAAATATACAAATATCATAGGTTAGGATGAATTTAAAAACCACCAGATGTTTTTGCTAGACTATTATTTAACGTATGATGCATTTTCTGCAACGCCCTGCACGTTGAATTCTTGTGTGGACTTAAGGCGTGTCGACTCTGAAAGAGACATTTTCATGAATTGTCCTCGTATGCTTTGGCTTGGCAAGGGATTTGGGGTTGAGATACTAGCGTTGGCACTATACAGTGCTTTTAGCAGAGAAGTTGCGAAATTTTCAGAAAAAAATTCTACATCACTACTTTAAAAATTGCTTAAAGCGGTTGAACGATATAAAAGAAATTCGGTATAATCCCATCTATTCCCGGTTAATAAATCGTATTCTCTGTTCCTTTTTTCCATGTTTCTTCCCAAAGAGAAGATGTGTAACGCCCACTCCCAGGTTCCGATCCACATAATATTCTGACCTTCCACGCTAGTGAATAATTGGACACCGATCGCTATCCGTGGCATTTCTAGATCCAAAATGACTCAAATATTGAAACACAAGTGTTGACAAAGCATTTCCAACTTAAAGAAACCTATCTCCCTCAAATTTCAATACAAATTAGTTAAAAAAGTCAAAGAACAGAACACAAAAGAAAAAAGGCCGTTCGCATTAAGTTGTCTCATTTTGTGCTAAAACACTTTAGTACATAATGAATGAGCACTAATTACGTAAAACATGTATCACTTTGTTAAGCTTTAATCAGACCTGACATTTGTTTCCCAAATTTTTTGTTTTCTTCCCAAAAATACATACGGATACACTTTGAGTTAACATCGTGTCCCTGAGAAGTATAAAAAAAAACACTTTGCAGCACGCCTTCGTCTGCTGACAATGATAATTTTAATCGGATTTGTATTCGACTCTTTCTGCCTCCTTTTGGCTTTCAAAAGATTAAATTAGGAAAATTAATTGGTTCAAATAATTAAGACAGCGTTCTGCCGGCCAACACCGTCCAAGAACATCAACAAAACAAAAACAAAAAAACAGATACACGGAAAAAGTGTCCCAAAACGACACCAGACTGAATTATGATGTCGAAGATACATCCATAAGTCGCGTTCTGGCCGGTGCCCCTTTTGTTTTGGGTTTCTTTTCCGGATCGACTTCCACGGACGGGCAGACTTAATGATCGGACAAATAAAACTTGTACTCCGATTCGGTCCCTCGTTGTTTATTCGATGAATAAATCTGGTGCAGTGACCAAGTCTCCCTCCCATTATCCATAGGTATTGTTGTGCCGCTGGAAACACATGTGCGTATTGTATTCTCAGCCATTTGCATTAATTATCGATTAAACCAGTCGATTTATAAACTTTATAGATATGAATTTCCTGAGCATTTCAAGAGCAATTGTAGCGCAGAAAAAAAACATAATCGTGTACTTGTGGTATCGAGTGGCCACTTGAGTCATGGAGATCAAGAGCTGACCGATCTCTTCTGATTCGATATGACTTCATAATAAAGGCGAAAGCTGAAGTGGCCCTCAAGAGGCAAACAGGTGAATAACTGAATTGGAGCAACATGTATCAATTTTGAAGTAACAACGTGTTAAGCACAGCGCAATGAAAACAAATGTGAATGATTCAATTGCTGTTGACAAAGGTGACTACGACCTACCTTTGGGAACTTGACTGAAGAACAATTCAATATAATTTTGATTGTAGTTCGGCATTTAATTGACTTGAATGTAATTGATTTAGATATTTCTTTTCATTTAAGATAGATGGGCGATGACAAAAACGAATTGTCGGGTGGTGTCGAAAAAACCCAGCACTTGATATTTATCTTCAATATTTATCCAATAGCACTCCAGATTCGAATATTGATTTATAACTTGTATTGCTTATATCCAAAAAATTTCAACTGCAGCGAAATTAGAAACATACACAGGATCAGTGTCCCCTGAGGCTGTGAGCATCTGAATATACTCAAATAGAAGACGAATAAAACCAAAACGCGCCTGGAAAGAAACAGGAGAAAAAAATGGTCTGATTTAATTTATTTATTTTATAAATGAAGATATTGATAATTTGAAGACTTAAATATATGTACTTCACAAAAAAAATATGCGCACCAAAAACCTCTAATGTTTTCCTTAACTCCCAATGTCTCCTTTACGATATCTTAGCTTTATCAGAAACCAACCTTACGCCCAGTTACCGAAATAACGAGTTATTTACGTGTAACTGCAATGTCTTTCGAGACGATGGGATTGCAAATAGGAATAATTCAGCAGGTCGCAGTGTCCTCTTAGCAATGCACAATCGTTTTAACTCAACGCTCTTCAAATCCTCACACACTGCTGATTTTGAATTCATGTGTATTAAAATAACAATCACTGAACGCAACACCTATGCTGTCGCATCCGCCCTGCACAACCTGTCCATGGATACCAACTTGCTTTCGACTCTCTTCTCGATGCCTTGAACCCTTGTGAGGTCAGATGATGAGTCTCACTCTATCGCAATTGATCCCACATCGGAGAAGGAGATCCTCTTTACTGATTGTCTAACCAATTCCGGCCTTTTCCGAATCAGTGGTGTGACTAACAACTTAAATAGACAACTTGACCTCATTTTCTCCACCGATGCCGATAACTGTGTTGTTTCCGAGAGCACTCACTTCTTGTCTACGCTAGGTCGATTTCAACCACCTCTTTCCCTCACCTTCTCATACGAGAATGTACCGAAACTCATACTCTCCGAGCAGGTTAAATTTTTGTAAGGCATATTTTCGTAAATAAAACTGCCTCCTCAGAAACTTCAATTTTAGCATTCTTAATACCTTAAGACCTATCACTATTGATGATGCTCTCTTGGCTTTCTACTACGAAATTCTTGATTGTATCATCCAATCAGTCCGAAAAACGAAACAAACTATGGCAAGCATATATCGAATCTCGATCTGAATCTGATTTTTCGCTTTACCAAATTGAATATACCTTAATCTCCGAACTTTGCAATTCACTCTACCTGGACTACGTAAACAGAGTGCAATCGAATCTGATTTCTGATCCTTAGTGTTTCTACCACTTTATCAATGTTAAAAGAAAATCCGACGGCTACCAATCCAGCCTTAAGTATCTCAAATCATCCTCAGCAGACCCTATAATAATCGCTAATTTGTTCGTTGATTTCTTCAGCCAATCATTTGCTGACCACAACGAAGAGCCCGACCGTGATAACTTCCGATATATGAACAACTGCACCCATACAACTCTAACCTCAGTTGATATAACACCTGAACTAGTAACTGAGAAGATAAGTAAACTCCAGGATGATTATTCCCCCGGCCCCGACGGTTTAGCCGCGATAGTGCTAAAAAAATTCTTCAGATTCGTGGTCCAACCCCTAACCGCACTTTTTAAACTTTCCATTTCTCAAGGAGTTTTTCCTAAACTCTGGAAAAGCTCATATAGTATCCATAAAAAAGGTGCTAAAAACAATGTTTTGAACTACAGACCAATTGCTAAACTCTCATGCATTCCGACGCTTTTCGAGAGCATCATTTATGATACCATGTTACCATGGAGCTTAATATGAGCAAATTCCAGGCCATCACATATACACGGAAGCGTCTACCACAACCTACCAGAACTTACTTCATGTGCAACGAACCTGTTCCCTTAGTCTCCTCCCTTCGCGATCTGGGTGTAATCTGTCATACCGAACTTAATTTCTGCTCTCACATCGATAACATTATTACTAGAGCCAACTCTGCGCTTGGTTACGTCAAACGATGGTCCATGGAATTCTCGAACCTCTATGTCACAAAATTCCTCTACATCACCTTTGTTAGACCCCTCCTTGAATACGCTTCCCAAGTCTGGTTCACTTACTACGAATTCCATATCCAGCGAATCGAGGCCGTCCAGCGCATTGGTCTCGCCTGGGCAGACAGAAATATTGATCGGAAATGAAAGTTCAATTAACAATTAAAACAAATAAAATAAAGACAATAATTTAAATAAAGTGTTTAATGCACATAAGTATAGTATATAACTAAAAAATAGAAAAATCTAATAAGAGACCATGTGTACATGACGAATATTTAAGGTGATATGTATCCCTATTTTAATAGAAAAAGAGGAACTATCAGCCACGAAGGAAATCATTCTACGGGTATCTTATACCGGCACGAAACCACTAATTAATATTAAAAAAGGCAGTAACAAAACTGCTATTGCATTTGAACACCATCATTTATTGCTGACTTAAAATCATCGTTAACAGTCTTGACGAAAGTTTTTAAACTTTCCAAACAGAGTCAAATTGATACACAAATGAATAATTGGCAAAAGAACTGGATCTATGCAAATCAAATAAGGTATTTACCTTCTTCTTTATCTTTATTGCAGCTAAATATACATATATAGTACATAGTACATTTCGAATTCTTAAACATATTGCACAAGTCAGAGATGTGGTACGCAGTACTTTATTTCTAAAAAAATTTTACTATTTACAATCAAATATTATTATCACAGAATCATATTTATTTTGAAGGAAAAGCTACAAGAAAAACCTTCTTAATTAAAACAAAAGAGTAAAACAAAACAACATACTATACAATAAAAATAAATAAGTTAAAAATCACCTGTATATTTAAACAACAGGGTTGAGAGAAGGGTGGAATTCGGGATCACCTTACTCGAGACATTTCTGGATCATAGAGTTTTCCTTATCACATTAAAGATTGCTCACCGCTTGGTTAATGAATACATAATAATATCAATCAGTGAATAGATATGCACATATAAAAGTAAGTAAATCAATAAATAAATAAAAAATAAATAAATAAATAATTTATAAATAAATTCATAAATAAATAAATAAATAAAAAAGTAAACAAATAAATAAATAAATAAATAAATAGATAAATAGATAAAAAATAAATAAATAAACAAATTTACAAATAACTAAGGATAAAAAAAAAAATAAATATATATATATAAATAATTATATTAATAAAAAAATAAATAATAAGGTAATTGAATAAAAATATAAAAATATAAATAGACGAATAAATAATTGAATAGATAGATAGTTAAATAACTAACAGTAATAACTAATATGGCAGAGAGTGGAAGGCCATTATCACAAGTTTAGTTAGATTGCTAGGTCTGAAACTAATTCATTGTCAGACATCCTACACATTGAGTTGTATCCTTCAAATAGTTTTTTTATTCTTGATGATATTTTTTCTATATTTGTTAATTCATGAAGCTCATTGGTCGAGAAATGCCATGATAGGTTCAGAATCGTTTTGAGTAGTTTATTTTAAGCTCTCTTTAGCCTTATGACGTGGGAATTTGCACATTTTCCCCATTCAGATAAACCCTACAAAAGTATGACCTGAAAGATTGCTTTAAAATTCATTAATTTATTTTCATTGCTCATTCTAGACTTCCGATTTATAAAAGGGTATAACGTTGTGAGGTTAACTTTCTGGATTGTTTCCTGAATATGAAGACCAAATGTCAGTCGTTTATCAAGGTGCACACCAAGGTGTCTACTCAATATGCGTTCCATTGATGGTTAAACTGTTGCCTGGTAAGAAACAGGGTTTTCTTTTTTTTTTGGAAAAAAGACAGCCTGAGTCTTGAGGCATTAATTTTAATCTTCCAATCATTAAAGCATCTGCTGATTATTGACTGCAGACTGCAGATTGTTTTCGATATTAAAACTAATTGGATCTGCTGAAAAAATGCATGTATCATCCGCAAACATAGCAGTTCCACAATGACTAAACCGAGGGAAGTCATAGGTTTAGATGTTGGTATAGAACTGGTGAAAGCACTGCACCTTGAGGTACTCCATCAGTTACAGGGAGATATCCAACCATTAATAAAAACTGTGAAGCTTCGATTGGTGAGAAAGGATTTCATGATTGTAATAAGGTACCCTGGAAAGTTGAGGGTATATAGTTTATGCAGCAGTCCGTTGTGCCATACACATCAAGAAAGGCCACACCAATGCTCTTTCTGGACTTGGTTTACAGAATTGTTTTAGGGTCTGAATCCAAATCGCTTAGGTGGCAAAATATTATAATTGTCTAGGTGTGCAGTTATTCTAGTTCTAATTAATTTTTCGAGGCCTTTTTCTAGTGAGCTGAGTAAACTTATTGGCCGATAGTTGCAAAGCATGCTAGCATTTTTACCTGGCTCAGGAATTGGTATTACCTTGTCCGATTTCCATGCTTTAGGATAGTAGCCCAACTTTAAGCAACCATTGTAGAAAAATGTAGGAATTCAAAACCAATTTGTGGAAGGTGTTTTAGGTAGAAATTGCGAATTCCATCCCAGCCTGCAGATTTATAAGGTTTAAGTGACTTAATCAGGGACTTTATGTCGTCGACTGTTATAAAATCGATATCGGCTTGCATTGGAATTGCGTTAATTGATGTCATTGAACGCGAGACTTGCGATTCTATTGGTTGAGTTGTGGCTAACGAAAAAGCTATGGGCTTAGTAGTTTGCTTTCTCCTCGTTCGAAACCATTACAAAGTTTCCCACTTTCAAGGCCGGAATATGGGTTTTTTTTCTTCTTGACAACTTTAACCGTATTCCAAAAGAGCCTACTTCCTTTCTGAAATCGTCGAAGCCTAGAGTTACACAAATTATTCCTGAACTTGGAAATTTAGTTTTTAATACTGGCTGGATGCCAACTAACAGGTCAATATGATTTTAGAAAAAACAAGAGCTTTCTGATGGGAAGTTAAAAACACTCTGAAATGTTGCAACGCAGTGTGACATAAATTAACGTATAGCACGCATATGTTGCATGCGATAACAGATTTTAAAACAGTCCCTACAACTGCCTAATAAATATGACTTAGCATCTTCAATTCATTCTTCAAGTGGTTATAAATTTGGATATCCGCCACCGCTTCTTTTCACACGGAGAAAACAAGGAATTAGTTCAAACATTTTTCATTCTCACACGCACACCCATCGGCACGACAAAAAACAAAAAAAATTCTCATACGGATTCCAAATTAGCTGGCTATTGTGGTCATCTCCTTGGGCCAAAAGAACAAGATAAAATGTCATAATTCCCCGACCTAAGTGCCAACAACAAAAATTAAACTCCAATAAACCACTGTTTAGCACCCATTCCCAAAGTATGCAGCCACTCTGAAATACAATGAATCCACATTTTATCGCCTGTTGAGTACCACATTCGTATGTTAATCCCCCGATTTCAACGCACTCCAGCAGTGAGAAAAACCGACTCACAAATCGCCCAATAAAATCATATTTTCCAAACTTGAGCCTCCACTAACAACCTTTATAGGTAAACATCAAAGCAACATTCTATCCGCACCTCAACGCCGTGTTCCGTGGTTACTGGACAACAACGATGTGTCCATATTCAATGAATTCAGTAATTATCTAATCCATGTCAGATTTTCGAACTGAGGAGATCCGTAAGCCCCCATTTTAACACTTTAGATACTTGATGACCGGCAAACAGACCCGCCGAATATAAAAAAAAAACCCATGCAACGGTCTAAATCGAAAATCTCAATATTTATTATCGAAAATATTGAGACAATTGTAACGATTGTCGAACAAAAACGAGAGCGGGAGCATTGTGTCGGAACTCGAGAGTTTGTCTGAATTGTTGTCGACATCGAGCATACAAACCGTCAAGACACTTCTGGGAACAACCAGATCAACTGCCTCCCAAAGAAGCAATTTTGTGGTCAAAGAATATGAACGGACGGATCATCGTTTGTACTCGTATGCCATCCTCCAGCGATGTCAATCTCTCATGTTTGATAATACAATTAACAATTTGTGGTCGATTGTTGCTAAGAAATTGAGCACAAATAAGTTTTGGGGAGCGTTCTTCTTCGATGGACGACGCGGTGGGAAGATACACGAAAGCTGTGAAAACAAGTCAAGTGGTGTGAAGCATGGAGGCGTTGTCATTCACCGACAACGTTTACCTTGTTAAACGTGTTCGTATTGACGTCGGGCTTTTTCGACAACAATAACAGTTAAGAAACCCATTAAAAGGAAGCTGACGTACAATGACTTAAGAACGGATTGAAAAGTTAATATCTTTGAATGGATGTTATGGTCTCATGGTATGGTTAAGGGTAAACAAAAGTGTCATGGGCATTTTGAGGGATTGGTAGTCGATGATTATAGTGGTTTAAATTAAGACACATCTCCCTTTTGAACATTTAACGCAATTGATATGCGGTAGATAGAGTAAATCAAAGTCTGCAGTGCACACATGCAAGGAAATTGTTTTGATTTGCTTTTACGTACAGGATAATCAAGCTTCGTAGAACACTAAGTGTGCCAATAAGCAATTGCATGTTGAATTTTGTCTATGCCTCATGTAAAATGGTTAAAAAAAATTTCAAAACCAGAAATGGTTTCTTTCTCTTTGCTGGTTGTGATTTAACTCATAACATTAATGATTCTTCCTTCTTAATTCAATTTGAGTATGGCTTTCATTTAAATTGTAAAAATGCAAATTCACATACTACTTGAATCTCGCGATCTATTCAACTGAATGAATTTTGCTTTTGCCGGATACAAAAATCGGTTTCGGATTGAATAGTAGTCTGAAACAGGATAAGGCTTATATGGATAGGTATTTTAAACTATTTTAGCAATCTGAGAGATTTTATTTTTCAAAATGAAGAATATTCAGGTGACTATGTTTCATATAACACATCATTATAGTATATGTCTATGAATTGGTTCAACGTGACAAAATGTAGAGATCTATTTAGCGGCGGCTTGAGAACGAAGATATACTTCCAAGTCTTCTCGATCAGTACGGGTGAGCCGAAATGTAGCTTTTGGCTCAGGTTGAATACGAACAAACTATGTGCAAATAGTTTCAACTGCATGGCTCATTCCAACGAACTACATACATGTATCCGAAGTATACCAGCTGTATACCATAGGTAGGTAGGTAAAAGTGGTGGTTCAGTGAGAACCTAATTAGCACTATGCGCTGTTTCAATGCCACAGCCCCGTTACCTTATATTTGAGGTGTAGTTGAGATATCTCTTAATCCAGCCTTAATGTCCTTAGCAGCAATCTCATCAATTGAATGAAATTGCTCTAGCAAGGGCCGCACAGGCGCAAAAGAAGGGTATTAGGGTTTCCATCTCAGCTGTGACGGTGTGAATTGTGTTGGATGTCTAGCTTAATGGCATGATCTCCAATCGGCCAGTGTCCCGTGCAGACCGCCACTAGTCTGGCAACATCATGAAGGGTTCGCCGAAGGAGAACTTTTCTTTTGATTGTTTGTATTCAAACCATGTTTTCCTTGATGTTGCACAGTTCGTCAGACTGTCCCATTTTAGGTTTCCTGCTTCAACGAAATATGAGGATATAATAGCCTTAACTGCATGAAGGGAGACGAAAACCTCCCCTACAGACGAGCGCTGAAGAACAGATCCCTGCCTAGAAAGTTCATCGGCCCTCTCATTACCTGGGATGTCACTTTGACCGGGAACCCATATAAAGGAAATGAGCTGACCTTCTAACGACTCTATATTTCAACCCTCGGACTTGGTAGAATACTTGGATGTATTTTGATTTAACGACATGCTTACCGGATTGCAAAAAGTTCCGCTTGGAATAATCGGGCAGTCTATAGGCTTTACTGATGTTCAGAGATTCTGAGAACACACCCGCACTGACCATCTTAGAGCCGTCAGTGTAGATTGTCCAGTTAAAATTCACTATTCCACTCCGCTCTTTCTGGGATTAGAATGTCAAAGTTATTTGATGGATAAATTCTAAGGACCGTATAGTCCGTTGGTGATGATACCAAATATATTGGTATAAGATCAAGTATAGTGCTATAGCCATATGTTCTTGGAGTCCAGCAACCAGACTCTCTGAGCCTGATGGCGCTGTGTGCTGTTTTTTAGGTGTAGGTCCAAAGGTAGGAGATGCAGCATTACTGTCAGAGCATCTGATGGAGTCGATCGCAGAGCGCCTGTGGTACCTATGCATTCTGTTCTCTGTTTAATGACGTTGTATTTTTTCCTAAGGGCCGGCCACCATACTATTGATCCGTATGTTAGAATCGGGCTAACCACAACCTTGTACATCCATAGGACCAACTTTGATTGAATACCAAAATTTTTGCCAAAGGTTCTATTGCAGACGTAAAAACCTATGCACGCCTTCTTAACTCGCTGATCAAAGTTTAGTTTCAAGCTGAGTTTAGGCTCTAAAGTAACGCCTAGGTACCTTGCAATGGCAAACAGAGAAAGCGGTTGATCGTTCAGACGGGGGAGTGGGAAGCTGTATACCATCCAGGCAATGTTCTACCATGATTTTTGAGGTATATTTCAAAAAAATCAGTGAATGTGCAGACTTCAAAGCAAGCATTTATGAAAATTAAAAGTGAGTTCATTAAAGTCTTTCCATGGACAACATGAACAACGAATAACGCAAAAATTGTGTGAAAAAACGATTGCTGTCGGCCCGGGAATGATGCGATCAGGAGAAAACTTTTAAATAGTAATTGACGTTGTCGGAAACCATAATTAAGAGTAAAGACTGGCAATAAATGAGCTACAGATCAACGACCAGTGCGTAGAAAGACAAACTATTTTAAAAAATTACTCGATGATGGTTACACCACAAGAAGCCATAGCTTACTGCAAACTGTAATGCAGAATAAGTTTCAAACGACTGATTAAAAACTTTCTCATCATAAACATTAGCGATTGCAATCGCCTTCAATCCAGAAAACCCTTTTCACGGACGATGCTGACTTAAATTTGTCCACCGATGGAAAATTTATAATTGTCTTTGAAAAGTTAATTTTGAAACGCCTTCAACCAAATCAAATAAAAATGTCTTTTCTTAAACATCGATTTGGTTTCAGTATCAAACATTGACAGGTAACAGGTAAATAGATAATCAGACAGGAACAGGTAAATAGATAATCAACCAAGATCGAAGACCTTTGAGGATTGAGGGCCTTTCTTAATGTCTCTCAAGTCTTTGACAAAGTGTGTTTTGCAGATATAGAGAATAAAATACGGCAGGTTTTTCTGATCCAACAATTGCTTACTAAAATCCTATCTTAAACGAAACCAAATGATTGTTCCCAGTTGGACTTCCACAAAAAAGTGTACTTGCACGGGTGGGATATCTCTCGCGAAAAAAACACATAACTACATTTACAGTCAGAACGGCTATTCGAACTTCCAATACTGTGGACGAGTTAGCAACTTCAAAGATTTAAATATATTTTAGAATAAAATTTGCGGATGGGCAAAGACTTTGCAAATCATTTTCAATATGACCAATTTAAGAAACTAAAGAAATTAACTTATTTTTATTTATTCGGCGCAAATAGCGTAGTATAAATCCACTAATTATAAGTAGACTCAAAATGTAAGTGTAACCTGCAATGAGGGTGGTGATAAAACTTCTTATCTCGAATATATCGTTAACAGTAAAAGAATGCTTTAAAAATCAAGACAGAGAATTGAACAAATCTTTTCTTGACCAAAATGATTGATTACACAATAAAACGTACAACAGCTTCGACAACAACGTCAGCGTTTTTTGTTTTTTTTTACTTTTTTTTAGTTCGCAGTTAGTGTTACTCCAGTCTTGAAGCAAATATGTAAAACCGAACATCTGTCATCAGAATTATTTCTCAAATAAAAATTAATCTGAACTTTGTTAAAAATATTGCTTTTGTCTATATGCGTACCCTGTTTGGTTATTGTTATTAATTTTGATGTCAAGTGTACAAAATTTGATTTGTTGTCTAATTTGAATGACCAACACCATGACAAATGGACCAAAAGATCGCCAACAATCTGAATATTACTTTAGTTATAAAAAAAGGGAAAACACAAAAAATGTTGATTTTGTGGTTTGGTATGTTTTTTTTTGGTTGTGATTGAGTATAATAAGATTTGGTTGGCACATCAAGGACGACAATCATTGTATATGATTTTTCGAAGAAATCTATGTGCTATTTGAATAAATTTATTATGTTTATTAATTAATTTCTCACGTTGATTGTACGCCAGTAATAGGATTATTAGCGAAGCGAAATAGGAGATGCAAATGGTTCTAAAGGTTGAGTGATTTGACTGATTACAGAAGAAGGATGCTATTTTAACAGCGTTGTCTGTTAGGAATGGTCTTTTGGTTTTGCGCTTACTGTCATTATGTCAGCTTTGTGGTTGCATAATCAGCAATGTTTGCTTTAAGTTGATATAAAATGAAAGTGAACAATTCTTCAAATGAGTTTAGTGTCAGACAATAAAAAAAATTACCTGTCATAATTGGAATGCCGTTGTTCAAAGGTATAAGTTGACAATTAACTTATTTTGACATTGCAAATGAGTCTGTTAATGTCTCTCTTAACTGGCTTAAAAATACAAAAGAGGTTATTTAAGCATCTGGTATCTGGTGGAGAAATAAATATGCACACGGCTTTAGGAATCTTGTCTAAGAATCATCTTCTGTAAGGCTAGCTGTCAATAGTTTCGAAAGCAGAATAACTTCATGGCTTTGGATCATTTTATATACGGCAATTTGTTTAGCTAACTCTTATCAATAAATCTACATTTCACAATTTCGCATGAATAAATCCCTAATTTCTATACCCTTTTGAGCCTTTACAGCTTTTGGTTCAAGGTCTGTTTATTATCCTTATCGAACCATTACTTACAAAAATCAGAAAAAAGTACTGTGGATTGCTCAAATCAATCAAACAATCTTTAAGGACAGTGAAAACAGTCAAGACGAACCATAAGGTGATCCGTTTCCGTATTCTTCTGCATCACCCATCTTCGTGAGTGATACGTGAACTCTCAGTGCCCGAGAACTGCAAATTTCGATCTTTTACATTTCCGTTCCGAATGAATGTTGTTCAGGTGAACATGAGCGTAGTTTACACGTCTGCACTTTATGACCGAACTTCTTATATAACCTCAAGTAATTGTATATTTAACTTATTTAATTAGCACGTGTATAATGATCTCTGACTTTCTACGTATTTGGAAAACCGCAAGAGTCATACCTGTTTCCAAGAAGTCGAATGCTACATCTCCTGATGACTACAGACCTATCAGGATCTTGTCGTGTCTGTCCAAGTTTGTTAGCTAATCAAATTTATAATTATCTGCCTGGAGGATAACTATTGTATAGCCTGACAGACATTACAGGACAAATACAACATTACCAGAGCTTTGACAACAATATTGATTCAAATCTTCTCTACTATACTTTACCCGTTTCAGTCTGGGTTCCGAGCTAAATATAGCTGCTCCACAGTTGTGGTAAATATAATTGATGTCGTTAGGTAGGCCTTTGACAAACGACTTGTAACTCTCCTTTGTTTATTGGACTTTCTAAGGCTTTTGACAGGGTGGACCCAAAGATTCTCTGCTGGAAACGAATACTTTTTTTGGGTTCAATGAAAGGCTTGTTAAAACTCATTAAAAGCTCTGACCGTACTCAAAGAGTTGTCATTGGTGATAGGCAAGTCACACTCAAATCCCTTTTGCAAGGAGTACCTCAAGGATCGCTAAAAGGTCCTATTTTGTTTTGTATCTTTATATACGACATTCCATCAGTGTGCAAGTATGTGTCCGTCCATTAATATGCTGATGATGTCCAACTCTATCTATCTGGTCCTTTAAGTTATCTCCTTGACTTAACCTAAAATAAATTAGGATTTGAATTCAATTGATAACTGGTCAACTGTAAATGGTTTAGCCCTAAACCTCGCAAAATGTCAGGCTATCCAAATTTCCAATACACTAGTTCCGGGCATTTGGTTGGCTAATAGAAAACTCAAGCTAGTTGATTGTGACAAGCATATTAATAATATTGTAGGTCATATCTATGGCTGCCTGCGTAAACTATGGATAACTGCTGATTTCACCGCTACTGAAAGGCGACGTAAATTAATGCGAACGTTATTCCCATCATATCGTATGCCGAGGTAGTATACAGTAAACTTGACGCATTATCACAATAAAAGGTGCAAGTTGCTTTAAATGACTCAACTCGTTATAAATATGGTCTTCATAGGGATGCTCATATAACTGAATCATCTAGAAGTGCTCGAGGCTGTACCCTTCAACAATATAGGAACGCAAGAGGCTGTAAGTTTCTAGATACATTTCATTATACAAAAGAAATCTCCAGCTTACTTGTCTTATAAACTGCAATTCGCTCGGTCTTTGCGAACTTTTAATTTGATAATTCCTCATTTCACATACTTGCGTTGTTCTCGGCTCTTCTTCGTTAATACAACAAGACTTTGAAATTCACTTCCGGTGCGCATCAAATATATATCGAACACCGCAACTTTTAAAATTGCTATCTTTAACCATTTTTCCCAGCAGCAGGATTGAACTTAAAACTAAAGTGAAATTAAAATCAAATTAAATTAAAGTTAGAGTTTTATTAAAGATTGGTACTTGAATTTTGATAAAACTAAATAATAAATAATACGATTGAAATAAATTATTGAATTATTTCTATTTAATATTAAAATTAAACTGAATACGGAGTCTTCGGATTACGGAGGATCATAATTTAATTAAAAGTTAAATGGAAATTTGATATTATAATATAATTAATAGAGAATGCGTTATCTATTAAAATATTTTCTCGTACTATAAAAGATACGATCTTAATGTACAAATCATTTATTTTAAAAGAAAATTCAATTGAAAATCCTTTACCGAAGTGTAGTGCAAATATGATTGCATGGAACGACGTCTCGTCGATCTTGCCGGCTCACCGGCAAAACCATATTCTCGATTGAACTTTCAATATGTGGCCTTCTGGCAGCTCTTCTCCGACGTGTTGTTCCAGTCTTTTCGATGAGAAAGGCTAAATGCAGTTGGCATGGGACGGCCCCGAAAGCTGCGCTGCAATTCATGTTCACGTTGCGTTGTAACGTTGGGTTCGTCGTCAGATACGAAAATGATTGGGATTTTTCGAGATATAATGAGATCTCGAGAGCCTCGTGAGCTTTTAATGCACAAAATTTCAATTCAGCTTATTAAAATACCCATTGACCATCTGAACCTAAAAAACGACAGTCCATTGGCTTTCATTGCTACACTAGTGGGATGTTTTTGACGTAGTGGTCGGAGAAAGTTGTTGAGTCGAAAAATGTGGTACGTCGAACGCTCATTACTACAGACACGATGGCTCCTTCGGTATACAGAATAAGATAAATGTTATCTATAAAAGTATACGTAGACAGAAGTCCATCTATTTTATCGCATAGATAGCATACTGTAACTTAAGGTTATCAAGTGCTCTATAAATTAGGCTCCCAGAATGCAAGTTTTGGAAAAATATGTCAACGATTTTTGAATGTTGTTTGGCTGAGAGAAATTTGTTAAATTATTATGAATATGATTGCTTAGGACAAGAGCCAATTCGACAGCTGGTTGGACAACCCTATAAAAATTGTTTACATCTTGTTTGCCAGCTCAAGCGCAAATTGTCTTACATCCAACACTTTCGACGCAAGCCATGGTCGCAAAGCTAAAGTTTCTACGTCAACTGGGTGTTGTTTGGGTGAAGACCGAGGCGCTTTCATTACAGCTTGACCATAGAGTGACATAGGGCAGATGGTACATATTTTTGGCAGCTTGAAATGTATACCTATTAAACTAGTAGATCTATAACTTAAATGAACATTTATACATTTATTATCAGAATGATTGTGTTACACTTTTGAGGTGTAAACAATCGAAACAAATAATACAGCTAATTTAAATATGCTCACCCGAATCAACATTTTTGGGGTTTTGTGGATTTCTCAAGTCAAACAATCGTAACTAATGTTTTTAACATCTAATCAACAAATTCAAAAAAGCAAAATGTATTAGATTGAATTCCCATAACATATTCAGATCTGTGGTTGGCTCACAATATCCGATACAAATTTGAAAATCGACTTTGAATTCCATGGGTGAAAACAAAAAAACCCACAACACCGGCTAATGTTTATTAATAAATATTATGTTTGACCTGCTGCTGTTCACCAGAAACCCTGAGCTGCATGGATTAGAAACCAACGAACAAAAAAAATGTTGTCTTCGTTTTACTGTATGCTATTAAAACTAAGTTATGTTCTGTGTGAAACCAGATACCAGTGGGCTCTGTGGGACTTTTTTTTTGTGGATCTCTTCCAGCATCAATGGATTTGTTTATGAGCTCAAGAAAGGATTTCACTTCCATTACCATGATATATGAGTCCGATTTGAGCTTAGATACTTTGTTTCGCTTGAATAAAAGTGTTTATCAGGGAAGAAAATCAGCATGAGGAATTTATGAAAATTATATTTATTTGATTTGTGGTCCAGGCTTAGGAAGTCTTAGAGATTAAGTTTATCAGATAGATAAATTAATACCGTTCAATAGCAACGTCTCAATTTTGTAGACAAGTTAGATACTTTTGATTAAGAGCGTAATTTTGACATAGTAAATTAATCTGCTCTTTAAACGGAAGATGCATAAATAAAAGAATACTTTTTGACACATTTATAAAATTTATTTGCATAGAAATTAAAATATGTGAAACATTCCACTTATGGGACGCTTTTAGCCGAATTGTTTGCCATATATTTAAATTCATTTTGAAATGTAATCATGATAACTGAAAATTGGTCAAAAGGAAGGTTAAAGCTGAAGTGATTTGACCAATAACGATAACTGGATTGATAATCGGGCCATTGTTAAGATAAGTTTTGTGGCTTTAAGCTATTTACAATACCTTTCGACCAGGAGGATTGAATTGTGATGCTACTTAAATATTAATGAACTATTTCCAGTTCTTTATAATACGATGATAATGAATTTTCGTCAAATTAAAAAATGCTTCATTAAATTTATATTTTCAGTCAATATATGATACCATGTGCACCACTTTTTCAAATAGATACTATGCTAAACCGTGCACTTTCAGTCACTGTATTCAATTGATCAGTGCTTCTTTGCAGCTAACACGGCTTTCTTTGTACCATGCTAGTTTTTAACATTTGTAAACTCCATTAGAGAAGGATTAAATTCCACTTTGATATTGGGTGGACTCAAGTCTTTCAAATGAAAGTATTCAATCACTATTGTCAAACTTGGAATCTTGTTTTGTAAGTGTGTGACGCGATCTATACCTCAGGTCGGATACTTCTTTGAAATCTACGACATGCGTTTCCGACCACTGAAGGCACTTAAATTCCAGCGTGAAAAGAAAGGACTACCTTTAATGTTGCTGTATATTAACGGAGCATCTTTCTGACAACCTATTTATGATGCGTCATGAAAGCTCGTCCTCAGCACTTATGCAAGGAGAAAAGAAAACAAAGTCGCCACGACAAAAGTAAGGAAATCAACATCAGATGGTATACTACCAGCCCAACTACAAATAGGAAAAGACACTCTGAAACAAGCCTTGGCGAACTAAGTGTACACTCTAGAGCAGTGGCAGAAAGTCAGGAACAGGAAATCAACAATTGATGATGCCTTTGGTTACAAAGAATCATTTGCAGGAGTGTTTCTAGATATCGAAGGGGTCTTGAACAACATCAAAATACCGAACAGCGACAACACGCAAATCAACAAGTCGCCAGAATCAATGCTATCGAAATGCATCATGACAGCCTCCATCGGTGAACAAACAAGGAGAGGTAAAGTCTTGGGGGAGTGGGAACTCGACAAGAAACCACGGTGAAATCATATCATCTGAATAGGGAGAGAGGATCTACTGTCCATCGAAATTTTAAGGCATCTTGAACCTTTCGTCATGGTTTCCGCAATACTAACTGGAATAGAAAGAAATGCGATAAGCATTAGTTAGTGCGCATCGAATGGAATTTCGTTGGACTTTTTCAGAATTTGATCTAGTGTGAAAATTTGATCTTTTTCCGATTTGCCGGACCGTGTGTTAGAAAAGGTTTCAAACGTTCACCTTATACTGAATACTGAAAAAAAAACTGAATGAGATGAAGAAGATCATTATTAAAAGAGTCGGGAACAAAATGGAGCGAAAGGATCTGATGTCAGACTCCTTCGAATGCCTTAAAAAGAGATGTTTGTGCAATGGGTTAATATTTATCTTTTTAAATATTTTTTTTCCATTAACTCGGGAAGCAACCATAAGATTAGCGCAGATGCAAAATCTTTCGTAATCCTTTAACCAACGCGGAAGAGCGCCTTTTAAGAGGAATGAGCCGAATACAATCTGGACAACGTATTTGTACGTCAAAGACTGGGAAAGTAAGTTATTTGCATTTAGTATCTAACCCGCTCAAGCCCAGGGTCTATTTAAGCTGGAAAATGGGTCGCGAGCAGACTTGCAAAACTTTGGGTGCGTGAATTTTTAAAACGAGCTTCCTCCACACAAATAGTGCGGATTCTGGCCCGGTGAGTCGACGATTCGTTGAACGATGTCATACGTTTCAGAATACCATTCCAAAATGTGCTTGATAACATTCTAACTTTTTCAACCATGTACCAAACTACGGAGATGCGGAACACTTATCACGTCCATGTGGTCAAAACTGATATTTCCAGTTTCAACGTTGATTAAAGTGCACGCAAAGCGAGAGTGTCTTTACTGAGTAACTGAAGATTACGTGGAATATGTGAAGTTGACTGAGTATATGTGCATCCGTCGAAAACCAACTCATTTAAAGCATGATCATATATACGTGTATCTTTACTATGCCCTAAAATAATAATATAATAAATTAATATGCTTCAAAAGAACGTTTTTTCTAAGCCAGTAGATATTTGATTATCATTTCAAATATCACGCGATTATCAACGCTATGAAGCTTTGTTTGAATAACTTGAATCAGCGTTTTATGAATCGTCAAAGATAGACTTTTCCGGTATCGCTTGACAGCTAACTTAAAAGCAATCAATAAAACGAGTATCAAGGATCTGCTGTGCACTACCTTTATTTTATGATATCAGGAAAAAAATACTTTCATCCAGTATTTAGTAAAAATGTAGAAAATTACTTTAATATTCATGTATGCATCCTTAACAGTTACCAGCCATTTCAATATCAGTATTCGGATGTATCACACCCAAATCATGATTTGTTGCCGAAGCCCAGTTGCGCTTAGGCAAAATCCTGCCAAAACTAAAGTATTTTTGTCTCAACTTATCCTTTATCTCGTCCTCGTTCATGATGGCGCTTGCTTCGCGGAAGTTCAGAAATATCCTTCCCTTTTCATCGGTCTTGATTGGCAGTATTTCTGTGCATACGTTGCGAGCTTTTAACAGAAATCCTTCTTCGGTATCCAAGCGAGAGTCCACTGATTGACTGCGACTAGGCTTGCAGGTGTTTCTCTTTTTGTTGCGCAAGCAAAATGGGTCACGGTCGCTGGCCTTGACGTACTGGACAACTGGTCTGTTGACACCCCACTTTGGTCGGTCGTCCATTTTATCCTTTCGTTTCTTATCCTTTTCTTTGGTCTTTGCCCGAAATGTTGTCGTAGTTGTTGTTGTGGTCGTTGTAGTTGTCTCGTGATCCTTTTCTGAGCTCGTTGTGCTAGCCACATGACAGGGCTTCGATTTAGTCTTTGAAGTTTGTGTTGTAGTCGTTGTGGATACTTCTCTTTTGAGAAGAACTTTGTAGAAGTTGTCGTGAAAAAGGCACAAGTCGCAATTGAGCGGAAGTTCCGTCTGTGTTTCAACATCTCTGAAAGGAGGCTCCTCTCTTTGAGTCTTATGTGTTAGTGGCGTGACTGGAATAAGGGCCACTTCTTGACTGGGTGCATCCGGCTGAACTACAACTGCAATGGGTTGATGGACGATTTCTAGGGAATCTTGTGCGAAGATATCACTATCGTGCCTGTGCCTACTCGGTGACAAGCCGTGACATTTCCCGCACATGTTGCATGGTCCGTCATCTGCCAAACTACTCTTGCTATCAATCGATGTTGCAGAACGTTGAGTGACAGCGTCTTCGCACAAAGTTTTGGTATTCACTAATTCTAGGACTTGAGGTGCCTTAACTTGCTGTTGCATGATATAGGTCGCAATTTGTAGGTTCCCTATGACATTTTGTAGGCCAAAAACGTCTGTGGTCACTGGCAGTGGAATTAATGTGGTTGGCTGAAGTACCACTGATATGTTCTCCTTGTCCTGGGCTGTTTCCATCCGATCGACTTTCTTATCCGATGCCTTTTTGACATTCTTTCGCAAATTTACTGGTGTTCCGATCAGAACTTTCTCCTCTTCCTCGTCTTCAACGTCGGGCTGTGTTTTTATTTTATTTTCGCCATTAATAGGTTTCGCTTCATCCTTGACCTCCGTTGTTGCTGGAGTAACAATATGGGCTTTCGTTGCTGCCTCTGGCGGAGGGACATCACGAGTTGGTTCTTCAACCGCAACCAGCATATGACGATGATCAATGGCATCGTCGTCGACATCATCAACTGGAAGCACTTGCAATATTTCTGGTTCACGATTTTCCACGCGATGATGGTGCTGCTGGTGCTCCAACACATTGACCTTCTTCGCCGGTGAATGTGGCTGCATCATCTGCATCATATCGCTTCCACTCGTGGCTGACTCATTCTCTACGGTTTTTGTTCCACTACTGTGACTTGGACTGCTGTGGGCAAAGCTGCTGCTGCTACTGTCGTTGCTTGCGATTTGAAGTTGTGGAATTTTGTTCCTTCGTTTGCGTTGCTTTTCCAATTTAGCTTCAACCTCCGCTTTGGAAATCGCATCCAACATTACTTGTTGCTTCTTTTTTTGGGCCTCTTCTTTTTCAATTTGCATTCGACGCTCGTACTCCAGGCGCTCTTGTTCGGCTTGCCGCTGCCGCATTAGACGATCTTCTTCTATGCGTTCCTCCTGCAAATGGCGCTCCATCTCCCACTGACGTATACGTTCACGCTCTTGTAGCTGCTGCTTTATTGCGTTGTGATATTCTACTGCCTTTCTACGCTTATCCATTCTCTCGGCCAAAACCATTGGATCCAGCGGAACATTTTGTCCACGGATATGTGACTGGACGGATTGTGTGTCATCCTCGCTATCCTTTAGGTCGTGCAAGCCACGACTAAGCCATCCTGGCCCGCTTGCTGTGGTACCATTGTCGGCCGAGTTGTACTTATAACTACCCCATTTGGCGCGTTCTTCGCGTGTCTTCGGGTAGTACTCAACCGGGTCAGCTGGATACACTGGGTACGTATTCGAAGTAGAGATATCGCGGCTGGCATTCGAAGGACTCGTCGGTGGTATATAGTAGCTGAAAGTCAAGAGCAATATAAAAAGTTTTCCGACAGTTGACAATTACTTACTTGGAATGGTATCCTCCGTTGTCCACGACATGAGTTGCATCCAGAGCGTTGCTTACGCTATCCTGGTTTTTTTCTTTACTCGTCGCGTATCCCTTGCTGCCATGGTAGCCATTGGCATTGTTTGTTGGTTGATAATAACCCCGTTTATTTCGCCTGGATCGATTGCTTCCGGTCTCGACCTCATTCTCGTTAACGTCGTCCATATCCTCGTCATTGTTGTACCATATATCCGGAGTGTGAGTATTCTTTGGGGAGTCGCTTAGGTATCCTGAGGTATCTTCTTCCTGACAACCAGGATTGTTTATGCGACTTTGAGCAGTGTTATGGTTGTTATTTCTTCGCATTGCCAAGGCATAGTCCCTATGGCGGATCGCTGGTAAGCTAGGACTTCGTATGCGCTGCTGTTTTAACTTATGTGCCCCACCATCCATACCGAGACCATTAGGAAATCGACTTTGATGATGAACCGCCTGAGGATTTCGATGCACTGTATATGTTGCGTCTCCATCGTTAAGCAAATCATAGCTATTCCCTCGATTGAGTAAGCTTGTATTTCCCACCGTATTCATTTGTCTAGAGCCTCCATTTGATGCTGTCAAATCCAGATTGGAATAGTAGGTCCGTATTGATGTACGTTCGAATTTGTGCGACGACGACTGATGGTGTGAGGAAAACATTTCATCCATTCGAGCCAGTTCCTCTACAGCAAAAGAACAAAGTCAATTCTCACATTAAATCACGTTCACATCTTACCCCTTTCCTTAGCCCATTGCTGTCTTTTTTGTTCCAAGAGATTCTGTGCTTTCACACCATTCATTATCTACTCTTCACCAGGAAGGGCATTAATTTCAGTTCACTAAAGTTGCTTTTACCGAATGTACTTTTAATCCCTGGAACAAGTCTACACAAAGCGAATTTTTCAAGAACACTGTTTAAGGGGATTTTCAAAATTCCAGCATATACCCGTTCTATTGTGATATTTACTTAGAAAAGTGGTAGTAGTGGTAAGCACGTTGTCCTGGGCAACAGGGTGGGTAAACAATTTCGTTCGTTACATTTTCGTCTCGGATTGACAAGGTGCGCCACTTGCGCCATGCAAATAACTAATTATGTGCCTTGGCATGTGAGAGGAAGCAAGGACTGGCATGCAAATTACAATGCATGGATGTATTCCTCGTGTTTCGTAATTTCATTTGGGCGAATACAATTTGTCATGCAATATAGGGAAAATAGTATACAGAGTCGAGCTTTACTTGAGTTCGCGACAAGGAAGTTGTGAAACGGTCGACCGAAAGTCATAGAATTGAAAAACTTCTTTGAAAAGTCCACGATGACAAATCTCTTTATTTTAAGGTAAATACATAAATTGTCAAAATATGACAAAAAAAAATTTCAAATTGATTTTAATCTATCGGATAAATAGGTTTTGATAAATTCTTATCAAAAAACCTTTTACACAACGTTGCTGTGGGAAGTACGCGTTAGTGTAAGCGGATGGCAAATAAACATTTCTATGTGCACGAAATCTACACGTGTGAAGTCACAGGGGTCTGCTTGTTAAACATAAAGTCTGAACGTTTAAAATTAAATGAAAGACAAGAGCCTTCCTTAATAGAGTGGAACAAAACATTAAGGCTTCGTGCAAGTGGCAAATCGTTTTTCGTGAACGAAAGCAAAAGTTTCAGAAATTTTAAAGTCTTTACATCATTTGAGTCTATGAATCTTATTGACATTAAGTTATTCACTCATGACATTATTCATAAGTACATAAAATATGCATAATACAAAGAGTTTCGGCACAGTATCAAGTCACTGCTCATTCTTAGAACACTGGATCTATAGCCCCGCAAAATAGTCTTTTAAGTTCAGGTCTTTAGAGTCAAGAGGTATATTAATCAAAACTTTGACAGGGGTCACAGTACGGGTGTGGTACTCTTAGACGTTGAAAAGGCCTTCGACTCAGTGTGGCATAATGGACTGATTCACAAAATGGCCCTACTAAATTTTCCAATACACCTTACTAAAATAGTGCAATTATTTTTGACAGGACCTAGTTCCCAAATTAAATTGAATAAAACACTTTCAGACGTTCGCTATATACCTGCAGGTGTCCCCCAAGGAGCTGTCATAAGCCAAGTCCTTAACAACATACATACGTCTGATATACCACATCCATCTAACTGTTATACAGCAAATTTCGAAGATGACACATGTATCTTTACTTCGGATGCTCTGGATACATTAACAAACTACTTTGTAAAATGGAAAATAAAAATAAATGGACAAAAGACACATGCTATATTCTTTACAAGGAAAAGAAAAGCCTGTTTTCTACCGAATAATATACACATATCCTGTAGAATATGTGAAATAAAATATCTCGGACTAGATAAAAACTAACTAACGGTGCTAGATAAAAAACTAACATTTGGACCGCACATCAAGTATGTCATTGCCAAATTTAACATTACTTTTAAAATTTTATTTCCGTTCATAAACCGAGAATCCAAATTAAGTAATCCTAATAAACTAGTCATTTTCGAGGTAATTTTCCAAGCAATCATGTTCTATGCGGTGCCGGTTTGGGGTAATTGTGCGGTTAGTCACCTTAATCGATTACAGAGAATACAGAATAAAGTTTTTTAAATGCTTTTGAAACTACCATGGCACTTCTCGACCATCCTCCTCCATGACTTGACAGAAATAGAACCGATAAAAGTTTAATAACAGACCTGGTTAATAAATGATTCTTTTATCGGATTTATATTTTTTATTGCTCGTTATATTGTTATTTATTTATTTATTTTTTTATATATTTATTTATTTAATTATTATTTTCTTATTATTACTAGATTTACTATTATTTACTTATTATTGTTGTTTTATTTATATAGCTCTGTTTACATATATAACTATTTATTTTTGTTTACACTTGAGTATTTATTCTGAGTAAAATTTTTATTTTATTTATTGTTTCTATATATATTTAAAATACATTAATAATTTGGTATTGCTTATATTTATTATTAATATTTCTTATTAGCTGAGAACTTTTGTTGTAAACACTTAATTTATTTCTTCTATCTTCCATAGTCAAATTCAAAGCTATGATATTTTTTTTTTGTTCTTTTTGCATTGACGGTTTAGAAAAACGGTTTATGTGAAATATAATCGCTTGCTTTCTTCTTCGTAAGGTAGTTTCATACCATATCTGTGTACAACACAAATTTTTTATAAGATCTATCCAATTTATGCTACTGAAAAAGTAAATCTAAATCTCAAAGTATATAAATTATTTCAGATATGCATTAAAAAAAAACAATGACCTTATGCTATGAGAAGCTATATTTACATATTTTTTCTTAATACGAGTATATAGCACTCACAACGTTGTTAAAAAAGCTTCTTTTATCGGTTGCACTTTCGAACAGCCGACTTTTGAATTTCAACCTTTCAATTTCAATGCCTTCTCTGCCTTAGCTGTCAAGATATGAAACAAACAAACATAGCCACAAGGAACGAAATCGTTCCCGGCTAATTGTAAACTTAATAGCGTCCATCTTCGATGGTGCAGAAGTGGTTGTTTGCAAAAACCTATTTGGGTCTCCGCTATGCACATTATAAATCAAAGCCCATGTCCAACCATCCTACTGCAGAAAGAACAATAGTTATATGGGAAGCCCAATGTGAAACGATAACCAAAACAACAGAACAAATTAAGCTACATTCATATGTGGTCCTGTCTGCGAGGAGGGCGAATGAAGAAGAAGGTTCAACCGCAAACTATTTTTTTTTTTTAAATAATTTTTTTTTTATTTAAAAGGACTTCTAAGACACTCATCATTAACGCTTAAACTTACTTATATACTATATGTATCTTAATTTTACTTAACTTAACTAACTAACTGGAAACTCTAAGCTAAGCCTAGTACTTATTTTCTGTCTTATTTTCGACTTATAGTTATTATTTAATATTACTTAATATTATTTAATATATTGCAAAACAACACGCGACCAAATGGGTTAACTAGACTAAGCTCCGCCAACGGTAAGGGGAATGGTAAGCCTGGGTCAAGTATTATGATCACGGATCGCGTGATCGAATAACTGACCACCGAACAGGCTTGAATGGGGGTAGTAGGCGCATTAGGGATTAGCGAACGGGTCAGACGAGTTGGAGTAAGAAGTCGGGAAAAATAAGTTTTTTTCTGTTTTTTTAAAAAAAAAAAAAGAAATAGAAAACGTAAAAGTAATAGAATTCGCGTGGTCAATACAAAATACGGAAGTTTGTTAACTTTTAGGAGATTTATTAGCGACGAAGAATTTTTTTTTATCTCAGATGATCGTGTCTATATAAAAATATCCCATACGTAGACAATTGGAACGAGGTTAATGAGGATCTTCGTGGGGACGATACCGCGTGGCGATCTTTAAGTTAAAATCAGACCTTAGGGAATCGTTAATAAATTAATTAAAGTGGCCAAAAGTAAGGAGCAAGTGCTCGTGCCTAGCCGTACAAGCTCCCAAAATTTCGGTCGGGAACAAGCTAATTCAACCGTTAATCAGTGTCGGCAGGGAATGCATGCGATCCAAACAAAAGAAAAAAAAACAAAAAAGGATTCGGTAAATTCATCCCAAAATGTGTACACCCCTCGATCTATCGTATCCAGTTATGTACGTGTCCAGGTAACCGCCGTGCGGTGAAATCATCAGCCAGCAGTTCAAGCAGATTCCGGACGCAGGAAGTCACTTTAACCTAGCTTAAGTATTTATGTTACTAACATCCACCTTTCTTTATTTAATCGTTCTTGAATTCATTTTCAATTTTTTTTATTTATAATCAATTTAATTGTAAATTCCATAAGGCGGCATTTGTAAACCAATGTGAAATTATAAAAAAAAAAACTGAGTGGGCTAAACCACAAATCATAGGAAGAAAACGATAGGGGTCGGCCGAGCTCTCTCGTTGTAGGTTCAATTCCTGGAGCGATCTTGTTGGACTTTACTGGCGATTCGACGTCGTAAAGCTATTGGGGTTAAAAGGGAAATCGCGTGGCGCCCATAAAATCAACACCCACGACTTACCTCTATTGAGCAGTCGGCAACCCTGGTCCTCAATTCAGAGGAGGACGAAACGACGGAAACAAACTCTACGAGCTCTATAATAATGTCGATCCGTTCCATGCTTCAGCTTAGCTAAGCCATCAGAGTCGAGAAAAATGTGAAGACCGAACTCTCAGTTAAAGTACAACTTAACTCAAAGGATAAAATCAGTTTTATCTCAGATTCAGGTTCTTCGAGAAGTAAGTGCGTTTTATGTTGAGAAGTGCCTGCATCATATTTTTTACGTGTTATATTGTTTTTCGTATGTCATTTAAAGTAAATATTTAAAATTAATAATTTTTGTAAGAATTATCTAATTAAAAAAAAAATTGATAATTTATTAACAAAAGAAAAAGAATTTAAAAATGATCATCCAAAAATGTTCTTGGTAGTTCATGAACTTCAGGTTTATATTAATATAATTACTTTGATTTAATTGTAATAACGTATGTCAAAATTATTAAGCTAATATAAATATTATTTATAATATAAGCTAGAAACGAAGCAAAATAAAAGAAATCAATGACAATTAATTTTTTTAAAAAAATTGAATAACAAATAAATGTTTATAATTTTAGAAACAAAAAAAACAAAATTCATATATTTCTGTTAATCTGAGAAGTAAAGGCTCCCGACTAAACAAAAATAAATTGCATTTTAATTGAAGGAAGGAACGATGACTGTATTGATTTTTTATTTTGTTTGTTTGAATCGAAAGCAACAAGTGTCGCTTTCGGTTGTAGTCGTATTGAACCTTTTCACTTCATGGCAACAAAGAGACAAATATCCTGTCTAGCTTTAGTTGCCAAGAATATATTCTAGTTCATTGAACTAAACATGATTATATATAATGTAGTGTTGAAAGTTTCGGGGTCTGCACACAAACGAATTTCCGCTTTCCTTCCGTAAAAAATAGAGTTCCTGGTCGTTAGGTGGCCTTTTGTTGAAAATTGATTTTTTATTCATTCAACATCAAACCTCTTTTTTGAAAGAGTTATTTACTCGTTCTAATATCACGTTTCGTACGAAAATAATTATTTTGTTCATATTTAACTTTTTGCCTGTAGCGAATATGTTCCTCCAGTTCTTATGCTAATTTTGACCGAATGTCGTAAACACGGGGAAGTTGAAACAATGTTATATTTTATGGTTGTGATATGGACGAAAGTAGGTTTATTACCGTCAAAAAGGTGTTGGGTACAACATAAGGCGTCTTAAACGAGGGCGACATACGTATGAATCGGGCGACGGTTTGTGTTGCCCTGAAAGGGGGTTAAGGTTTTTGGGTTTCGAAGCTACAAGCAATTGAAACCAGGCTAACCGTTTATTAAGTCATTTGTATCCTTTGATTTATACACAATAAAATAAAAACGAAGCTTGAAAGAAATAAAGAGCTTGGCTAAGGAAGGACAATGAAGGAAGTAGCTAAGCATCTGCTGAAAATGCTGTATGAATACATCAGGTGCCAATTTTTAAACTTTCGACTCTTTTTTTTTTAAAGCTTCTTATTCGATTTTTTGTCGTTGACTCACCAATGAACTCATCGTAGTAGCTTTTAACTGTTGTCTCGTTAAACCTTGTGGTATATCCGAATAAGGCGTCTTCTCTTGCGCCGCATTCGTTGCTTTGGTAGGGCCAGCCCACAATACGCCAACTAAAGTTCTGTGTATCCGTGTTATTCGTAGTAAGCTGTGGCTCATTTGAGTCATCCACTGCTAGAGTTGTTGGCTCTTTCCAATGTTGCGAGGCGTATCCAAACAAATTTCTCTTGTCAAACTCTAGACAGTCGAACTTTGACTGTCATAAGTCCCTATTTTCGTCAGTCCAATCAATCACAACCTAATTTACGAGGTTCTTAGGAAAGTCTCCGAAGGCTCTTTCCAAGAAGTCGTTAGTTTCTAATCACTTTTATGTGACACTGAACTATAGAAACAAGAAAAAAAGACTGTATGGGTTGTGTGGTATTCGCCTGACAAAGCCAATGCATGGACTCAAAATGACGTTTGCAATGGACCGCTAACATCAAGCACTTAGTACTTCTTCCAATGCTGACGATTATTGGCAAGTTTGTCATATTGAAATGGTCTCTGGTAAATCTTCGCAAGGGCGGGTCCATTACATAAATCCTAGTGATTTGAAACCACTCTTTTGCCTTTCGGCCAGTGGGTTTTCAGTCTTTATCTTGTTGGAAGATAATTTATTTGAGATTTCTTCTTCCGAGTAGAGTAAAAACATGCTTGTCAATCATGGTTTTTGTCAATAGTAGCGTCTGAGTTCTTCGTTATTTCTTTGCGGATATACCACAACGATCTGTTATTAATCTACACATGGGACTCCCCGAAACTACCCTGTGACTCATCAACAACGTCGAGACTCATTTCAAGAATGCGTTTGTAAAATTAATTAATTTAAAAAATTTAATTGAAAGATGACGTTTTATTGATGGCAACCTTATTAATTTATATCTTTATTTATATACGCATATATTTGTTTATTGAACCAATGATTCGATGTTATTCTAATTATTTATTTGCACAGGGCGATTTCTAAATCCGAAAAAGGCAAAAACTAGTGCGTTGGGGTTTGAACAATGTAAAAATACTGCGGTCAAGTCAATTTCACTGCCACTCAAAAGAGTGCCACTCAAACAACCAATGGTTATATGTTTGCAAAATATCTCCAAAATGCACCTTAATTTATTCGTTCATGTGTTCATATTAATCATAAGCTTACCCCATTCCCTTAACATGCTATTTGACCAGCAATTATCTATAATAACTTTTGAAGCTCATTCCCCAAAAATACAGGTCATCAGTGCCTCAGTTACAAAGACATTCCATACGAAAACATCGCTTCCTTTGGAATCTCGTCGCTGATCATTACAATGCCACAAAAGGTTGTTCTCCCGTTTAAGGCATTCCGTCGTTTTTTCAATTACCCATATGGTTGGTCGCTGGTGCAGCAGGAAATAAAACGGAACAACAACTGGCACAAGTAGAATAAAGATTTTTATAATTTTCTCAGGCCTCTGCCCCACATCACCACCAGCACCATCACTCCTTAAAAAAACCGCAAGAAGTCATCCAAAAAACGATTCGATATCTCAATTTACCGCACACGAAGATTCCAGAAGTACCCGTCCACCAAAGATTCACTCTGTGGTGGCGGCTACTAACTGCAAAAATGCCGCCAACGAAGGGAAACACAAACAAAAAAAAAAAAAAAACCCCAAAGATCAAAAAGTAAGAAGTAAGAACAGATCGCGCAATAAGGATGCATCCGTCCGCTTCATTCGTCCACCACCAATTCTGAGGCCAACGCCAAAGAGATAAAGACCGCAAAATAATTAATTATTGGGCGGACAATGGGCGTTATCCACTTTGCCGCGACTGCCATTAAATTTAGACTATGAACATTGCCTCACTGATGGGCTGGCTGCTATTGAGATCCTATCCCGAAGGATTCTTATTCCCCTTTTTCGATTTTTATTTGTTTTTGTGTTGTCTTTTTATATTTGTTTTAGAAATTGGTCTTGGTATCCTTGTGAGTGCTGTCGGGACCTGTAACAACTGTTGAAAGCCTAATGATCGCCGCTATGATCATCAATACAGTATCAGGACACCAAAGGTAATAATTATTATTTGTTGTGGGTACGAAGGAAAACCCCAAGAAGTTATAGAAACCGCAAGCCCCGGTCATCAGTTGCAGTTGATTGCTTGCTTTGTGGAGTTTTGGCTTAGTCCTTTTTATTTTGTGGAATCCTAACAAAGTAATCAGGATACAGTGGGGTAGGCTCGCTATTTTCCAAAAATTTCCAAACATCTGATACGACTTAATGAGCCTTAACTCAGCGATCTGCCACAAGTCGAACAAATATGCTTGCATTGATGAATACATACTCGTATCTCAAGAATGCTCATGTCCTTTGCGGCAAGGGAGATGTGTGTTTACAATATTTTCATGCGCATCGGTTCGTTTTGTGGTTTCGCAGGTAAACCGAATCCTCGTTCGCTGATGACCTTCTGTTGTTCTTTTCGTTGATGTTCCGGACTTTCCATTTTACTGCAGATTATCCTGTGTATCGGTACACCTAATTCTGTAGTAATTACATGCGTGAGCGGAGATCCTAGTTGACGTTAAAAATACTTTCCGGTGTTTATTTTACATTTTTTGTTTTGTTTGCGGTGTGGAATTAATGTTGTGATCACTTTGTGAAGATAGATATTTAACAGGACACGTTCTTCGGATTAGGATTTGAGAATTTTCCAAAGGATAATTTGAATTTATCTCCCATTCAGGACAATTGAATGTAAAAAAAAATATAAAAGAATGGTGTTAAGCTGGCCGTCTTTTCATTGACACTTTTATGAATATGGAAATGTGTTATTTCTTATTTCTTTTTTGATATTTCCAGGATTATTATTACTAAGTGATCTAGGACACGTGGGGGTAATCAGCGTAGGTAGGAGTGGTCGTGGAACCTGCACATAAACTTACCCCGCGAGATGCCACACTTCTGGAAAAACAAGGTTTTACTCATAAACGGGTACCGCGTGGTCAAAACTTACCCGTGGAATAAAGTTAGTGGATGAGTTTTTGCGAAGTTGTGATAGAAATTATGATAGTATTTATTATGTACATCAGTGTGTATTGGCCAGTGACCTGTTCTGTCGCTCCTGCTCCAGAATAGAATTTACTATTCTGTTCTGTGCAAAGCAGTGGGCTTTGAAAACTGTCAGACTGTTTTTTTAACAATTGATTTCCTGATCGAGTTTTAAAATATTAGCTGCCTTAATAAACTTAATTTTTTATTACAATATTTGAATTTAGTTTTTTCTTATTTAGTTTTTTCTTATTCATTGATATAATTTTAAGCATACTATAAAGATACAGTATGTCGTTAAAAGATTTGTTAAATTGAAGAGCTTGTGAAACATTAATATATTTTAAAATTAATTGGTTTAATTCAACCCAAAAAGTAATTTTTCAAAAGTTTTTATTTAGATTAATATTAGTAACACTTCTCAAAGCTTGTAGAATCTGGTTCAGTATAGTTGGAAAGCAATGTTTAAGTTGTCTTATACCATAGTTGTTGTATGTTACTGGTACTTGTAGCATACCCTTCGCTCTCCTTCTTGTGTTCTGTGCATGATCGATGGGACTTACGAACCTGGTATCTTTGCCGTACTCCAGCATTAGTATCATTTTATAAATGCTATGTTTTTCAAGAACTTTAAAGTTTCTTCTTGCAGAGATGTTGGGAAGATATCCTTTATTTATTGTTTTAACCGCATTTTGAAGTCTTTGTAGTTTTGCAATGTGACTATCCGAAGCGTTTCCCTATGCAAATATACCTTACCTCAACTTTAGTTCAACTAGAGCATAGTCAACTTAACTCCCGCATAATCCTAATTGAAATATCCAGAAATTTATGACGTACAACTGTCGCTGTATCATCAGCATATGCGAAAGTTTTACTTAGTTTGAAGATGTGAAGTAGTCCGTTAGTGAATAAGATAAATATGAATGGGCCAAGTATCGACCACTTTGGGTCTCCGTGCAAAACTGCCTTGGAATTGCTGAAGACATCTTTGATTTTAACTAAGGAAGTCCTTGAACGAAGACAATCTGAAAGAATTCCACGAAAGACAAGTCATTTAAAGCTTCTATTATTTTTCAGTGGTTGAGAGTGTCAAATGCTTTACTTAAGTCCATAAATAAAACAATAACATGATGGTTTTTATTAAGGCCTTTTTATTGATGCTTTTATTTTTCTGGAAGCCAAACTGACTCTCATGTATAGGAGAGTACTTTTCTACCTGCGCAACCTTACGTTATGACTTCTTCTAGACACTTTTCAATGACTGGTAGAATTGATATAGGCCTATAGTTGGTTAGTTGATTTTTCACTCAACCCTTAAAAATCCGAAGTAAGACAGATGTTTTAAGTGTTTTATTTATTTTAGCTTGTTGGAGACTAAAATTTATAAGTTTGGTTAAAACCAAATGATTTTTAAGATCTATGGCTCTGAAGCCGTCTGCCCGGGAGATTTGATGTCTGTACACCACAAGTATGCACCATTTGCAATGTCGCTTCAGAAAATTGAACAGTACAGTTGTGAGGTGAGTTACATTTACTAAAGTTGTGAGGTTAATAAAAAAAAAATAAAAAATAATTGTAATCTGTAGAGTTGAGTATTAAGTGAGTGAAATATTTAGCTCCTTCGAGAAGATAACTTATTCCACGTCCGAAAAAATAATCGAAAATGGTGATGTGCTAAGATACTATCTTCTAATTATTTTCAAGAACGGGCTATGGGCAATTTTAAACAAAACAAAGCTTAGATGTAACATAATCAATAGAACCCTCACTACACCTCAGGAGCTACTCGAAATTTACAAAAATTGTAACTCAGAACTAAGCGGATATCATTGCAATCAAAGATAAACGCAGGAAAGGGTCAGGAAGCTAGAAACAAACCAATCAGAATTTAGTCTGGCATTTATTGTACTCGTCACAAAAGGTTGCTCATTTTGGTATACGGTTCCGCCTGTACTTGAAGACTTCAAAACTAAAACTTAGTCCACCAACCACTCCGGAAACTACAGGCTCAAGACTTTACTACAGCAAGCTATGTGGTTATATGTACTCAAGACAAGAAAGACAAATGGGCCACCGCCCACCATAACCGTCAACAATATTTGAGGATATTGCCGTAACTTCTTTCTTCTAACAATCAACCCAGCAAAAAAAAAAGATAAGGATAAGGCATAAGAAGACGCTGTAAAGAAGATCTCGAGCATCCAGCGTGGAAAAATTACATCCAGTCCGGCCATAATAAGGAAGGAAATCTTGTCAACAATCCGCAGTAAGAGCATTCTTTATGGCAATAAAAAACCTAGCGAAGCGGCGGATTGGAAAGAAATTTTTAAATATAACGATGATATTCTGGTGGGAAGCATACTCAATATCTTCCCTTAATTTTGGAAGAACGAAAGAATTGCCACAACTGATATTACAGCTCTAGCCGTACCTATTACAAAAAAGGCTTTCTCTCTCGTACAGTTATAGAGTATATCTCTACTTAACATCACATATCAGATCCTATCCAGTGTGTTGTATGAACGTCTGAAACCAACAGCGCAACATATAAAGGTGTGAATAAGGGCCCGATGAATTATAATAAATCAAAGTTTCATACTTACCGAATTCCTGCAAAAGACCATATGATCTCATTAATCACACTGGACTGGTAAAACCATTCCTGTTCGAAAGTTTGAAGCGAGAATTTTTGAAATATTTCAGACCTGAGGAGTCATGGAATTCCTTCAACTTACGCTGTCAATAAGGATAGCAGTATCTTCTTTCAAGTCAGTCCAGCGAATGAAGAAAATCCCATTGGACGCATCCACATACGATCCAAGACTGTCCAGTGCATCCCGAAAAAGTCACTGTTTGGTGTGGATTATGGGCTGGTGGCGTAATCGGTGCATACTTCTTTGAGAACTACGGTGGCCAGACCATCACCATCAATAGTGAGCGTTATAGGTCGATGGTTACCAACTTATTGTGACCTAAATTGGATCAAATGGATACAAACGACATGTGGTTTCAACAGGATGACGCTTCATGCCACACAGCTTACGCCACATTGGAAATTCTGCACGTGCTTCTCCTGTTCATGGTCCTCTCATGTGGAGGTGATGTGAACTGGCCACCGAGATAGTGCTATTTGACCCCCGTTAAACTTTTTCTTGTGGGGTTTCCTGAAGTCACATTTCTATGCGAATAAGCCACAGACCAGAGCGGCACTCAAAACCAACTCAACTCAAATTCAGCCTGATTTATGCGCCAGGGTCATGGAAAATTTGAAGATAGGAGGCGCTTAATGAAAGACCCTTTATAAGGCCTTAAAAAGAATATTTTTGAACTCATAGTTATGGTCAAAAATTAGGTACAAAGTGTACAACATTGATTACTTCTTTGTCAATATGGGTCGCAATAAACACTGTACAGATGCAGAGAGAGTAGATAAAGCTAATCTTCGCGAAAGTGGAAAAAAATTTTCGAGAGCAGAATTGCTCGGAAGATCTGCAAATATAATAGTTAATGCAATGAAGTCGAAAAATATTCGTAAGAATAGAGGAAGACCTAAAAAAACATCGCAAACTATCGAAAAGTGACCCGTTTTTCTTCAAAGGATATATTCGAGGCTTAAGAAGAAAATGTATCGGCCAGAACTATTAGAAGAAGACTTTAATTTACATGGAGCAGATAAAAAAGTACCATTCCTTTCTTCTAGAAAAATAAAGCAAAGGAAAATGTTTGCAAAACAACGTATTCTTAGAGTGGTGAAGAAATAGGAAGAAAATGGCATAAGATTTAAATTTTATTTATAAGGATCTGATGGTACAACATTTGTAAGACGTCCTCCAAATCAAGATTTTTCTTCTGCATATAATAGGAAAAGAGTGAAACCTGGATGTGATCATATTCTTGGTCTGTTGTTGGTCCTTTTCACTGGATTAAGGAAACAATGGATCATTCCGTGTACGAAAATTTATTGGCGAATAACATGTTGCCTTATGTCGAGGAAAACATACCACTCATTTGGTAGTTTCAGCAGGACAATGATCCTAAGCAGTTTTCTTCAGCTGCTCAAGAGTGGCTTGAAATCCCCGAACTTGAATCCAATCGATCACCTTTGGCAGTATTTTAAGGATGCTTTGAGAAGCATTGAAAAAATTGAAAAAAAGAAGATTTGTGGATAGAAGTAAGAATAAAAAATATGGGAATCAATCCACACATCAGTTTGCTAAAAGTTGATTACTTCTATGCGAGCAAGATGCGACGCAGTTAATTAAATCGAAAGGAAAATCAACAAAATATAACGTATCCAACAGAATGTAGGAGGTTTAGTACTATACTTTTGTTAATTTTCTTATATTTCCATGTTGTATCTATTTTTTTGACCAATGAATTTTCGTTAAAGATTTTATTCATGTTTGTTTATATTTGCGTTTTCTTAGTTATTAGTTAATAAAACACAGTTTCATACAACATAATTTGTCCTTCTTTAATTTAAAACTTTTTGTTCAATAGAATACATTTGTTTATCGAAAATATGTGGATTTAATGCATTTTCTACTTATTATTTTGACCATAACTATATATCCAAATGTTATAAATTAAGTAAATGTGTTAAACTTAGTAAGGCTGAAGATGAAAAATATGTACTACTGTTTCCAAAAAATAAGGTGACATATGAATTTATACTGCGCGCGTCGAAGGATTTGGAAAATTTTCTTTCTTTTTAGGTTGGTAGTACTGTCAGTGACATCTATGTGAAATTTCATGTCAAAATATATTCATAGAGTTTGAGATACGTGTCGTTTTGTGAGCTGCTAAAAGTGAGTTTTTCGTTTTTTGCGTTGTCGAAATTTATTGAGCAAAGAATTTGCATTAAATTTTGTTTGCGGAATCAATTTTCTGCTGCGGATACGTTGACGATGGTGCAGAAAGCCTTTGATGATGAGGCTATGTCTAAAAAAAAAATGTTTACAAGTGGTATAGTGATTTCCAAACCGGCCTTGAACGCGTCGATGACGAAGAGCGTTCTGGGCGACCATCAACCTCAACCGATGAAGCTCACGTCTAACAAATCAAAGATTTTGTGTTGAAAACCATCGATTAATGATAAGAGACCTTGCTGATGAAGTTGGCTTATCGAAAGGCTCAGTCAATACCATTTTGAAGGATGCTTTGGGCCTCAAGCGCGTCAAATCTCGACTTGTACCGAAAACATTGAATTTTTTGGAAAAAACGTGTCGCGTTGAAGTGTGTGAAACAATGCTTTCCGACTACCAGGATGTCATGAAACGCATTATAACTGGCGATGAGACTTGGATCTATGCTTACGACCCCGAAACCACCGATCAATCGAGCGAATATCGTGCCAAAGGAGAGCCGAGACCAAAAAAATCAAGGTCATTTTGACTGTTTTCTTCGATTATCGTGGTGTTGTGCTTTATGAATTCCTTCCAACCGGCCAAACAGTCAACAAAGAATATTATTTGAACGTTATGCGTCGTTTGCGTAACGCCATCCGCCTAAAAAGGCCGGAATTGTGGAAAGACAATTCTTGGTTTTTACACCACGATAATGCACCATCCCATACCGCACTCGTAATTCGTGATCATTTCGCCAAAAACTCAACCCATATCGTTCCGCAACCACCGTATTCACCTGATCTGGCGCCGTGCGACTTCTGGCTGTTCAACAAGCTCAAAAGACTCCCGCTCCGGGGACACCGTTTTGATACGATAGAGGAGATTCAAGCCGCAGCGGAGACGGAACTGAAGGCCATCCCGGAAAGTGACTACAACCAGTGTTTCAAAGATTGGAAAATCCGTTGGTATAAGTGCATAAGTGGAAGAATAAATAAAGAATTTTCAAAATAAATACAATGTCACCTCATTTTTTGGACATAGTAGTATGTATGTCCGATAGAAAAACAGCATAAAGATCAATAAAACATTCTTAAGAGTGAACAAATGGCTTATTGTTAGTAAAATTCAAAGCCATCCTCATTGTTCTTAGTGATCAATATTTTTTTCTTCTTTTCGAAGTTCTGTTTTTTTTGTTTAAATTCACCCGTTTAACGTCACATTCCATCCAGCGCCCCTAAGTTTTAACTTAGTACCCTCTTAATTTCGCCTTGCACCACCTATTTTGACAGGCAAACAAAAAGAGAATAAAACTCAAATCAAAATGATATCCATGAAATACTTACATCCTTTTCCATCATCCACCAATCACTGACAACAAATTATCATTAATCACGATGATTTCGTTTTCGTTTTCGTTTTTTTATTTTCATTTATCTGTGTATAGAATTTCTTAACATCAATTAGGTGTAAATATGATTGATCGGGCATGATGATCCTTACACGTCTATCGAGTTGTTCCACTCGATTTGAGACTTCGATTCGTTTGTTTGCCTGCCTGCCGCCTGACAACGGCAAACAAATTTGAACGAATTTTCGATTTCATAAAGATACACTCGTTCACAATCTGCAATCACTCCTCTTCCTGTCTGTCTGAGGCTCTGTGTGCTCGCTCGCCTGACTGCATTCATGCCCTTTGGCATCATCTGTTGGACACCCCGATCAATCCATCCTTCATTATTTTTCATACACGCGGATTTATTCATACACATAGGTAGAGAGAGAATGATGGTATTGTACGACTACGTAACAGTAACAAGCCGTGATATGCACCCTAACGTGATGAGGCCAATAATCGATCTTTGTGTCTAACGTGTAACAACGTTTCTCTCTCTCTTTTCTTCGCTTTTTACATGCATACTCGTAGGTTTGGAATTTCAGTTTTGAAATAGTTTTTTAGAGTTTAACCAAAGGAATCGAGGAGAGGGCTCGGGACAAGCAAAGTAAATAAATTGAAGTTTTGTGATAGATTAGATCGTGTTATCAATTAATCATAACGAATTATTAATTGTACTCGAACAACGTATTCTAAAGTCGGTAGATTTGTTACAAATATGCATGGCGCCCATTGGTGAAGTGTCTAGGTGAAGTTAAGACAAATTTCCCATATAGTTCAAATTGGACAAGTTGAAGGTAATTCATGAAGTGAAACATGTCGGAATGCGGACGCGTGCATAGGTTGATTAAGTTGGCATTATATTGTTTTGATGGAGTGCTGTGCTTTTCCTTAGCCTCGGAACTAAAGAGTCATCCAATTTGTTGGCTGGATTGACTTCTCCGATCAAATGATTGAAACTGAGTCGCCTAAGTTTCTTGTTCTCTTTTTTTTGTTTAGTTAAAGGTTTGCCATATTACCTAAAATGTCATTGCCGAACATCTTAAATTGTGATCGTCCTTAGCAAATCTATAAAATATTCCAAGAGACTGGTTCTGTTACGGATACCTTAATTCATTAACTATCGGCCCTCTGCGTGCGCTCTAAGCTAATCCTTATGGTTTTAAAGGCATCAGGACTTTTGATAACTATTATTTTTTAAAACTAGACCTTAATCAAAGTTAAAAATTAAGCTTAAACCTAAAAAACTTAATCCAATTTAAACTAACTTGAAAACTACTAAGGCAGCCAAGGCTGAAAGGATATACTATAAAGTTTGCCTGAAGATCACCAATGGTTACCAACCACCAAAACTATTTATATTGCCTTACGACATCAGCCCTTTCACGGTCTGATACCGCTCTACTAAACCGAGGTCTCCGATGAGCTACTATACATGCGACGACTTATTCGTAGTTGACTCGCCCGTCCACAGCTTTACGGATAAGGTTTGCCCATTATAGAGGACTTTATAACTTTAGAATTTTTTGTACTCAGACTTTGGAGTAAAGCCTATCCATAATCTTTGCACAAATTTAAGCTACCATTAGTAAATGCGTTGAAAGATAGATAGATATATAGATAGATAGATAGATAGACAGATATCTTTATTTAAAAACTAATTTAGAATATTGGGGTTACCACACATTTTACATTACAGAGATTCGATATTAAGCTAGCTTGCTACTGAAACATTAATTAATATTTATGAAATTGAATTTCGATATTAACAGAGTATATCGCGAAGGAGTATTCGAAAAAAAACCTTCACTGAATAGTTGTACAAAAAAAAAATTATTATAATATAGATATAATGACTAGATACAGGAATGATATGAATTACAAAAATATTTAACAATTGTTGACTTCGATATTATAATACATTGATTAAATAAATAAATAAATAGAAAATAAAATGAATAAGTTAATTTCATAAGTAAATAAATAAATTAATAAATCAATATATAAATAAATAAAATAAATATATATAAAAAAAGAAAAATAAAGAAAGTCTAATTATAAATAAAGAAACATACATTTACATAAATTTATGACAAAACAATTTATGAACAAATAAGTATAAATATAGTGGTAATTATATAACAAACGAATAAATAATTTATAAGAGAAACTGAATGTATAAATAATTAATTAATTGATTAAAAAAATATCTTACAAAATACGTAACAAAAATTTGTTTAAGAGCATAAATTCGATATAAGAGTATTTTCTACAAAAGCACATTTATTTATGAATCTTTCTGCGATTTTTTGCGTTCTTACAGATATCATTTCAACATTCGCTCCTCTATGCAGGTTTAATTTGGAGTGCTGCCAAAGAAGTTTTGGCATCATTTTAAGTAAATTGTTCTGTGACACTTGGAATTTTTTGATGTGATGTGAAAAGAAGTATCACTTGAAAAACGACTTTAAGTTATATGATTTTGTTTTCATTTGATAGGGCAGATTTTCTGTTAACAAATGGGTAAAACATTTTTTTTGCTTTTCTAATTTTGTGAAGGCTCTTAGAGATATGTTCACTAAAGGTAAGTTTTGTGTCAAGATTTATTTCTAAATATTTCACACAGTTGCTCCACTCTACTGCGGCTCCAGATATTTGTATGCTGCTGTTTTGGAGGAGGCAAGGACTTATTTTTCTGGTAAAAAATATGGCTTGCATTTTTGTACCGTTCAGCTTAATTTTCCATTTGTTGTGGTAGCTTTCGATAATTTTCATTCGCATTATCAAGGTCCTAAAACAGAGCCTTGAGGAACTTTCAGTTTTATATAAATAATACAAGATAACGCACGATTGACAAAGACTTTAAAGCAACGACCAGACAAAAAACTTTGAACTATCATACATAAATTCGGAGGAATGTAAAGACTTATCATTTTATATAAAAGACCATAATGCCAAACAGAATCGAATGTCTTTTCAGTGTCAAGGAGAATTATGCCTGTTGATTTTCTTTTGACGAAGTTGCATATTTGGAGCACTTAGTGGGATGTGCTATGATTTGGCCTTAAAACCAAATTGTATAGCCGGGTATATATTTCTTTGTTCAATATTTTTCGTACTCTTCTCTTTAATGATTTTTCCGTATAATTTACTTGCACTACTCAGCAAACTTATTGGTCTCAGGTGACTTCATAGCTTTAAGTATTGGTAAAACTTCGTGTTGTGTGTTGGGGATGATCCAAATCTATTAATTTCATCCCAACATTTGTCTTGGGCACATTTTGCGTACTTTTCATTTGGATTAGCAAACCTACTCTAGAATTGGAGACATTCAAATTCTTACGCTAAACGAGGACGATATGCGTATCTAATATATGTGATATACTATATGTAAACAATATACTTATATAAAAAAAAATCGAAATCTTAATCATCTTCATGTTTTATTTATTTATTTATTATTATTATTATTATTATATATTATATATATTATATTATTTATTTATTTTATGTAATCGTATCCTTAAAAATGTGTAAGGAATCAAATCAAATTTAGAAAATATTATCCCGAAAAAAAAAGTTTCATGTAAAATGTTGCCAATGCGAGACCATATGACTTAAATTGTCAAAAAATTATCATATCCTATGAAGAGTCAAGTTTCATACTCTACTCGCCCTTACTCTACAAGGCCTGACTTCACGAACTCTACACTTTAGTCAAAATATGTGGCCAGGCCATTTTGCTACATTCATATATTATATATTAGGTGAAAAATGAATTTAATATTAATTACCTTTCTTTTATACAATAGTTTTTGTAGTAACAAACGAACGGTCTTGGCATGATTTTACTGAAAATGTTTTTGGTGGGTTTTAATTTTTTTTGTAAGCTGTTTTTAACAATTTTATTTTTCTATTGCATTATTATTTTTGATTTATTATAATTTATAATAACAAGGAGTACCTATATATGCTTACATATAAATATATATCTTGGGGCGTCAATTTTCTGATCAAATCAGACCTCTCCCTAGTTTAAGGGGTTGGGAGATAAAAGTTACAAGTTTTATATTTTTTTTTGTTGTTTGTATACTTGTATTAGCTTATATAAAAATTTTTGCTTTCTAGGACATTAAGAAACACCCTAAGAGTTTTGATGATCATCAGTGAGTCAGTGACGAAATCAGGGTTTTTTAAGATATCAATATAATCTTTAGTATAAAAACTATGCAATTAAAACCTTACATTTTAAATAAGTCTGCATATTGAAAACATATTCTATATATTAGTGTTCTGGCTTCATCCAAACCCAAGTTATAAGGGTTCAAAAAAACGACGAAGCGCTTTGAGAAAAGGTAGGAAGTGCCCTTGCGCTTCGCTTGGCTCGTCGTAAAGATTTACTTTAATAATCGAACACTTTCTACGGCGAAGCACATCGCTATTTTAAGTTGAAGATAAATCCTTTTGACATCCATGTCTTTATGCTGCACTGTTGTTATTTTTCAAATAAATGCACACAAGAAGTTTAGTGGAGCAAACGATTGGATACACTGATGAGTTTGAGAAGAGTTTTTTTTTATAAGAGCAAATTAATTTCTTGAGCAGAACAAAAAAGTACAGAATTAAAATTTTGGACTCGCTCTCATAAAAAAAAATATGTTCATCCATTAGCATTATTTAACTATATCATAAACTTTGAAACGTCATATAGTAGATAGAGGACGTTGATCAAACTAAAGAATTGGATAAAACCTTGTTCATAGATAGTGTGAATTGATGGTGTAAGAAAAATCACACGTACACCTTTGTACTACTTCAAACTCCTTATTAATCAAGAGCATTCAATAAATTAATTTATCAATTGATTAATAACTTAGAATAAAAGATTTAAAAACAAAATTTAAATGTTTAAATAAAAATAAAAAAAACTAAATGATTGAAGTTTACAAATGAAATTTATTTAATGATAAAAGAATAAAAAATAAAATGAAATTCTTTAAATAAAATTCGAATATTCTTAGATAAAATTAGGAATATATACAATTTCCATAAGGAACCATTTTCAGGTGTTTTTTGGATTGCATTGTTATTTTTTGTAAATAGTTTTTTTTTTCCTGTTTCAAATATGCATTTATAATACAATACCAGCCGAATCCCTTCTTCTTTATAACTGGAACATGACATAAAACATAAATAAATTAAAAAGAACTATTTCAAATAACAGCATGCTTTGGAAGTTATGCTTTTCCCTTCGTGGATTCTGAGGAAGGCACAAATTGAGAGGAAAATGAAAAATTTGAGTGGTGTAAATGTCCGGAGTGTACTATTAAAACCCCGTATCTCACATTTTCATATTGATTAACGAAGCTTACTTCATCGGATCATAAGTTCATGTTTTCACTTTCTTTCCGATTAAATATTACTTAACCCATGTCAACATATCAAGTCCATTTAATTGATGATAAAAACAATGCCTAGGATTGCACTTAACTAAATTTTTATGAGTTATTAAACTCGAGTAATGTATGTCAAGTTTTTTTCTTCATATATCAATTGATTAAGCTCTGCAAATAATATATAAAAAAAACAAGAATGGCAACTTTTCTCAAAGTTAAATAATCTTGCAATTACAGTTGGTAGGGATCTTTGTAGCAGCAAAACGAACCGAGTGTGCCCAGAACTCTCACATGCCGAGAGAAGAGGTCAACTTTCATTGGCATCCTCTGAACGATATAATGAGTACTTCTAATGTGACGTTATGGCAAACGACTCTAGATATCATATCATCATCATCTCGTCTACATCTCAGTCGTTGTCGGTCTAAATGGTTTGCTATGCTCCACCAGCAAAACCGTACCAACCGTGCCACTTGCGACTTACCTGCTGTTGTGTATTGCTCTCTGTACACTTTTGTAACGCCCTAGGGCAACTCATGCACTCCAGTATCATTTAGTGGACATAAAATCCCATTATGGTGTCCTATATCCGCGAAAGAGAGTTCAAATAGATTGCTTTTTGGTACCAAGTGCACACAAAGCACTTCGTCTTCATCGTCTGTTTTGATGATCATGAAGGAGGCCTGCCGTACCTGAAGATCACCATATAATGTGACGGTGACCTTTTGACAAGACCGCTGATTTGACGCCCACGTATATCTTGTTTGGAGAGATAATTTAGATCTCGGCTAAAACTTTCCATCAATCTGTGGGAATCCGTGTGTTTTGTTGTGTTTTGTTGTGTTCACCTCTCATTGTGGCTCGCGTGTACCTGTGAATCAAAATGATTCCGCCACGACTTTTTGACAACTAATAGTGGTTTTGTGAAACTCTGAGGATGTTTACTCTGTCTCGGGGGAGAGTTCTTGTCATGTCATAACGGCCGATCACATCATCATGCAGCGCACATGACACGCCAGATTGACCAAAAACGATAACTTCAACGATAATTATATAAACGCTCTCAAATTGTTATTTTTATTTTTATTTTCAATCAAAAATTGGTATTTGAAGTATGCACACTGTTTGTCAGATGAATAGTAACCCGTAAAAGCGAAGCGAAAGTCTTGTCAAGATTTTCGACATAAAGCGCCTATCGGAGGTCATTTCGGTTTGTTATCGAAGAATGCACTCAATCAAGAGGCGCGGAAAAGACACGGATTACAACTGTCGATCACTAGTGTTGATGGTTTCAAATAAGAGGCGAAGAATAAACACATGTTTCTTCTAACTACTGTGAATCCAATGGATAGCAGACCAAAGATATTTGTGATTTATTAGTTCCTCAATAAATTTGACGACTCCTACATAAAATGTATTCCGAAATAAATGTCCAATCGTAAAATATTAAAAAATTTATTTTCAACTTGTGAAAAGTCATAATTTTTTTTTATTTTTGACTCTTGAAATGCAATAAAATCTTTCGTCTTACACCCATAACAACGAACGAGAGCTATGACAAATAAGGCGAGTGCTGCTGTTGCTACTGCACTGCCATGAGCCAGATATACCACTTGAATGCCAGGGATAATGATATTTTATGCAAAGGAGACAACAGGTGAGCAAAAGGGTTTACCCTGACATCGATATGCATGCGAGTAAACAGATTCACGTCTTGCCGTTGTTTACGACCCTATTTGATTTTGATGACGTCTCATGTATTAGGTATTACCTGCACACAACAAGAGGACCATTATAGAATGACACCTGGGTAGTGCGCATTCTCGACTATCTAAGCATTGGAAAATTATTGTTCGAAATATCATCATGGCTGCCCATAAAAATATATATTGGAGCCACCTAAGAAGACAAAAGGAAAACCTCATAACTTTTGATCTATCCCAGCATAATGTCAAAATGAACCTTAACGTGCGACAGGTATTGAATATTTAAATATACTATATCCGTTCCGCCGAGTCTGTTGTCAACTGATAGTCAAATCTTATCGCAGTGTCATCAAGTAAACTGAACAACTGTTGTGAATAATCTTCTCAATCTGAATCGGACAGTATTACAGGCAAGTAAAGGGACGGATATTGGGCGAAAATATAATAAATGAATCTATGTAATAATTTAAGTAATAAGTGTCTTATTAAAACCATTCACATAAGTTTCCTAATTTTGTCATAAAATTTGCCGCCACTCCAATGCAAGGCACTTCGTACGGAGCGGGCAAAAGGATTGGAAAAGGCATTGTAAGATTCTGTAGTCATTTGAAACTCTGAAACTGATTTTTATTTTGATTCGTTTGTTCTATCGGTGGAATAGCGAGGGCATTTTCCTATAGATTCATCAGCAGTCGCTCAATTCGACAAGTGACACCAAATTATATAATTAATTCATTCGCAACCAAATAAATAAGGAAATATACATTCAAAAATAGAATTATTTGGTAATGCGATTAAACCAAGCAAACAAAGACCCAAAAAAGACTTGGGAGGTCATAAATGAAATGTTGTGAAAGAAAAAACCAAATCTCGATGATGTTATTATTAAACAGTGTTTACTAAACAAAAGCATCACTACACTTGCCAATGAATGTGCTGACCTTTTAAGCACCGAGCAGCCGAAATAATACACAAATGCGATATAAAAACTTCGTACAATCAAAGTGAGAGCATTATGATCTTAATTTTTGTGGAGGATACAAGGCAGGCAGAAATATTCTCCAGCACCAGATTTGGATGGCATAAGGTCTATTGACCTAAAAAAGCACGCACACGTCTTTGCCACTATATTAGCTAAAATTATAAATATGAGCCTCAACCAGCGTAAAATGCCAAATAAGTTAAAGACAGCAACGGTGCGACATAAGTCACTACAGACCTATCTCTATATTACCCGCAGTTAGCAAATGTATTGAAGAAGGGGCTACTAGTCGAATATGGAGCTTTTTGGAAAATCAAAAGATAATAGAAAAACAGCAATACGGGTTTCAAAAAAATAAAAGTACGGGCAAGCTTATGTAGGATTTTGCACACAAAAATTAATGAAGCTCTTAACAAAAATTATCAAGTGCTGGTCATGTTCATAGACTTCAGCCAAGCGTTCGATACCCTGAACCATGAAAAACTGATGCAGGTATTAGACAATGAAGGCATTCGTGGAGCTCTAGCAGACTGGATCTATACCTACCTGAACAACCGTGGTATAAGGGTGAAAATAAAAGAGGAAATCAGCGACTGGAAGAAACTTGGTTACGGTGTACGACAAGGTTCTAAGATCGGCCCGATTTTATTCATTTTGTGCACAAACGAATTGCTTAAATTACTCGAAAGAAGCAGTACATTTGCGTACGCAGATGATACGGCAATCGTCGTTCAACACATGTCTTTAGATGCATCAACATCGATTATGCAGGAAGAGTTCGACGAAGCAGTGAAATGGTGCCATTGAATGGGTTTGGTAATAAACGCAAAAAAGACCAAGTTAATGCACATTCATGGAACGCTAGATGTTTGCAGCAAACGCCAATGTTTCGCAGCCATATATTTCAAACAAATTTCCTGTTACAATAACCAGCATCAAAAATAAAAAAAAAAGAAATCAAACATTTTCTTACCCCAAATAATGTTACTTTTTAATTTAAAAAAAAAGAAGTTAATTTCATCCCAATTTCAATCTTCAATGAGTGTACTTTAATGGTATACAAATGTAAAGTTTAACCTAAAGATTATATTTTGAAACACAACCACGTGCAGTTAAGCACTCAGCTTTGCGGGTAACGAATATTTGATTGTGAATTCTTATTTTATGCATAATAAACTTCAAGATGCAAACTTCAAACAGCAAACTTTAAACATAAGTGTTTTCGAAAAAGAAGTTTACCTTCTTACATATCTTTTAGAACAAATTTCTGTGGAAAGGGTCTCAAAATGTATCATCTGAACAGAAAATGTTACAACTTTGGATATATTAAAATGCGGAGTACCCTTCGTGAATCCATGGAATGCTATTACATGTCAAAATCAAGGAATAAAAATTAGTTTTACTAACGGAGTAAATCGCTATTGAGTGAGTGTATCTTGCCCAACCTGTAGTCGAAATTTATAGAAAAAAAAATTGTGAAAGCTACGCTGTACTTAAGCTCCATTGATAGATGTCGATTACTAAGGCCAACTCAATTTCAGAACGCCGAAAACTCGTGCTCTTTCGTAATGTTTCGTGCCGTTATGGAAATGAAGAAACGCGACAGGTGTGTTTTGTTGTATTTGTATTGTAAGGTTGCAATTTCAAACCCAAATTTTCGGTATCTCTTTCTAACTGACTGATCAGCCCATCTTTTCTCGGAAGATATGTCATAAGCAGTTTTTTAATCCATGAACTGGATGTTCTTCTCCTTTTCCGTGGAAACTCCGCGTTGGGTGATACTTGAAAAATATATTGTCTTCAATATTGTCAAAACTGTACAATAAATCGCCTTGTTTCGAGAGTTTTGAGACAAAACTGCATCAGGCACTCCGGGTCTGAAGGTAATTTTGTCTTCAATTTGGTCTTTTCCCTACTTGTCGAGTAATAGGAAACACCAATCTTTGAGTTGTTTTGGGTTGCAGCAGGCTTGTTTATCTCAAATTGTGAAAAAAGGGTTGCATTTTGTGCTGATGTTCAAGTGGCCGGATATTCTTTCATAGTCCGCAACCTGACAGTCATATTTTAAAAACTCAATTTGCAAAACATCATCCAACTTCTAATTCGTCGGGCAGGATCACAACTGAAATTGTGTTCTTCTCATAGCGTAACTATCCTTCTTGGTCATTATTGTTTATCAGCTGCTGGAAATTCTGTCCACAATGTCTCACGAACCACAGTGAGGCTTGACTGTTTAATGTTCGTAGTAAAATTATGCCTCCTACGCACCTGTGGGTCTATAAGCCATAAAAAATGCAGTTTATTATCTTAAGAAATCTTCTTTATTTTAGATAAATATAACAAATCGTTTCGTTTATGCTCATCCTGATCCAAATCTAACTAAATTGGTTTTTAGTTTTTACTGAACGAGAATGAACCATTCGTTTGTTTTGTAATTGAAGGATAGTGAACACATCTTTACCGCTGCAAATGTTGAGGTAAATCATTCGACTAAGACAACAATAGTTTCCAGATACGGCACATTATTTAAGTAATGAGGACGATGCAAACATAGTTTATCCGTTAAAATAATCAAGCTACTATAGAATCTACAAAAAGATGTTAATATACCATTGACGCTATTTTCATGGACAGACAAAATTTATCTCTGTAGTATTGAATGGTGACTGAACACCATATGTTTATGCTTACATTCGTAGAACCATTTATCCCTAAATATTGGAAAGGAATATTAAAACTTTAAATATCTGCGACTAAGGCCAGCATAGCTGTTCAAACTGATGAAATATTCCGGCTGGATGTCCTTTCTTGCCGCATATACTGTTTAAATCTGTTCGATAAACAATATTTGTGACAGTTGGACACGCAGGCCTTTTCAGCTTCCTGTTTCCACTATTCTTTCTATTATAAATACAATCCGTACTTTTATTTCGAAATGATCTTGAACTGAATACAGATTACCTTATGGGCGTTATGACGATGATGAATTGACACGTGAACGATGAAGGAACAAATTATTCAAGCCAATCAAATAAACTGCGAGACCGAACTACAACACACAGGTTACAACCTTGACCGTAAGTCATTTAACCATAACAACACCAAGAGCACCACCAGATTCTTCCATGTGCTCCATTGAAGGATAGAAAATTTTTGCTTGAGATTTGCATGGAGCACAGCAGTCTGAGACTTTCATTGTCTGTTCGAGCGTGGAAAATGACATTGTTACTTTGCCCCCAAACAAGCATGGATGTATTGTTGTAGTCTTACTAGCCCCTCCGAATGATTTTTTTTATATTAAACACACGAGACACGAGACACGAGAACCTTGATTTTTTGTAATCCATAGAGAAAAAAAAACATGGGTATGTATTTTGGACCTTTAGAGGAAAATTCATCGCCAATTGAGCGGAGAAGTTGAAGGAATTTTTCGGAATATTGATCGTGACAAAGATGATGCTCTGCTGATTTCGTAATAATAGATTGGGTATTCGTTTTTTCTTCTTTTTTTCAATAATCTTGACACTTATAAGACTGGCGGAATTATTAAAATGGAAAAATCACGACTTTTATTTGGATGACAGGGAAATACTAATGATAATCATTAACGCGATTAATGCACGAGAAGGTAATGATCAGAATCTAACTATGGCAATTAAAGCAGTGGAATTATAATTGCGATAAATCACGGCGAAGAAACAGCGCTTTAATCATCCTGCAGCAGGTGTTTTCAATTCGAATGGTGGTTGGGAATGATATCTCCTAGAAGACTTATCACAAGTTAATTTGAATCTGCCGATAAGAAAGACACAACGCAGTACTATCCGTACCTTTATGGTTTATAAGACCCGATGCTTTGAAATGACACCAGCAACATATGAACAAACAAAAACTTCTCTGCCATCTCATCAGATTTAAAAATAAGGGATGGCCATTTATCTTCGGCTATATTCTAAGTATTGGAAATCTTCCTGATTATGCATCAATTTTTCCTGCAGAAGCTTTTGCTATTCTGCAAGCGGCAGAAGATCAGTCTTAAAAGCAATCAGCAATCCAAATAACGACTCCCGCCTTATTTCCGAAATAAGAAATAAAATTACTTTGATGTCAAAAAGAATAAAGCTTATGTGGGTCCCAAGCCATGTCAATATACGAGGTAATGAGAAAGCGGATAAAGCTGCTGGCTCAGCCGAAAACATACCAGTGTTCAACTTTAACGTTTTTAGAGCCAAACAACAAGTCTAGTAGAACCTTTAACCTTGCCGATAAATCTCAAACACGTTATCCTTATAATATATCGAAAACAAAGATTTCAAACTTCGTTCTATTAAGACTTGGGCATACCGAAGCTACCCACCAACACCTGCTTAGCAAAGCAAGCACTCCCATTTCTCTCACCTGCAACGTAAATTTAGATATATCTCATATATTAGAAAATTGTGCAGTCTCAAAGCTTATAGTTGAATCCTTAAATAAAAATGAATCGATTTATTATGTACAAAGAAACCCTGATAACAAAAACATTGTTAATATTGCCAAATATCATTCCGCCATAAAAATAAATCTTAGTTTCTTTAGTTTCTTTAACTGTATTTAAAACAGAGCCTCCTCTGCTCCTCCTCCTCCTTTATTCATTTTTATTTTATCATGTAATTTTAATTACTTGCTAATAAACGATAAAAATAATAATTAATTTGAATCAGGTTTTAGCCAAATATATACCTTTATGATTTGTTAGTTATGTGAAATTGAAAAGAAGTTTAAATTCAAGTCGCAATATTTTTTCAAATATTTCAATCTTTTTTATAAATTTATAGAATTTTAAATCTTGCGGTCCTTTGATCGAATATTATTATTTTTTTGCTAACCCTTCTCGTATCCAAATAACTTTCATCGAGAAGCTGTGGGATCAGAATATATTAACCGTCTGCTAAAATATATCCTCTTGTTCAAGTATATAAAAATGATTTTAATTTAACGAGATCTCGCCTACATACCGACTTGTTTTTTTGTAAGAAGTTGACTTATGGTAGATTCACACCCTTACATTGTCAAAATTCAAGCTTTGGCCGGCGACCATGTATTCTACGAGGCCGATGCATTCGAAAAATGTTTTTCTTAAATAACTTGCATTCAAAGGACTAAAACTATCCTTTTGAAGTCTCAAGCTCAATTCGCAGGCAGAATTTTTATATTTTGCAAGATTATGGTAATAAGTCTGCTGTTAGTGTCGTGCCTTCACAAAAGTGACGGACCGAACATTCGATTTCGGTTTCGGTTTCGGCGGCGCCGAAACTCATTGTGATACCACTAGGGTCATGTTGATTAACGAATTAATACCTACATATATTGGGGAGTTAGTGAGTATTGAGTGGTTTTCCTCCGGGACGGTTAAGAAGAAGAAAGTGGAGAGAACTAGTTTGCTTCTCAAATGTACTGAGCGAGGTCTTTTGGGTTTGCTTTAGCAAGTTCGGGCAAAGCTGTGAAGAAATGGGAACATAGCTTTCTATGTCTTGATATTGCTATGACCGGACATTCATTGAGGAGATTTAGTAGCTTTCTGGTTCTTCGTTTGTTAAGGCAGTTCCATGTTTGTCTGCTGATGTTGCAAGATGGTTGAAGTATCTATTTTTTATGCTTAGTTTGACCGCAGCTAATGGTATGTCAACATATTGTGAGGTGCATATGTAAGTTTGCATTGTACCTTTACAGGCAAGGTCACCTGCTCTGCAGTTTCCGCATATTCCGTGGTGAAACTTAAAACTTAAAAAAGTCCGCTATCTCCTTAAGGGATACGCGGCGTTCCTTGACAAGCTTAGATGAAGATTTTCTGGCAGATTGGCTGTCGGTCGAAGGGAATTTTTCCAAAAATGTTACTATACAACAGCGATTTCGCGGTCGTGTTAAAAAAACATAGAAGGAGAGTTCTTGACTAAGAGTACTCAAAAAGATAAACTTCCACTTTTCGTTCGAGTTCTTACTCATCGGTTGTTATCGTGTTGGAGCCAGCCGATATCGGAAAATTTGTTTTGGAGAGTATATAGTCTATAACTGTTGGAAGGGAAATCTACTCCCAAGATTGAGGACTGATCAAAATCAACTCTTTTCATAGAGTCTTACCAACGCAAACTTTGTTGTTTGACTAGCACGGTTAACTTCGCGTTAGTTCTTGGTCCGTGAGCCGCATATTTTAAATTGTTTTATTTCTCGTCAGGTGACTTCGGACGAGATAACTTTCTGTATGTGTAAAAATAAACTAAATTTATATAATAACAATAAAAATACATAATCAATTTCAACTTGTCTAAAAAATGTTCGGTTTCGGCCGAAATTTAGACCGAGGCCGAATGTTCGGTTATGGTTTCAGTTTCGGCTGAAAAACATCTTTCGGTCGGACACTACTTCACAACTATCTTAGAAAAATAAAATCTTTGCGTATTTCCATCCGGGTAACATTGGTGTTCACATTTGTACAGCCAGTCTCTGAACCACACGTGACTGATAAAAAATAACTATGATCCTCTGTTCAACTGTTCCCGCCTTGTGCCTTCATTCTGTTGTGAGCGCTTTGCTTAAATTCGATCTGAATTGAAATTAGGTCCGCATTTCGACTGGATTTCCATTTATAACACAAGTTGCTTTTGAGAATGATGCTGCGAAGCGGAAGACTTAATTACTTTGGCCAACATACCAACAATTTTGTTAATAATTAAACCATACTTGAACCTTCAACCTACACTCATACCAACTGGATATCCCATGCTGCAAATGTATCTGAAGAATATTGTACTATTGCTCCGTAACGGGAAAAATTCTGTGACATTTTACTTAAAGAAAATTTAAACAATAATTGTTTCGAAAAATTCAACAAGATATAAGAACAAAACAAAACTGAATTTAATAATTATGGAATGATGGATAATTTCTCAGCGGCGTGCGAACAGCTTGAACAGCATGAACTGACGTTCATGTTTGGAAGAATGCATGATACTAGAATTTATCGCACTTTCATGCAAAGTTATTCCCAAATGGACCCCGATTAACTTTTTATGGGATAAAGGAGTCCAATTTCCTACGACGTAGTTCAAAGCAAAGCCTTAGAAAGCTCAAATTTATAGAAAACTGATAGCCAGAACTGGCTAGCAAAATTGTGTGCTGAAACGTTATGGTGCAAAGCCACCTACAAAGAATTTGCGATGGCATTTTTGATATTGTTGACAAACCCTTCAGTGAACAAGATACTCAAAACGAACTAATGCCGAATTCGAGGAGAGGAGCTGGCAAAAAAACCCGTGATTATATTGCTTCCATATTTTAATTACCTGAAATTAAAGTGTTGAATCAAAACGATACAATAATTTTTTCCTTATTTAATTTTCTTTTGTATTTATACTATATACCTTTTTGTCTTTAACCTTAGCTTAAATACTTAAACTTTGAATTTTATTCAAAACTAAAAAAAAAGAACAAAATTAAATTAGAAAATCACATAAAAAAAGTGAAAAATTTCCAAATTGAAAACATTTTCTGAAAATATAATATAATAAAAAAAAGAATAACTTGACAGGAATTTTCGAAGCAGTTTGCTCCTGCGGATTGATTATAGGCTGACCTAGGAGCTGTTGTGTTGGACATTGCCAGGATTCAGTGGTTCAACAGGTTCAACTACTGACATCGGTGTGGGGCAATCTGACGTCTAAGGCGCCCAGGAATATGAAAGCGTTCTTATTAGCTGCACCTAGCGAACATCAACTTCAGCCTCATTTATGACAAGCAGTTGAAGTCCAATTGTTGTTGAGGATGTTTTTATATCGTGTTTCTGGTCCTTCATTGCCGCACGAATTATGAAGAATTGTTTCGGGTTTCTTATAGAAGCCTTCTATATGATGCAGTCCTGTAAGAAGAATAAAGTGCTGCTACGATTCTACTGCAAGGGAAAAAAGTTGATAAGAAAAAATAACAATTAAAAAAATGCTGTAGAATAACTAATTGGAAAATTATTCACAAATTGCGTATAAGCATAGAGAATGTATGAAATTGTAAATATTCACGATAACTTCACAGACCATCGTACCGAACCCAAAAAGAGCTAAGCTGCTCAGGATAATTAAGTAAACTATTCTGTCAACTCTGCTTCTATAGTCATTGCCCAATGAACAGCGATAAAAAGTGCAGCAAATGTTCAGATAGTTTGCCAGTTCTACACGCGATAAAAAATCCCAAAAACTGCACATTGGTAAAAGTCAACATTAAAAACATGCGCATTAAATACTTAAGCTGATGTGTGCCCCAGTCATGCAATATCATGAATAAAATCGTATTGCTTTTAAAATCAATAAAAGTCCAAATGAACAAATGAAACATAATATTTATCTGAGAATGATAATTTGTACTCACGTTTAACATGTTCTGTGCAAACTGTGGATCTGTACTTATTTATGAGAAAATTAAATTGGTTAGCAAAATTTAAACGTTTGAACAAACCAAAGTACTCACCGGTCTTAATCCAATGGATAACTTCGTCATCGTCCTCAATCTGAAAATTCGAAATGTATGAGACGAAGTTTTTCATCGTGTTCTATTCTTCTTTTCCGTCATTAAAATTGAAAAACATCGCATTCTATAAATTTATTATGAGAAACTAAAAAAACTCAAGTAAATAAACTAATGACAATGTTTACCAATCACACGATAACGGATGAGAGTTGTGACTATCGAGTATCAAAGAAATCTTTGCTTAATTCCCTTCAAATATTTCTTAAATTTCCCCGTAGCGACCCGCTGCCTATTACTACGCGACAAACTGTCAATAATTACATTTTTCGCGAAAGTAAGACAGATTTTAGTTTCGATTACTTTCTGAGCGGAGTCCAAATTGAGACGAGGAGTCTTACATCCACTTATTTGCGTTCGCTCAATTCACAGTACTATTTTCGCTATTATTTAAGATACTAGTAAATGCGGTTATTATATAAAGACTAGATTCGGAGATCATATAAAAGTTCAAAATTTACTACAGAATTCGAAATTGTGAACTATTGGGAATTAAGAAACAGGCGCTTTGAAAAATGCAACTCCCAGTGGCTTAAATTGAAATGTGTCAAATTAAAAATTCTGTACAGTACTCCATTGTCTACGGCCTCTAGAAAAACTAAAAAGGAAGTGGCAAATAGAAATAGAGAACTATCGTTGGAATAAACGGACAGCCACTGGCGAATCGAAATGTTCTTAGTTACCTTGGGATCTGGTTAGATCAGTATCTGTAATTTAAAAAACACAAAGATACTGCTCTAGCCCGAGCCAATGCGGCCTATGCCTTGACAAAGAGACTGTTTCACAGCAGTCAACTCGATGCCAAGGTAAATGTGATCTGCTACACGGCCCTTATTCGGCTTGTTCTTGCTTATGGCTGTCCCGTTTGGTTCACCATTAGAACAAGCTTAATGGAAAAGATATGGGGTTTGGAGATACGATGTCTTAGGGCTTGTCTCCCTTTATATGGAACTCCAGAGTCTAAGTACAAAAAATTCTATAGTTATGAGGTCCTGTACAAAGGGTCCAACCTAATCAGAGAGGATAACTTTCTGATAAGACTTATGGTGTAAGTTGTTTATTTATTTATTGTATTATAAAAGTTAGTTTTAATGTTATTTATATAAGTTAGGTTAAGATTTTATATTTTATGTTTTAGATTAGTTTTAAGTTTAGTTTTGGCTTAAGTTACACAAAATAAATTCCATATACTAAGTTTTTTTTCGAAAAGTAAAGTCGTTTTCTTAGTTTTCTTTTAAGTTGGTATAATTTCGAATATAATTAATAGTATTAAGTCGAACGACATATTTTAAGTTGATAGGCTTGGCTCAGAGCGCCCGCACAGGGCCAGTAAGTTAGTATATATGTACATAGTCAAGTTAATTAAGCTAGCTTTAAGCGTTTTGTGTAGGAAAATGAATTGAGAAAAAAAACGAGTATCAAAGTTTGTCGCATACTATATACTTTCTTATTTTAAATTTCACATAGTATACCCCATTTATATGACCGGATCGAGTTCAAATGGGACTTACTCAATCAGGATATATGCTGTATCGGTTTGATAAGTCGCAATAAGATTCAGTTTGACAGGTCTTCTTTCTCGAAAAGGTGCTAACGTTTTCTTGTCTATGTTTTTTGACATAATGTTTGGAATATTTTTTATTGCCATTTTCTGCTATTTTTATTCCGCACACTACAAATATAAACATGAAATGACGAGATATCGCTTGCCTCTCTCACTCAACCTCAATCTTCCAATCCACGATTATATGCAAAAACTCAGTCATATGCGACACAAGTTTTGTTGTCGGATCGAGTAATTGAATCCGAACTGCATCCATATAGGACTTTATTAGGATTGAGGTCGGATTCAATCAGTCATATAAACGATGTAGTAGCCTTCATCTGACAAACACGAAGGTTCTTAAGGTTGCAACCACCACCGACTCAAAATTTCGGAAGTGAATTTTAATAGATTGCAAAAGTTGTTCGTTGTTCGCATATCCATATCAAATCATTAAAAAAGTTCAAGGGTTATTAATGCTAAAAAGCAAGTTTCGTTTCCACACAACCTCGTCCTTTGAACTAGTCTTGATCCCTTACACTGGATAGTCGTGCTGTAGTCGTCACAGACGCAGCTAATGAACTTGGACTAGCCGAGTTTTTTTAAGAGCTATGTGCGCACTCACGATACTGTATGTATAGTATGTACATAAATCAATGTACTGAATATACTTTTGCCAAAATCACAAATTCTATTCTGCTAAAGTTTGTTTTTCAAGGTAAAAACTTGCAACGATTTTGCATGGGGTCATTCTAACAAATAGGAACAGCGAAGTGTAGTAAGTTGTTTAATCGATAATTAACAAACCTATTTTTAGTTCTGAGATGAACGTTTCCGATACAACTTCGGAAGTAAGAGAAGAGAATGCATTTATGATAAAGCATATGGAAAACACTTAGTTGACAGTTCTCCTATTTTATACGCTCTATCAATTTATGGCAAAAATAAATCGTGGGGGCGTATTATGCATAAAAAAAATGGTTTGGGTGCGAGAAGGACTGCCCATACCATAAACTACCCATATCAAAAAAATAAAATGTAGGTGCTATATTATTTTCCGCCACCAACAAATTTAATTTGTGTTTTGAAAAAATCATTCATTCCTTAGACAAATGCATTGCAAACAAAAAATTAAGATACATATTTTTTTAAGTTGCCCCCTAAGTATACATTTTTTTTTTCATTTTTGAATCATTTAAAAAAAGATTTGCAAATTTAATATTAATAGATCACACTTTTCTCACCTTCGTCCGCTTTTAAAAGTGTCCATGGTTCTGCACCATGTAGTAGGATAAAGATGACGATGGTTTTTTAGAGCGGCGCTTAATTTCTTCAAAATAGGACTTTACTCAATTGAAAATAGTAATATGTATTCTTCGTTTGATCTCAGTGATAGTCTTATAATCTATGCTTACAGCATATATACCGTTATTGTCCCTTTGTGGATTTTGAGGTGTGGAAACCTTGTACTAGCTACCAAAATGCCTCGCCCCGCGGCTAAACCGATTAGCCTCAATCCGTTCTCAGAGGTGGTGTCGTGACTCAGTAGGTTTCAAGAGTTAAACTTTTTGCAAGTACTTACTCTGTTATTAGAATTCATATTTTAAAGGTTCGAAGACAAGTTTTATAGTGACATAAATTAAATAACCAGCGCGATCAAAATTTCAGTCACCAATCAGAACTGGAACGGGATCGTATTTGGAATTAAGATTTGTCTGGTTCGGATGAACTCTGCAATTTCTTTGCGAACTTTCCCTACCTCAGAAAACATTTAATTAAAATTTTTGCTGAGTTATCACTGAAACATTACCCAAAAAATTATTTTTTTAATAGTACTCTTCTAGTAATATATTTTTGAAATGAGCAAAAGGGAAAGACCAAGCTTTGTTTTTTTTTGCAGAATTTAATAAGTTTTTTCGACATATAGTATACACTGTGAAAGACCGTTTATGCCCTTTTCAAATGTATTTTCGAAATTATTTCCATATCAATTTCATCAAATTTGTTAGATTGCTTTTCTTTGAATGATATTTACCATTCTTCGGAATATTACATTTTGATTATCTTTTTGTTTCAGTCGAGAGATTTCCACCACCTCTTCCTTCCGAGCGGGGAACTGCACAGCATAGGATCATTTTCTTTCTGGCAAAGCCATCTACTTCAAGAGGATCACATTCAGACCAGTTATCTTTGGAGGTTTTTATAGCTGGAAACAGCTGATATCGAGAGATTGTTTATCTCTGGAAAGACCTCAAGACTTTAGTCCATGATAAGAAACAACAAAAGTGGTAAACGTACTAAATTTTCAGATGTTATGATCTTCCTTGCAACGATTCTTTTTTTAATTTAATTAAATAAATAAGCAATGCAACTTTATCCATGTGTTTCAACTTTGTCATTTAATTTTCTATTGATGCTTTTTTTCAAAATCAATTGCCTCATCTAAATTTTCCAAGCACTTCCATGGAAACGCGGATCAACAAATAGAGGAAGGGGCACATCAACATTTGAAATGGACTCAACTTAACACTGTTTTCGTCGTTTATACAGTTCCGCAGTGTATTTCTTTACACATATTTTTTTATCTGTTAAGTTAATTGTAAACTACAAATTTTATTAATTTTGAACTTTTTCTATTGGAAAACTAAATTGGTTTGACAGTTTTTTCGTCATAAAATTTGATCTTTTCCAAAGTGGTTCAAGGACCTGGCTGCATTTTCCTCTTGTTTAGATGGTAAGAAACCTTGATTCGAATTAGACACTTCTTTGTAGCTTTTGACAGGATTTGTTTTTAGTGTCTCTTCAAGGAATTGTTCTTGACATATCGTTTGTTTTACTCAGATTTATACTTGTTGTAATATTCATAATAAACTGAAATATTTTTCAGATCTTACAATTATGTTAATTTCTTTCATTAACACTCTGTGCGTTAAGAAGTTCTAAATTCTACTTCTCCTTTAAGCTGTCTATGTACACATGTTGATGTTTTGAAAAATATTCGTTACATAGTTGGGCAGATCCAAACCGGTGCTTTTTTACTTGTGCTCGTGCGAAGGGTTATGGATTTATATTGTAAATCCAAAGCGGCTCGAAAGGTTCAGGCAGGAAAAACGAGACGGTTGCTGGACGGCAGCTTAGAACAGCCTTATAATGGCGCAAACTTACAATGGAGCCTCTCAATTTTCACACATTAAAAAGATAGCACAGAACGAAGAAAAATGGTTACGTTAATTAATGATCTGGAGCTGTTTTCCGTGGTCAAGAGCAGAACACAAGCCGGGGACACGTCGCTAAGAGGTATGTATGAATACCCCGGGACCCTCGGTCATTCTATCTTAAGTCTTTCACAAAAATGGACAAAGAGTTTGTGTAGAGGAATTTACGGCATTTAGACGACAAGGTTTTCTAAACGAATGTCCCGCATGGTCAAACTCAATTTTGAAGCATGTAAATCTGTTATGGCTCAAAATACAGCCATCTTACATTTTGAGTTTTTGTAAGGAAAGTTATTCAAATTTGCGCGCAAATAATTGAAAAATACATTAATCTATATAAGAAAAGACGAAAGACTGCAAGTCTAGATGTCTGAGGCAATTTGATTTGTCATGACCCCGAGAACACTTATAATGCTGCACTTACGCTCAAGTATCCCCGAGATATAATGAGCCCTTTCAACAAGTTCAATGCAATTCAAGCGATCTAACCTTTCCGACAAAGGCAAATCCGACCGTAAATTAACACTTTTTCCATTTCCCAGCTGTGTTCTAGTTTTTTAATTACGCTTCAAATCTCGAAACTGTGCACCGCCGACGAGTTATTCACAATTCTGCGATACTCTTGCCAATGCCATGAGAAATAGGTAGGCAACCGCAGAGAAAAAGTATAATAAAACCATTCCATTGTACCTGAAAGGCATATTGCACCGACCTACTTAGTAGCAGTTTGTAATTACAAGCATTGTATCCGTTGCAACCCAAGAGTCAGGCAATCAGTCTTCGACCAAAGCAACTTAACTGCATCGCGAGGAAATCTTAATTTGAATAGCACCCGCTATTGAGAGATGGCGCTCAGATAATCGGAGCTGTTGCGCATTCTAACTAAATCCGAAGTCTGCACCGCAGATACTCTGTCACTCAAGATGGTTAGTTAATCCATAGCCAAAGCCCGAGTGCAGCTTAGAACATTTGCACTTGCGCTATTGTTCCAATAGTAGAACAATGAAATCTTTTCCTTGGTCTAAGCATATGACGGCTACGATTGGAGCTTCCCACAGTAATTAAATGTCCCCGAGGTTTTGAAGGGTGTTGCGACAGCGGTATGAAGTGCGCACACCATGCGCTACAAAGAGTTCATAATTTAATCTATACTCGGTTAATCTTTTAACGACTGCTTGCGCCTCGGCGCAAAATGCATAAAGCGCCCGAAGAGACGTGCGGATGGACATTTTAACACCGTGCTACGAGTACGTGGTTATGGACCAGGGCACAGGAAGATATCGCAACATCAATGCTTGGCCTGCACAACCAATCGATATGCTCAGAATAAGTTGACGCAAATCGCATAACTCAAAAGGTATGGCAGGCGTGAATCTTCAGCTCAGTGCAGTGGCTGGCTGTTGAAGATGGCCACTGCTGGCTGGTGCTTCTGCTTGTGATGCCGCTGCTGCTAGGTGTGGGCAATGATGAAAGAGGTATTTTGTCACTTTGGTGTTTGTTGTGGCTGGTGTTGGAAAGAATCTATATATTTCATATGTCATAGGGTCACCGAGCCACCGGTGGTGGATAAAAATCGCCACAACGTTGTGAGCGAAGAATACGTTGCATAAACATAAGGATGCTCAGTGAACTTGCCGAGACCTCAATTTATAGGAACGATAAATTGTGAAACTTCATTTTAGAGTTGAGGAGTTATATGACAGCCCTGGGAGATGGGCGCTACCTGTAGTGGATGCTTCTTAATTGAACTAGCAAAATTGACTACATGAAGTAATCGCTGGTGCTCAAGTAAGTATTGATGCATGCGTTGCGTTTGTTAAGCCGTCGAAATTTAAGGTAACTTCATGGCTTTAAGGAAGATGGCTACGTTAGTTAAATTTCGAATTTGTTTTTATGAGAGAAATGCTTGCAGTCAATCCATAGCATCCGACAAAACTTGGTATACGTTCCCTTTATCTTTACAGAGGTAAAATTTGTATGCTAACGTTTCTTTTGAGGCGAAGGCTAAATAGTTGTTGTCAGTCTTTGATGCGACTTCGCTTGGAATGAAACAAAGACTCCTGATGAAAGCAATTCAAACATATTTTCACGCATAAACGCACACATTAATACTGCAGTTCCAACGAAAGGTTACTTATTGTTAATAATTCACATGCATTCAAGATTGACCCTGCAATTTTGACCCTGCCGTTCTTTTTTAAGCTTCGTCGCCATAAACTGCACATAACTTTTTGCGAGCTTGCGATGCGTTTTTTCCTTTCCGGAAATAAAAAAGCAAAATACGACGTTAATGTTCGTTTTGATTTTCGAAAGCTACACAACCGATCCAAACATTTTTTTTACTGATTGACAGTTGAAGTACCAACTATCAAAAATTTGGTTTGGGTGCGAGTAGGCCTGCCCATACCATGAACTTCCCAAAAGATACAAAAGAAATAGGTGCTTTTTTATTTGCCTACACCATGAAATTCAATTCGGACTATGAAAACGTCATTCATTCCCTAATCAAATGCATTGCAAACAAAAAGATCAGATATAGTACATATATTTTTAGCTGCCTTGGAGGAATACCATATACTCGTATATGTTTTCGTATTTTTGGATCATTTAAAATATGAATTGCGTATTTAACATTGATATATTAACATATTTCAATTTGGAAATACTTTTTTTCTGACTGAGTTACATTTCTACTCAAAGAAAATTAGATTTTTAGTTTTACTGCAGAAGTAACTTACTTAATTTAAAATAATTTTTAACGTTTTTTTAAATGATAGCTGGTTGGACTTTTTTTGTCATTAATCATTTAATTACTAACTTGAGGTGGCGTTACAGTCCGCGTGGCATGGTATTTTATCCTTTTGGCTAAGTCGATGTCGTTGTACAACTCCTAGCATACAGCTCGTTGTTGCATCTTCTCCTCCACTCACAGTCAATGCAGATGGGACAAAAGATCTCTGAACAACCTAAGGGGCCTTGATCCGCTTTTGAAAGTGTACATGCTTCTGCACCATATAGTACATTTAGTAGGGTGGGATGATATGAGTCTTATAGAGCGATGCTTCAGTTCTTCAGAAGAGGGCATAGCTTTCTTAACCAGAGGTATTCTTCATTTGATCTCAGCGCTGGTGTTATTATCTGTTTTTACAGCGGAGCCAAGATAGATAAAGCCCTAACTACCTCAAAGTTATAGCTGTCTATGGTAACGTTCTGACCCAGACGTCGGATTTGGTTTTTCTTGATGGCAGCATATGCGTCTTTTTGCCCTCTTTTGTTGACAAGATTCTTTTGCACTATTGTCCCAAGAATGATGTTGAAGAAATCGTATGACAGTACATCACCTTGTCTAAAATGTTGTTTCACATCAAGTGGGTCGATGACGTCCTAGCCGACCCCTTGGAGCAGCTTGATTTCTCCCTCACCATCCTGAACAAAAGTACGAGCTTGGCAGGGATGCCAAACCTAGACATGACCATAAATCTCATCTCTGTGGACGAAACAGACACCAAAACCAACCTTGAAATTTATGAAAAGGTGGTGCGTACTGACTTGGCGCTCCTGGGTTTTTTCCAAGATCTGCGGTTATGTTAATATTTGGTTTATGGTGGACTTTTCTGGTCGAAAACAACATTAATACGGACCTATCAGGATGTTGACGAACTGCTTCAGACGTTCACATCATACGGCGGAAAGGATGTTAAAGGCAATTTTGAGGAGATTTATACCTCTATAATTGGCTTCCTTCCTTCAGGATTGGGCAACCACTACTGAGATCCCATACATCTCGCATGCTTTCTTCTGACCATGTATTGCAGATGAGTTGGTGCATACTCCCAACTAAGTCATCGCCACCGCTTTTAGAAGTTCTATCTTGCTATCTGTACTTCGTTTAGGTCAGGTAGATGACATTGTTGGTTCTTCCATGTCCTCAGCATTGACTGCAACTGCTCCTATGATAATTCCATTTCGAATTTTGCAGGCTTCGGTTTGGGGTGTGTAACCTTTAGCTATTGTTTTTGCTCGCTAGCTGCCCATGGCTTGCATTAAACGACTCAATGAAAGCATTTTCGACTGTAATATAGGACCAACGACCAAAAATCTTAGCCAGTCATCCCTCTAAGAGTGTCCAACTCAACGTGAAGATAAGATATTTTAAATTTAGAGTTGCGAAAATCGATTTCATAACAACAACATTAACATTGGAAGTTGAATTTGTATTTGCTCTTGTCAGTTGTTTTTCAACTTCTTCAATAAAGTGTTATAAATCAGACAGCCAGAATTATCAAATATTATATAGCTTAGTTTCAAAAGTATTACATTTGTCTGGTAAATATAATATATTATATATATTATGGCTTAAAGAGGATCACATTCAGTCCAGTTTTTTTTGCAGATTTTGATAGGATTTTCCACGCCGATTCCGAGAGATTTTTTATCTTTGTGTCATTTTCTGGAGAGACCTCTAGGATTGGGTTTATGATAAGAAACCACAACAGTGGAAAACGGACTAAATCGGATGTTTTGATCTTCCTTGCAGCAATGCAGTTTTATCCATGTGTTTTAACCTTGTCATTTAGCTTTCTCTCGATGCTTTTGCTTTAAATTCAATTGCCTCATGTAATTTACACCATGAGTTTCTTTTTGTTAATATATTATAACTATAAAAAAACGTCAAGCTATAGCCGAGTAGGTTTTGAACAAAAAAGACTGGTGGCTCTATATTTTTCTAAGGATGTTTTCATGTGTCAGTGTTGCAGACGTCACTCTGAGTCTTGAAAAGTTGGAAAGACTTACAGGATTCACATTTCTGAAACAATTTAAAAAGAACTTCCGTGGAAATTTGGATCAGGAAATAGAGAAAGGGGTACATGAATGTATGAAATGGCCTCAACTAAATACTGTTTTAGTCTTTTTGGTAGTTTCTATAGTTAGTAACTTACTAAGTTTGGTCAATTGGCTAAATAAACATAATATTGATGAAACTTTTGGCATTAAAATTGAACAAAAAAAATGTTATATGAATTTGTCCGGAAACTTATGAACGGCAGTGCATATATTTATGCATATTTTTTTATCTGATAAGGTAGCTGTAAACTATAAATTTAATTAATTTTGAACTTTTTTTATTGGAAAACTAAATTGGTTTTAATTGAAGAAGTGAAAATGTCCCTTTTTTGACAGTTTTTTCGTCATAAAATTTAAACCACCCTGTGAAATTTAACCAAAATCACTTTTCAGATGATCTTTATGCACACACGCTTCGAATGAAGCCAATTTGGCTTCGATAGCTTTATTTGTTCTCGAGTTAGGCTGTACAAACTGTACTGTACCGCCAAACGTGGAGAAATGTAAAAATTTTGAATTTCGAAAATCGGACCGATTACAAGAACTTCCTGATGGGAAGTAAATAACAAAATGTGTTTGACATTTCGATTACGTCAGCAAACCTAAAAATTCAACTAAAACCATCTATGAGTGAAATCCGCAATTACTTAGTTAACTTTTCTTATCTCAACTTATTTCCTATGAGCAATGAAATTTTTATGTATGTAAATTTGAAGATTTGAATAATTAATTAATAAATAATTAAAATAAATAAAAATAAAATAAACGTAATGTTAAAGGCTGAAGATTTGTATGCTCTTCGTTCTTTATATATTTCCTTGATTCGATCCATCCTGGAATTTGCAGATGCCATTTGGAATCCTTCCCAAGGTTCGTTCCCGAAACGCATCGAAAACGTATGCGTTGGATTTTTATGCCAGACTATAAAGCCAGATGCTTCCTACTTGGTCTGAAGTCGTTCGAGTCTAGGCGTTCAATGCATGATATAACCTTTGTGCGTTACCTGTTATGCTATGATACCAAGTGCCCAACTTTGGTGCACTTTTATGTCCCAACGAGACCGTTAAGATTGAGGGATTTTCTCTTTCAGCGTGCCCACAGAACAACGTATGGCCAAAATAAGCCAATGTCGAGAGACATAAGGTCTATCAATGAAGTATGTAGGGATATGGAACTACACAAATCTCGGCTTACTTTATTTGTCAGTGGTGGTTCTTACTACTTTGAATATTGTAAGTAAATTGTTTGTTCTAAGTTTTAAGTTTTATGTCTGTTAGCTGGTAAGCTTTTAGATTCTAAAAATAATAAAAAAAAATGTTGGCCATCCAAGAGCTGATGTTCCGGCACCCAAGCAGCCTATGCTCTAACCATTTTGTGGTCAGCGATGTGAATGACTTATAGTAAAGATGTATATCGATGTAAATGCAAGTTGCGCCATCATTTAACGAGCCAAACATCAAAACAAATACGGAAACAGATGACAGTTCAGTTTGAAGTAAATATGTTATTGAAAGGGCGGACCAGGAATTGGATGACCCTATATATTATGTCTTAGACCACAATTCTACATAGGCTTAATGTGAATCACAATAAAGTCAGATGATGCGTCACCGTTCTCTTCTACTGTACAATATTTGTGTCTATTAAAAACTAATTTAAGTTTTAGAACACAGACAACTCATTAGTTTGTTTCAGTGTTATTTTGACGAGATGCTTGGGAACTTGATAGCTTGCCACCCAGTTTTGGGAATGGAATTCCCCAGAAATCAGCTGGAGGTGCTATTTCGTCTTATTCACCAAGAATTTGGAAAGAAAAATAAACGAAAGACTATCAATACCAACCCGTTAACTTGTTACATTTTTCCTAAGATTTGATTTATTGGTTTCTGCCTCTGTGCACACATGGAAGCCACAAACAAAACGGCACAATTTGAAGATTTGATTAATGATCTGCATTAAAAGTTCGTTTTCATAAATCATTGCCACCGAGACATGGGAGAATCATCGGCTCTTATAGAAAAAAAACTAAATCAAAAATAATCATCATGGGTGCCTGGTAGGGCAAACTAAATTCCAAGGAGTAGTAAAAATGAATAACGCTATCGGGATCAGGATGCGCTATCATCATAGCCTTACATCATGAACAAACCATCTCATCTCAGTCGCAGACAATGACTTCGACCCAAAAAATAAATAATGGAAATTAGTTAAGGCCCCGATTCCTGGGGTGATTCAGTATTTTTTTTTTTTATTCATTTTTTATTCCATGGGGAATAGAGGATACAGTCAACACCGAATAGATCATTCCTTCAAAGTAGGACAGAACTGCGTATACCTACTGAACCGATGGGCAGAAGGACTTGTCTCAAGATCTTTTGCCAAATGTTTCTAAAGAATGTGTTTTCTTCATCTGTTAATTTTTTGCAACTTATGTTGTTGCCGCTTGGCTGGGTAAATATTTGTATTGATCTTGACATGTGGCCCTTTTACAGTGCTCATCCCCTAATGATTTAGTTTGTGCAAAGTTCTTTTGATTATGCGTTAATAAGATATGTGAAGGATTGCAAAAATCAGCCAAACACCTTTTGGATGGAGTTCCTGTTTTGGAATGATTAATTGGTTGGTTGAGTTCAGATCTAGCCGAATGTTTTGATGTCCTTTGCAGTCTTTTTGAGTAGATGAACAAAAGCGTATATTGTTATTTTGACAATGTATTTTAGAACACGGCTGTACCCCCTACTGTCGATTGTTCATTTATCATTCTAGAGTTCTTGTCTTTCGATTAGCTTACGTTCTCTATTTCAAAATATACGATTGGAACAGCACTACGACGGAATTCATTTGAATTTGTTAGAACGTCGTTTCTTCAGAAGTTCTCCATTAAAAGTCTTGGAGGCATTACTATACAAAAATAAGCAATTTGTTCTGTCATATGGCCATACATGACTGCGGTAGGACTTCAACAATAAATGAGAAAGAACTAAGTCACTTGTTAAGTACGAGAAGGATAATTATATTAAAAAAAATGTACGTTCAAACAATTCTGTGCTGTACTGAATATTATATATTCACAAACGATACCAGCTCTTTAGCGATTTAGTTTCTTGTTGTACAGTGTAGGAAAGTCAGTGGCGACGAAAATAGAATGATTTGGTCATACAAGCTGACGGATCTCATGTACCACATGAATCAATACGCAATTGAACAGCTTGAAATTTTAATAGAAATTTCGGTCGAATTAAATCACCAACTGCAGCTCGCATATGCAACATTGTGGAGACGGTTCGTGAGACTAGTTAACAGATTGAGAATAGGACTTCCGGTGTTTAATAAACACCTGCTTCGAAACGGCTTTCCTTTTTGGCCTTTACAGCAGCTCAAAATTGATGATAATGTTATTCAGATGTAATTTTATTGATGGTTTTTGATGACCGACAAAGTTGGCGAATAATTTTACCACGCAACAGTGAATTAAGAGCGCAACCGACAATTGGTAGTTTATAATTCGCAGTTCGGACTTTAGCGAGCTCTGGAACCAGCAAAGTGGGGTTACGTGCTACTCAACCCGCCGTCGTTTGGTGGTTTAGTAGCTCGCACGCTAATCAAGCGAGTCCTTGTAAAATGAAGAAGTGCGGCGTTCCCGAAATGGCAATCGTTTCTAAGAGAAAAAAAAATTCCTTACAAAAACGCAGTCATCCAAGGTGAAATCTTAGCTTGATCATTTAATATGTGAAAGGAAATATGGTGACTATGCATATGTTGGGTGCTAGAACATAAAGATATATTCATCAGATTTATGTATTCAGAATTAAATGTGGCGCGTTCGCATAGTAGAAAGGCGCAGCGTCCTAACTTTGCTTTATAAAAGTACCACTCAGCACATTCAAATCAGTATACAGTCTAATCTGATCACGAATACTGGTAGTCCATTCATCTGCAGCGGCTGTTACTCTATTGCTTTAAGCTGCAAAAGATCCGCACTTCCAGCCACATAAATTGTTATTATGGGCAGGTCCTTGCGTATTGAATATTTATTTAGAAATGAAGAATGTTAAATCATTTATTGCAGGAGTGATTATAAATACTCGACGAAAAGAAAGACTATTCAATCTTCACTGACAAGTCCTCTATATATTTAATATAACACGTAATGTGTAGGAAGGGGAATAAGCATATTTATTCTCTAAATTTTGGTCCACGGATTTTATCAGATCGAGTTTTTCATTGTCAAAAACGTTGTTGTAATGCACCATATATGTATAATGTAATGCTGATATATAAAGATATCCAACAAGAAGTCATATTAGCATTGGTTAAACTCTTATCAATAAACGATCATTGCGACGAAGCTTAATGCCGTATAGACCTCCTTAATCCCAATTCTACGCGTTGTATTCAACTTTTCGGTGCTTCATGGTTATGTTTTCGTTGCTCTTACACATTCTTTCAACACCGGGTCTTAAGTGGTTCTTTCCTGATCTGTACATCAAGCGGTGTTAATCTGATTACCGTATCGAGCGATATCGGAGCATATATATTATCATTAGTGGGTATTCTTTGAAGTTCTTCCTTTTCTGGTGAAAAAAACAAGCTCCATTTTAACAAGCCTAACTTTGAACTCGCAAGTCTTTGTCCTTTTGATTATTTTGCACAAGACTCTCTTCACACTTCCCACTTAGCGTATTCAAAATATGTTGCAAACCTTAAATAATCAACGTGATTGAAGATGAAGATGAATATTAATTAGAATGAATTAGAATTTACTCTACGAATCATAAAAAATTCAAAGTAACGTAAAGCAGGAGGCTTTGATTCCATTCGAAACTTATTTCTAAAACAATTACTCGGCATAGCGACGAAATATTTAACTTTCATTACAACCGCTTATTTAAAGAACACATACTTCCCCAGCGCATGGAATATAGGTTAAGTTATATCTAAACTCACTCGGGAAACCGCCTGATAAACCCGACAGTTACAGGCCCATTAGGTTGCTCAGTATAGACGAATATAACTTATTTCCCAATGAACAATTTCGTTTCAGAGAAATTTCATTGCACATCGCATCAAGTCTTAAGAATCTGTAATCACATCAAAAATTCCCGCTGCCAAGGAAAATCCACCGGTATGATACTTTTGAATATTAAGAAAGCGTTCGATTCTGAATGGCTTAATGGATTTATATATAAAATCGTGAACTACAATTTCCCTCTGTATGTATGTATAGTAATTAAAAGTTTTTTGTCTGGTCGCAGTTCAAAAGTCCATATTAATAAAAGTCGCTCTGATGCATTTCAAGTTGTGCAAGGTGCAGAACTATTTGCACAGATTTGACATTCCGAGCTTACCACAATCCATCTTTGCTGATGAGGATTCTAAACCTTGTGATGGAAATATAAGAATCTGATTTTAACAATTTGAAAATAAAATTGAATCCTGAAAAAAAACGAGCAAAATTTTTCAGCCGAAAACCTTGTTTTCTCCCTGGTAGCCAAATCCAGGCTGCTGGAAAAAGTATTGAGTGGGAGAGCTCGGTGTGATATTTAGGTATCTATCTTGGAACCAGATTAACGTTTAAGGAACATATTTCTTGATCGCTTAGAAAACTGAAAACAGCCGTTAATTTATTATATCCGTTTGTCAATAGAAAGTCAAAGCTTAGTATTCATAATAAGCAAATAATCTACAAAGTTATTTTTCAACCTATTATTCTATACGGCTGTCCCTTTTAAGGGAACAGTGCAAAACCTCACATCAAACGCCTACAAGTGTCCCAAAACAAAATTCTTCGAATGATGCTTTATCTTCCTTGGTACCACTGTACCCGAATATTGAAGTGATTTCAGAAGGAATAGAGAAGGTTAATAATTTAACTTAGGCTGTACTTTTGCTTATAATCACTTAGTTAACGAACTATACAATTGATATCGCATGTTTTTATTACATTATTATTATTATTAAGTTGAACTTAATTTATTTATTTTGTCTATTTAATCAATTGTTCACTATATTACTTACATAACTTATTCATTTATTTATTTATTTATATATTTAGATACATTTTTAATTTCTTTTTTATACACTTATATATTTATTAATTTTAATATCTATTTATTTAATTATTAATCAATTTATTTATTCATTTATTTCTATATTTACATATTTATTTACTTATTTATTATTTATTAATTAATTAATTTATTTATTTATTTCTTTATATATTTCTTTATTTATTTATTTATTTTTTATTTTTTTATTTATTTAGTTATTTATTTATTCATTTCTTTTTAATTAATTGAATTCGTTAGTTACATATTTACTTTTTTACTCTCTTGTTTCTTTTAAGTAATTAAGACATAGTCCTTAAATTTTAAGCTGATATGAAATAATTGTTAAAAAACATATTCATGAGCATTTACTTAAATGCTTGCTTAAATTTGCTTGCTTTTTTTGTTCTCTCTATAACGTTTTTTTATCAATTTTCCTTTTTAACGCTCGCTTAGGACCCTCAGTGTCATTATCTGTGTTCGATAGTAGTCCTTTATCCATCGCTTGGTTAAAAATGCAAACCGGAGTGGCATATGATAGGGTGAACAAGTCTTTTTGTGAACCTTCATTCAGTGTTAGATCGGTGAAATTCATAGAACGTTGTTCAGAGTCTCAACCGACAACATAATAGGTCGGGCGATTTCACTATCTTACAAGATTTTTATTCATCAGCCGCCTATGCTAGTATCATAGTATATAGTATACAGTAATAAGCGTATATGGAGCAATTGATACAGACTAAGTAATTCAATGAAATGTTCATTTGATTACAATCTTGCTATATAAATGCTACAAAGGGGACTTAAAATTATGTGCCCCCTCATTGTCATTTAATACACTAGATCAGAAAACCATGTTACTCAAAATGATTAGATTTACTGGCTAAAGCCAGTCGAATTTTTATGACTACACTGTAAATTATCGATCATTTTTTATTCGCTGAAATAAAACAAAACCCCTACATTTTCCGAATCTAGTCCAGAAAATAAGACAATGTACCTTCTTGCATATACTTGAAAGTATATCCTTTTCCCCTTGTGTAACAATATTTTTTTTACATTTCTAACCTCTATCGAGGGAGAACAAAACTCCAATCGAATATCCTATTGAACACGTCGATTATCCAATGATAAATTGCTCACAGCAGGCTACCTTTGTGTCGATCCATTGTTACAGAACCTTGCTACCATTCTTTGCTTCTTTTTGTAAGTGAACAAAAAAAAAATAGGAACCAAGCAGAAGGCGATCGTTATAACACATTTTGTCACATAATGAACAAGAGTGATCAACATGATGGCACCCGAGGATCAATCAAGTAACACCAAACATCTGAACGACTTGGGTGATGCTGACTTAAAATTTGGCGATTCCATCTCGTATCTGACATCGATAACAGATCAAACGTTACATTCTAGTTATCGCATGTTTTTTGTTTACTTTTATGTACGTTAACGAATCCTTATTGTATACTCCAGAGGCTACCACCATGAAGCAGTGATATGCGGTGCACACATTCGAGCTACCAGTCATGTGAGGCAATCTAAGGGCATCAATCGATTTCGCCTTAAAGCCATAACAAAAGGACAACTCAAGATCTGATAGCATTTCGATGGCAGCATGTTGTTCATTTATTGCGAAATGCTCAATTACGAGGATTAAAATGCGGGGCACACTGTTTTGTTAGAGATCCTTTTGATTCTGATTCTAGTGTCCCGAACTATGAACATATTTTGGTGTGACTGTAGATCAGTTTGTTGTTCACTTCCTTTTTTGTATGCTTAGGTGAGAAAGGACACATTTGATCGATAAGTGCGTTAAGTGTGAAGGTTTTCTGTAATTTATATTTCTTAGTTACGGTATTGTTTAATTTCAGGAAATCAAGATAGAAGTCCTGCGCTTCTCAAAAAATCTCAATGTAGCAGGAAGTTGTATATTTTTATTTCCGTTTGGTGATTTTGCGCTGTGATAAAGACATAATTTGAAAAGGAAAACGCATAGAGGATATAAGATGCGTGAACTGGTACATCTGGATAGTAACCAACTAATATAACATATCAAACGGAGCTTAGTACTGATCAGTTCTAATTTTATTCTAATTCTAGAATTCTAGCAAATGAACCCGCGATATGTTATCCTGCATATAACAAAAGAAACTATGGCACATGGATGGGATTAAGTCAGGAAAGTTTGGAGTAACTGATGAGGGCCCAATTGTTTGGCAAAGTGATTGAAATTACTTCAACCTCACTTCTCTCACAAACTTTGCACCAATCATATTTTGTAATATGCACCAATGCAAGAGAAACGGCCAATTCATTGAATCTGAAGTAAACTTATCCAAGCGCACTAAACGAGATCGTTCAAGCGGTCCGTCTTATTGCTCGTCTTTGATATAAAAGGACGTTTTGAATTAAAACGCGTTAACAATAAAAAGAAAGCCGTCAAAGACTAAAATAATAAGCTTGGTTACAAAATGGGTTGGCAAAAAATATCCATCTTGGGGCGACTTTTTTATTTCAGGGGGACTTTCTGTCAAAATAAAGCTGATTATGTTTGAATTTTCACTGGTTCGAAACTGTCTTAACTGTCGTTAAGAAATCTGCTCAGACACATAAAAAGAAAGAAAAAAATTGTTTTACCCAAACGAATATAAAAACTGTCCACCGTCCAAGAAACATGGGCTTCATTTGAGCGTATGTTTTTGAGCTAATCATCTAAAAAGCATTCAAGTATATCAAAATTATATTGAATAAATTCCTGCGAATTAAGTCTTCTGCTTGCTCTGTGCAGAATGAATCATAAGAGTAGTCATATCCAATTGAATATGACAAAATTATAAAACAGGCGTACACCTCAATCGATAAGTAAGAAATTTGGCCTTGAACAAGGTTTATATTGATTAACCCTTGGTTGTTCGCGTGACGAGTTTGGTCGGTTTTTTAACTGTGGAATATATAGTTTTCATATTTTATCTGCAATAATATATCCTTAATAACTTTCTGGAATATTTCCAACAATGTGGTCTAGTTTCCATATTTAGTTATTAATCTTTTTGTAAGTTATGAAGTTATGAAGTAGGTCAATTTTTCCAAACAGGATCTGTGCTCGCCGCCTCATATCTCAAGGCAACTGCAAAATGTTTGACCACACTATGATTTGAGCTCGAATGAGTTCCCATGTTAATTTTTGAAGCAAGTCTCGTCGCATTATTTTTTGGTGCGAATGGTTTGCCTTATAAATGCAAAGAGAATTTAAACCAGGTATATTGAAGAAGTCATAAAACACAACCATGGGCCAACGGCAAGTATTCCTTGCTACATCACACTTCTGGCATTACTGATCCACCAGATTTATACCGATTTTGATGTGGTTGTAATCAGTAAAGATCTGTGGTTTTCTGTTTTCTCCGATTTCTTCATCAATTTTGTCATCATGGTGCATTGACGACATCAGAATTACCGATCTGTTTTTCTTAGGGTGCCAAAGTGCAGTTGGCTTGGAAACCGAAGAGAGATGATTTTTTTTCCACTCGATTCCTGTTTGGTTGATATTCAGGGGGTATTTCCTGTCTATTTTTTTAAACGTTGCCAATGTTAGTTAAATTTTTATTAACAAGTGATAAACTAGAGAACCAATTGTCTCCAGAAAAAATTCTTTTGACTCCAGTAACTGGTTGTACTCATCGGAGAGTTATATCTTTCCCAGTGTTGATTCATTTTTCAAACCATCAGGTTGAGTTCCCACATAAGTTTCCAAATTGAATGTGTTGGCATCTACTAATGCGAAAATGTTAATGCCATATTTAGCTAGCTTGCTTGGTATGAACGTTTTGAATCCACAACGACCTCTAAAAGCTAATAGCTATGTATCGACTGTATGAAACTCACTTGTAATAAAATGTTGAACATTTCTCTTGTAGGTGCCAATTTGTCAATTTCTCTCCTCTGATTACTCGCTTCCACATCATCAAACCTAAAAAGTAATCGGAACTTTTTTTCGCTCATTGCCAAATAGCATAATTGGATTCCGTTTCCTTTGGAATTGGCCCACATCGTTTCAGCATCTTTCCTTGCATATTTGAAAGTTCCGATCAAAAAAAATAAATCCGAACAGAGTGAACATTTCAGACCCATTAGTATTGCTTGCGGCACTCTCTTTTTCGTATTGAACAGTTATAGCACTTAAAATGGCGCAATTTTAGGCATTCTATCTCTGTTGTGGCATAAGGTGAATTACCTTTTGGTCCTGGAAGAAGTTTAATGATATTATGAGAACGAACACGTACTTTTGAATGAATAGCAGAATATTCTTGTGTAGCATATACTTCCATCTAGTTCTTCTCCCTGCTCTTCTATCACTTCGAAATCAACCTCAAAGTTCTGCAGTACAAAAAATAAAGTTATTCTAAAACTAAAATTAAATGAATAACACCAACCCAATCTTAATAAAAATAATTAAGACAAAAAAAGTTTGCACGGTTGGTCGCGTGGAGTACAACGACCTGCATCAAGCGCAATAAGGAGACTAATTATTTAAAGAGATCAATTTCAAACAGCTTCTCAGAAAAACGAGTGGGTAAAAAGTATTTAATGTACAGTTGTCACTGTTTTAAAAGGTTTACGATCGTACACCACGCGACGAACGTAGGGTTAAAATAACTTGGTGGCCATTACCAAATTTTGGATTATATCCAAAAACAGTGACTCTTTACCCTCAGAAGGCAGTCACTAAAGAAGATGGGAACTACTATCCTTAATCCTGTAGTTACAGACTTACCTTTTGTATAATTATAGTTTTGTATAATTAGTATATAAACGAGACTTTATTATTTTGTATTTCGTATATTAAACTTATGTTTTTTTTTTATAAATATTGTGAGCCGACCTGAAAGACGTTGTTTTGTATTGACTATGAATGCTCAATTGGATGAGGAATAAATAAGTTGAGCAAAACGTAAATTTTGAACATTATATCAAAATCCAATCTTAACTTGATAATAAATTTCATTTATATGAATTGGAAGTTTAAAGCTGCAATCTTGTCTATTGCAGTGTTTTTTTTACGTTGAATTTCTCAGACGAGAAATTAAATAAATTTATTATGTATATGTTAATATTTGTTATTATGTATATAAATATAAGGCGTTGTATAATTGATCTCGCGGAAAGCATGGATTTTCCAGAATTATACCGCAAAAACACTCAACGACTGCCTTGCGCTCTCTTTATCGACATAGGGAACGCAGGTTGCCGACTGAAATAGCAACCGTTCAAAGTCAAGTGCTTTGTGCAAAGAAATACGTGGGATCAAACATATTCTACCCTCTTCAACATTGTGTTGAATAATACATAAAATTCGATGCATTGGAAGACGGCGCTTGTGCAACTCAACCCTTAAAGGGACAAAGATCCCTCCAATCTGGAAAATCTCCGGTCCATAAGTCTTCTCCCGATCGTCAGCAAGTTTTTTGAGAAAGTGGTTAATACAGTCCTGCTTAATGGTGTTTTGGACAAGAATATAGTATTATTCCGGATAATCAATTTGGTTTCAAGGTGGGTATGAGTCCATATATGCCGCGTCTAAGCTCAATAGAAATGGCAATGTAACTTCTTAGAGATTATTTAAATTAATAAATGGTCTGCAACAGGGGGCTACATTTCGCTGATCCTAATTAATAAATTTACCAGTGACCCTGTTAGACCCCTTTCCAATGCCATAGCATACGCAGAAGAGCCTGTTTTATAGCCAGCAACTTGATGCCAGGGAAAAAGTAATCTGCTACATGTTGTTGAAGGTCGGAGCAAGCTTGATGGAAGGATTCGGTTCTTTGAGTGACAATGTCTCAGGACCTGCCTAGAACTCCAGAGTCTGAATACAAAAATTTCTATCCCAACGTCCTATATAACAGAGCATACATAATAAGAGTATATAATTTTCTAATAAAGCTGACACAAAGTCACGTAACAAGAGCAATGACCTCTGTTAACAATCTGATCTGCGGTGCCTACTTCCCCAATGGTTGATATTGCGAGCGGGTTCGACTTAACGGTTTTATCCCCACAGAGACTTTCCTCTACATAGACTCAGTAGGTTTCATCCAGGTATCGCTTATCCTCCACATTGCCCGAACAATTGTAGACGCGATCCAGAAGTAGTTGAACGCCAGCAGCAACATTTTTGGTGCCTTAAAGACTTAAGAGAATCAACTCCTTCCTAGGATTTGTAGCCCTTGCAGGCAAAGTTGGAGAGCTTCAATGCATACGTTTTCCATACGGGTGGAAGACCTACGTTGGTTAAGTCCCTTAAGAATAAGTTCTTATATAATAAAAAAATATAAACTTTGTTTTATATATACATGTGCAAAGAGGGGATCTTCACATATCAATAGATGTGGATATATATTGACATATGTGCGTCTGTTTATTTAGGCAAGAGTTAAGCTAATTTAAGGTAGGTATTATTACAGTCTTTGCAACTTAATTTTTTTAGCTTAGTTTTCTTAGTTTTAAGTTGTCTTGGTAAAAATTAAACACCCGTCAGGATACTAGCAGTAGGCTTAACTTGGGGAGCCCGCATAGGCACAGTTAGTTAGTAACGAATACATAAGAAATTTTCAGCTAGTATTAAGCAATTTTGTTTTGCATATAAGTAACATTGTAATTAATTCAATAAAATTTGCAAAAAAAATCAAAACATCTTTTGCTTTGTATATTCCATTGAGAAATATAGCCATATCCTCTTGCAGAATTTAGCAACACCATGGCACGTTTTCTTTTTAAAGATCTGCTTTACATTTTTGTCAACTTTTGTAAAAAAATTAAGTCAAAACGGTAAAGCTATTTTAAAGTTATGGCGTCACTAATAAACTATGGAGGCTTAAGCGGCGCGATTATTTGGCACTTAATTACTCAACATCGACGATTGTTCCGTTGGTCCATACATTTCTTAACTCATTCATTTCCTGAGCGCTCGATTTAACAAGATTTAATTGGAAAATGAAGCGCTGGATTGTCCAAGATAGTATGCTTTGAAGCTTAATTTAAATATAAAGAGCGTTCCAAATTCGGTTCTTTTAGAACAGCTGTATAAGCCTGTAATAGTATGAAAGCATAACTTCCTCATTAAAATTGAATTGATGTGATTTAAAAAGGATCCGTTTTTCAATAAATTTTTAGGCAACTAATTCTCGATGCTTATTTGAATTTGTGAATTGAATCCAAACATCGTCGTAGGACGTTTTATCCTAATAAATTCAAAACATCAAACGCTAGGTTAACTGGTATCGTAGTCGTGACTTTCAGGGTGGTATGAGCCATTTTTTCGTCAACATAAAACCTATCGAATCAACTACATATGAAAAACTTTTCCCTATCAGGAACTCATAGCTGAGAGTAAAATCGTCAAATTAAGACTGGTAATGCTAGTGACTCTGGTCAGATTTAGTTTAGAGCATGCTGAGTCAGCAGTCAGCAACCTTCCCTCAAGCTATATCATACCATCAACTGCATGAGAATTAAAAGTGAACACCGACTTCCGTCGTAACCTTGAAATATGGGAACTTTAGCTTGAAATTGGACGGAAAAAATTGTGTCAAATCACACAAGCGAAAAATTTAGTTTGTTTATTTTTCCAACTGAATTTTCCTCCTACAATTGAATGCTCCATCAAGCGGACCAAAGCAATCATTACCCTGAAAGACAATTACTCTGTAAAGTGACAGTATGCAAGTATGTAGGCTCAAACCAAGCTCGTTCGACTGCGCTAAGTACACACCAAAGTGTTCTTAACTCTAGGGGATATTAGAAAACCAACAAAATCCATTGTCGAGTGCACGAGCATGCATATGTCTAATTAAAGCCGCCCATCGACTACATGCGATATGCTGGATTCATAGCCTTTCTGACCTTCACCAAACTAAACCATTTTCGGTTGTGTAACCCAATGTAATCTGGCTTTTACCCTTGCCGCTGACGGTCCCAATTTCACGAAGAAGCCGATCGTATATACAGCGTGTGCCATTTACATTGTTCACTGAACTTTTATTGCGTATTCAGTGACAAATTTATTACAAATTTTTGCATTGTAAACAAAGTACCTACTGGCGTTCGGGCTTGCTTCTCAGTAGAATTGATTTCTCTTAGTTTGGTTGCACTGGCGCATTGGTGGTGGAACCCAATTGTCTTCGGTCTTCCATTGTTGAGTGGATTATTTAATTTATATTTTGTAGGTTAATTTTGTTGTTCATTTGCTTGAAGGTTACCGTGGCCGTAGGTTGTTTCAATGGTGATCGCACGCAAGCAATGTGAAATCATAGGAACTCAAATTCATGAACATGAAAAGGGGTAGGCGGAGATGCAAGTCCAACCATTTGTCTCCGAGGAGAGCTTTATTGTTCTTTTAAATGCATGCACCATGCGTTCTAGATTCATATCGGTTTGATGTCAGTTGTTTTGATTTTCATGAGTGATAGCAAGACAAATGATTTCATGACGAATTTTGTTCTCAAGACTTTGGATTGTTTAACAAGCTGATTAAAATCTTGAATCACATTAGTAGGAAAAGGTGGTTAATATAATTAAGTACAGGTCATGGAGCTCGGGCTCTCCAACACATGCCACTGTTGTGTATTGAAGGAAATGTCGAAGTTTCAATTTCGAAATTGATTAACTTATTCCATTTCAGGTAGGGGATTGAAATCCACCAATATCCACATTAGTCACATGAGTCGGTCAAATCAAGTTAGAGTTCAAAGCTCTTTACGGAAATTTGGTAGCTTTGCATGGGTTAAAAAGGTCAAATGAAGCAGTAAACTAGGTATGAGTGGACTTAACAAAGTTCGATGCTGAAGCAATTATGCCCAAGCACTCCACTGTCCGAAGATTTACTTGTGTTGAGAAACCATCGTGTGGAAAAATTTGGTATTTTGATAGGAATACTCGTATTTCAAAGTCTCTGAAGTTAATAGGAAAAAACTGAGGATTAGGACAGGCTTTAAGATCAACATGAGTTCTGAGACTGCTCACGATGAGATTTATAATAAAGTGGCACGAAGCGACCTTCATGATTACTAGACATGGAAAGATTACGCCTCATTTTTGCCACCGTATTATGAAATTAGATCGAGTGATGGCACACGGGATTTTTTTTGGAGTGCAAAGGATGGCAGTGACTTAAAAGAAACCAAAGGATCTTTCGGCCATGGGAAATATCAATTTTTGCGGAACAACCAAGTAAAAAAGATTTCTGTCCCATGTCTGTTAACATCTGCCTTTATGAGGTAACCATATACCTAAATGTGTTTATCATTTGATTAGAATCATTTTTCAATTACATTGCCTGGCTCTACACACATAATATGTAATATAAATACGTATGTGCAATCGAAAATATGCAAACGTTTGTCGTAATCGTAGCTGCTAAAGGAAGTTCAGTTTTACTGGGTAGAAATATACTGATAATAATTTCCAATGTTTCGCTGACAATGTCGATTGGACAACACTGTTTTTAAGAAAAATTCAGGAAGAAACCTGAGATAAAACCTGATGTGAATAAATGTTGGAAAAAGCCCATTTAGCTGGTCCGATTGGAAACTTTAACTCAAATCTCATCAACTATGAAATACTTATAAGCATTTAGTCAAAACTCCTTTGTTAATGTTTTATTTTTTCATAGATTTATGCTTTTTATTATGTTATTATGTGTTATTAGATGGTTAATTGATTGTATTGCAGTTAGTTGGATTGAAAAATATTAATGCCGTAATTGGAGAGTTCTTGAAAATATTTTAAGAGTCAATTTCTAAAATCGACTACGCAAAATGGACGCGTGTTTGTTCTGTAATTTATTTTTAAATGTTTGCCATCATACGTAAAATATTTCAAAACATTTTTAAAGAAACATAGTTTACAAAGCGATTGTATAATGCAATCTTGAAAAACTAGAGAGATTAAGGGTAACCGCAATAGAATTGCAAATATCAGAGCAATGCAACTAGATTGCAAAAGCATGTAGTTCAGCCAAAATTCATTGAAAATTTCAATGAAAAAAATATTTGTAAACATAGATGTGGTCTATTAAATGAAATCTGTGAATTAAGTCAAGCCAATAACTTTAGAAACAAAATAACAATTGAAAGAAAATAGAAGCAATGTTATCAAAAGGGAAAAGTATAACCACCAGTATTATGAGTATTGCTTTCGATTCAATAATTAATGAAAAATAATCACACGTTTTCAGGAATTTTTAAAAAAAGGCAGGTCTTTTAACAGCTGATTGGCTTTCGCTGGGTGCAAATAATGCGCCACCACCATGATATGGGCCCTACTCTTGCAGAATTCAAGGGAACATTTATCATGCTACTCGAACTCCTGATTCCAACATTGGTGAACAAGAAATTTGTGCAAAGTTGTACTATATATTCTCGTACCTGTTGCAGCTGCCGATCAAAGAATGAGTTTAAATTAGAATAAAACTTGCCATCCTTCACTTATGCATGAATTTAAATCCAATCAAAGACGGGGTATAAGTTTATTATTATAAATTTATAGCATTTTTTATAAAAATCGATAAGTCACAGGGGCAAACATTTGAAAAGGCCAGTATTTATGTACCAGAACCTGTATTTAGACACGGACGACTCTATATCTAGAGTGCGTCGCACAAGTAACTTGAACATTAAAATTATACTGAAATACATCAAGGAAAAATAATATCAAGTTCAGACGAAATATTCACAAAAAACGTTGTATATTATGAAATATTTACTGTCTAGAAAGTTGCAATGAGCTTAATATATCTAAATTAAAAAAAAAAACATTTCAAAAGGCAACACATGGACGGGGGTTCATGTCCTTTTCCTTGGACAGGCTTTTCTACTAGGAGATTAAAACTTATTTCTAGGCTCTGCATTCCTTTAAACAAACAATGAGGTTCGGTCTTTATATTGAATTCTGACCTTAGTCACTGTGTTTACTTTATAAAAATCATGTTTCTGGGATAAAAACCAGAGTCAGTTAGTTGCTCATCTATTAAGATAGGAAAAATAAGCTTTAAAGAGTCAGACTGGACGGGAGTCTTCGTGGAATCGATGAGGACACATTTTCGGTCGAAACAAAAAGTTAAAGTTAAAAAATTGATGTTTTATAGCACGCATTTCGATAGCTACTTATTATGATATATTTTTTGCACCCGAACACCACCATTCCTTCGATTCGAAGAATCAAGTCTAGTCTGGTGGTGCTGCTTACCATTGACCGGTCGACTGTATGAAACTTACGAAAAACCAAGCCAAGTGATATGGCAGATGGCCAAAAGTTGTAGCAGTAGTTTGGGTAGTTGGTTAAAAAAATGTTTGTCAATTTTCTTATATGTATTACAGAAGCTCACGTTGCGTGAACACAGCGCGATAATGTAATCAGATTTTTATTTTTACATTGACAGCTCTAAAACGTGAGCAAATCATGAATGCTTTGAAAAGTTAACAACAATTTTCGACTCAAGTTAACAACAAAATTCTAACAACATTTTTATATGAAATGTGTCTTCCTTGTATTGTTTCTCTGCTAAATTATTGAGGTTTAATGAACTTTTTATTCATGTTCATATGTAGTAACTTTTTGTTGAAAACGAAATTAACTAAAAAGATACATATTATTATTTTTAATTTCTTACACAAAAAGCTTTTTTAAATGAATATCTACCGTGTGGTACCTATGCTTTTCTTGAAATTCAACCTCCGCTAACGTAAACAGACTTGTTTTTAATTGTTTGCGTTATCGCGAGTCTATTGCACATAAATATAAATGTATACAAAAATATATCTAACTTATTGATCCGATTTAAAAATCAGAAGAAAAATACATTTATACAATGTATTTGAAAAGACGAAAAGAAATTTCAATCAAATCATTGGACTAATAATATATTTTATTTCTGAATGGTTGAAAGAAAAAAGCCACCGTTTAATTTCATCGGGCAATTTATTAAATAGGCGGAGAGCAATAACTGTGTAAAAATGACAAAAGAGTGATTTAGATATTCTAGGAACAATAACAAACTGGCGGTTATTGGCTCTCAAATTGTATTCTTCTTGTATTCTTGCAAGGTTAAGCCCAGAATATTTAAAAAACATTTTTAAAACATTGAAGTAGTACAAATGCCTTACAGGAAAATTACCGAGGCTTACAAAAAAGGCAAAGCTGGAAGTTCTACGATTCACTTCAGAGATAATGCGAATCAAATGTTTTTGACTAATAAACAACTGACTGAGTTAACTGGTGCGGGCACCACCCCAACAACTTATTCCATACCGAGCTTCTAGCACTAAGCCACTGTATGCTAGTTCCAAAATTGGTTTAGGACAATAGAGACTAAAGTGTAGATATGCCTGACGACATTGAAAAGAAGTTGTATGTTCAAGCCAAGACGGCTTTTTATCTATTGTTATACCAAGGTACTTGAATTTATATACACATTGAATTTCAAAAAGCCGTCACCGCAAAGTAAATCTGGCCTTAACTTTCGTGCGAAAAATTGGAACTTAGAGCAGCTAGGTTCATGATACGTTAAAGATCAGCCTCCCGTAGCTATTCCCAGTAGATTAAGGAACATGAACTTATTTTTGCTGCTTGTAACTAGCCTATGAAATGCAAACCAATGCCAAAGAATGTCTAAATCATGATTCATATTGGGAAATATTTCAAAGAGGTTTTCAGAAGAGTAAGCGATAGCAGCGTCATCCGCAAAAGCAGTTGATTTACGTTTGAATGCAACATGGTATATAAAAATATTAAAAACAATATATGTCCCAAGACAGAGCCTTGAGTTAAACTCATTTTTAAATAAGACATCGAACTTAGATTATTTTTAACTATAGTTCTTTGCTTTCGATTTTTTGAGAACGAGGATAACCAATCCTAGACAAAGCCTCTAAATCCAGCTTCAAATACAATAGTTTCGTTAGCAATAATTCGTGATCGACCATATCAAAGGCCTTTTTTATATTGATGAACAGAGCTGAAGAAATATTTGATTCAATAATTGATTCATAAATTTCGCTACAGGTTGTCGTAAGAATATAAGTTTGCCCCCATAAGCACTTTCAAAATATATATTTTTTTAAAATAATTACAGAAAATAAGTGCTATGATAATTCGTGGGTTTTTTTTTTAATTGAATCACTTGGAAATTTAATTTTAAAGTTTACATGAAATTTCATTCAAAGAAGTAGCACATGGAAAACATCTCATACGCAAACTGACTTCATTTCTTGGTACTACCTGTTAATTAATTCGACAAGATTCGCTGCACTTCACGACATGTATCGCAAAAAACTTTCCAATAAACTACACTTCTTACTATCGAACTACGTCTATACAGAAATTTCATCGAATCATTTTCAATAAGTTTCTCCGAATTCATAGACCATCTGGATTTTCTTGAGTGCCTGTTAATCACTAAATAGAAAATCTTTTCAAAACAATTTTACCAATATTGCGGTTCACTTTCTTCTCAGCACTCGAAAGTCCCGACTAAGAAATCGTTATGCTCACCATAATGCACACCTTACATTTATCTCGTGAAGGAAATTTCACACAAATTCGGCTTAAGATACTTTAAAAAGAAATTCGCCTATCTCGATTGCCTGCATTTCTCTAAACTATATCCCATTAGTAAAATTGCCTTGGGTGGTGCCGAACCTGGGGCTATCTTGAAAGATGGCGCAATGTACAATATCTTCCATGTGCAGTTCATGCAAAACTGCCTGAAAGATATAGAGTCACTCAAGATTTAACTTTTATGAAATTCAATTAGTTTTGCAGCTTAAAACGGAAAATTGTGTAAATAGCGGAAATATTTTACCAACTAGTGTCGGATTAGGAGTCAGTGTGCACCTGTTGTGCGATGAAATAAATTTTATTGCCTTATGGTTACGGAATACAAGGATTTAAGTTTAGAAACGGAAAAACTAAGCTTGTACTTAGATGCAACAAACATGTTGCCCCTTAATCAAGGCAAATTTCACACTAAAGTGATGAATTTATTTCAATTTTTGATTAAATTTGTGGAATACAATGATACAGTTTTACAAGATATGGCGCAACCACTTAACAGAAAATTGAAAATTTAAAGAAAAAAAAAGAAAAAGTGGATAAAAATCCTTAATGTTAACTATAAAAAAATTTAACTTAAATTCAAAAAAGTAAAAATTCCTGATTTGGGATATTTTCATTTTCTGGCTATAAAGAAATAAGGCGATGCATGTCATATGTCTGTTGATATTCTTATCTATTCTTATCAACGATATTAATATCGCTGATTGGCGAACTTAAATGCGTGAGGCTATCAGAGGCCGAAAATTTATGAAAATTTACACTTGGTTGAGTGTTTTTTTCCAAATTTTATTAATCTCTATATAATGTTTTTAGTGCTAGACCAAATTGCTTTAAACAAACTAAATGTATGGAAATGGTCTTATATAACTTACTGACCCTATGCTGGCTCTCTCAGCTAAACCTATTGCTTAATCTATATATGTTTGTCTTTCGACTTTAATTGCGGTGCTTTACTTTTAATCAAAGACAACTTAAAACTAAGAAAATCGAGCTTAACAATTTAAAAAACTTAATTACAGAGACTTATAGTAACTTAATATCTAACTTAAAATAATTTAACTCTATTTTATATAACTTATTTTTACCTTAATATTACGTCATATACACATGCAAAGCAGGTAGAGGCACATATGTCATCATATACGCATATATGCGGATATATGAACATCTCCTTTTTGCACATGTATGTTTATACATAAAAACTTAACCTAATCGACCATACTAACGTTCACCCGTGTGAAAAAACGTTCTCGTCGAAGTCGGCCAACTTTATCTCCAGGGCTACTAGTCATAAGAAGGAATTGAGGATGGAGTTCCTCCCATTTAATTTTTAAGCCACCGAAAATGTCGGTTCCGACGTTCGGCTTGTTTTATATCGCGGTCAGAAACCTCCCTACTAAACTTTAGACGCTCCGTGGAACTATTTGCAATGTCTCGCTCTTAGTTAAGCCGCTTATCCACAGCTCTTCGGGCTATGTGGAAGATTAGCGGTACCGCTATCAACTTCCAGTCATCGCAATAACGCTGAATCTCATCGAAGTCACGCTGCAAGAGATTTCTAATGACTTCTTTTTTCGAACCTGATCTGTACGCATTCAAATCGTCTGCGTACGCTATGGCATGGGGAAGGGCTCTTAAAAGGTCACTGGTGAATATGTTGAAGAGGATCGGCGAAATGACATTACATTGCCATTTTTGACAATGAACTGTCTATTGGCTAGCATTTTAACAAGCATGTTAAACAGTGACTGGTAGATGCCCAGCCTACTCAGCTTGTAAAAGAGTCTTTCCAACCATACGGTATCGAAAGCCTTCTCGAGGTCGACCAGGCAGGCACCAGTGCATTGTTTCTTACTTTTGTTCCATTGGATATCTGATACCAGTTTAGTCGCGGCATGTATGCAATCGTGCCCAGCTCTGAAACCGATTTCCGGAATAATATTTATGTCCTCAACCCAACCGGCCAGCGCTCTATAGATAACCTTTTAAATTACCTTACTGATGCTCGGAAAGAGACTTATCGACCGGAGATTGGCCGATTTGGATGTGTCTTAATTCCGTTTAGGAATGGGTCGCACCACGGCGGTCTTTCAATGAGCTGGATAATGTGCATTATTCAGCAAATTATTAAAGAGGATGATGTAAATGTTTACCGCTTCTAGAGGAAGGTGCTTTAGAATAATGTTTGGTATTTCGTCGACTCCCACAGGTTTCTTTCTTCTTAATGAACCGAAGATGACCAGGGGATCTTCCTTTGAAATGTACGGAGGTAGAACCGCTTCATTGGCATGGATTACTTCAACTTTATAAAAAAGTTGTCATCTTCGATCGCTTCTACCGGATCTATGCCTGCTGTCACTAGTATTTGTTCGTTGTCGGTATTTCGGGGGAATGGTTGAGTGATGAAGGGGAGCGTATTGCTCATCACTTCAGCCTACGATTTGGATTTGGTTGAGGGAGGCCTGAATTGAAAGGGATCGAGTGTATTAGGATGATTATGGAGAGGATTGTTTGTACCGTTCGGAAAACTTTTGGTTCTTTTTGCAAAGTCCATAATTTCATTTGTTGCTATCTTTTTGAGTTGCATCAGATTAAGTATTTTGTGTCAGAGTCTCGCTGTTCCTAGACAATATCAATAAAAACGTTTCAAGTCTTCCTATCCCCTCCTTTAAGTTATCACATAATGAGGTTTCTGTTAATCATAGTCTGTATGAGAGGAGATTGAGTTTATTTTGCAATATTACCAGCACCCCCCCCCCCCCCCCCCCCCCACCCCCCACTAATCGTAGATATATCTTGTTCAAGCTCAGAGCTCGTTTCCCTAAATTGCTTCTCGGCTTATCTACTATAAATCTTGCCGTTCTACATGTTGTAAGGTTTTCCTCGTAATTTTTGAATTCGTGGTTTGCCCAATAGCTCTTTAAATAGTTGTCAGAGGCTCTTCCATTCCCTTGACAAGGACCTGGTCCGTATTTCCTGCACCTTTCTTAGTTACGAAAGCGTTTGGTTTTAAGTTTGCTCTCAACAAGCGGATACGACAGACTATGTGGAAGCATCGTTGGAACCGCTTTAAGCGAAATCCTAAGGAGTTTTTAAATCTGTATACATTTATGCATGTTCATATTATATACCTCGGACAAGAACCGAGCGACAGTCCAAACAATGGATTTTTAAGGCGAATTTGTTCTGAAGAAGTCAAAAACGCTCCACAGGCCATAAAGAACATTATAACGACTTTTTGCTGTTTTTTTTTTTTGCAAATAAAGAATCATCGTTCTCTCCCGATCTGGCACGTTGACACGTTTTTTTTTCCCAATATGAAAACATGGTTCGTCGAAAAGAAAAACAAAGCAGCCCAAACGAGGAGGTAATCATGGAAATAGAGCTTTATTTGAGGAGTTTGACAAAACATATGTTCTTTTAAAGTTACAGAAGGGAAATAAAAATTTAGAAAAGTGTATTGACATAATAAAAAATAACATTGGGCAATAAAAAAAATGTATTAACTTGTATTTTCATATCTAACACGTTGATATACTGAATCCAAAACGATGAGGCAGGAACACTTTTAGCCGACTGCAAATGCAGTTGACACTTTCATATCTCAAACACATTGTTTTCGGAAATTTTCTTTCAATTTGTACTTGCAAAAAGTTTGTTTTGTGAATTGTGTATTACTTTCAATTTGTACTAGTAATTAATAAGTTGCAATTGTGTGTCCTGAATCAAACGATTAAATAGAGTGTCGCTCATCGGTCGGAAGAAGAACTTTAATGTGATTTAAATTGTGTGCACATGTGCCACGAAACATCACTAGGTCAAGTTTCGTTATTCGTTGTAAACGAGTTGCAGAGTCGATCGTTTATTCTGCGAAATTCTGCAATATTTGGATTGATTGAATGGCCAACTAGAAATCCCAGCTACATTAAGGAAATAATTCATGCGTACTCGCTGGAAGAATTGCGTGTCCACTTCACGATGAGTCGAGCTTGCTTTTTTGATAGTACAAAACTACTGGCTTGCGATCGTGCCTGATATCATTATTCTTGGTTATTAATTAAATTATATAAATAAATATTTAAATAATACATTACCACTTTCATATTTCATGAACTTCAACCGATTAAGGAACGATTTCAAAATAAACAGCTGACTTTTGACGTTTCATCAATCAACTGCTTAACAGCAGTCAAATATTTTTCACTGCAAATCCGGTCCACTTCCTCAACTAGCTTTGCCATCAAATTCACGGTCTCTCGGCCAATCCGACTCGGTTGACAAGCTAGTGCCTAGAATTCTGAACGCGGCCATTGATTTTAACATGAGCAGAATTTTCCGCCGAAACTGCTGCTGGTGAACGCAATTATTATGAAGGAAGGTCATGAGACTGGCTTTCTTATTGACAATCGAACAAATTCCCTTGATCTTAATTTGCGCTCAACGGAAAACATTTTTGCCGAAATTGTGTGCCTCAACAAGCGAACCTCATCGCACAGAAGATCTGATGAGAATTTGTCATTAAAGTCAATGATTACACCCGCTGTGTTTTCTCTTCTCTGTTAAGGCATTGGAGCAGCTCGAAATTGAAGAAAAAAAATTTGAATTATCTTGAAGTGGTTTAGATTGAGTCGAGGGTTTAATGTAGGCGTTGATAGCTATCTGCAGGAGTGTGTCGCATGCAATTCAAGGATGATCACATTCTTATATCAGATGAAGCCCATTCTTCTTGACTTCTTGCCGAAAAAATGACTATAGAGTTTTAAGATTGGTCCTCACAAGTTTCCTCTTATTTTTTGTTTTTCAAGATTACGCTACTCAAATAATGGACGTTATATTCATATTTTACATCACTGTTAGCTTTCAGTGCTTCCGAGTCTGTTTTTCTGGGTTCATTGGAGGAAAGTTTTAATCATGCATGTTGCTGATCTCGTCCGAGAGGATTATTTTTCGACCTGCTTTGGTCTTCATCTGATATATTCAACGGGAAGATCGGTCTTGGACAGATATAAACTATGTGCCAAACTCACTGTATTCCGAGGTTTCCCCTCGATCGTTTTAAGGATTCATTAAATAGTGAAGTAGTTTGAGACCACAAAAACAACAGATGTGTTTATTCTCGAATTTTGCCACATACTCCAGTTTATTCGTTTCTCCATTTTGGAAACTATAACGGCAGTTAAAATTAAGTTTTGCTGTTAGTGTTATACCTTTGCGGCAAATGACGTCAATTTCTTTAATCAATTTCTGCTCTACGTCGTGTAAAGACAAATGAACACAAAAACACACGCTGTAGAATAGAAAATATTTAGCTACGGCCGCAACGACATCGTCTTGCTTCAATATGGTACAATCTGCATAATTTGATTAAGGTGTCGGTTATAAATCAATCCAACTTTAACCGCATGCCAAGACATTTATTTCCAACCCTAAGCTCTGACAAAATAAATCGTTCCAACGTCTTCATTACACAGCAAAAAGTACACGGAGTGCTCTCAATTCCGCAACCGCACAGATGTATCTCTTTGATACGGAAAAAGGTCGCCTTTGTGACCTTCAACCCTTCTTCACTGATGTTTATTTTTGTTTTATGTGGTTGACCACTTTTGACTTTTTGTTCCTTTGTCACATGAACCTACCTTCTCGATTACAAACAAACTCAGTTCCTTGCCGTCTTTTATGGGCATTAATTATCATACTGATCCTTGAGGTACTTTTTGGGTAGCGCGACAATCTTCAATTGGAATCAGAGTATTGTAAATAGAAATATAGCCGATTCCCTGCATATGGGTGAAGTGTAATGTCATTAATAAATAACCCATGGACCCTTTTGTGCAGAATGTGACGAAGAACACCTCAGACGTATTTGAAAAAGGAATGCATAAGGATGTGACCGTTTTTCCGCAGTTCGTTTTTTGATAAATTCCATTTCCTGCTTATCATTCGTCATGGCATTTGCGAGCATTGTTCCGTGACAATTTAATGTCTTCATTAGGATTTCACATTTTTTCAAAGGACTCGGTTAGCGCTGGGTAAAAGTCAGAGATTCACACACGAAGACATGGACTCCCATAAGGGAATAATCGTGTTATTCAAAACGAAAATGAGAGTAATAAAGTGATTTTTATTGCCAGATTAATCCTTTTAATCTGTTTTTTTGTTTGTGCGCTGATGTTCATACGAGCATATATATTTTTAGTTATCCTGGGACAAAAGGTTGTTTTTGAAGAACATCTGCCGCAACCCTTGGACAAACTGTTCCTTCACAAGAACAACAAAGTCGACTTGTAGATCAATTAGTAATGCAAATTTAAGCTAGTGAAAGGATTGTAAACCAATCAATTGCGTTTATAATTTACGTTAAAGGAGGCAGTCATCGAATGTTCGGACCGACCATAGTCTGGTTACTTTATCCATTGTCGATACTGTCTATAGGAATGACTTATAGCACACAGAAATAATGCAAATGCTGAGCGAATGAAAACAAGCAGGGATTGTAAGGCGTCAAAGGAGCTTTTGGCATATCCATTTAATTGGATGACAATGCCTTAAGCTATTGTTGGCTATCTGAATATATGAGTATTCTGGGCCCTTAAGACCTTTTGCAAGGCTTCTTATTGCACAGATTCGAAGGCTCGTAGCTCAGCCTTGCAAACATTTGGAAGTTTTCCCGCGGGTATAGAGATTTCCGTGTTGGGTCCATAGACACCGGAATCTACTCCACTTGCCATTTTTGAGACATCAGAATACCAGATTAAGTTCCTGGAGTCGGGGTCAGGTATGTCACTCGATAAATGATCATGACTAGGAATGTCTAAAGCAGTATATTGAATTCATACTTTCTGGGATCGAGCAGATCGAGCAGTGATGAAATTGATTATTCCCAAGCGTCCCGTTTGGTCACCTGGTTCGTATTTCATTGCCAGTTGTATTTTTGGGCATTTCTGGCGGCTAATGTAAGCTTCCAGTGCTGCCGTTGTGCAGGTGCTAATAGCATCAGTGGTAATCTGGGCCACCAAATTATGGCTGCGTAGGTTATAATAGGTCTAACCAGTAAGGCATCTTAGGTTTGAGACACCAAGTCCTACCGTAGAACCCCTTTCAGACCCACGTGGCTTGGTTTGTTGCTGGTTGCGTGTGATGTGATGGACTTGATATGCGAAGCCCAGTTTAGTTTCTTATCAAAGATAACACCGAGATACTTGACTTCACTGGAGTATACCAGAGAGGTTCTCTCGATTACAATTGGAGGCAGAGTCAGTTGTCCCCTCATTGTGAAGGGGACGAAGATGGTTTTGCTAGGATTAATATGGAGTCCTTGGCACTAACACCATTCTAAGACTTGGATTAATGTTGAATGCATAATGCATATGATTGTGTTATGATATCTGCTTCTTATGACAATAGCCAGATGATCAGCATAGCCTAGTGTGACAAAGCCATTTTCATTAAGGCCAATGGCCAAAGGAGAGGCGACAGAACACCTCCCTGAGGATAACATATCGTTGCAGTGACTGACTTTGACAAGCTTCCAAGCGAGGAAGTAATACTCCGAATTGTGTTCGGAATGGCGTTGTAACTAGTGTGGCGCAGAGAGCAATTTCTTCAGAGTGAAATGCCATTTCAACCAGGGTAATCAGATGGTGAAGTGCCCCTTCTGTTGATTTTCTCTTTCTGTATGCATATTGGATGGTGTGTAGGGAAGAATGAGTTTCCAAATGTCCCCTGATATGCAAGTCTATAAGTCCTTCTATGGTCTCTAGTATGAAAGAAGATAAACTGATAGGCCTTGTTACCGCCGCCTTTTTACCGGCCCTGTGACTCCACATAGAAGGTTGCTCGACCAGCTGCGAAGACTGGCCGTAGGTTAAGATGTTAGATATCGGTGCTACGTGATTGCCCTTCCGCTGGCTAACTCACAATTAGAACCGCGAATTAATTGCGAGGTTCGCAAAATGCCTAAAAAAACGATCAAATTAAATCTAACTTCAATTGAATTCGTTGGCTTACTTAAACTAACAATTTAAAATTTTGTTCTTAATATTTAAACTAACTTAAATCTATACATTTCGCTTTTCTTAAAATCTCCAAAAAAAATAACAAGTAAAAAAAAAGAAAAAGAAACAAAGAAACAAAGAAAGATCCCCGCGCGGCATTGAACCCGCGTTCTACATACACGCTCGTGTATTGACTGCTCGGTTACCGACGATTTATTTACTGGACTATCCCCGAATGCTTTTTGTCACCAGATTCGTAGCTAGCCTGAACCTCCTCTGTACTGTCCTTGTATATAACGCCGAATGGCGTGACCCTCATGGCCTGATTCGGATCCTACATATGTACATGAGGGGTTTCTCTCCTCTCAATTTCCTCTCACACTCCTCGAGTAGCTATTCTCACCGCATTGAAGCCCGCATCCTTCTTGAGACCAAACTGGTAGAAAAAAAGAAAAGAACTACCCCACCACCGACCGGGCTCGAACCTTAGTACCCCACTTCTGAGCGGTGAACCTTACCACCTTGGCCAAGCCCCACATATGGGGAAATGAAATGAAAAACAAAAGCAACAACAAAATCACAGACGAAAACCTTCCATAAAACAAAACCATAACGGCATTTAGAATTAAGAAAGCTGCGGAGGACTGTTTCTAGGTTTTGGTATGTATACAACTTCAACCTGTCTCCAGACCAGGGGAATATATCGCCAATTGAGGCTACCTGGTCTATGACCTACTGGGGAAGGGCAGGGAAGATGCATGTCGTTCCAAATGTTCTGAAAGCAACACGTCAGGTTGAAGCTAAAAATGTTCACCATTTTAGAAACATTATATTCAAAATACAGTGTGTTAATGTTTTCAAATTATCAGCTTCAAATTTAGCTGAATAAAAGTGGAAGAGCGGAATGTAACAAAAATATTTATTTAAAATGCTTTTTTACGTGTTGGCTTATTTAATTTATTATTTATTGCTCATGATCAATGTTTTCATGTAAATATACTTAATCAAATAATTAAATCAATTCAAATTGGATACTCATGGTAAAATGTCCAAAATGCTTTTATTGCCTCGTGCTCCATTAACGATTACGGTCAGCTTCAGGCGACGGAATTTCTGCTTTCAATTTGTGTTGCTTGTTTCGATCTAGGACATTCTCGCAATCAAATTTAATGACTTCCATGATGTTAATCAAACAGGGTGCCCTTATTCCCCCCCTTTATCCTTTTAAACTATACAACGACCAATCACCGCCGTACCATGCCAATAGCACACACCAACTCTCAAACACATGAGGTCCCATTTATCTGCCATAAATAAAAAGGAAGACAATTTTTAAAAGGCTTTTTATAGTCTACGACAACGAACCGATAAGAAGTGGAAAAATGACAAAAAGGCTCTGAATTTTAATGGCCGAATGTGTGGTATGATCATAAAGTTCCATTAATCGCATTTGAATTACTTTGGTCACATTTATTTTACATAAACAATTTTGCCCATCATCCTGGGCTAAGCTGGATGGACAAAGAAGGAAGAACACACGCGTATTCAGTATCCATAACTTTAGGCCGGCAACTACCCACAACTGATAGGTGCGCATCATCTCGCGTTGAGTTGTGGGTTACCTACCTCAGTTTCCCCCAATAAGCCTTCCAAAAAGCATTTGTCAACTAATTCTATGTCAAGTTACTTCCTTCGCGACAACGGACTTCATCCACCTCGTCCTGCGTCTCATCCATTGCTGCGCAAACCAACACAGACTCCTCAGATGACAAAATGTCATTTACTTTTTGCGTTGGTCAGTCAGGCCGCATGGCCATAGTTTTGCGTTCGCGTTGTGTCATGAGAAACTTCTTGCCTGAGGACGAGGACGATTACGAGCACGGGAAAGCCTTCGGGCTACAGTGACTACGAAACAACGCTAGCGATGCGATGGGCAGTATGGAAGTCATTTATTGTCATTATATGACACTTTATGCCCAAACATTAGATATTTAAACCAAACGAGAGCCTCGCTCATGAGGAAGGAACGTATCCGTACCATTCGCATTGTGTGTGTGCCTTTGGGCTGCAATTTGTAACTCCAGAGATTTTACCTACGCTTTTAATCTGGTGATAAATAGCACACTTGGTCCGGGTGTCAAAGAAGGATCTTCTTGTGTTTCGTCTGCTTGTTGTTGTTGTTGATGTTTATTTTTTTTTTTTACCTTTTTTCGAGCCTCGCGACCTCAGGTCTTTCTGTTGTGTTGCACTGTGCGTTCATTCATTCAGCGGTATCATTCGGGACAGGGAAAAAGGAATGAAAATCTCTGGACTTTATTTTTTTGTTTCTTCAAAGTTTAAGGTTTAATTTCATGGCTTGTCGCGTCTCCTTTTTCTTTGGGGTCTGTGGAGAGGAACCGCGTTGTTGTTTTATCTAGGCTGCGGCGAACGCCGATTTGTTTTCCATGGCGAGTTTATCGCAAGCATAGAGAGGGCACGAGACTTTCCATCATTAATTTTCCCAAAGTGAACCACAAATGCAGACAATTTGTCATTGCACTAGCATTGTGAACATATCCCCTGATGGTGTAGCTTCTAATGCGGCGGGGCAAGATTAGTTATGAACACGGTGGTCCGTATTCGATTTGGAGGAGGAAGGTGTCCTCCAAAAGGACCGTTTATGTATCGCAGTGAAATAAAATTGAATACATTTTTCAGTGTTGGAGTAGGCATTTTGCTATTCGTGATAACTACGCGACAATTAGGGACAATTGGTTGATCATTTATTATTAGGTCTGGATGGGAATAGGATGCGGGAGCGTGGTGGTGGTGATACGATTTGAGAACTCATGTAAGGTACAAAGAATCCGATATGGATTGAGATAGAGAACGGAGAGGTGAGGATCTTAAGTGGATTGAATTTTTCATAAGGAATTGTGGATAATGCATTCAAAAGAGATTATGGTGGGAATAATTGGTTTGAAATGTAGGTTGGGTTGTTTGGTTAATGATGCGCATTCAAACTGCCGACATGAATTAATTGGACGGCTTTTTAAAGTGTAACTGGAGTAGGTGCACAGCGGGAACAAAAAGCATTTGTTTGTTTTTTTTTGTGTGATTTCGATGACAATTGTAATCACATTGATTTTATTATTTTATGTCCTCTTCTAGATATTGGAAAATGTAAGAATGCAGTGAATACCAAAGCGGTAAAGTTTCAAGCATTATTATTTTGGGAGGCTAAGCTTTCGAAATCAAAAGAACAATTGCCGCCCGCCTGACTATCTCTTAGAGAAAAGCCAGAATAATTAAACATTATTTAAATACAAAATATTGGAATTTGCAATATTTGTGACTCGTTTTAATATTCAATTCAGTTCAATTCGCCAGAGAGGGAGCTCCCGTGGATTATTCTTACTATGACCTTACTTTTGACCAACCTTGTACATATTTTAGCAAATAGAGATTCGGATACGCATATGCAGACGACTCAGTCACATTTGTTCGAACATAATTAAAATATGAGGATAATAATTTATGCGCAATACATAGGGATTATAATTGTTTTGTGTTCATTGAAAATGTGCTACCGTTCAAATAACTTGGGGCTTATGGGGACTACAATGCGGAGTGCGGCAAGCAGCATATGACTTTTTCCAGATAATGCATCTTTGTCCACTGCATTTGTGCTCCTTCTAACTCGAGAAATCACATTTAAGGGACAGAGTCTGCAAGAGACTGGCGCATCATATAAAAAATCTGTAAGCGGTTCACGAAAGAATCCAAACAGAAAAATAAAGAGTTTCAAAGTTTGAAATGTTTACGCTCTCCTTCAACGACAACGCGTTTCCCATGAAGCTCTTGAACTCAGTTCTAACGATATGTAGGTGTCCAAACGGAAATCAGAATCCCCTTCAATTCTGTAAAGCTTTTGGGATACACAGACGATGAAGACATCATCGCTCGCACCATACGGCTAAGGCTTTCACCACAGTTGAAGAAGCAGAAAAGAGAGCTTACGGAGGAAACACAAAACACTTCCGACAAGTAATGGATCCGTCAGAAAATGGTCTTGGACAGTCACATAACAAACGATATCTTGGTGCAGATTCCACGAAGGCATAAAACAAGGATCAAAACTCCTAATTCCAAGGACCAAAAAGATGCCACTTCCTCTATATGGACTCGTAAAGGCTGATAAGCAAGACAGCAGAACATAAATGTGGAAAAATTGATGCCAGGACCTGTCTGTGAAGAGGACGAATAATGAAGAAGAAGAAACAGAAAACTTAGGCTCGGATCCTTCAAGGATCAATGACCTGATAAGTAATGACCAAAAAGAATGCCTTTTAATTTGAGGGGAGTCGCAATTGACGGATGGTTATTTTATGCTATAGTAAGATCTATTTTTAGTACAACTTTATGTTTGTAGCCAACAAGTAATTACTCGCGAGACGTTCACCGAAAAAACATTTTGATATTTCCAGAATTTGAAATTTGAACTGTATTTGGGTTACCTCAGTCCGACGGACTCAGGACTCAATTTAAATCAATTTTTTAATTTATTGAGACACATAATATACAATGAACATTGTTTTTGTTTTGTTTTTGAATACACAGTGGTGTTCATGAAGCCGACTTCAAAACGCATGTCTGGCCAAAATAGGTTACGGTAAGTATCTCTATCATACTAACAATTATAATTTGGAACATTTTGTGTTTTAAAAAGTTTTGTATTTATAGGTACATATATGCTTGCTCCCGGCATACTTCAGCTCTATGGGGCTCATATAGGCCACTTAATACTAATGACTAGAAATGTGAAAGGGACATTAGAGCATTTACAATATCAGTTTTGAATATTTTACTTTTATATATATACTTTTATATAGGAACAAGCAAGTTCAAATTCCACAATCTATCCTCTTCAGTGAGGCTTTTTCATAAAATGGCAGTAATTCATTTCCATTTGAGTCACATTCAATTACCGAGCGCGATCTTTCGTCCATGAGATTGAATGGTGAAAGGTAATACTGGTCGTAAACGCTTTGACCAGCATTTAAATCCCAAAGCGATTTGATGAGCGGTTTAGTGTGCGTGGCAGCACCAACTAATATTTTCTTTAAAGCCTCTACCATCTTATTTAAAAGTGGTTTAACTTATGTGACTTCATATAACATCTTACTAGAAATCATTTTTGTTTGGTCTTCAAAATTTTCCACTACAATATCTCTAGATTCGTCTTTCGAATAGTTCAAGCTCTTTTGTTACAGTAGGTGAGATACTGAACCAAAGACGCACTTTGGCCATGGACACCTACAACGAAATCTGATAAAAAAGTTAAATAATACCTACGGAGAATTTTCGAAATGCTTTAGAGCTTTCAAACTTGGAATTGAATTCATATGTTAATTTATCGGCATTAAGCGCGAGTTTTTCCAAATTTAAGACTGAAGGATCTTAAACACAAACTTCACCTTAAATTTTGAAATCTTCTGAATCGAATGTACCAGCAAAGCATATTTTCATATATTTGTTTTATAAAATTTTCTGGCAAAGGGCTCAAAACTGTTCAAATTGAACGAGCAATCAGCATCCGACTATTAGATATTTATTATGTGCAAGTGCCGCTAGATCAGTTTCGCTCCTTATAAATCTCCAGGCTTGGACGGCATACTATATATTATGCTGCAAAATTTGCAAGACTTAGCAATTCCATGGCTCATGCTGATCTATAGAAGCTATATCATTAACAACCACGTCCCGTGGCGGCAAGTTCGAGTAGTCTTCGTCCCTAAGATGGGTAGACGTGGAGGTGAAAGCGCAAAAGATTTCAGGCCAAATAGCCTGACTTCATTCATTTTGAAGGTTCTCGAACGAATTCTGGACAACCACACAAGATACTCTATATAAGAAACATCCTTATTCAAATCCCAACACGCATACCTGAAGGGGAGATCCACAGAAACGGTTCTCCATAAAGTAGTGCGTAATATTGAGAAATCTCTAAAATATAAAGAATACACATTAGCTACCTTCTTAGACATAAAAGGAGCCTTCAATAACGTTCATACGGAAGCGATACTTGAATCCTTAACTGAACTTGGTGCGGAAAACTTATTATGTCAATGGATTGTTAACCACTCGGTGCATTCAAGCAACGCTAGGTAGTAGCAATATAATCAAGTTTGCTAGCAGTGGTACACCACAGGGAGGTGTCGTCTCTCCTCTTCTCTGGCTTATTATCATAAACAACATACTAACAAAACAAGACAGAGATCTGGTAAAACTAGTTGGCTACGCGGATGCTATGGGTAATTTAGTATCAGGAAAGTTTCCGTCTGTGATCAGTGAGATTATGGAGGGCGCACTGGTAAAAATTGCACCTGGTCTTCAAAATGTGGTCTTTGTATCAACTCAAGCAAAACGGAACAGATGCTTTTCACCACTTAAATCAAGATACCCAGCTTCCCACTCCCCCATTTGAACAATCAACCACATTCTCTGCCTACCAGTGCTGAGTACCTATGCGTTGCTTTCGACACTAAACTCAGCTGGAAGCTAAACGTTCATGAGCGAATTAAGAAGGCGTGCATAGCCTGCAGTAAAACCTTTGGCAAAAATTGGGTCTCCAATCAAAGGTTTGCCCGATTCTAACATACGGATCGCTAGTATTGTACTGGCCCTGAGGAAAAAATACAACGCCATTAACCTAAGCAAGGTACAGAGAACAGCATGCATAGGTACCACAGGCGCTCTGCGTTCGACTCCATCAGATGCTCTGACGGAAATGCTGAATTTCCTACCATCGGATTTACACATAAAGAACAGTACACAGCGCCATCAGGCTCAGGTGTGTTCTCAGAATCTTTGAACATCAGTAAAGACTATAGATTGCCCGACTATTCCAGCGTTTTCCAAGTCAGAAGGTTGCCATATGCATTGATGGCCAAGCAGCTTACAAAGTTATGGCCTCCTTTACAAATCAAAATTAGTATGGGAATGCCGAGTTGAAATAGAAGGTAAGCTTATTTCCCTTATATGGGTTCACAGTCACATCCCAGTTAATGAGAGGGTCGATGAACTTGCTAGGCAAGGTTCTGTTCTTCAGCGCTCGCCTGTAGGGGAGGTTTTCGTCTTACTAAATGAAGTTAAGGCTATTATATCCTCATATTTCATTGAAGAAAAAAACTTAGATGGGACACTCTGACGTACTGTGCAACATTTAGGCAAAATGGCCTCAATACAAACAATAAAAAAAGATCTCCTTCGGCGAACCCATCATGATATTGCTAGACTGTGGCGTCCTGCACAGGACACTAGCCGATTGGAGATCATGCCGTCAAGCTAAGCATACCAAACAATTCACAATGTCGCAGCTGCAAAAACACTGCAGAAACCCTAACACACTTGCGCTTGTCCGGCCCTTGCTAGAGCCAGCGCTTTCAATTTAATTGATGAGATTTCTGCTCAGGACATTTAGCAACTATTGTCCTTCTTAAATACCTCAGGTTGGACTTAGATATATCTTTAATACAATTTGTAAAAAAGGTAACAGAGCTGTAGATTTGAAACGGCACATAGTGTTAATTAGCTTCTCACTGAAACACCACTTTTACCTACTTGCCCTTGCGCAAGTGTTGTAATTGTGATAATCTAAGGACCAAGCAAATTACAATTTTATTAAGTTTGAAGAAAATACTTCACTAAAAAACTACTTAACTATGTCTTTTAAGTTACACGATAGAAGTGACGTCATTGGTTGAAATCATGAAGAAAATAATAAGTATATAAGAAGAAAGACATAATGACTTCATGAATTCACCTAGTTCGGAAAAAAAAGTCTTTTTGCAACCCTTCCGAATAATTGAAGCGCTCGAAATAAATTATTTAATGGGCTTTGAAACTGTTACCAATAAAAGCCTTGTGAAGAGCATGAAGCTCTGATATTTCCACCGTTTAAGCGCAGGCATCAACTCTTGCGACCAGATACACCCGCATTGTATCGGGTTTTTCAACAAGAGCGCTACAAACCTTTTTTTAAATAAAACAAAAACGGTTCTGGATATCAATGAGATTCTTCATTCTTGTGAAAGTACGTTTGATGCCATTATGTATGGATCTCGATTTCTTTTGCATGGCCACCACGGGCACGCTTGCAGAAGTGCAGACGCTGAACCCAATTTTGGACGGTTTTCAAGCATAATTCGGCCGATATTGCTGCAATTTCACGTTCGATATTCATACGAAGTTCATCAATCGTCGCTGGCTTGTTGGCATAGACCACAGACTTGACGTAGCCCCACAGGAAATAGCTTAACGGCGTCAAATCGCACGACCGGGGCAGCCAAGCGACTGGACCATTTCGTGAGATAACACGTTCTCCAAACTTGGTTTCCAATAAATTGATTGTGACATTCGCTGTGTGGCTTGTGGCACCGTCCTGTTGGAACCCAATGTTCTCCAAGTCCATATCATCCAATTGGGGCCAAAAATATTCGGTTATCATTGAACGGTAGCGATCCCCATTCACAGTAACGTGCTGGTCTTGATCATCACGGAAGAAGTACGGCCCAATGAGGCTGGCGGCCCATAAACCACACCAAACTGTAATTTTTTCGCAATGCAATGATGACTCATGGAGTACGTGTGGATTGCTGCCTGACCAATACCGCATATTTTGTTTATTGACGGAGCCATTCAGCCAGAAATGAGCCTCATTGCTGAAGATGATTTTTCGATGAAAATCCGAATCATTTTCAAGTTGTTGCTCAGCCCAACGAACATACGACGCTTCTGATGGTCAAGCGGCTTCAGTTCTTGCTTCAATTTAATCTTGTAAGGATGTAGGCCAAGATCTTTTCGCAAAATTCGCCACAACGACGTAACAGAGATGCCCAACGCTTGAGAACCACGTGTGAGAGACACATTTGGGCTTTCTGCAACTGAAGCCTCAGCGGCAGCAATATTCTCAACACTACGGGCACTTCTTTGTTTCACTGGCCCGGGAACATTTTGTACTATGCCTATCGATTCAAATTTGTCCACTAGACGCTCAATTGTGTGTATATCTTTCCATCATGAAATGGCAAACCTTACTGAAGAGAAATGTCAAAAGAGCGGCAAGAAATATGGCGTCGCTTGCTGTCCCTGTCGCTCTACTTTTGTAGCGTCCCTGTTGAAAACCCCGTTATATATATGACACACGGTCATTACTCCATTGGCCCAATCATGCAACTAACCAGTCAACTGCACTTATTTGTTTGAGATTTGTTGTATACCTATCGATATAAGCAATGTGAGCAATATTTAGTGTATTAATGGTTTAAAGTTTGGTAAATTAATCCGAGTAAATTCGACCTTCAAAGTGTTTACTTCTATTTGAGTAGCCAGCCCCCGCCAGTGGTAAGTTGACTATTCATTCTCTACACCCACTAAAATTAATGTTTGTTGAATAATGACCATACATTAGGTTAGTTAGTAAATGAAAGCAAACTGCAGAAATAACCAACCTCGTCAGAGGTATCGATCAAATTTGATAAGAGATATGATTATTCCCTTAATATATCATTTCAACTGTCGAAGTGTTACAAAAACAACCGTTATATCCGAAAGACAACAAGACCATCCGTCGAACGTCACACTGCCAATGTGCAAAGTAATTAATTTAAGCAATCGTAGTGCTTTCTCTGACTTTCCAACCTCAAATACAAATGATCCTGCTACTCTTCGAGCGCACATAGCGATCGCCGATATCACAGTGCGTGAAGAGCAACCTTCCACATTGCTGATAATCAGTCCGAGTGTTTATTTGGTAACACAGCAGAAGTCCCTCTGCCACCCATGGTTGCCTGCGGAGTCCTCGAAATCAATTAATCAATATCCATTGAACGAAAGATCTCATCCAGCGCTGCCTACCACTGGACCAGCAGGGCAAAACAATACAATTGGGAATTATCTTCTTAACATAATCTCTATTTTGGACACAAGTACATATTTTTGATTCTGTTTCGCCGGTTTTGGTTACTTTTATTTTTTTGGTCCGGTTCAGGTCATGTTCCATTTTCTTTGTGCGATTCGTTGCTCTTTTGGATTTTGGAAGCCAAAATGGAATTAATAAGAATTTTTTTGTTCTTCTTTCTCGATGCTGGTAAAGATAAGAAGGCGAAAATCAGCTTCAATTTATTACCGCCAAATCAATTGGTATGCCGGGGTTTTCGATTTCCAACTTTGTTTTCTCTTGCTGCAGAATCCATACGAAAGGAAGCAAAGCACGCGACAGAACGAAATAAATGAGAAAAAGAATCTAAAATTCCAATGAAATTTTATTAGTTTAAATTTTGCCGTTGTGGTTTTGGACGCACTATATATCTGCTGGTTTGTTATTTGTTAAAACATCGAGTCTTAAAAGACTGCGTCTTGACAATTTTTAGTATTTTTGCCTTAAAAACCTCCGAGCCTTCTGTCGAGACACAAGGTTGGCTCAAAAGGGTACATGATTACAATTAAATATTTTCAACATATTTTAATGACAATAAATGTACATTAAATGTTATGTGATTTCGCATGGATGCATGTATGTATGTAATATACCTTTTGAATTTGTCATTATAAATAACGGCCGTATACTGAAGTTTGAGTACAAAAATTATTCATTTTATGTAATTAAATTCGCTAAAATTCGCTGTTCTGAAATTTTCATTGGAATCACATTCCAAGTGACTTAATTTCCAAAACGACATCCTAGAAATGTTCCCCAAAAATGTGTGGATATATTTTGTAGTTTCCCTAACGTAAGATTTATTGAAGCCTAGTGATATTTAACATATGTTGTTCAACTTGGGAGCAAGCTATAGTCTCCATTTATAAAGAGCTCCAGAGTCTCAGTACAAAAAATTCTTTCCTTTTGATGTGTACATATATGATTCATATTTATTTTTTTGAATTTAACAGAGTTTTATAGTTTTATTATAAGTTCATGTCTTTGGTTTTAAGGTAGGATTTAAGGAAAAAAAAAATATGTACACAAATGAATATTAGTAAATACAAAAGCAAAAATAATCAATATGCATATTTCAAGGTTAAGTTAGTTATAAGTTTATTTTAAAGTAGTTCTCGTAAGTATTAATTAGTTTTACACAAAAAAATGTTCATAGACCAAGTCTAAGAGTAAAGATTTTCTTGGTAAGTAGTTTGCATAGTATTTGAAACTTAAATTGATTTTGACACATTATGCATTATTGACAAATCTTCATGAAACACCCTGTCATTTGATGTAAACCTTTTTTTCATTATGTACGTTCATACTTTTGCTATTCTCCTTTGTACAATTGTTCTTATAAACTACTTAATCTTGAAAAACAAAATCTCAGTCTCTTTCTCAATGCAACCACCAAGCTGTAAAGATCGATTAACAACATCTTGTTTAATAAAATTTATTATAATTTCGCGCCCGTATAGGACCAGAAACTCAATTGTTAAGAGTTATTTAGGCTAGTTAAAGCATTTTTGTATCTAGCTTATACGTTGTTTTAAATTTCAATAAGAAAATGCAAACTTATTTTCAACAAATAGTTCAAATTTCTAGTCGTTTTAGCTAACGTTAGTTTTTACTTAATTCCTTTTTAGAATTTCTTGCACCGAGTTTGATTGTTTTAATTGTATATTTTGACATTATGTTTTGAGGTTCTTAGAGCTGGATCGAATCCAAATTAAGTCTAATCAAAGCATTATACGGGTATTAGCATAATATAAAATAATATTTAAGTTGTTTTCAATAATGTGCAATTATTTAGTTTTTCGATTTTAAATGTTAACAGTCCGTATAACAGTGGATTGAGTTAAGTTCAAGTAATTTTTTAAAATCCAAATACAAACACTTTGTTCCATAAGACTGCGCTCCTTTATTAATATGTAAATGAACAATAATCCGACAATTGAAAAATAAAAAACAAAGCAGAAAAATAACCGAAACTCGTTGGTTTGCATCATAATTATTTATGTATGTATATATTATTAATTGATTCATTTATTTATTTGCTTATCTATTTATTTATTTATTAATTTATTTATTTATTCATTTTTTTATTAAGTCATTTGTTTTTTTTTATTTATTTTGTTTGTTAATTCTTTCTTTCATTATTGATGTGCAATCGTTTATATATTAGATTTTTTGTTTTTTCCGTATATGAACTTATGTATTCTGTTTTACTTATGTATTATAATTCGTTTGTTAAAACGGTTGATAACTCCAATCTTGTCACTTTTTTGTATTTGCGAAGGTTTTTCACGAATTTTCCTTCCTTACATAGTTTTTATATATTAAATTACAATTTCCTATAACATTAAGTCAATAATTTAGCCGAAAATTGCAGTGGTTTTGTATCTCTGATATCTTTCGTTAATAAGTACGTGAGCAGATTTTTGTCAAAAAGTTGTATTTTCTGATTTAAATAAGTCCTGTTAATTTGGAATCAAAAGACGGAAAATTGTGTAAAGAAAAAGAGGTGCAGCGGTTAACAAAGATTTTTTATTAACTGCGGTATAAATTGATGGTGGTGGAGTTATGATGTGAAGAGCTGAACTGTTGCTTTCGGGCTTTATTGGAACATAATATACGGAAAAATAATACTCATATACAAGAAAACAAATGTTGAAGGAAGTCATCAGAGCAGAGTGGCATAAAATAGCTGCTAACGAAACTGCTAACTTTGTTAATTTGATGCCAAGAAGACTAAAGTAAGCATATTGATGTCGAATATATACAATAAATACTTACATTATATATTAAAAACTTTTATTTACCTTTCCTTTGTCAACCATGTTTCGACAACTTATTGATATCTGATTAAACTGAAATTTTGCATACGCCTTAAGTTCTGGGAAAAATAAAATATGAAATACTACTTATTTTGTTTAATTTTTAAACGTCCGGTGCTCGAAGATAGCGGATTACGTTTTTATTTTAAGCCTCGTTAATATGGTTATCAAATGAAAGAGCTTGAAGTGAAGAAAACAATACAGGAGGACCTATGACGATACAAGAATCGATTGTCGAGGATCGTCTCCGGAGGAGAGAACTGTTCAACGGTAAATGACTTGAAACTTCAATAATTCTACGTTTCACAATGATTTAATACATCAACTTTATTTGATATATGTTAATATTAAGCCTTTAGACTATATATTAAAAAAAGTTTATTTACTTTTTACAATTGAAAATATAAAGGAACTTGCCCTTCTACGAACGACCTTATTATGGCTGCACCCTTACTTCGCAAGGGCACAGAATTATCTTGACCCTAAACTCTCATACGAAAGGAATCAAGAATATAAATTGCAAAAAAAAAGAACTCAGAACTTTCTAGCCTCACTTTAAAGAAGTGTTCTTGCTTTTGGATTTAATTTGAACTATCTTATTATTATTTGAATAATTTAAACCATCAAAATAAGAAATCGTTCGATAAGAAAAAATAAATGTTATTTGAATGCTGGTGATAAAAGCAGCAAAAAACGGTGTTATAAGAAAAAAAAGGACTAAATGAATAAATAATAAAACACTTGTAACATAATTACTGTGCAATTATTTTCGACATAATATCTTGAACTTTTTGGAACCTGAGCTAATTACATCGCTCGTTTTGGTTTCAATTTAAATGTTTTTTTATAACTACCGCCAAGTTGTTAAAAACCCAAGTTGTTTGAAAACGCTCAAGCTTGATTTTGCTCAAATAACGTACGAAAATAGTGTCTAGGCCGACAAAATGGGATGCAGAGTTGCTATTGAGTTACAAGCATTACAACTAAACAAGCAGCTGACAAAAAATAAACAATCAGAATCTCTCCAAGGGAAGCTAACGCAAAATACACGAAAATATCTTTTCACGGATAAAGGAGAGAGAACCTACGCCCACGTACTGGTAAATAATATCATCCAATCAGAAACTGTGCAAAGTGACAACATTAACCCAGCTTTTCAATTGATAATTAACAAGTGAGCAGACAGTCCTTGATACAGAAAAGATTGACATGTGCTTTGTATCGAAAACACATTTTACCAGGCAATCATTAATAACATTCAGAAACTATAATACTTACCACACTATACACCCTGACAATAATGCTAAAGGAGGAAGTGTCGTTATAGTAATAGAAAGTATTCACCATTATGAAGAATTGAAATACGAAACAGAGAAAATTCTAGGAGCACCTGTAAAAAATAAGACTAAAAAATTATTTAATTAGTGTCGTTGTAATCTACTGCCCACCAAAACACACATTAAACGAAAAAGATTACCTGCAATTCCTAAAAGAACTGGAAAAACGATCCAATTAGGTGATTAGGTGACTTCAATGCAAAAAATACGTATTGGTAGCCAGGCTAACAAATACTAAAGGCAAAGAGCTATTAAACGACATTAAAAAATATAGATGCAAGGCATTAGCAATTGGAAAACCAACATATTTGCCAACAGATCCAGATAAAATACCAGCACTAATTCATTTCTTCATAATTAAGAACATATTTGGATCTGAGTTCTGATCACACACCAATACTCATAAAAATTAACGATAATATAGTTCAAAAAGAATCTCATCCAACATTGATTTACAAACGCACTGATTGGGATGATTTTAAACAATCTTTAGAAGACAAAATCAACCTAAGGATCCCCCTATGAAATGCAGAAGAGTAAGAGGAAAAATTGCAAAAATTCGTTAGAGATATTCAACAATCTGCCTTGAAAAACACACCGCAAATTAAACGAACAACAAAAGGAACCACTTATCCCAGACAGATTAAAAAACTTCTGAGAGAAGAGCTGAGGAACAGTGAAGTCAATAACTATCATTCTTGAGGAAAGTTAGTTATGATGTCAATGCTGTTTATTCCTTGAGGTCATGTAGACCAATCTCGCTTTTGCCTATTATGTCTAAGGTCTTCGAGCAAATATTAGTTAAACGGTTAAACGCGATCATAGCAAGGAAGAACATGATTCCTAATCATCTATTTGGTTTCCGAGAAAAACATTCGAAGATCGATCAAGTTCATAGGATAACTCAATTAATTGAAAAGTCATTAGAAGAAAAAAGAGTCTGCTCCACGATCTTCTGGGATGTGTCACAGGTTTTTGACAAAGTTTGGCATGAGGGACTAATTCATAAGCTGAGAATCATCCTCCCTAAGCAATATGCCGAAATCCTGGAATCTTATCTAGAAGATAGATACTTCAGAATTAAACAAGAAGACTCCTACTCTGAACTAAAAGACATCAACGCGAGAGTACCTCAAGGCAGTGTATTGGCACCAGTTTTATACCGTTTGTACAGCAGTGATCTCCAAACGCTTGTAGACAACACTGTAGCCACCTTGGCATGACCTTGGATGCTTAGCTTCGTTGGAAAGAGCAGATCAAGAAAAAAAAGAAGAGCAATTAATTTAATGCAGAAAGATGTATTCGCTAAAAGGTAGAAATTCAGTCCTTTTAACGCACAATAAGATCTTGCTATACCAGCAAATTTTATTTCGTTACAGATAATGGGCCAATGGCATCCAGCTTTGGGGCTGTACTACAAGGACCAACATGAAAATCATCCGATCCGTTGACCTTTATCCGAAATTTTGACCTCCATCAGGACTTTAAAGCGGATCTTGTCACCAATGTAATAAAATAAAGTGGTAGAAGACACGAAGGAGGACCCAAAACAACATGTAAATATGGAAGCATCACAGCTCATGGATAACACAAACTTTTGCTCAGACACAAACGAATTAAACCATTAGAGCTGGTGTAGATGAGAACCTAGAGTTTACACGACACCAAGAGATGCTACATGGCGAACTTTTTGGACAAATGTTTTATTAAGCTAATTAGGGTAGATTAAAGTTGCTTATAAGTCGAGGTGACAAGATTGTGATATTAATGAAGTATTGAAAACCGGCAAAATAAACAAACAAAAAAAGAGAAGGAAAGAATTAACTTTAATTCTTTACAAAATTTTACTTAAGGATCAGTACACATCCCCCATCTTCCTTATAGGATCATCGTGTCCTTTCAAATAGACATCAACTGCAAACTTTCTATTAGCATTTTTAATAATTCTTGTAAAACCGTTTAAAGTTTGGAAACAGAAAAAATCCCAGGGAAATTTATCTAGGGAATACGGTGCGCGAGGAGTGAATCCCAACCTTAACTTTGATTTTTGCCTGGGCGACAGTGTGATTGTGTGAATTGCAAAATTGGACTAAGACGAAATAAGATTACAGCAAAAACGTGGCACACAAGCCATCCAACAACCGATTAAGTAAACAGTAAATTAAATCATCCTGTTATAATGATGTTGATGAAACAACGTTTTGACATCGGTCCTGTCAATCCAGAGACAATTCAGGCTCTTAAGAACCACACAGGTAAAGGCTTTCGCGAAAAAGAATACTTGGATTGACAGGACAGCCTACTGAGAAAGCCAGCCGGATTAGTCAAATGAGTGAGGCTATATTATAAAATAACAATAAGCGTTGAAACGCATCTTTCAGATTGTCAATTTGATATTTATTGCATATTCATGCTAAATGAACTCTTCCAAGATAGTTTTAACTCTGAGTGTACTACTGCTACTTAATCATCTTGTTTAACCAATTCTCACATAATTTATCCCTATACTGTATTGATTATTACAATGCCCCCCGAATTACAAAATTTAACACAAGTTTTTGGTTGATCTACTTAAGTCAACTCTACCAACATGCCATTCATTGAGTCAAGAAGCCACCCATCTCTTATTGCACGGCTCTGGTTTTGTTTGCTCTTTTGGTGTCATCGCACTTGAAGGCCATAAATTGCATCACAAACAAGCGTCTGCAATATGAACAATGAGGACGAGTATCCTTCTTGTCAAAACAAAAAAAAAAATGAAGTGATTCATTATATGGTTTTTTTTTTGTACGCCGAGTGTGCACCAATATAGATCGACAATCGACACACAATTCACACTTTCGAAACCGGAGCAAGAGGAAAGTAGAGAGTTCGATGAGTTGGCCAACTCTTGACACATCCCTGATTCCTCTGAATTTATGTGCACACGGTAGGGAAATACTTGTACGAGGTACCTCTGTTTTGTGCTGTGCTGATTTAATCTCGGCTTCTTTATTTCTCACCTTTGCCTTGGCTTCAAATTTGACTCTTGTGGTCAAGCAGTTATTTCATTTAGCTTGTTTCTTGTCCTGATTTTATTTATGTTGCACCTTTTGTTTTGTTCTCTGATTGCAACTGCAGTGGGCCCTCAATGTTGAACTCATAAACACCAAAGATACTTGCCTTAGGTCGGGATAATCTCAACTATTCCCCTGACATTTTATTGTATCTCTGTTCGGCTGTCAAAATATTTTAAACTTTATTGGTTTTCTCGATCATCGAACAGAGATGCCATATATCTTCCATAAAAAAAACACATCAAGACTCTAAGAATCGGACAACCTGGAGTAGAGAGGTGATACTCTTTATTTGACTCCGTGAAAAGATGCTCCGAGTGAGATTGGGTGAGGTGGACCAAAATAAACAAAAAAAAAACTTTTTGTTTGAGAATTTGACGTGTGTTATTGGTTTCGAGGATTCAAAATGATCTAGATAAATTTCTAAAGGTGAAAATGTGTGTGTTTTTTCGAGATACGGGGCAGGAATGTATGGTATTATGTTCCATGAAACATTTTTGTTGGTTCATAAATCGCGAGACATTTGTGCTATGGTGGTATTTGTTTTTTCGAGTATGAATTTCAGATGTTCTCAATATGGTTGTGGAGGGAGGGTCCAGTTCGATTGTGTGGGGAATACTATAAATTTTGTGGTTTTCGAAGGTGTTTCAACGGTGTTTATGGTATTTGGTTTTTGGGTCGTGGACATTGGCAAATGAGATTAGCGCGATGACAAATGTTTAAGGTTACTGGAGATGTTTTTTATTATTTGTTTCGTTGGGTTCAGTGCAATATGAAGAATTTAATTTTGAGATTTATTTTAATCTGATTAAGCATTTGGGTGTTTGTGGTCTTGGCAAATATCAGGGCGTGATTCAGGACACGGATAAAATGTAAAATATGAAATTTCATTGAAACGAATTCAAAAGAAATTCATTATTTCACTTTGAGTGCACTTATTTCTATATTGACTCAAATGCCGTCTATTACCATGCAACTTAACAATAAACTACATGTAATGTTTTTTTTTATTTAACATTTTCGCTTTTGAACTGACTGTATGGTTTCCATATTATTCGACGGTTTGTTAACTCTATACAAAGAACAAGTTTTTGGAAAATTAAAACGAATTTTACATTTGTGTTACGATTTTGATTTACAGGACCTTTGACTTGTTTCTTACCTCTCACTCTAATAAGTACACCATCGACATATTATCGCATCAATGCTCGTCAGACCATTGTGCCATATCGGCTTATTTCGGGTACCACAACCAAACAGTTAAGGAACCAGTTCCTAAAAGAGAAGTTTAGCAATACGTGAAAGCCAATTGGGACGGTTGACAATTTTTTTTAGGAGCTAAGTAGAATCAAACCAAAGGAAAACTAGTGGGCTTTCAAGTTGAGAGAGCTGAGTTTTCGGAATTTGAAAACCAATCAATCGAAGAAAAACCGAAAGAAAAACAATCAAGTTCGAAATGTCTAAAATGACCAACTCCGTTGCGAAAAATTCAACAAAAAGTGCTACAATGTCCCAAGAGTAGTAAGAACTTTTGGTTGAACGTGTAAAAAAAATGTAAGAAATTCTGTCTCAACTTCCATCCCCACACTTGTTCACATTATAGCTATCCGCTCTGACTCATTTTGTCAACAGCCCAGTATTCGCAGATCTTGCTTTGACTCTCCCTCAACTATATCATGGGACGGATCTATTTTCGCACTCGTACAGCAGCCAGAATACTCAATACACAAATATCCATTAATCCGCTGGTCCAGAAGGTATTCCCTCCATTCTTCTGAAAAGGTGTTATTTCACGTTAGAAAAAACATTCGTAAGATTATTCAGCTGTTCTTATCTTCTGTTCTCTGCCCGAGTAGATGCATCCAGCATGTGTCCAACCCATCCCTTAAAAAGGCGAATGTTCTTCTCCCTCCAACTATCGACCAACTGAACTTACGTCTCTGATTTCCAAGTTCATGGAAACGCTAACAAACCGTCAGCTAATGAAATATCTCGAAACACGAAAACTTCTCAATGACTGATTTGATGGCATATCTCACCGGAAAGTAGAACCACTCTCTACATCTTTCTGGTGAAAGCAAGATTGTTGCGCAGAAGCATTTGACAATGATCGGCACCAGGCTCTTTTGTCGAAAATGAGTGCATTTAGTATCGACGAGCTTTATTTTTCAATGCATTAGAAACTACTTTTTGCGCTGTTTAATTACAGTAGTATTGGACGGTAACAACTCTTAAGTCCAACATATAAATGCTGGTTTTCCCCAGGACTCCTTGTTGTTTTGTCGCCGACTCTTATTTTAATTTTTATTAACGAACTTCTGATGACAGTACTCCCAGTCTTTCATTTCGTTCTCAAATTTACGTCCCTCACCTTCGGTCGTGTAGATGGAATGGTAGCGTATGACTCATTAGATACCGATATTAACAGCATATTATCATGGGTCTCTATTTGAAGAGTGGAATTAAATGCCTCCGAAACTCAGAGCTGTCTAAAGCGAAATGCAAACCCTCGACCATTATCCATGAAGCTGAAGCTGAAAGGCTTTTAGTACTTGTTATGTGTATTAACAACAATTTGAGTTGGAATGATCACATAACCGATATCGCCAAAAATGCTACGAAATGTCTAGGTTTCTTAAAAGCGATGCAAGAATTTCTCTACCCCATCTGATCTGGGTGCCATTTAAACTGGAGAACAGGTCCCATTGACGGGCAGGTGCTCCAAAGACCATCTTGAGCCTTCTTGACAGAAGTCAAAATCGTGTGGTAAAACTCATAGGAGATAAAAATATTACAAAGTCAATTGACTCTCTTCACCACCATCGTAACATCTCCTTCCTTACCTTATTTTAACGCTCTTACCACATGCAATGCTCAAGCGAATTAGCCACTTGCATTCCTCACTAGTTCATCAGTTCATCAGTTCACCCTCAAGTTCAACTTCGCTCGTACAGTCAAGTGAAGAAATTCGCTTTAGTCGCTTTTAGTCGCTCAACACGAATGTGGAACGCTTTACCACGCAACACAATCTTGAGAAATTAAAAAACAAAGTTCATCAGTACTTGTCTCTACTTCCTGTCTGTTTCCTTTCACTAGCGTGTAAGTGTAGTCATAACCCTTTGTACGCGTGTGAATTTATTAAAAAAATTAATAAAAACAAATCAAGATTTGTTTTCGATTTCTCACTTCCTCTTTGTCAATAGCACATTAAGTCGTATTCCCAAAGTAAAATAATAAATACTTATTCACATACCAAGGCCTATCCTTGTACTAAACATTTCTTAAATCACCTGCCTTTAGTTCAATTGACCAAATCAAACACGAAATCAATCATTACGTTTAAGTTCAATGTCAAAACACACCATAATTTGATCTCTTATTTTACCTTCGAAGCAAAACAATAAATTATAAACAAGTGACTGTCAACTTTTGTAGATTTCTCGGTTCCTTTAATAGCGAGTCTGGCAATGAAGACCTTGTACACATTTCGCTTCAATGCGCGCAAAATTTCATGCACTGAGACATCTCACATCATAGACCTTATGCACCTCACTTTCATGCCAAAAGAAATAATTTATATCTATTTTTCATATTTAAAAGGTGTGCGATTGTTCAATGGAAACGATCTTTCACCTCGTTTGCCGGCAGTGTGCGGAAAGATCGCGATCATATCAGTAGACAGTTGTTGAGAATATTAAAATCTGAGGCAAAAAGCCTCGACAGCTTATAATTGGAATTTACCCTTATGACCCATTGCATTGAACTTTTTGCTTAAATAGGAGGACTCCGATTTGAAGAAAATTGGTTAAGCAAAAGAAGCATTTTAAATTAATTTCCCTTCGAGCTGATTGAATATGAGTTAAAGACTGACTTTCAAAAATACAATGTTCTTTGTGATGGGTTGCAAACGAAACCGATTACGTTAGTAGTCACCGAGGAAACATCCGAACCGTTTTCAAATGGTGTAAACGATATCGATCACTTTTTGTGGACGTTCAACAAGGACTGGCTGATATTTAATCGCATCAATTGCCTTATGAGACTTCGTTTGCTTCTCGCTTAGTCGACAAAGTCAAAGTCAGTCGCGTGGGTCTTAATATAAATTTTGATTTATCGAGAAAACCTAAATACCGTCATTGGTTAAAACTTCCCTTTGACAAGCTGACTTAAGTTCATCGCTCTTCGTGGGTGAATTTTCGAAATGAAGGCAACCTTTTACGTAAGTAATTAATATCCCCACCTCCACATAGTAAATAAAAGCGATTCAAAAGTGTATATTTCTAAAATCGCTGCAACCATTTTTGGTAAAGTCGTGCACATTCGGCCATTTCAGTAAGCATCGTCGATCAACACGCCCACTCAACAGTTTGATGTCGGCGACGAACGTGTGAATTAGCTCCCAATTCACAAGCTTAATTTAATTACTCCAAAAACACCAAACTCACATCCCAAACCAAAAGGCAATCAATTTTAATAATAATCTCGCATTAAGCTACATGTGTATATCACCCTGACCTCCTCCATCGACCACTCAAAGTGGAAACGCAAATTTTGCCACAAAAATATCAGGATCGATCGCACTAACGAACGTACTGATTTTATTACGCATCTGTCTCCCATGAAGAGCTTCAATAGAAACAACAGATCACCCAATTAGCAAGAAACAATTCCCAGCAATACTCAGTACCGGACTGTGTGAAAAGCTCAAAAGCATACGCTAAGTGACCAAGTCAACACTGGGTGCCAAAGGCGTAGGCATCATTCCTTATACACTGTCGAAATTCCGTGAAAAGGAAACCACGCTGCAGGCGTAAACAGTCTTCAATGAGAAAAGCATCCAAGGTATCTAATTTGTCATTCAAATATTGTTGTGGGCCATGGTATGGTATCGCATGAAACTAAAGCAAATGAAACAATACCTTCTACACTTCCTCTGTCATTTTAGGCTGCGTCTTGTTCACCTGCTAGTTGCTGTCGTTGTTGTCGTTGCCTCTGTTTGGAGTAGCGTAAATAATTTTTCGATTTGATCTGATGGTTGTCTGAGAAATCACCGAACAAATGTGCTGGTGAAATCAATTCAAGGCGAGCCCGAGCCCATCGATGTCGCCGCGCGCCACCGCCGCCGCGCGTTGGAGAGATGCTCCAAGTCGAAGATGATGTATACGAGTGCTCCTCGGCTGCTGCTGACCAGCACCGGGGGGGAACACGCTGGCTGAGGTTAATTTACTTTGGGGCTTTTGTTTCTTTTTAGGGAGCGGCTCAGCAGCAGATCGAGTCTTGTTGACTTCCAATACGATGGCGATGTGGTGTGGGTACACTCGTTCGTAATGTGTTTACAGTTCACTATCTGACATGCACTGACCGTGTATCTGAAGCACACACAGAGTACCATTATTTTAGGCAGTTTAATGCTTCAATATTTACCTGAACTCGAACTCGAATTCATCGCAATCTTCAATAATAGAGTAAGCGGAGGCATTGCTCGAATAACATAAGTATATGAATATGCAAAGTTTAACATCTCTAGGCGATTGGTTTCGGTTCCATTTGAATATCTTCGGGCTTGGTTTTTTGAGGAATTGGCTCTAATTTCCATAAACTACTTAGGTGGTATGAATCGGAGTCACCAGTCACCTGCTTACAGCGGTCATTTGGATCACAGTTTTTTTATGACATCGTATCGATGTCGAACACAAAATTTTGGACCACCTGGGTTTCAAACTTTCCGCCGTCGTGGATGTGCGTTTCTTTTTTTTGTACTGGGAAAACTTTTAAAATTATGACTGAGACGGAAAGGTGTCAGTTTGTTTATGAGTCTTATGGATATTATGTAAATCCTCGAAGCTCAACACATGTGGTTTTGTGGGCAAACAATATCAACTGCCCAGGGCGATGCTGCTCCATATTAATTTCGGGTCGTCTCATAATGGGAAAAGCATTTGGTTTTGTCTTTCGGCCAGCATGGCATTTGTTTTAAAATTATCAATTTTAATGATCCTCATCATGGGACCATAAATCAATGTTAGAAATGGGGATTTAATTTGTTACCTGTTTTTTTTTTTGCTTTTATCAAGCCAATGATGGTAATGCCTTAACAATGTATACCTTTTATTTTTAACACCGATGGGCAACGGTAATCCTCAAAGCATTTGTCACTGTCAATTGGTTCGAAAACTAGGTTCACATCTAGTCGGTCATTGAGGTCATGTGGACAGATTTAGCCATTTTTAACTTCCCATCTGGAAGTTATTGTTTAATTAACAATATTTTCAGCCATGATTTAATTTTTGCGACTTCATTGGATGTTGCAAACGTACCATTGACTGTTTATCGTATTCTTTCAAGTTTGCCCATGATCCTTGCATGTGCAAGAAACTTTTATAGATTTTCTCGAAAAATCTAATTCCCGGTGTTGGCGTTCAAGTTTCGAACGATGCTTTCGAAAATTGTTTTGGGGAGTATACCCTCTCGGGTTCCTCTGATAACATTGAATAAAGCACCGAGGAAAAGGATTTGTAATAGGACTACCGGTTGAAAATGTCGTTTTTTTTTTTAAATCAATGCTTAATTGAGGAAACATTGATATAAATTCAATATAATATATTGAATGGGCAATACTTTGCCCATCGCTAGCCACACATTTTTCCCATTTTTCTGGCAATTCATGGATACCCGTTCTGGGAAATTCGACCGGTTTGGCAGCAATCCACGAATCGGTCTATTTTTTGACATCATCGAAATGACGCAAGTGCTGGTCAGCCAGGCCATGTTGCATCGATCGGAAGAGATGGTAATCGGATGGCGCAAGGTCTGGACTATACGGCGGGTGGGGTAGGACATCTCATTTGAGTGTTTCAAGATAAGTTTTGATGACATTTGCAACATGTGGCCGAGCATTGTCATGTTCCAAAATAACTTTATCGAGTCTTGCGACCGTTTCCGGCCATTTTTCCTTCAGTGCTCGGCTCAAACGCATCAATTGTCGTCGGTAGACCTCGCCTATGATTGTTTTAGTATAACCGTCAGGCCATGAATATTCTGAACGGCCGTTGATGTTGAGGCATGTCCGGGGTATCCATACGTTACCCGACGTTTTGGATTATCGTAATGAACCCATTTTTCATCACCAGTGACGAGTCGATGCAAAAAGGACTTCTTTTTGTGGCGTTCAAGCAGCATTTCGGACATGCAAAATCGGCGTTCGACGTCTCATACGGCACCCAATGTCCTACCTTACGGATCATTCCTATTAAGTCCAGAAATAATAATAATTTTTGTTTTTAGGGTTCTGTACTTCGAAGGGAAAAAACGGAATCGCTATAGGATCACTTTGTTGTCCGTTGCAGGTTGAAACTCATATCAAAAACTTAGGTACAAATACCTTTAAGCTAGGAAAATAAAACAAATTTCTAAGCCAACGCAAAAACACAAAAGTGCAATCTTTTAAACGCATTTTTTCAAACTCGCAACTAATCGCAAGGGAATCAAAACCTAAATTTAAATTGTGGTTATAAATATAATTTTAGTAATCGCAATAACCACGACTCATCTCCATGTATAGGGAGCGGACACAATTTTTCAAACAGCTTGTCATATTATATTATTATATTGTCAACCATATGTATTATCAAACAGCTTGCTTGTATTGTTCCTACAGTATTTGATTTTGCAAGGCTGCTGTGTCGGTACTTCAGTTTACATAAAATAGAGTCTTACTGTAACGATAAAGACACCTTTTTCATTAAAAAATACCATAACTTTGAATCGATTTTCGTGATGGGTGAGCTTTTCTTAAATATATACCTTCAGGTTTGTACGGAACCCTTGGTTCGCGAGTCCGACGCGCACTTGGCCGGTTTTTTGAAATCGAATCAATCATCTTCTCTTGAGCCTCACACATTTTGTCATACCTTATCAAACACAAAAGGTTCAAATGCATCAGAACTGCTCAAATAAATAAAACAACTGAATCCACACGGAATTATAATTTTCTTCTAAGCCTCACATTTTCCATCATTATTCTTATTGCAAAATTGAAGTTTTATGTATTTAGGAGCTTCGAAAATCGCAACGGTTGATGGAATTTTAAACTCTTTGTTCGCCAGGTATACACTAGTTTTTTTTTATAAAAAACTCCTAAACTCCTAACGTCTTTTAACTTTTTCACACTATTCCTTATAAATGCTTTCTCTGGTCGAAAACAAAAAACATGGTTTTGCAAATTTCAAATATGCTCTGATATTTGCGGCTTCGAAATGCTAATGGTCTTCGATACCGTTTCCCACAATGCTATTTTAAATTCGAAAACAAGGCGCTCAAACTGCTCTGCTCTGCGCTATATAGCCGGAAGAATTTAGGCTGTGTCTGCGGAGGGAGTCAAGTCGTCGTTTTTTAATGATCTCGGCTCTCTTTTCTTCATTATGTCCAAAAGTGTTGAAACACTGTAAGATTCGAATCTTCGCAGTTAATGTACAAATCCACCTCAGCCAACTTATTGGTTTGGTTGAAGATGCAAACAGATCGAATAAACGAAGATTTATCGCTTGTTGTCAGAGAGAAATTTTTCAAAATTAAATTGAAAGCAAAGCTAAGCAATTGTTATATCTCGTCAAGCTATTGATACGATTTTATTTTTCAAAAACTGAAATTGATGGTGCTGAAGTAATCTTTTGCCAAACTGTTTAGAATCTTGGTATGATTTAAAATCAAAGACTTACCTGGACGGATCATGTTGCTTACTCTGTAAGGAAAGTATTTGCCGAGTTGTGTGTTCTTTTTTTGGGAATCACTTATATTACCTATGATGATGTATCCCCAACCTATTTCTTGTGATCTTTACAGGAGAAAGATTGAGGTTGCGTTTAATAATGCTGTTCGATTTGTTTAGAATCTGTAAAGGTTTGACCATGTCTCTAAATATGCCTGCAGTTTTTAATATGCATTTAAAAAATTATTGGGATCTTTAAGTTTTTTTGTTTTTGCTCGATCTCCAAAGTGGGAAAATACTCGAATACCTATTTCAAAGGCTATATTTGGCTTAATCAGATTGAACCATAGGTTACATTTTATGACAATTTAAATATGCGGTTACACGGTCCAAAAAATTGGATATGAATTTGTCCCGAAACTTATGAACGGCAGTGTGTATATACGTATTTTCATACGTATTTTTTTATAAGACAAGGCAGTTAAAAACTACAACTTTAATTTGTTTGAACTTTCTTTTTTTGGAAAACTAAAATGATTTTAATTTAAAACGTGAAATCGTCCCCTTTGTTGACAGTTTTTCCGTCATGAAATTTAAGCCACCTTGTCAAATTTAAACAAAAGCTTTTCAGATGATCTTTGTTCACACGCGCGTCGAATGAAACCAATTTTGAATTGCGAAAATCGGACCGATTACAAGAACTTTCTTATGGAAAATTAATAAGCCACTGGCTCTCTATCAAAAGGAGTACTCCTTCGCCTGCTTCTGACTTGTTTGGAGTATTCGCATGGTAGCTGGCATACAACTTTTTGGCAAAAATGTTCTTCAATTACCATAGGTCTTATGCGTAACTGGTGTGTACATTATTTATCTTTATTCTTCACAAACGAACAACCTTCATAACCTGACATTTTTACTTCCTTCTTCCGCATGCTACCTTCACACAGAAAAACAATAGTCAACGGAAGTACTTCCTTGGTCCTACGCTGTAACTCTAGAGAAAGTGTATGCTCTGCACAGGAAATCAAAACGAACATCTCACGGAAGTCATCGTCGTTAGTTCTCTCACATTAGAAACGGTCAAGAAGAACAACAGCAGCAAACAACAACTCCAACAAAAAAAAAAAAACACTTAAACTCTAATTCATATTCTTACCCCGGTTCCAATCAAATCGATGCACTTCTTTTCCATAAACTTATTCATCCGCATAACGATTATTATTGTTTCTCATTTCGCCCGTATTTGTCGTGTTCCTAGCCTTTGTCTGCTCGCCATGTCCACATGTTGATATAAATCAGTACGCGTTCACATTTTCTTATCATAAGTGCACACAAAGGCCGTGACTTCTTTTAATGTTGCACTCTCACTCGATCGGAATACAAATTGCGATGGTACCCAAAGAAACCGGATGTGGCATCAGCAGTCCAGCCTGCATATGGTCATGGACAATCCTAGAACCAGACCAGAACATTTGTCTCACACAGAAAGTAATCGATTTGGTTGCATAGTCGTATCGTACACCACCACCAGTTGACACACATGGGGAAGTGCCATTCCGATTTGGTATTCATGTGAAGTCCTCGTAATGCAGACTAGACCGCCCTATGCGATGGCGGGTGGATTTCTGATTCCAATGCGTTGACACGCTACTTAATCGATGTGGCCACAACTGGCGCAGTGGCTGGCTTTCTCGTCCACGATGATGGCTACGACGCTCGACGGACGACACACCAAGTCAGGCGGACATAAACTATTTTCGTCGTTCTAAAATGGAAATTCGTTCAGTGGCCCTAGAGCATTGAATCCTTGAAATGTTTTCCCCCGGATTGCCACTGAAAATCAAATTGTTTACCGTGATCACGTTTTAATTGTTTTGGAAAAGACACAAAATTATCTGGCTGGCGCCAATGGGCTTCACATAATTAGCATGTTCTCCTTTACGGGCAAAAGCATACCGACCAGACCTGCGTGCGGCATAGAATAGATTGTCAGAGATTGTCATTCTGAAGCGGATTTCCCTCTATGAGCCCGGCCGCTTCCATGGGAGAGCATCACAACCATTCGAGTGGCGTCTCCATGTTTACAATGCCTTGTATTCCCAGGAGTATTCGGGGTTCTTTTTTTGTTTTTCAATTCTCATTGTTGACACTAATTCACACGACAACTTGTAAAAATGAGATACTTTCAGTTGCGGTTGATTTTGGGCTCCCCAAATACTAGTCATTACATAGGCGGTAGCTATACTGTGTCAAGAAAATCACTCCTCTCCTTTTCAGTAGTTCATTTTTTGTTATATCTCTTTTGGTAATTGTCAATTAGTTTTGTTGTTGCGAAGACTCTTGCTGAAAATGATCTGCGTCAAGAGATGACCTCGATCCGGTAATAACTGCGCTCAGAGTTGACTTCATTTACAAGATAAATATCTTCACCCAATTTTCTTCGTTCGACTTAATGGGGAAAAGTATCTTTTGAAGAAGATCTGTTTTTACAGGCTCGCAATTGTGAGCTTGTCTCGAGTCCAGACAGGCGCGGACATTATTATCTCCACTTAAGCAGATACGAGGTCAGTTTTTGTTTTATTTTGGGGAGAAATTTTCGCTAATGGGCCTACTAATGCATTTTTGTCCAGATGATATCCGATCTAGAGCCGCGTGGTTGTAATTGGTATATTACGAGGGCAGATTATGGCAGAGAAATTCACATAATTTGGGGAAAGCTATAAAAATCATAATAAATGAAGAAAATATTTATAGCAATGTTTGTTAGATGATTTTATTTTGTTGTCGATAGTTTTATAAAAAAAAATTGACACTAATGGAACTTTCCTTGTTGGAGATCCGACACAGACTAATCCTTGGAAGTACCTTAGCTGCTTCTTTGGTTTGTTCAATCAACCAGGATCAAACCTGTCAACACGAAAAACAAAAATCATGCTCTTAAAAACCGATAGCAGAACAGATTTTGGGGACCTTCGAAATAAAAATTCTGCTTCGGATGGAAGGTCTTGTCTGCGATTAGAGAACATGGAACAGAAGGCACGACAGTGAGCTCTTCAAACTGTACAATGAATTGGGTTAACTCGTTGACTATAGTAGCTCGGCCACATCAAGCGAATGGGCAAGGATGCTTCCTATAAGAATGTTTTCAGATCCAAGCAACAAGGTTCAATAAAAGAGGAAATACCGAACGTCTGGTTAAAAGGCATACCTACACTGTCGTGGATGTAAGGGAACTTGGTATAACCAACTGGAAACAGTGTCCTTATGACATTGAAAGATTGGCTTTTGTAATGTGATAGTAAGTTGGAGTCAATTTATTTAGCTCAAAAATCAATAGTGAAAGGAAATTCAATAATTCCAGAAGATTTATAAGCGGATGTGGAACTGTGGTAGTCTATGCATGCAATTGTAATATAAAGACACTCCATACTGAGATTTCAGGCTCAAGGCAATCAATTTATATATCACCAGCCACAAGAGAAGTAATCGTGAAAATTCTAATTAAATTAAATTAAAATAAGACTCCACGATCAGATGGAATACAACCAAAAAATATTCAAGTGACCGCAGTCACCTAAACCCCAATAATTGAACAATTCGTTAATCTGAGCTTCGAACAATCTTATTTACCAGACAACCTAAAGGTTGTCCTTTAAACAACAACCTCACTATTAAAACCATAAGAACCAATTGTGATAAAGTTTTTGAAAGTAATTTAAGTGAAAAATCATTTTTTGTTGTGCACCAAAACATACGTAGTTTGCGACGGAATTTCGATTTATTAGTTGGAAATCTGGAAGCTTTTGTAGAGTTACCCGAAATTATATTTGTATCTGAAATATGGATTTACACTTGCGAAATTGAGGATTACAAGATTCCTAATCATAACTTTTTTGCTAATACAAATGATTCTTATTCTGCTGGTGGAGTGGGAGTTTTTGTAAGAGATTCGATTGAGTGCGATGTAATACGTTTAAGTCTTATGAGTGCTGATATCTTGAAACTTTCATGCAACATTTGCAATCAAAGATTCTCTTTTATTTGTGTATATAGGCTACACTCACAGCCCGCAAATTTGTTTTTCAATGAATTTTCCGTTTTTCTGAGAAATGAGAGAATGGAAAACCTAGTAATTTTAGGTGATTTCAACATAGATACTCTAGTTTTAAACGCAACGGTTGATTCTTATAGGGCTCTCTTATCCGAGCATGGTCTTACTTCTTTTATAAACGAACCAACTAGACTCGTTTCTAGTACTTGTCTTGACCATGTGCATGGTTGTTTCTCGTACATACCGCCGAATTCCGTAGCCGCTGTTAATTTTGATCTTCAAATAACAGATCATTGTATGACTGGACTTTTGTTAAAAAACCTAAAAATTAAGTATACGAGGAAAATGTCTCCTCCCAAGTTGTCCAGAATCAATTTTGACGAACTAAACTTTAAATTGCGCCTCGAAAATTGGGAGAAAGTTCATGCTGAATTAGATGCTTCTAAAGCTTATGAAATCTTTATTAAAATCATGAAGAACCATATATGCTCATCAACCTGCATCCTTACTATGAGAAAATCAGAAACTAGATTGAAGCCTTGGATTAACAGAAATCTTCTCAAGAAAATAAAACTGAAACACAAGTTGCAAAAAAAATGCTTCAAACATCCCTTAAATACAAACTTGAAAAATCGTTTTGTCCATATGAGTAAAAAAATCAACAAGTTAATTCGTAACTCACGAAATGGTTTTTATACAAGCAAGTTGCAGGAGGCGAGAGGGAATCTCAAAAAGGAATGGAAAGTAGTCAATAATATTGTCAATCGTAATGTTAGCAATTCTGCCGAGCCGATCATGTTGAAAAACGGAAATATAAATATTTCGGATTCTACAGCTATAGCCAATATTTTTTGTGAATACTTTTCTTCAATAGGACAATCATCCTTTTCGGGTACCGTTGCCTCATCTTGTAATTGCCGCACTGAAACTGGGAATGGGCTTTATGAAAACACTAACACCACGAACAGTTTCTTTTTCGAGCCAATAAGAGGGTTTGAACTTCTAAAAATAATAAATTCTCTAAAGAATTCGGGTTCATGTGGCATAGATGGGATCACTAATTTTATTCTTAAGAAAACTGCGCTTAACATTGTAGATATTTTATCACATCTGTTCAATTTGAGCATTGAATCCGGCAACTTTCCTGAGGAGTTAAAATCTGCACTTGTCATTCCTTTGTTCAAAAAGGGTAACAAGAAGGATAAAACAAACTACAGACCAATTTCCTTACTGTCTTCAATCTCAAAGGTGTTCGAGAAAGCAGTTAAAACTAGAATTCTATCCTTTCTTAATAGAATACGCTTTTTTAGTCCTTTGCAGTTTGGGTTTAGGGCAGGCCTTTCTACTGAAGATGCTCTACTAGATTTTTGTTCATATATTCATAAGGGTTTGGATGGCAAAAATTCTTGTGCTGGTCTCTTTGTTGATATAACAAAGGCCTTCGACATGGTAAACCATACCATTCTTTTGGATAAATTGGAAAAAGTAGGTTTTCGTGGGTTTATCCTCAAATGGTTTGAGTCGTATCTAAAAGATAGAACGCAAAGAGTTAAAATTGGAGAAAATACCAGTAACTTGAAAGTGACCAATCTTGGTGTACCCCAAGGATCTGTGCTTGGCCCAATTTTGTTCCTTATTAATATAAACTCTTTATTCGAGCAATCATTCATAGGCAAAATTAGCGCTTTTGCAGATGATCTTGGTATTGCCTTTAGCTCAGCAAGCCCCTTGAATTTGATTGCCGATATAAATCATGATGTGCACATCTTAAGACGTTGGTTTGCGAAACACAAATTGATCGTTAGTAACAAAACCAAGCTAATGTTTTTTAGCCTAAGTTTGCAAGAACCCCCGGACTTAGACATTATATTGCATGCATCAGATTGTATTAAGCAAAGTTTATCTGACTGTAAGTGTAGGAAAATTAATGACAAAAATAACAATAGTAATGAAGTAAATTGTAGTGACGATTGCTTTAAAATTGAAATTGTGGAGGATTTTAAATACCTTGGTGTCATCATCGACCAAAATATCAGTTGGTCCAAACACATCTTGTGTTTAAAGCAATATCTACTATCATCCATTCGTTGTTTTTACCGGCTCATGAAGTACTGTTCCATACGTACCTTAAAATTTTTTTATAATGGCATATTCCATTCAAAAATGCAATATGGTATTAGCTGTTGGGGTGGTGCGTATCGCAATAAACTCCAACAGTTAACTGTCCTTCAAAAATGTGCCATAAGGAAAGTTTGTAAAACTAATCATTTTTCTCACAGTATGCATCTATTTAAAGCCTTGAATATTTTGCCTGTGAAACATTTGTTTTATTATAAAGTAATGAAAGTTTTCTTTGCGAGAGGTGGTTACATGCAAAGCCCAATCTTCGACCGGCAGAACTTACGTAGTAGTACAAACTACGTTGTTTGCGTTCCTGCGTTTCGAACCACTAGCTACAGAAACTTCTACTCAATCATTTCATGCAGATTGTTTAACAAGCTTCCTATAGAAATAAAAATAACAAAAAATCTGACCGCGTTTTTGAAGAAATTAAAGTTGTGGCTTCTAAACTTTGACCATAATCAAATTGAAATTCTGTTGCGCTTCCATATTTAAATATCTGAATTATTAAATATCGGAATTATTGTATAGTATTCCCAAGATCATTATTTGCTTCCGCACGCTTAAATTGTATATTTTTTTGTTTTTTTTTAATTGTTATTGAACATAGATGTTAACAATATATATTTAACTAAAATTTGCTTTGTACACCCCACACTGAATTACAATAAATTGAAGTGGCATTTATTTCTATTTTCTATTAAATATAAAATGTCACTAACTATTCTCATAAAATAGTTCTATAATTATAGCTAGATTAGATTAAATATTTAATGTTTAAGAAAGATGTAAACTGTATGAGAATAATGAACAATAAATGAAATGAAAAATGAAATGGTTACCATAGTAAGACAATATATTAAGCTGGTTTAATAACAGACGTGTCTTATTATAGACCTATTTCCATCCTGCCGATAATTGACAAAATATTGGAACAGCTGATGACGCAGAGACTTCAAAGTTATATAGACAAATACGAAATTATAAACAAAAACCAATTCGGATTCACAAAAAAATAAAAATACAATTAAGCTTCTTGCAAAATTCGCAAATTTTATCAATCGAAATCTGAATAAAAACTAATACAATCTTGTCATTTTTATCGATTTGAAAAAGGCTTTTGATACGCTGAGAAACGAGAAACTCCTCGAGATGCTGGAAAAAATTGGTATCAGAGATTTCAATTGGGAATGGCTTAGAAGTTTTATCTTTAATAGAAAGACCAAAGTGATGATATCCAAATCGTTTAACCAAGAAAAAACACTGCGATACGGTGTCCCACATGGATCAATTCTGGGGCCGCCGCTTTACATAATTTATGCCAATCAACTACTTGCTGTTTTTAAGAATAGCACCGGATTTGCTTTTGCAGATGACATAGCAATTGTTGTTAGCCATAGGGACGTATCAAGAATTTGATTCAATTGTCAGATGGTGTCACGATTTTGGGCTCATAATAAATTTCAAAAAAAAAACTAAACTAATGAAAACAAATATAAAAGTAAAGTTCCATCAAACAAATTGCCTTCATTAAATTGCTAACGAAGAAAACCTGAATGCTGAAGACAGCTGTAAGCATTTTATTGAAAGTGTACAGCATTTTAGATACCTTGGGGTTAGATCTTGATTTTTACTTCAAATGGGATCTGCAAATTGCTCAACTTGGTAAAAAAGTAAGGAAAACAGCTTACGCTTTACATCATCTGAGTAAATATATTAGTTTTAGCGTAGTTTAGCATGTGTACTTTCCACTAGTAGAGTCTTTACTAAGATACGGTATTTTAGCTTGTGGAAATACCACCCAAAGTTACCTGCTAGAATTGCAGAAAAAACAAAATCGAATCCTGAAAATACTTGTAAGCACCAAAGATGAAACAAATAGTGAATCCTTGACGAATCAACTAAACGCATACAAAACACTTGGCCTTTTAAATATAAAGCAGCTAATCGAATTGATTATTCTTGAAGAATACTATGACAATCAGCACTACAAGCAACCAATCGACCATCAGTTCAACACCAGAAGGAGAACACAAATATTTCTGCAAACAAGAAAATTCAAAAACGAGTATAGAAGGCAACAACTATCTGTGATTATTCCGCCTATCTTCAACAAGATGCCAAGAGATCTACTGAAGATATCTTCCAAAGGCGTAAGTTAAAAATTCATAAGAAAACATATTTTAATGAACTCTTAAATATATCAAAAAACCAAAAATTAAAACCACTAACGTTGAGATATAAATTGTTATACTCTTGATCTTTCGAGAATTGATTAAAAAATGTATGTAACTAACCTTCTAAGACAAAAGAAGAAGTAAAATAGAGCAGGGATGATACTCCTGTAAACTAACCATGTCAATGTTTTGGACTCGAAACCTGCACGGCTTGAGAGTTAATAACACACACGGCTGATGATAGCAACATGGAAAAAATATAGCTGCGAAAGCAGCCTTCCGTTGTAAAGCAAATGTTACATAGTTGCTTCGTTTTGATCGGCAAAAGTGCGAAGAGCCTGATTAACGATAAAAGGCCACAGATCTTCCTGTCAAGATTTTCCAAGAACCTGGAGTTGAATTCTTAAGTAAAAGTAACATACTGGAAAAGCTTATAAACCCCGGGCAAACCATATTATTGTCTCTGACTACGGGTCTATGGAATAGTTCCCCCTTATAACACGAGCTTACAAACACTATCTAAACGCTATCAGTACTGCTTATAAAACAAGCATTGTAAGTGACAGTATTACTCAGAGAGTAATACCCATCTTGTCACAGTCATCATTTAGCGTGGTGTTAGTTGTTAGTAAACATAAACAAATAAAGCCTAACACCATACACAAATACAAAGTTTAACAAATATTAAAAAAAGAATATATATTTTAATTACAATTGTTAATTATAAAATAAATACAAATAAAAACAAGAGTACTGAAGAAATACGTAGCATGCACATTAAGAGTTGACACGTCCATAAAGTTTTTGTTTGAGTGCCAGTTTACTGGATGCAAAATCGAACATATGACAGCTTGCATTCGCTTCTATTGACATCCGAGTAACAGGTTCGTTGCATCCGTAATTCGTACGGTGGTATTTTATGTCAAAAATGTTTAAGTTTCTAAAATTGAAAGACTTTACACTAAAATTGACTTGGTTAAAAAGTGGTGGTGCGTCAATATTACCAGCAAAAAGCTGATGTAAAAACACAATATCACAGACTTCCCGACGTTTTTGTAATGAATCAAGGCCGATAAGTAGAAGACGGTCCTTATAAGGTGGAAGACGCAGAGGATCAGTCCATGATAAATGCCGAAGTGCGAAACGAACAAATTTGCGTTGAACAGACTCGATACGGTCAATTTGTGTTAAGTAATACGGTGACCACACATTGGATGCATACTCAAGCTGTGGCCTTACAAATGTAGTGTACAGGGCACTCGTGATTAATGGACATGAAAATTCTTTACTCCACCGTTTGATGAAGCCTAGAAGGGTGTTGCTTTTGTTGACTATTTGCTCAATATGAATTGAGAAGTCAAGATTTGGAGCGAATTGTACACCTAAGTCCTTTGTCAGTTTTACTTTAGCCAGCGGAGAACTATTTATGGTGTACACAGAGGAGAGAGGATTAAGTCTTCTCGAAAAGGACATGCTAAAACATTTAGATATGTTTAATGATAATGAACTATCGTTCATAAACTTTCGGACAGTATCTAATAATTGATTTGGATATTAAAAAGAATGGAAAAGTTTCCAATTTGTGTTTTTTTCATTGATTATAAAAACAGAGTGTGACAGAATCATTATAATATCTCTAGAAATGTAAAAATTATGGGATTTTGAAGCTACGCTTACAAGAATAATTTCGTTTCGCTCTAGGTTGTGACGTCATGCGACTCAACCGACGCGGCTCGTGTTCGCTGAGTACGTACAAGTTCAAAGATGTGCAGTCACTTGCGCTGTTCGTGTCGTATTTTGTTTTGTTTTATTTAAGTGGAATATGGCTAAGGTTAAAAAATATGCCTACAAATATTGTTTACTTCCTTTGTGTCAAAGCACGGCAGTAAAAAAATCCAAATAAAATATTTTTTTCTAATACCAAATGATATGAAAAATAGGAAAAAGTTTTGCAAATTAAAGAAGAATGATTTAATTGGAGCTTAAAACATTAGATATATTTGTGATAATCATTTTACGTTCCTATCTCTTTTTGACATATAGTACCTTGGGCTTGCACACTCAAGATGAATTGATCCCAAGCCAAACCATATTTGTGCGAGAAGGAAATGAAGTGTGCTACATGAAACAGATTAAAATCGAGAACGAGGTGAAAATCTTATACACATACATCTTTTTAACTTCCCATCAGGAAGTTCATATAATCGGTCCGATTTTCGAAACTAAAAATTTTTACATTTACATAGTCGGATTCCATTATTTTTAGAAAAATGTACGTATGTGTTCGTCAAGCATAACTCGAGAAAAAATAAAGGTATCCAATCCAACTTAATTTCGTTCGAAGCGTATGTCAAAGAAAGGCACAATTTCACTTCCGCAATTAAAATCAATTTAGTTTTCCATTAAAATCGATTTTAAGTCCAAAACTTTCATCAACATTATGTTATACTTACTTAATTAAGTTAGTTCTGAACTATAAAGACTAATTTAAAGACTTAAAGAGCATTAAGTGGAGCCCATTTAATATTTTAAAGTTCCGCTTTCTTTATACTATATTTTTATCCACGTTTCAACGGCAGTGCTTGGAAAATTATTTCAGAAATGTGAGTCCTGTATAGCTTTTTAATTTGTCATGATTCCGAATGACGTCTACAACACTGACATATGAAAACATCGATAAAATTGTGTTAATCGTATATAAAAAGCCTTAAAAGGAAGATCATGACATCCGAATATTTAGTTTATTTACCGCTGTTGTGGTTTCTTGTCATGAACCAAAGTCTAGAGGTGTTGGCATTTAAACAATAAAAGTATTGAACAAAACAACCGAATACAATCTTGTGACTAAAGAAAGACAGTGACGAATATCCAATATAATGCCTTAATATTTAAGTCTGTCAACTGATACTTAAAAATATAACAAAGGACATCAGATATTATATGAACGTTTGAAACCGTTCGTCAACAAACTGATAGGTCCATATGTCGACCAGAAAAGTCCACCATAGACTAAATATAAACAAATCGGCAGATCGTGGAAAAAACTAACGCACCACCTTTTCATCACTTTCACGGTTTTGGTTTCTGTTCCGTCCACAAAGACGAGATGTATGAAACCACGTCTAGGTTTGGCATCCTAGACGTGGTTGGATGCAACTCAAGTTGCTCCATTTCGTGCGGTTTCTTAAACATTTTACAAAATGTCCCGTGTGAACACCAGAGGCACTATCTTTTAAAGGTCTGTTCAATTACTCGCATACACGTTAAACATTGATATAATACGTCTTACCGAAATACAAATTCAATGGAAAAAGGTTAATGTAGATAGTAGAATTTTTCCCCAGAACTATAATCCTTTCTGTACTCTAATAACAGCAAACAGTGCGAGGGTGCTGGCGCGACTACGAAACAAACACTTCAATGATTTGTGGTGCGACGTTATCGGTTAGGCCAAAAGACGTCACAGGCGAATCATATTTGTGTGATTAGGTATATTGGTGTTTATTCTATCGTGTGTTTATCACGGAATCCAGCACAACCGAGAACCGAAAGATATCATGTTATAAAACGGGAATAACAGTGACAAAAAGAAAAAACAAGAACTCAATACACACCCCATTCAAATAGGGTCAGAATGCAAATGAAAAGTTTGAATTAAACTTGTTAATTTGTGAAAAAATGCCTTAAATGTAAGTTCAGTAAGAAATAAAATTAAATAATAGAGTAATGAGTTTTGTCTATTAATTTGTCTATTAAATTTGGAATTTCAATCTTTCTGTACTCAATAACTTCAGGAAAAAACAAATTTTTGCGTAGTGAATTGGGTTTTTCTTCTTTTCTCATTTTCTTTTCAGCACATGGTAGCACATGCCGAACACATCTAGGAACACTATTTGCCGTTCCTATCGAATCAAAACACAGGGCCAACTTCACATTAGAAAAAGGACCTCCCTCAAAAATTGCATCCTTCAAGAATTTTTTGTTTGCGTTACGGCACGTGATAGCACAAACCGAGCACAATTTTTTTTAAGGTGAAATTCCAATATGGCGGTTCTAACTTCATGGACATCAAAAAGTCACCTCATTTTTGCACCCAATCAGGTAATTTGTATATATACAATAATTCGATTTGTAGATACAGTTAAAAAATGATACACAAACCATTTGTGTGTGTGCACACAAATCGTGTGATTTCAGCTTTCGCAGAGTTCGCAAAAAAAACAACTTTTTATTGTTCAAGTTTTTGATGGGATTAGAATCTTGTGGCTCATCGTACTGGAACTCTATATCTCAACATTGGTGAAGAAAGAATTTTTGCACAGTTTAATATTCTCTTTTCTGCTGCAGCTGCCGATCAAGGAATGAATTTGAATGAAAATAGTAGGTGCGATGCTTCACTTGCGAGAATAAAGCTTTTTCATGACACAATAATCCATTTGAAACAGCATTTAAAATAATGCATGAAGTTGAACAGGAAAGTGTGCGAGTGTGTTACAAGATAGAAAGACTTAAGACTTATTAATGCTGATCTGATCTAAATAACCCAAATCAAATAAAAACTGGAAGGATAAATATTCCTAACCTGAACTAAGATCCAATTGGTTACCCATAAATTTTCCTTACGGAGATCAAAGCTCGGGTATAAATATTATTTACGAATTAAATTAGGAAAATTAAATCAAGGAAAAACAAATTCCGGTTTGGACAAAATAATATCAAAAAACTTTGTTTTCAAAGAAATATGTTATATGAGGAAAGTTGCCATGAGCTAAATAATATTAAATTAAAAAAAAAAAAACAATATAACAGACAGCACACGGAAGGGGGTCCTTGTCTCTGGATAAAGATTGTATAATTTTACACCTTCAAAGGACGATCCCGTCGTTAATAACAAAATCTGCGCATTCTTCCTGTCATACGACAAGCTTTTCTACTAGTTTCCAATTAAACGACTGATTATCATTAAAATAAAAATAATAAGAGATCAAATCAATCACAAAGGAAAATTCATTAAGTCTATCGTTGACGGTTAAAATTATTAAAAATAATCATTTATGTCACTGGCGTCGGCCATAGAGTATATTTCATATTTATTTGTCAATAAGTACCTTCGCTGGCAAGGCATAAATGTCATTGCGAGTGCTGCACCTGTCTAATCACACTTAATGTCTCATTCTTAGCAAACATAAGTCTTGTTTATTTTATTTAAATTTATTTTTATTACAATCATGGTAATGAGCCAATCATATCGACATGAAATTAGCAATTTTATCCATTCAAGCCATATTCACGCTCATATGGACTTTTGCGGCAGATTGGTGCATTTGCAAACCTACGGCAGCCGATCCGTGGCTAAGTGCTCGAACTGAGTGGCGTATGTAATCCTAACCTTTGGTCTTTTGTTGGGCATTGAATTACCTCGTAGGTTGTCAAGAGTAGGACATACGGTACAGTCGTGCCGCTACTAACTAAGTATCAACACAGATGGGCGCTTGGCCAAGATTCCCACAACATGGAAATGAGACAATCATTTCAAAATTGTGACCAATCAAGTCACGATTATGTGGTTAAAAATACAGGTAAACAGTGTAACCTTCGTCAGAGGTATCGTCCTAGCAGAGTTTGCTTCTATTTAAGATTGTCCAAGAAATGGATTCTTAAGAGCATTTGATTGCGAAAGAGGACCGAAAAGGGATTGAATGAAGCTGAGCATGACGTGCTCAGGATCCTTTTATTAAATGTGAATTCACTTAAACAGGTCCAGCGAAAATGATTTCAAAATTATTAAAAGACGAAGTCTTCTATCGATGAGGCAAAAGTAACTGAATTAGACCATGAAGGTTTTTCGAATTAAAAGAGCTGCACATATTTTAATTCTTTTAACTTAGTGAAAGGAAGGTGAAATGAAAAAAAACTAAACAAACTCAGAGCCTAAGACATATATTCAGTACTTAGTGTAGTGTTCAGAGGAGAACTAATTCCATGACCAGGAAATAAAATGCCTACACTGAAGCTCGAAATTGAAAAATGTTCTTAAGGAGGACTTTGTCTTTATCTTTTTAAACGATATTTTTGACGTGTTTCAAATTGAAACCATCAGCGTGCTCTGACTATTCACAGGACAGAGCAAGGATCGAGCGCGCATAGAGGCATGTGACCGACTCAGCAAAAAAGGCCCGGATAGAGCAGCGCGAGATGTTAGTGGCTCAACATGAGCAGCTAGAAGAAGAGCAGGGATGCCTCTATGGACCAGGCATTGCCGATTAGCGGTAATAATAAACACATTTGTGTAAACACATTACAAACTTTTTACGCGTTTTTTTTTTCGAAAACTCCTTTTTAAAAATGGCTGACATTTTCGACCGCTGTAATTAACATATCGACCTGAAATTTTGAGAGCATACTCAGAAGATATGTCTTAACAGAATGACGGATCGTTTTTTCGATAGATACGTATTTGCAATTATTATCTATGCTTTTATGCGGAATAAAACGCGAATATATTTTTTTTAATTGCCGCCATTTTCCGAAATTTGTACTAAACGAAAAACCCATCATTCCATGACCAAAGGGTCACATAGAGGGGGCAGTGATGTCATTCGTTTATCTCCCGCGATTTGAGGACCTGTTTGATTTGTATTTCACAAGGAAAAGCAAGAGAAATACCGCAATCAAAAAAGAAATAAAATGAAAACACCTGAAATATGGCATTCCAAGGACAAAGTCTCCCATAAGAGTACAAATCCCAACCAGCTCGTTCAAAGCCGAAGAAATAATAACTGTAGCATACCTGGTCGATGAAGCCTTTCAGATAGCCGACAAAAAGGACACGGAGAAGAACGCGCCGACAGGATGGATATATTTGACGACACTGCCGTGACTCACTTCAGACCAGTTGAACAACGACAAGAAGATGTTTCATGACGTCTTGTGAAAAGTATAGTTTATCAATTTAATTACTTTACTTAACTGTTGTCAATCCCGGGCAGACTGCTTCCAGTTAACAAGACCAAGCGCTGTGGCACCCGCCATCGCTGGATCCTTAAAGCAGAGGTTCGGTCTTTCTTGTTTTCTCGAACCTGAGGGCTGTGACTTGAAAAACCTCTTTACTGGAGCATTATTGTCGATGTGGTCGTTCGAGTGCAGTCATCGTATTTTGACTTTTTCATCCACAGTTTGATACAGCTCATTGAATTCGGGATTATATCTTCTCCATTTGCCATCCTCACATACGGGACCAAATTCGACGAATAACTCTGCCTTCGCGCTTATAGTTTAAAGTTTTGTAGGAGTTTTGAGCACATATGTTTTGCCAAACCGAAGTAGCAGCGGTTTCCTAGGGTGAGTCTTCATCGAATTTCCACTTAGGTAACATTCGTGGAGTTGACATTTACTACAAGGTGTGTAAACTCCTTAACCAGCTCGAAATAACTGTTGCCAACAGCAACGTTGTGTCCTATTTGTTTGGTGAAAACAAGTCCTTGTTATTGTCCTCGTTTACTTCAAGGTCAACTCGTTTTGCCTGCTCTCGAATCGCAGTGAAAGACTCAGACGGCGCGCTGGGAGGAACCGATGACATCAATATCATCTCCATTTCCAGATTTGATGAATAGAGTGCCTTCCGTGTTAATACATGCCCTGCGCATCCTCAGTTCTGTTCCACATGATAGCGCATCTCCTTGGGGAGCGTTCAAGTGTTACGTAACGCAATTTTTGAAGATTATAGACGGTATGATGGAGAATATATAAAGGCAAAATTTCTCATGTTTATTTATTAAGACACCATAAATAAACAAAAACAGAGTAAAAGAAGCTCTTGGCACTATAAAGGTGTTTTTAGAATACACTTAAACGTAACATAATCCATATGATATTAACGCAAGTAAACCTTAGGAGCCTACAGACCTCGACCAATGTCATTGCGTAGAATGCGACGCAAATGCCAAAATGACAGCGGTGAGTGCATAAGTTTCAGTGCTACGGTACCGACTTTGCTAGCAAGAAACTGCCAAAGAATCAGTAATATGACGCTGATGTTCATCAATGGCGACATTTCCTTCAACTTCCAACCAGAAGCCTTATTAAATGAAAATATGGAAAAGTCAGTAGCTCAATTTAAAAGTTATCTTAAACACTCATTGAATAGGATCTGCTTTTTAAAAGAAAAAGAAGAAAGACAGAAAACTGTTTAACATGGACAATCAACCCTGGAGACGGTTACAAAGAAGGAAGAAGACCAATAAGTTTCTTATGCTTCCTTCTTAAAACCTGGCTTCTTAATATCTACATAAGAAGTTAATACCACGATCTTGCACTCTGTTGTTCGCAACATGCAAAGGGCAAATTAAAACAATCTGATATTCAGGAAGTCATCGGTTGAATTGTGATGTCTCCACTACCAGCATTCCGAGATAGCTTTTAACAGCCTGGAGGTGAGAGCTATTAAAATAAACTCTTTTCGTAGTAGATTCTCGATGTGCAAAGTGTTTGTACCTCGAATAATAGAAGTCCACGATAGGCGTTAACTCCATCAATAAGTCTGTCAGCCATGCAACTCAAGAGGGAGGTGTTAATTCACCCCCAATTCGAAGACCCTTCAAGGAATCCATAATTGGAAATCGGAAATGTACTTTGGGGGTTGTTTTGTTGTTCTCACTTTGGATATATGAGCTCGATGGATCATTTTTTTTACAAAATAAGGTTAGACCTTTTTCCTGTAGATGAAAGCCATCCTGCCCTCGTCACGCAATATCAAATACATGATGAGAAAGATAATTAAAAAAAAAATATCTACTGTCAGTAGATGAATCACTTCTGCTCGCTGGGTGGTTTAAATCTTTGTCTCGTATTAATTGTTATTGGAATCAACAACTCCCTAAAAGGACCACCATATAAGCATTAATATCAACATATCTTTAAAAAAAAGTCATAACGATGTGCCAAAATCATTACTAAGCCAATTTGATTACTCCATAAATTCGTCTTTGAGTCCAAGTAGGACACCAATATTCTGTGGAGGGTCCAATTGATTTGCGTCTCCCTCTTTGTAGCATCAAACGTTACAAAACAAACATGCCATTAAACTTTCCGTACCAACAATCAACAATGACTGCATTTTTCAAGAGCCAAATTTAGTTTTTATTACGGTTACCTGCCGTATTCGTTGGGCTTAATGTATCTTCTCCGCCATATAGGTGCGACATTTCGCAACGCTCATTAATATCAATAACGCAATTTAAATGTTGACCACACACACCAGTTTTAATTTGTTACCATTAATTACCGCAACAGTCTGACCGCATAGCTCTAAATAAATCGCACGTTCCAGCCCACTAAGTACCTGCAATACAAACAGCAACTTCAACAACCACAAGAAATTATTAATTACGCACTAAAGCGGTGTTCGAGAGAATTTTATCCTCAGCACCCATTAGGTCTCCATATTTGTCATAATGTGCCTCCGCCTTTCAATTTAAGACCGAGCACCTCATACTATATCATGTTCGGGTGGCAAGCCGTACGCAGCTGAAGAACTTAAATTCTAGCGGTAGGTGCACTTCTAGCTATCCATGCGACGATGATGTCGTCGGTGATGATGGTGATTAGAACGCGACGAAGACAACGACGACGGACGACGGTTTGGAAGTGATTTACTTTTGGATTTGGATCGTGGCAATAGCTACAAGGTGGAGTCCATTTTAACTGATAGTCTGACTCGTTACGCATTCAAATGGCGTGCGCTTGAATTTCGTCCAAAGACATTAATATTTTAATTCGACGCGTTTTATGATCATTTGAGCATTGAAATTGAAATATTTTATTCAATTTTTTTCTTTTTTTTTGTTGATGTTTGATATTTGAGAATTCCATTAATAATCTTTCTCAGCCGATCCGCATACATATCGTGTGTGTCGTTTATTGATATTTAAAGGCCTCCTTGCTAGCGATACCAGAAGGAACCACAAACACGAAGACGACGAACAGAAGACCCAACCAAAAGAGATGGGGCACATCTCGGCTTGAGCATTTGTCCATTTGCGTAAAGCCAGCGTACGTTCGTCCGTCTGCCGGTCGGGTGGTGACTTTATTTTATATTACCACTGATTTGAATATCGTTTCCTTTCTTGCAACAAATGCAGCATAACAATTTGTCTGCGCCGCAACTCCACCATTGTAGTTGCGGTATAATGTTTCACGCGTTTTTTTTTTTTTTTTTTGATTTTTTGTTGCTGTTTTATTTGATGAATGAATGAAATGCTGTTGAGAATGGAAAAATCGATTTTTAATTCATCACCATACCAGGTTACCCCCTCTGTGCGATGTTTGATGGATCGTATTCGTCTGAGTTCATGGTCGAGAAGCACCGGCTTTGGCTCTTGTGTCTTGTCAGATATATTAATAAAGTAACTGCAAAAGGTTTTTTTGTTTTGGGTGTTTTTTTGGGCCCATTGAAGGGCCTTTGATGTGTCGGTCTGAGATCAAATAGGTATCGAACATAATGTGCATAATAACATAATATATTTTGAAGCTTTGCTTGAAATGCATTTTGGGTAACTGAGAAGCAGGCTGAAGAAGGAAGTTCTTAGCTTGAGTTTTATTTGAATTGCTTTTTGAATATGTAATTCCATCTTGGTGGCAATGACATTTTCTTTGAAGATTACTGATTTATTAAAGGAAATTAACTTTAATTGTTACCGCGTTTGCTGACTGCATTCAAATCTTGTCAAATGTCAATTAAAAACCACATGGAAAACATGACTTATACCTTTGAAGCATCGCACGCATAGCTAAAGGTCCCTAGTCATTCATCAACAATAAGTTAACTGATATAACTCTTCGTTTTTCTGCTAGGAATACGATTCTGCTTCTTGCAATTGTCATTTAATTTCAGTTATAGCGACAAATATAGCACGATACACAAATCGTCCGGCATCGTAAGTTGAGGATAGGCAAAGATCAACATTAGAGAAGTTTCCATTTTTTTTATTTTTTTAATGATTAAAAAAATTAAAGCAAAGTTAAGTAAAGTAAATGAAAGAGTTATGGGACTTTGGAGTTGCGCTTGCGAGAATAATTTCGTTACACACAGTGCTCCTGGTTGTGACCTCATGCGACTCAAAAGATGCAGCTCGTATTCGCTGAGTACGTATAAATTCAAAGATATGTAGTCACTTGTGCCTTTTGTGTCGCACCGTGGATACTATTTTTTCAATGGACAATGACAGTGGTTAAAAAATACGCCTGCAAAAATTGTATTGTTCCTATTTGTCAAAGCACGACAGTTAAAAACCCAAATGAAATAATTTTTCGTGTACCAAATGATATGAAAAAAGAGGAAAAAGGGGTGCAAACTAAAGAGGCATTATTTAATTGGAGCTTAAAACATTAGAAATGTTTTTGAAAATCATTTTGATGTAAGTATACCTATGTTCCTATTTATACTAGCTGCCTATTTCTGATTGATATAACTATTGGGTCTTTTGGAATTAAATCAACGTATCAGGCGCTGACTCGCACAACCCATATATTAGTCGTACAGCTTATTTATGTCAAGAGTCGTGTTCACCGCCACACTTTAAGTTTAATATGGGCCAATTTATTCTAGCATTGAGTAATATGCCATGAAGCTATCAATTTTAACTCCAAATATTGTATATAAAAACTCTTTGCTACGCAGATACAAATTCCCGTCAATTCTGAGGGGTTCAGATTTTCAATTTTGGCGTAACCAAAGTGTGCCAATGAAATGCAACTCTTAATCCTCCGCTGTCCGCTTGTCATAACGTTGTATCTTCTAAACCAGAAGAGGTAGAGACTTGCAATTTTCACAAGATGTGCATTACTGTGGATATTATAAAAATTGGCGAGTCGGACTCGTGCGGCAAAGGTTCCGTACAAACTTGAAGGTATGTAAATAATTCGTGCACCAGTAAACAGAGGCCCAATTTATGATGCAATTTACCCGGTTTTGTTTGTAATAACCTACAGGCTTTGATTCCCTTGCGAGTTTAAAAATATTCACCATGTGTTTTCTGATTTAACACATTCACAAGTTCTCTTTGGAGTAAAATTGAGTTGCGTTTTGAAAAAAAAAGTATATGAGAACAAATTAACGGTTTCGGATTTTTCCTTTTGCTGTAAATGAGAAGTATCCTAAAGGTTTTGGTTTCCCCGTGCGAGTATAAAAATATGTGGCATATTATAAGCTTCAATTTTAAAGCTTCGAGGGACCGCATTCATAAGTTTCATCTTGATACCTCCATGAGTTCTTGAGAAAAAAGGTGATCACAACTTTGGACGACAAAGTGACCTTATAAGGGTTATGTTTTATGTTTTATCTGTGGGGTACGGAACCCTTAAAATGATAAAAAAAAAACTGATAGAGGTTCCCATAAAAAAAACGTGTTTCTTAAAATCGTAACTCAAATTAAAAATAGACAATGATCCCGCCTTTCCGGAGGCATGGACTTTGGCAAAAGCGAACGAAGCTACTTTTGGCTGCTTCGACAGCAAAATTCTTCGGGTGATCATAGGCGGTGAGTAAAGCAGAAGATACAATCACGAATTAAAATAGCTGTTCGGCGACATCGACGTAGCTAGAAGACTGAAGATCCAACGATTGAGATGGCTAGGTCATGTAGAGCGGAAACCAATGCTACGGCCCGGTAAGTCTTCGAATTCACCACCGAGGGACGGCGCAGCAGAGGACGTCCGCGACTCAGGTGGCGCGCGCAAGTTGAGACCTCAACCAACTTAGCGTGAGAAACTGGAGGCAGCTAGCAAAAAATCGAGCTAGCTGGAGACGCTTGTCCATGTCCACCCCGGACCTTAAGTAAGTAAGTTAATGATCCCGTTTCACGGATCAGTTGACATAATGTTGACATGAAACGCGATGCATAATAGTGACTTTCTGATACAAAGTAAAAGCTCCGATTCGGTTTAAACGCTATTCCAATAAAATAAATTAAAAAATGCATTTTTAAAACGAAGGAATTAAAAAGATGACAATTAAAATGTTTTTTGATTTATGATGGTTTTTTGTGAATTTCTGATTCCAAAAAGCGGAATCACTTATCGCTTCTAATTGTGATACTTTAATTTTTAAATTATCTTTTGAAACATGTTTTTTTATTTCTCCCATTATAAATATATATAATATAAACCGATTTCATGCCTTTAATTTGTGTCAATATAACTTGTTGCATATAGAAGGGTGGTGCGGAACCCTTAATGTGAGAATAATAAGTAAGTAAGAGTAAGAGATTAAGTCATCACTCTACTGTCAGAGAGTGCCTTTGCCTGCCATTGTCTTCACTAACCATTATTCCACGGCACGATTAAAACTTCAGTTCGACAAGTACTGTATGTCCACCTTCACAGTCAGATTGATGTCGCTGTTTGGCCGCTTCAGGGATACCATCGTTAATTTGATCTCCACCGCAAATGATGACTGGGTCAGATTAAAGTTCAAGACTTGTTGAACGATTCGAACTATCGGCCTATTAGTAGGTTTGATTGAAAAGAAGGCACATACTTCATTAATATTCCCCATAGTGGTTTGTTCGATCATAAAACGATCCGAAAATAAGATTCCCCAAACACAGTCATCATTATAATTGAAGTGATTTAACCAAATTTATTGGTACTACAATATCGTATTTTAAACAAAGTGCAGAGAAAAAACACGCACAACATTTTGTGACGAAAAAATGAAATCGTTTGAAACTCGAACACAAAAAAAACAATATTGCAAAATAATCCCTTGACTCATCCACCTGCCCTCTTCGATTCTGATCATACCCGTTCGTTCGAACAATTTCGCATATTTGCCGGCGCTTAAACCACTAAATTATGGGATTCTCTTAATGTAGATCAACTTAGCCCGAAGGTTTTTAATCTAAACAAAACCAAATCATTCCACCTCCAACAGAGGCGGGACATAAGGCGTTTATGATTTCGATTGGGATTATAAGTTCTGATTTCCTGCAACGACCTCAAATGCTCGCGATACTTCGAGCTCGTCTACTCTCACAATAGCCTGCTTGCACCACACAGGGTATCGCATCTTCTGCATCTTCATTTCAAATACCTCGCATGTGCATTATTTGACTTTTGTGTTCCGAAGCCAACCTGTGGGAAGACATTTGAAGGCTTTTTTGTTTAGTGATTCCGATTGGAGCCGCAGAAATTAATTGCCCCTTTGCACGCGTGGTCTCCATTGATCAAGACATTACCGCGCGCGCGCGAGCTCACAGAACGCATTTATATGCGGTAATAATAATGCACTTTCCATTGTTGGCCAGCAACTACGGCTTCGAATTCCAATTAGTTTCCTTGGGCCATTCACTGCCAATGCGCGTGCATCGTAACCGTAAGCCAATAATTCTGATTCAATACGAAATTCGACTGCAAGGCGATTTCCATCTTTCGATAGGAGTTATCCGAACGCATTTCTCTTCGGAGTACATGCACTGCCTCCGCCGAGAATTTGTGTACAAGGTAGACATCGAGTTGGCTCAACACAAGACAACAACCAACGGTTACATAGCACTCACTTTCGCAAGAACGAATTGTGCAATGCAAAGCACACAATTGCTGAGGCTCAGATTCTTATCATCCTGGTAAGAAGAACAATAAAAGTCAAACCCATAACTTATTCGATTGTCAAAGTTTTCGAGCCGAGATTGATCCGGACCGTCTTTCATGGTGACATTTGATGGAATGGTGCAACAGTTGCGTGCTTCGATATGTTTTGCCGGATTTCCAAGACACTAATGCTCACGGATGAAAAGACTTTTTCTAGAAGGACAACAGTTGAAGCACATTTAAATGTTGGATAAGTGGTCAAAAGTATTTTAAAATTGACTCAATTTAGATTAGATTTGTGTATAATTATACTATATAAACTGAAAAGATAAACGAAAACATTCTGAGGAATGGAATGGATAAAATAAAAAACAGGGCGAGGGTGGTTTTTCGTGATAGCTTGTTTGGCAAAGAATGTATACATACCTTCATCATATGTTATTCAAGCTTTATGCACTTCACACAACTGAAGCATGTTGGACCTACAATTACAGAAATCTTTCTTTTCCAATAAAATTCCAAAAAGTCCGGGAAACTTTGCACCTTAGAATGTGTAAAAAATAACCTTGGGGAAGAAGAAGCCGTCCTTGAAGCACAGAGCGAACATATGGATTGGGAATGGGATTAAAGGACCGCGTTGTGTTTCGAAACATAGATGAATTTTGGATTCGATAATTCCACGGGTGGAGCCCGACTAGAAACGGGCTTATTTGTATTCGCTCAGTTTGCAGTATTTTTTCGTTATTATATGAAGATTGCTTCAGAACTTATTTGCCAATGTTTTTCCTTCACAGCAGAGCTAATGACAGAACGCCTTCATAAATCATTATTTTGAAGGCACGAACTGGATATTCCAGAATAAGCAGATAGCTATCGCTGCTCGACCGCTCCAGTGACAGTGCTGTTAATTTGGCAAATTAATACTGAATCAGATCCGAACAAAATCCGCACCAGTCATGATAAAGTTTGTGACGTGCCGTTCGCCAAATTTTTTTGGCATATCATGCTTCCTTTTATCAGTTTTTGTCTTCTTTGTGAGATTATTTTACTTCTTATCCCTTCGCATTTTGCTTCAAAATTCACAATTGATTTACATTTTAGGCGGAAACTCGCATGACGTTGCTTGTCTTAAAATATAACACACAAAGATTTTTCGATTCTTTAAAGCTGTTCGATAACACAATAAGTGAAGCTGCTGACATTTTTGCAAACATTTTAGGTTACTTGATCAGCGTCTTTGAGTGTCATAAATCGTCTTTATTGATACCATTGAGGAAATCAAGAGCTCGAAAGATACCTTACCTTACTATTCACAGGCTGGCACGTTTATGAACATCCCATTTATGATATTGCTGATTATACGACGTCATCCAGACCCATTTAACTGACTGCAGCGCTGCCAAACTGGCAATGTGCGAAGATCCTTTTGCTCAATTGCCTCAACACGAATTCGACTTATTAAGATTTGAATCAGGACGAAGATCACTCGTGATTTGTAAATCATTTGATCTCAGATCCACTAGGTGCGACAGAGAGACTCCTTTTCTTTCCTATTGAGTACTCTTTCGTTTAAGATTTATTTTGTCAACAAAGTATCACGGACTTATAATGGGAAGCCTTGCTGAATTCACGTCTAATGCGAAATAAGGAATCACCTTTGTGTAGATTATGAAATCGTAATCGTAATGAAATCGTAATCGGCTAAGCCCAATTTTAACATTGGTGCGTTACGCGTTTTGGCGTAAAGAGTATTAAGCATTTAATACCAATCGACCCACTTGAAAGATGTATTGCGCAGTTTGACTTAAAAGACATGTCCTTGGCTTGGCCAGCCAGACTCAACACCTGAAGAGGAACGCCAATCTTCGTCAAGAGCAAGGAAGCTAGTAAGGCTCTCTGCTCAAACAGAGTCTCAAAGTTTTTTAGCGTTACAGTGTATAAATATGCTTGCCGAACTGGTCAAGTTCATCATCATGTGAGTGAGTTTGTGAAGCCGAAATACGGCTAACCAAAGCGTTCAATAAATTTTACCGTATCGAAATGAATCTGATTATAAGTAATTGAATGTCCAATACAGGCAAGAAAAATGTTTACGCTTCTTCGGCAAATCTTTCTTTTACAGGCTCTTAGGCTTCATCATCAATTTCACTGTATTCGTTCTCTACTTCGATTTCAAGGGGTTGATATTAACACCCATCCTTAACCAAATTAAATTAAAAGTAAAGTTTACATTGGCTCAAAATTGAAATTGACCAAAATGTTAACTGCAGGTTTTGTGACTTGGAAGATTGCGCAAGTCTGTTGTCAGTGTTATGTCACTCCGCGCCTCGGCAACCCACTTGGTCAAATCCCATGAAAATACAACTCCAATGGCAGAATGTGACTAAGCCGGATTCAAAGACAATATAAAAACTTAAAACTTATTCTAGCATTCGAACCCAGGACATGTAAACTTAAACAACTGAAAGTCAGGCGCTCAACTTACTGTTTCAGTTAGTTTGCTTGTTTTGGAATATTTAGCGAGCCATGTTTTTTCACCATTTTATCAGTACACCATCAAATATTACTTGCATGTTATCACTTAACAAAAATAAAAACACAAAAAACTTAAATTGAGATCAAAGATATCAAAGATCATGTAGCACCTTTCTTTTACGTATCAGCTGAATTTATTATGGAGTAGAATGGATTCAGACTCGCTTTTACACTCTTCTGAACATACCACCAAATAATTGTTGTTTGCGAAGAGCTAAAAAGGCTTACCCTAACTAACCAACCATCCTTTCTTTAGTCAAGTACGTAATTGGGCTTTATCGACAAGCATCAATTAAATTTGTTTTTAAGGCTATACATTATTTTTGCTGCTTTCATTGTTAATCCTTGACTTGTTCCAGACTTATCCCGACTTATCCCGAGTTCTTGGAAAAACCATGACACTTTCACTTAATCACTTGACTATTGTACAGAAGCATAGTTCGCGTAGTAAATGGCTCCAATTAAAATATTGTGAAAGATCTCAAAGAAAGTTGCGAATTTTTCTTATCATCCGAAAAAGCGCTGATTCGTTGTCTTTTAATTTTTCTGGAAGACGTTACATGTTCATGGATTTAGTTCCTCAGAACTGGTTGCTTTGATAATGTAGCACCACGTGAATCTCGACTTATGCGACCACGGAATTTGTCAACTTAGAAAGTCCAAAAATGCATAATTAATCAAGTGTTCAGATGTTGTATAGAATTTCATTACGAATTGAATTGAACATGACCAATCAACAATCCCTAGATCTCAACTTATCCTGGCAATGTACCATACTGGCATCTGGTTCGTATTTCAATGCACAGTTCAGAGAAATGTGTGGCCTATCGTAGTCGTTGCTTTTTTCTCACATTTGTGGAAAATCGATCTATTTCAGTGTGCATACTTTCTATATGGCTCCGAATCGGTTCCGAGCCGAGGGGGTGCTCTTGATGACGGTAGAATTATCTTTGTTTTGTTGACAACACTTTGCGCCCATCTATCAAAGTCAAAACAGAGAAATACCGCAGTACTTTTGCTGATCCGTAGCAAAGCCTTCATGGTTCTGCTCTGTCATGTGCCTCTAACCAGCAAGATGAAAGATTGCATTGCAGCTTTGGATTTGCAGTAAGCCGCCAACTTGGTCTTATAAGTCACACAAAAACAAACCGAAATTGTCGTAGGGCGAACAGATACAAATCCTCAAGTACGTATGCCTATACTACGTTGAAGCCATGCGAACATCAGCAATCATCATTGCAATGAGTCTTGGATGTGGGGAAGACAAGTCAACAATTTTATTGCCAACATTCGTTCCTGTCAACGTGCGGTAATTTGCATATAATAAGCCAAATAAGCGAATGGCCACGTTTCAGAATTAAGGCAACGTTTAGACAGACATCTTAACATAGGACGGACTGTGCGTTGGTTTTGGATTTGGACTGCGTTTAGTTTAGTTTCGGTTCGTAGTGCTCAATTTGTGTTTGCGATTCGTCACTGTTGACCTGGATGATGGATTATTTTTGTTCTTTTTTTCTGTTTGGCAAAATAGCTCTGGCGGCACAAAAGATTGTTTTCATGCTTTCAGTAACTATTAGGATGTAGACAATTAGCTGCAAACGTTGAGTGGTGTTTCTGTGAGTTTTTATAACCGAAGTGAATTGGATAGGAAATTGGATAAGTTGTTGAGAACGAGAGAGATTTGTTTTTTTTTTTGTTATAGCCGAGGACCGATATGATGACAACGAGATTGGGGTTGAATGGATTGAATTTTATCTCGTCCAGTATGGGAACATATATATAGTTTGCTGCATGATAGCCCTTCTTGACTTAATTTCAGACAGAAATTTACTGCAAAGAAGCTGTCCATGAAATACAAGAGCAACTCTTCGGGCTTACTGAGCATTTTTCTATTAAAACTTATAAATTTGATGTTTTTTCGTAAATTAAGCTGTTCCAATGGGAAATTTCAACAATGTTTGAACGCTTTAATGGCTATGCATTAAACGCTCGGCTTGTAATTGTGCAACATTTTTGTCGAATTTATTTTTCTAAGAGAAAAAATATTTTTTGTTTTAAGGAAATGAAATTGTGTGTACTTATGTTAGATCAGTATTTCGTCTCTTAACTTGGCTAAGCCTTTGCCTTGAAAAAAATTACCACCCGCTTTCATATCATCAAGTCAGTCACAAAAATGCATTGAATGTTGCTCATGCTTCAGGAAGAAGTAAAGTTATCATTCTAGAGAGCTCTAAAAGCGACAGTCCCGCTTAAAAACAAAGGTTTGAATATGAAAATGTGCCTCATCGCTAAGAATGATTATAGTTGTCTTATTTTTGATCAATTTCACCTTGAAAGAAAACCAGCACCAATGCTGTCAAGCTAAGTCAAGTTTTTTTTCTTCATCGCCCAAATTGCAGATGGCAAAAGAGAAACAGTAGCTTATGATCTGCCCCTGACAACAATGCTCTCATGGAAATCTTCTACGGGCAATAGATCTGTATAGGTGATGCGAAGATGTTGCTTCAATTCTTCCCATTTATCACAGTAATGGCACAATCTCAAATTGAATTCTACGGTGGTCTATCAAAGTCCCAACATGTTTTTTTTTTTTTTTATTTGACTTGAATATAATTTCTTAGGCTAAACTACCAACACAAAATGAGTGGCTTTTTGTTTACCTTTAGAAGGAGTTAAAGATCCTTCTCGAGTTTACAGAAACAACAAGAAACAACAGAAACAACAAGAGAATCACGGCTAATACATTGCTCACAATATCAAGACAAGCAGTATCGTGGGATATAATACTTTTAAATTCGGAGAACAATCCAAGCTCCCTTGATGAAACCCCGACATTTCTGACCTAGATCGACTTCAAGGATATAAAGCACGTAGTTACAGCCATCTCAAATGAATAGTAAGTCAAAGCCGCGGTTAGTTGTATTCCTATAAGAGGATGCTCCCATTGCAAAAAAACTGCGCTTAGCATTTGTCCTTTTAACTTTTTACCAGGGGCTGGCGCGAGGTATATGTAATCTTAATACCTAGAATCGAAATAATTTCACATGTCTAACCAAAAGGCTTATTGATCATTATTCATCCTCTCTGCGCAAGACTTTCTAAATAAATACATGATTTAAATAACAATTGAAACATCCTGATAAGTGCTGCTCCCATCTCTAAATCTATGCACTCACTTTCGAGTTCCGATACACTCCGCCTTCTAGGTATCGAGGTTACTTGGAAAAAAACATCGCAACACACGTTAAACTACTTCTAAGAATTAGGTTAAAAAACTCATTTTTGGGTGCCTCATGTGTTCGAAGATAAGTGTTACCCTCGTGTAAACGGAGCGGACAATTTCAGCTTGTAGAGGTTGTACGCAATGCGATTGTGACAATTAAGAAATTAACCTCTTATATGGATAACTTCGTCGAAAATCCAATTTTTTCTTCCAATTTTATAATCCGCATTTCTACTTGTGACTTTGGCGCTTTGATTCTCGGTGGCTTCATCGTTCCGATCGCTTTATCCATAGGTACCATCTTGCGATTGATCCAACGAGCTTACGTTTGAAGATACAGTTCTGCAGGTCCAAATCACGACATTTTTGCGAAGTATCGCTCAAACACAAAAAATGGCTCTATGCCTGTACCCCAAATACAAATGTCACGCCAAGGTATTTTTTTGCTGTGACAAGGAAGGTATGTATGTTCAATTGGATAAATCCTGGTGGATAGTAGGAATTCTGATTGAATGGCCGCGACGTCGTATTTTCACACAATCGACAAACAAAAAAGTTTTGGAATTTGATAGCAATTCCGGGTTACGCAAATCAAAATGCATTTCGTAAATACTATAGGGATGAATGACAAATAAAATACTGCGAATTGGATAAATGCAAATAAGTGGAAAAAAATTCACAACTTTTCTTCTGATCTGATCAGTTCGTAATCGTAATCTCTTCGGCAACTAGCAAATTATATAAATTCATACATACACATATGCACATATATATTCCACTGATATATACCCATACCCTGAGAACTTGTCTCTTATATGTTTAAATGTAACTTAAAGTTGAAAACAGTAAAAAGACAAAAGGAAACTGTTGTAATCGGAAAAAGTTATACTTTTCGATCTGAATAAGATCTTCATTTTATTTCTCACTTCAGAGCTTTTTTGTCTCTGTAATCTTCTAGATAACGCCCCTCTTAATTGCCAGCACAACAAGATGCGGGAATCATAAAACCTAGATCCTTTGATATCCTACCAGTTTGTGTGGTCTTGCACTGGCGTCAAATATGCCATCAATAATATCTTTTTGTTTTTGGTAATTAAGAATCTTTATTGATCACATAAATTCAAATCCTATCCAGTCTAACCCCCGGAATCAATAAACGTATGACATTTGATTTAGAAATTCCAACGAACGCTATAAAATATAAATCAAAATCACTTTTCATCTGGCTCCACAACACCGTAATTGTAATCAAGTTCAGGTTCCATTTCATTTAAGATTTCATTTTCGAAAATAGATCGTTATAACAAAGAATAAAAGTAAAAAAACAGAATCCAAATCCAAACGGGGAATAAAATATAAAATTTCTTTGTTTCTGTGCTGTTAAATGGCAGCGATAAGATCTTAATGGACGTATCAGATACTATTCCAAATTTTAACGACCGATTCAGTTCGTTTTTAGTTCTGTTTGGCTTGTTCGATTTTATTCTATAATAGTGGCCTAGCCAAGATGGGTCATGTATGGAAATAAATGTTAAATAGCAAACATGATTCATCATTGAATCGACACTTGGATTTCGATGGATTCGTCTACACCTCACAGTTGTTCTTTTTCAAAAAAAAAAAAAAAATTCAATCTGGACGTCTGAGGTTAGATGAGCAAATGTCTAATAAAAGCAACTACTAATTGTGTGGCCGGTAGTAAATATATAAATTCTGTTTTGATTTAGTCGTGGAATGACATTTTGGGGGTAGGTATGTGTATACTCGTACAATACATATAATTAATAGCACGTGTAAATCTAATTAACTTATTTATATTGAATGCAAATGTGGGCGTTGATAGCGCATAAAATCTAATTAGGAACATTCGGCTATAATGTTAAATAAAATATTTGGAAAATGAGTGGGAATAGCAGAGTATTAAAATTAGCGGTACCAAATAAGTGGGCTCATGTAATAAATCGTTTCAGAGCTCTATGAATCACTTTGATTGATTTGGAGTATGAATTCAGGTTTTCATTTTATTGACTCTGTAGCAGGTGGTCCCATTTCGATATTGTTAGTTTATTGAATTATGTCAAGTGGTAAAAGTCGTCTTAATTAACCTTTTTGATTGTTTTTCATTAGCTTATATGGAAGATGATGAAAGAGCAGAGATACAGCACCTGACCAGTGGTCATAATACTATTGATAAGCAAAATAGAGTATAAACAGATTATATATTAAGTGCTCTAGGAGGCTGTCTGTGGCGGAGTTAGCGCACTGTGTTCACTTTATGCAGCAAAATCTAAATTTTCATGCAGGTTAAAATATTAATCTTATCGAGATGTGATTCAAGTGCCATGTCGTAGGTACTTCTTCTCGATTGTAGTCGCGGATCGCTTCAACAAGTGTGACCACATTTTGCTAACGACCCAGTTACCTCTGACTAACTAATTGGCTGTTTCATCGCAATCAATTCAACGCCATGGTTAACGTGATTTGTCCCAATTCATGCCGCCTCCACATGTAAATGAATGTTGAGGGTGGTTTTAACGTGGGTGGAAGCACGATAGAAATTTTGATAGATAACGAAGCACGGTCTGTCTCTATTTAGGAAGGACTATATTCTCTCTATAAGAGACATTCAAGGCCAGGTCTTGGATAATGGAATCAATCAATTCGGAGTGGTCAACTTTCCAACATGTGAAAATGCGTAGTTATGGTCTCATATATAAACCTTTTAGTTCGTGACAGCTGTCATCGCCATGTCATTACAACATGAGCCCTGGATGCAAATCTTTTCAAAACAGACTTCAAAGCATTCCAACTAATGCTTAAGCGCAACAAGGCTAGATTTTTCAGATTCCTAAGCTTTTCGTTACTCGTTCTACTCCAAGCCTTCTGAACCTTTCCATCGTTCTTTAGACTCAATTGTGCAAAAAATCTAATAAGAATCCGATAGACCATATAACGACTATCCACCATGATCAGGAGGCTTAAGGAAGGTTTGAAGTACAACTTTAATGTTTCCCGATCCCGCACTTCTTTATCATTTCTCCTCAGCAAATCAATATGTTTTGCAATGAAATGCAAGTCTTTTACAGTAGTAATAAAAATGTTGATTTTTTTCGGAAATTTTTACCTTATCATCGATGAAAAGGCAAATTCTGTTGAAAAGTTATATAATGCGGAAAAAGAGTGGCCCTTCTTTCAGATCTCCCTTAAATTTAAGCGAAAGTTCTACTCGAAGTGGAAGGTAAGTCCAACTTCTCAAATTTGTAAACGTTTATATATTGCCGAGCTCGAAACCCCTCCTTCAATACCACTGTGTCTTTAGGGAAAAAGAATCGTTTAATAATCTTTAAATGTCTTTAATTGAGATCTTACTAAACGAAGAATATTACTGATGTTGTCATAAGAGCACACCTTTACCCGTAAATATGAAAACGCCTTAGATCTCTGCAACTGAACATCAGCCGCATTAGCCGAAAAAATATTAAACATGAAGGTCCAATTGACTTTGTAATTGAAGTAAAATGACCAATCACATTGTTTTCGTTTCATTGTTCAGGCTTTACAGATCTTGTAATTGACAAAAAAATGTATCAAAAATCATCCCTTCAGATAAGGTAAAATTCTATCTCGTCAATGGAACCAAGACAGCATTGCATTAGATCTCGAGAAATCAACACGTAGTCAAAGAGAGGCTAATGAACCTTTTTGGTGTGGAGCGGCAATATTTCTAGTCCATTGATCTTTGTTGCCAATGGAAGAAATATTAGTGTCAGGTTAAGCACAACCGTCTGCCAATGTCTGAAATTGAGATACAAACATTTGAATAGCAGAAATAATTTTTTTTTTACACCTATCGGCTAATACCAGTGAGGTTACCGTAATTGGACCAAGATCATTCGAGGAACTTCAACGCGTATCGGCGATGAAGTTGATTCCTTACACTTTATTCTTGACTGGATACAACGACGCACAGATATCAACATGGAAGCAATATAAGCATTTTAGATTTGCCTAGCTCTTGGGATATGATTGTGTTAACCATGGCTCGCAGCCAACGTGCAACCATTAATTTTTGTATGGCAATTAAGGAAACGGCCAGAAGAGTTGGTCTTCAAGGATAAAAAAATGCTTGCTGTTGACACGAAGGCGATCTCTCGAGCACCATTCTAGACATTTTTTTTTTAAGTTTACCAAATTTTTATTTATCGTCTAAAATATTTACAACCAGCTGACCTCGTCGAAAGTGACGAATATTTTTAGAAAATTTAGATAAACAGAAATAAAAAAAAGAAAGAAACTTCTTGAATTGTTTTTATCATGCCATGCATTTTAAAACAAAACGAACCATACCCAGATGGAGTTGAAATTTTTGCACACATGGATTTAAAAGATTTTGATTTCGGTTTCATCTCATAGATCACGGATTATTATGGAAAAAGAGTTCAAAGGTTCAGGCACAACATTTCCAAAGTTACAACACGAGGTAAATTCACAATTCAAACGCACTCTCTCACCAAAAAATGCGGATCATCGCTGAGGTTGCATTTCATTTTCATTGCACCGGGCTCATTTTCCCTGGATGTGCAATAAAGAGGTCCAAAATTCGTTTTAATCTGTATTTCTGACTTCCAAGTTAACATCTGTTGGGCCCAAAACATTACGAAATTTTTCTTTTCCCAACAATCCCTTCTAGTGCAAATCATGCTTTCGTTGAAATCGCAGCTTTTTTTTTGGAGTTCACGAATTTTTAGACTGCAAAAATTTGATTCAATCAGAATGAAACAATCTATTCAGTTCCATTCAATAGTTTCCATACAAGCGGATTTAAATTTGAAAATCTAGTTAGCCTTCGGCTTCTGGTACTAATTGTTAAAAAATAGTACTCATATTTTTTATGTTTTGAAAGGTATTGAGTGTTAAAAAATTTAGAGCATGGCTGTATCGTAAATATATTCTTTTTTATATGCTTTGCTGCTCTACATTTCATACGTTACTAAATTATTATTTTTGAAGGAAATCGACATTAAAGAAAATCGGTTACTAAGTATGGGGCCGTTGTACGACTTTTTAGCCAAAAACCTTGTACGCAATATCGTACCATATCTAGGCTTATAAAAGTATGAAATTTGAAGAAAATCGTTAGAGCCGTTTTTGAGAAAATTTGGTGTTGCAAAGTTGCCCTTAAGTACAGTAGGTACTGTTATTCCGCACAAATCTTCAATACGAACCTGCTGATACTCATTCAACGAAATAAATAAAACTTAAAGTCGTAACCCTGCTCTGTGTACGGACAGAATTTTAGGAATGCCTTACAAAAGTTCCAAAATCTTTTCGAACCCGCTGTTTGAAAAGGCTAAGCATGTAAAAAACAGGAATATTACGGTTATCGCGTCTTTTAAACTGAACGCAAACCTGCTAACAGAATTTCGTTACTGCTTTATAGTATGCTATTTATGACTTTAAACGAAGGTAAAGTTTTGTCAGCTCAACAATAAGGTTCCGACTTCTTTCTTTCTTAACGATGACTCGCAGCAATTTATCGTGCCTTCGAATCTCTAGTCAATGATAGATCGTGGACTGAGGTACCCGAGCGTTGGCTCTAATGTCTGCTGGCTGTTATTTGGATGGTTTATTCGAGTAACCTCACGGAAAGCTGTAGCTTGTACAAATCGTTTGTGGCCAAACATGAATCTTTACATGCTTCGTGTTGCTGAAGTATTTCTGCGTGTTGTCCAGTTTTCGCCAGAGTCCTGTATTTGACTGAAGTAACATTCCGATTTTCTTCATGGTCGTCGTGTCACGGTTAACCATTCTGGGCAGCCATTACTTATTACTGGCCTTATGAGGTGATTGTTGACCAGTAATTTCGTTACCTTTCTCAACCCATTCCTCTCATCAGCAGTGGGTTAACCAGGAAAGGGCGAAGCTTACCTTCTTCATAACGCTGTAGGCATGAGCATTAGATTAAAACCGCTCGGTAAAGTTGATTCCCATGTATTTAGAATTGTGTTGAGGTTCAATTTATGCATTGTCCTTGAAGGTTATTTTGATGTTGTGGCATCATGTCGCAAATTGGCCTCTTCCTCTGGGTGCCGTCGTTGGTGACCTGAAGTATATAAACTGCGTTTTATTGCTGTTGACTTTGAGTCCCCATTTTAGGTCGTTATCAAACAGCTTCCTTACGTGGTCCTGATAGATACTCCGTATGTAGTAGAGTCATCTGAAAATAATATTGTTTTCGGTTTCGGATCGTTCTCTGGATGATCTGTCGTAAGGCTGTTCAATAGCGCTGGTGCTGTTTTGCCTACTTGCTGGACACCCACTTTAAGGGGCTTCATGAATGAAGAAGTGTCCAAGACCTGATAAAAAAAGAATCTAGTCGTTAGTGAAGTGATGGTGATTTTCCAATTTCAGCAGCTTGTAGATGAGGCCGTTAATCCAGATACTGTCAAATGCCTTCTCTATATCCAACAAATAGGCAACAGTTTTAGCAGTGCATGAACTGCTGAGTGCCTTGCAGCAATGAATTAATTTACTTCAGCATTACCGACTCTTGAACCTCTTGAAAAGTTGTAGAAATATTGGCCAATATTCTTCAATACACGTTCTGTTGATCTTCTTGGGAACTGGAGAAACTTCACATTTTTTTCATGGAGTGTTAAAGTATCCCTTGGTCATGCAGTTTTTGAAGATGATGTTGAAAAGTAGGATCGCAATGTTTGGCAACTTCTTTAAAACAAATTAGTTAATTTTTTTGAGTTTACTTCACCGCATTGGTGAAAATATCGCTGTTATTGAGGAATATTCCTTTTAATGCTGTGATACTTCCATTGTTGTCGGATGGTTCCTTGACCTCTTCTTTGACCTATGTAAGGTATTCAGGGAGGTGCAATGTACTTAAGTCCTTCCATGAAGTTTTGCTCAACATGGCCTGAAAAGGCTTCTGCCTTCTTAATTGGCGTTGTGACCTTTTGATCTCCGGTCCGAATAAAATCGGGTAATTTATTTATTTTCCGACTATAGACTTAATGTTTTACTTCCCATTAGGAAGTTCTGGTTTTGAACGTGTTCGGTCCTGGATTTGTTCGTCTCAATTGATTCTGGAACTCTCAAGAAGGCATTTGCACTTTTCCTTAGTCTTTCCCTCGTGCAGATTGCCTGGATATGCAGCGGCAAGTTGGCGTATCAGTCCTTGCTGTTGACTTATTTTTTCTAGACAAAATATCACAATCGTCACAAAGAAAATTTAGCTACTTAAAAAGTTTTTCTCTTCGGAATAAATTTCATAAATGACACCTTGGTGGAAAAACGACAAATTCTCACTATTGGCAATCATCATCAGTTTAACCAAACAACTAGGATCAGAGCTTCCAACTGGAAGAACCATAATCATAATTAAAGCCAGACAGCTTCGGAAGAGAAATTCACCATTTATATACGAGCCTATCAGCAAGGAAGACGATTGTACACCCGAGAACTCTACAAGCTGAACATTGAGATCAGAAATCAAAAATCCGTCGATAAATTGGCTTGACCTCATTGAACAGATGAAGAACAATGCTCCAGATGAGAGTGTCTTCAAATCCAATTATAAGATTTACAACAAAAGGGAAACCGAACCTCCTATTCAAAGATCAAGCACGATCAGATCCTCCAAGGAACGATGGCATGATAAGGAAGTAATTCATCAAAAAATTATCATCACGATACGATCATCTGTAATTGCATTTAAAATGTTTTAAATATAAAAATCCCAAATTTAGAGAAACACCATTTTACAAGCAACACACTTGATATTATATATCGAGCATTAAACGATATTTCTGTACCTCCGTTTTAATAAAAAAAAAGAGCTCTGCACTTACCCGTGACCACTTTGTGAGTTGCACTTGAATATCAAAGGGATGCGCTTTCCTTTCGATTCTTTCGTTTACTGTTTAACCACCGTACACACTGTTTGATCAGCATTAGTGCTTGTTATTCCTGATCAGTCTCTTCGATCAGAATCGGGTGCGAGACGGAGCAAAAATAAAAGAAACCATTAACGAAGGCAACTGAAGCTAGGGCGGTCGGTGGTCCTAATAAAGAGCCGTGATTTTCTCGGTGTTTGTACAATTATTAGGACAACAGTAATATTTACGTTAAGTTCAGCTCTTTTGTCGCTCACTGTATGCCGGTTTCTTTTATTAGTTGCGGTCGGTTAGGAATGGAAGCCATTATAAGATGCTAACTGTTGTGATGATTTGAAATGCATTTAGCCGGGTTTTTCATGGATGGAATCTAATTGAAAATGTTCTAATTGTGTATATGCCATTTACTTGAAAGACAATTTGATTCGATTTTCCAAGGTTTTAACACCATTTCGAAAAAATGGAGTCATTTTAATATGTTTACTATGAGGATTGGTAACGCGTTCATAAAGAGACTTCTTGAGTTGTTAAAAAATTTGAAAGGATCTTCAAAGAATTAAGAAGAAGAACAATCCTTCTGATCCTTCGAATCATACTATATACCAAGCTGTTTCCTGCATAACATCGGCAAGGTCTGTATCTGAAAAGTAATCAATAGGATCATTTTTTCTGCGTGTGAGAGGAACGAGTCGGCATACTGCATGGAACAGATTTAGCCATTGTTTTTTGTTTTTAACATACGCATTGAAATCTAGCTTATTAGGGTCATGAAAATCCATGACAAATAAAACGAACTACAAAAGAAATACGATGGGCTCTATTTTTCATGCTCGAAATGGAAGACAAAAACTTACCACAATGCAATAACAAGTAGTAATTCAGAATTAAAACAGAATAGGCAAAAACTTAAAGTAACAAGTGTTATATAATCAAAAGCTGTAGTTCGGTATCTGTTTGTATATTAAAGAAGACAAAAGCTGCATTTACATCACTTAAGGCTCTGGTTTTCTCCAAAAGTTTGAGATCCGCTATGAAAATACTACCAAGATTTAATTTATCGGGTCTTGACTAATGGTGACAGAATATAGATTCATCTTTATGGAAATGCGCCTCCTACGCAAAGGACCTTCCGTAGCACCAGATGAGTTCAAGTCGGCGAATCTTTGAGCTACCCATTTATTGGCATGGAGAAAAACGAAAAGCGAACGATTTTTCAATTGACAATGGAAGCGCTAGCCGTATTCAATATCATATCCTATTAGCATAGAAAACCCTCTCCTGAGGAAAATTAAACAGATTTCGGTGTGCGCCGATTCTTTGTATAAGCTAAACCATTCACGAAAAGTATAAGTTTGTCTCAATATATACTTTATACATACTATCAGTCGTGCATTTAAAGGTTCTGAGAATAAAGAAGGATTAGTGCGCTCCGCACCAACCTCAAACCAAATAAGAATCTTTTACCAGAATCTTTTAAATAACTCAATATGAATTAAAGTAGTCACCTAAAAGAGAAACGTAAACATAGGACAGAGGAAAATTACTTTCATTTCTCGATTTATTGATTACGACATTTATTGATCACTTCGACAAGTATCTTGTTTTTTGTCCTCTAGCCCTGTGTTTATGGAACCCTACGAAAATCTTCAAAAGGACTTTGAGGTTTTTAATGAAAGCGATCCCATTTCAATCTTTCTGCAGACCACACCATTGTTGTGATTTGGGTATGGTAATGATTCCAGGCGACATCTGGTTGGAGTTGAAACTTCATTTTTATTCTGGGCTTAAAAGGTTGGTTGGTTATTTTCTCATGCTTTATGCGTCGCAGGCTAAATTAACTCCTCATAAAGCCTCTGAAAACATTCCTTTATCTTTCTATTACAAAACACAAATCAGGTTACAACCCTAAGATTTAAGATAAATTCCTCCCTGGCCTGCAGTAATCAAGATAACCAAATAAAAATTAAAATAACGAATATACGGTTGTCTCGTAAGCTTTGATAATGTGCGCATATTGTAACCGCTTATACGATATTAACACTCATGAGAACGGGTTTACTTCTGTAAAAGTCTATCTTAACACCAGGTAAACGTTTAAGGAACATATTTCTAGATCGCTTAGAAAGCTGAAAATTGTCGTTAATTTATTATAGCCGCTTGTCAAAAGAAAGTCAAAGGTATTAAGCAAATAATCCACAAATAATATTTAATTATATGCTAATATTCGGCTACCATGTCTGGGGGAACAGTTCAAAATATCACATCAAACTCCTACAGGTGTCCCAAAACAAAATTCTTAGAATGATGCTTAATCTTCCTTGGTATCACTCCACCTTAAACCTACACGAACGACCGAATGTTGCAATTCATAAGCTTTATTACAATACTTTTGTGATAACTACTTATTTAACGAACTATATAATTGTTATATCTACGTTTATATTAATATATAATTTATTTAAACTTTCTTTACTTATTTATACACTTATTTATTTATTTATATTTAAATCTGTATATATATTTATTTATTTATTCATTCATTTCTTTATAGTTATGTTTCGTTATTTATATATAAACTTATTTACTTTCTTGTTTCTTTATATAAAGTAATTAAGACATTTTAATTCTAGTCATAAGACTTTCAGCTAATATGAATTCGTTAAAATCATTTCCTTAATATGCGCATTCACTTATAAGTCATATGTATATATATGTAGGGAAGGTACAGAAAACAAACTCAGCTTTTAAATTCAAATATTTAATTATAAAATAAGAGTTAAATTCAAGTAGCTTAAACAAAATTAAAAATAATAATTTACAAAATATAATTCACGAAAGTAGGTAGGAAATTATGCGGCTGATCTGCTTTACGGCTGAATAGATAATGCGCATCGACAGTAGGACAATACAGCTTTAGCAAAAACGGGAAAGAACAGTGCGTAGACCCTACATATATAAATATATTTCGGTTTGCTTTATTTTTCTTGTTCATTTTTTCTTCTCTTTATAAAGGTTTCTTTCGAATTTTCATTTAATAATGTAGCGTAACTATTTTAAAACAAAGCTTCATTAAATCTCTGAACTATAATTTTACAGTCCGGCAACACGAAAGATAGGAATCTTTCTATATATTCCGTACAAAACAAAAAAAATAAATAAATATCAATAGCTCTAGAAAAAGTTCATAGAATAACCATGTATAAAATCAAAAACAAATTTACAACCAATATGACATCAATTTTCTCGAAGCATTTGATGACAATAAACAACCTGTCAACTTTTTTTGGCCTTTTATCAATCCTGAAACAACAGAACGTCTCAGCCATAATATAATTTTTGGAAACTGGAAAGTTGGCATGCTGAGGGTTGTTTTAAAAATAATAACTTGGAAAGAAGCGACTCAATCTGTTTAAAGAAATTCTAAAAATCTCTTTTGTCTTATTCAATGAAGCTCATATACCACTAAATTAAATGGAATTAGCCCGAAAAGACTAATCTTGTCTCTATGAGACAGATTCAGAAACTTTCTTATCTATTAAGTGAAGACCATGTGCACCGAAAAACCTTTTATAATATCCTTTCTTATATAATAAAGCGCTATGTCTGTAAGTCACACCTATAACAAACTTATCGGGTTCATTGGAGTAGTAGTTTCATGCGTCGCCTACGTTTTTGCAGTTTGTTGGTTCTGACTCAAATCTGGTTGGAATTTGTTTAAATTTTTTTTATTTCATTACTACTTTTGTTTGCATTGTTTTTCATTTAAACATATTTGAGCGACATCAACTAAAGGATCATTTGGCCATGAGAAATATCACTTTTTCGGAACCAAAGAGAAAAAAATGGATCTGGAAGATATCACAGGTTTCTTTCGATAGGATTTGTATCGTATCCCATCTGGGTAGTTTAACGATTGCATACATGCAAACGACTTCCTTTATAAAATTACAACAAATCAAATGACATATTAAAATTTGTTTATCGTTTGATAAAGATCATTTTCTAATTACACTGTTTGGCTCTATACATTTATATACTATATGTGCAATTGGAAATATACAAACGTTTGTCATTTTGTCTTACAATTTAATCGTAGCTTAAGCAAGTTCAGTTTTACTGGGTAGAAATATCCCGACACGATTTTCTAATGTTTCATTGCTAGTATCAATCGGACAACATTTTGTCGGAATTTCTGATCTGAGTTTCTAACTGGAGGTGGTGACTGTGTAAAGTGTGGGGTATGCACAAAGAGGACTGAGTTCGAATGTAATAATTTTTCTCTTAGTTTCTACAGGAGCAGTTTCTAGAAAAAAAACTCAGAAATGTTGAAAGAAATAGCAGCTTCAAGAGCTTATCCAATCGCAGCTGAAAATGGTATGGAATTTGAGAGAAACCCCAATAGAATTACAAATATCAGAGCAATGCAATCTCTTGTGAAATGGCATAATGTTCAGTGGAAAATTTCAATAAAGAAAATGCTGGTGAGCATGACTGTGAGCCCTTCAACGAAATCTGTGAATTTTGTCAAGTCGAAAACATTAGATTATCATCATAAATGAATTCAACTTGACGCTTTTTACTGGATCCTGTCGAAAGAAAGGTTTTTCTACTAGTCCTTAATAACTCCATAGAAACGGAAAATTGAAGGGTTTTTGAAAACCCTACGACTCGCCCCCGTCTTTTACATTAGATCTATGTATAATCGCCTACATACGTCTGCCATATAACGCACCACAATAATCACTAAGTTATTAGATTTTGGCTAGTTCTTTCCACCACAAACGTTTTGAATAACTCCTCTCTTGAAAGCATTCCTCAATTGCATTATTGTCGACACTACACTACACGATAGATTCATTACCAGTAAAGAGAAAGGCCACATAATTTGAATCTGATTATTTGGTTTGGCTATTTTCTTCTATCTTCAAAGATGATTCAGAATAATCATACGTTTCCTCTTTTGCATAGATTGTGCCGACTATGTCCGTTTGCCTTAGAGTTTTGTTATTTGTTGTTTTGAAAATTTCTCTTGCCCAACAACGAACACTCAATCACGAAGCAGTAAAATCTAATGATCATGCCCTAATATGATAAGTAGCCGATGAGATTTCTGTTGAATTTTTGCAAATCGCAGTGCAAGACAGTACTCATGTGAGCAGGTGGATCTGCCAGGATTGTGTAAGCTGTTCTATGCTTTGTTTTCTTTTGAAAATGCAAACGCATTTTGTTGCTTTTCGTTGGTACGAGCATCTCGCATCGAGACAAACTTAGCATATCGGCTGTAAATGGATTTTAAGACCTTACCTAGATTATCTTGAACGCTTCCCCGATTGAATGGATTCGTTCGTACATTGGACGCGACAATAAATGGAAATGATTTCGAAAAGAACAAAGTTTAAAAAAAAAAACGACAAGTACAAACTAAAAACAAAAACAGAAAAATTGTGTTTTGTTGTTTTGTTTGCTTCTTCTCCTATTTTCTGTCCAGAGTCATTTATGGTTAAGTCACGAAGGAATAATTTGTTTTATGTTAATGCGAACTGGTAGCAAATGAATTGGAATTTAATTTGAGTCCATCTCGTCTTCTTCCTGCCATTCGAAAGGAGTGTTTGAGGATTGTTTTTATTTTTTAGTAAGCCGGCAGAGTTTCGTTCGATATGTCGGCATATCGATGTGCAAATCCAGTATGTGAGTACATTGTTCTTTTTTATTACACTAGTAGTGGGTTACGGACTCAGGCAACATGTGCGGTGGCATCGGGTAAATTGCAGAAATTTTTGGTTCTTCCTTGATGTAGCTACTTCTTGCATAGTTGGCTTGATGGTGTATACCTTTATCTTAAGATATAAGCAAAATTCAGGGCGGTCAAAGTAGTAGATGCCGGGGAACTGGCGATGTCACAACACAAATGGCCACTTTGGAATAATAGTGCTTCAGTGAGAGGGTAAAGAATTCAATAAAATGTTACGATTAATTCATATCATTAAGTGCGTGGATTTGCACCACTTTTGCATAGCACATGTCAGCCTATTGAGCTACGCATTTGCGTAGTCCTTGTAAAGGCAAATAATCGTTAAATTATAATGTGAAAAAATCTGAAGCAGATATAAATAACATCTTATTCCATAAGTTGGTCTAATATAGGGCACGTTAACCGGAATATGATGGTGAGAAAGGATTCTTATTCTTTTTCAAAGAATGTTTGTTAATTTAAGCGCTTCTTCTTTATTATATTTAGCATATGTAGTATGCTGTATCACTGTCTCCAATTGTCAATGAGAGAACCTCTCCATACTCCAGTGAAGTCAAGTATTTCGGTGTTGTTTTTGGATAAGAAACGAAAATAGACTTCATATATCAAATTCATGACAGGAAGCTCCACCAAAGCCATGTGGGCCTGTACGCGTTTCTACGATACGGTTCTAGGGTACGCTTGTTTGGGTATCACCTGCCCTACGGCAGCACTGGAAGCTGTCATTGGTCTGTCTCCTCTTGAAATTTTCATTAGGAATGGCAATGAAATACAAACCAAGTGACCAAACGGGACACTTGAGAATAATCAATTTCATCACGAATAAAGACATGTTCTGCTCGATCACAGGTAGTATGAAGGTATTCAGACAGCCAAGCAGAGCTCAAAGCATTGGCATCCAATCTAATGGAGTCCAAATGTGTCAAAAGCTGCTACGACGCCTTACAATTCCTAGCACAACGTAAAAAAGTTAGGTTTGGATGGGATCCAGGTTATCATGGAATCGAAGGTCATGAAACTGCGGACGACCAGCCAGGGCTGGTTCAGAGACAGCGTTAACTTTTCCAGAACCTTTCTGTGGACTAAGCTGGACTACAGCCACAGGTCTGACCAATAAGTGGGAATATCAGCTACGCATTGCCTACCGAAGAAATCTACCGTGACTCAGACAATCTAAATTAGTAATCCCTTCCTTGAGACCAAATCTAACCAAATATAGACCAGTACAACCACCATGCTGTCTCTGTTTAGAAAACCATGAAACGGCTGTACATATTCTTTGTGATGGAATGATTGTCTGTAAGCCTTGACGCACTCCCTTAAATAAAATAGGAAGATAAATTATAAAAAAAATGCTGTATCACATAAATTATACGCACGCAAGCTTGAAAATACAAAAAAATTATACGCTATCTTCGTTTTCGTTCCATACTTAAAATCATTACGATAAAAATGGTGCAGCCAATGATAGATCAATTTGCCTTTTCTTGTATTTTTTTTTTTAACTTTTCTATTCAATTTCAACCACCATCTAACCTCTACTCATTCATTTTGAACTGTTTGAAAAGGAAGATTTTTTATTCAAAACTGGATAGCTGATGGCACGGCTTGGACACTCCGGTATCAACCTATATTCTCATAACAAAGAAGTCATTCTTAAGCTCTAGACGAGTGCATCTGTGCAGCTCTCATAGACTTATTTTCCGCCATAGTTGAATTCTACAAGAATAGGAGGAAAATGAATTTTGCATAGCATCTTGAGTAGTTGGATTAACTTAATATATAAGGTAATACCTGTGATTTTAGTACAAAAATTTGTCTAAATGAAAAGGTTTGATATGTAGTTCGTCTAAAGATTTTATTATATAGATATTAAGTAACAATAGTACTACTGTCAGAGCTTACTTAAAGGCGTTTTACTTTAAAAGTAATAGCAATTATCGCTTGTCTGATAAAACTTATCCAATACACTCTTTTGATGACGAGAGTGTAGTGGATGGAGTAAGTTATTAAAACACTTGTCTTAACTTTTCTTTCGCTGCTCGACTTTATTTAGCGATGCACTTTCACTGCCTAACTTTAGCAATTTATGTACAGCTTTTTTTAAAGTGATTGGTAACAGTTGTATTTTATGAATTTAATAAGCTTCTATTTACCTCAAACTCCATCTAAGTCTTGCTTCGGCAAGTGCTTTAAAACATCACCTTTTCACACTTAATCGCTCCTGCATTCCACTGTTTTATTGACTGTTTCATAGTCCTTACCGAAGCCTAAATTTGAATCGATTTCGATGTTGACACTTGCCCATCGCAATATCTGCTTAAGATTTAGGTTAATGAAAGCACATGATAGCGTACGTGATTACCTGAATCCGGTGGAGGTCAGGAATATTTCGAAAGTTCTGCAAAGTGCATCGCGTGTTTTCGAACATTATGACATGAGAAGTTTTGACCAATTCCGTCGTCTCTTATCTTTCCTGGAGTTTGGCACAATTTGAAAAATTGATCATTTGTCATATCGCCGATGCTCCGCCTTTTTTAAAAATTTTAGATTGTGAACCACCTGAAACCGCAGTTTTGCTGATTTAAGTTTTTTTTTTTATAGCAACAATTTTAACATAATGTTTCTACATTGAATATTGCTTCAATACATCCACAATTCCATACCGACCGAGAGCAAGGTTTATCTAAAAAAAAAACGGAGAGACTTTTGTGCCTCTGTTTTGTAGCCCTGCAATAAAGATCTAAATTTTTTTTTGTTGATATACAATTTTTTTTTATACCTTTTTATAACAAATAATTGAATTTCTCAGTTTTAACTTTAAAGAAAAGAAATAAAAGTTTCACATTCCTGAATCGGTACAGACGCCAACACTATGACTCTTCGATATTGTTAAAATGGTCCACTGCTTAGGCTTCGTAGTTTGGCACTAAATTTTTCGCTTCTCCTCAGCTTTTTGGAAAAAATCGAAAATCACCCGAGGTATACAGAGCTTAAAAGGTGTTGCTTTCCACATCTTCTTATTAACATCCTAAGTTAACCTCATATCTCATAACTAAGAAACACATCTCTCATCGGTGGTTTCGTAGATTATATTGATTGCGGCTGTATTCTTAACTATAGTGCGACATCGCCATCACATATCGCTGAATTTAACGGTTAGCTATGGTTTATTTTGGAATCTTCCGCCTGAATTTTTTCTATAGGCTCTGACTTTTTCCGGAACGTCGAAGTGTCCAATGATACCTGATGCAGTATTCAAGCATTGAACAGTAGGTCCTTTAATTCAAGCTGCTTAAAAAAAATGGCCATAATAACCAAAGCCAAAGAATGTTTTACGAGTTTCTTGCATCAATCAGCCGCTCAAATATTTGGTTGTTAATTTGATCATCTAGTTGTAGCCAGATTGCTAACGAATCTCTTGAGGGGCTCTTGAACTTCCTATTAACATCATTATGCATACTCGTATATTGAACGTGTTGCAGCCTGGATTTAAAAGCTCGCATTACAGCATTACAGTGTCGCTCGATTGAGGAAAATCAACAAATTTAAGTTATCAAGTACAAGTGAAATGACTGCAAACAACACTGTATTAATCTAAAGAGCAAACTAACCGAGCAAACTGACGAGTGCTCAAAGTGATAAAACCTGCGACACTTACTTTGTTACCGAAAATAGAAAACCATAAGTCAGAACTTATCTGTAAAATCAAAAGAGTTGAGCAACGAACTTGGCGAATAAAAAAAACGAAATGTTTTTTTGTTAAAGGACTATTCGTAGTGCCATATTCCTAGAGCAGACAAGTAGTCACTTTTCTGAACACAAACTGTGTTTAAGAACTTGGATTTCGTGCAACTTGCCAATCCCCCAGCTTTATGGTTGCATTTAAATCCAACTCACGACTGTCCAACACTTCGAAGTGTGTATTAACCACATGAATTTGATTTCCTTTTTCCAGTATCCCTAAAAAATTACTACAAAAAGTGAGACATTAATATGAATACTTCATGCACGTCCCGGCTCACAGCATTTCTGGAACCTAAGAATCCAAGCTACGAACAATACCGCACACAGAGCCAACTTGGAAACACACTCTGCTCGAATATGTTGGGCATAATAATAATTTCCATACGGTGTGACCAGTCGATTTCGTGATAATCCATTATTAATGCCAATCAGCATATTATCTCGTGGCGCTTATCTATCGACGAATAGTATGCACCAAAGTTAGTGATCGCTATTGTTGCTCCCTACTGCCACCGTCACTCGTGCTTCTGCTCCGATCTGCTTCTTGCGTTGTGCCTGATGGTCCCTTTGCAGAAAATTGTTACAGTGACTTCCGTAGATAAGTTGGTATATGCCATGGTGCTATAAAAACCAACCGATACCATCGATAGATAGCAGTTCTGCTTCACTTGATATTTGTACTAAGCGTGCGATGAAAGCGCACACGGTAAACTCTCGTTCTGAGCATGCAGCTTATACTTTGTTCATAGCAAGCATTGTTTTAGCCGTCGTCTTCCGCATTTGAAATTCTTCCCATAGCCTTTCTTTTGGTCCGAATTTGGATGCACTATTCATTTCGCCAAAGAAGAGCCCACACGCGTAGTTCCCTCCGTATTCAAAAGCAAAAAAAAAATATTAAGGTGAGAACATGCGGCACCGGCACAGGCCAAGTTGTTCGCTTAAGTTAAGCGGGTGGGTAGGTGCAGGTACAGCAGGATGGTTGAAGAGCAATGCAATCGATGACAGGGGGCGTTGGAATGGGAGATGGTAGACTCAATATCGCCTGCGAAGTGGTACACTGTGTCTCGATATTATTTTGCATTTACATCAAATGCGTGCCATGCCATATTTAGATAGCCCATTGTTGGTCGGATTTCCCCCAAGCCAGACACGCGGTAAGCCGTGTTAGTGTATATGAGGGTTTAATGCTCATTTTTTTTTAAGCCAGCATAGCTCAGTATCTGAGGCAATATAATGCCAGCTATTAGCAGCCAAGAGCAATAGTACCACCTCGATTGGCAATATGAGTTTTCCTTCATATTTTTTCTTCCCATAGTGCCACGAACTCTTATGGTGGAAAAGGATGGAGAAGGGGGCCTAAATCTCTCACGGTTTGCCGAGATGCGTCTTCGAGTCACTCAGATGGCATTTTTTTTTTTTACTGACTTTTTGTGACACACGGGTTAACGGGTTAGCGGCCAGTGCTGGTGCAGTAGCTTCTGCCACCAGTTGCAATAGTTGGAATAATAATTATCAGCAGCAGCTTGGTTCGAGCGATTATGAAATTGCAATTATGTGAAAATTGCACGTTTTATTCACGCATTGAATTGTGTGCTGCTGCTGGATCGAGCAGTACAATACTTGGGGTCATCTTGAATGAATTATTCATGATTGTTTTCTTTTTGAAAATGTAAATGCGTTAAAAAATGTTCCATCACTGCTGGTCATCAAGTGCGCTAAAAGGTTTTATGGTTTTTTTTAATAGAAATCATTTGGCTTAATCAAAGAGCCCTTGGCTTTCTGTAGTTTTTTCGTATACACCAGACCACGATGCTCGCGGTGATTATCCTAGGATGTGAGGTTAGTGATATGATTTTTTCCTTATGAAACGATTAACCGAATGCAGAAGCGCAAATACAATGTGATGCAGTTCATTCGCGAAGAAAAGAAACAATTAGTGGTGATCAGTGAGGTCTTGGTGTTGAGTTAATATGTGTCCATTGTGCTTGATTCGAGAAAAAGGGATCGCAATGCGACAAGTGAATGGAGAACGAGCTTGGAGGTTTGTTATAAACGTTTTTGCTCTTGATTCGTTTTCCCAGACCTTAATTGATATTAAATGTTGCGTTTTTACTAACGCATTGCACGAGGAGGTCATTTGAATGGTCATTAAGTGATAATTGTTAATGCACAGTGGTTTCTTGCAAATGGAGGAATGCTGAGTTTTTGCTTGAACTTAAAATTAATTCAGTTTTATCAAGAGAGGTGCAGCGAAAGTCAGAGAAAAAAAACTTTAATAATTAAATTGCTGTTGAGTTTTAGTATACCTTTGGTGCTGATTATTTTTCATATAAACTGAAACGTGGTGTTTCAAAGAAAAACTGAATAAAATGATTACTATTCCCTCGCTGTCACAAATATTGCACAGGAATTGAAAATCACACTAATTTTTTTTTATTTAACTGATGCGCTATGCATCCATGTGGGATCCGGAGCACATCTAAGTGTAAAGTGGCCGAATAGTTTAGCGTAAGGCCCCTAGGTCCCTAGGTCGAATTCGGAAAGAATCTTTTAAATTTTTTTTACATATTTTTAAGATTAAATTTTTTTCAACCATTGTTGATTTATTGAAAAGAGCGAAATTTCCGTGTATGTTTTACGCGTTATATTATCAGTAGGCAGGCTGTCTTTCCCAACAAAGCAGCAGGCCATTCTGTCAACCCAATTTTCATATATAATTTTTATGGTGTCGGTTTTATTGGTAAATATTTTGACCAACATTGTTTCTGAGTGCGTTCTTCGTATCTTTGTTGCTATATATCCTATATCATTTATAGCATCCTACGACAAGAAGTCAAACGGCGTCAAATTGCACCTACATGATTACCGAGCTTAGGGTTCAATGTTGGGTGAGCTCGTTTGACACGTTGCCGGAATCATTACTCTTCCATGTCAAAATAGTATATGGCCATAATTATGCCTGGTCAGCGCACTTCATTGATTGCAATTTAGTTTCCCCCTATCCTCTAGAGAGAAAGATTAAAAGAAAGATTGGGTATAAATACGGATTGATTTTCCAAGTCCCACTAGTTAACCTGACCACTGCAAGTTTTGCAAGATAATTCTTTGCGCAAAATTGTCGTCAATTGCGAGCTGCTCTTAAATCCAAGCAAAGGACGTGGATTATCTCATTCTCTCTTCTCTTTTCATTTTTAAGCTAACTGGACCCTGTGATTGAAATTTTGAGATCTTTGTATAAAATTCTCCTCAATCCAGAGTGACCAATGTTCAGTGTCTGAGATATTTGGCTGGATGAGGTTCTCTGGTTGAGGCGCACATATATATTACATTCCTTTTTGAGCGTATAATATAAAAACGTCCTAAATTCGATTCTACATGAATTTCTGCACAAATGACCCGGCCGTCTTAAGCCAATTGGCGATAAGTCACGTGCTTAAATGAGACAGGAACAACAAGTTAAAGTATAGGCACAGCATGGCCACGTATTAATCGTTCCGATGAGAAAACCATCACTGCGGCTAAATAAGTTAGAAATGTGCCGACATCGTCGACCTGATGGCATGCCACGCAACTGATCATACCACGACCGACTCCGTAACGCATTTATGAAAATCAGTTGCCAATGCTCATTACATAGTGCAGCTGCAGTCTACTGACTATCACTCGAGTCTAAGAAAATGGACTATTTTAATCTGAACGTATACGTTAACTTTCCCTTAACATCATAGCGCGGTGCACCATAGACGCCGAAGGTGTCATAGGACCGCTTTTTCAGGGACGCCGTGGATTACATGGTTACTGTCACTTACAAGCCATACAGAACCTTTATCATCGAGCTTTTTTTTCTGCAAATTAATAAAAAGGGGCTGGAGGAAATGTTCCTGCGAGATGAATGAAATTATCCGACAAAAGTCATGATAGCATGTCTCATTTAATCCAAGATTGTATACTTACCTGTAAATTTGCCTGAAAGTATTTTTACGGGAGCATGCAGACACAGACAACGCATAATTTATTTATTAGAACTTAAAATCTCCAAGTGTCTTATGTGACTAAATTGTCTCCGCAACCTCCTCGTTTATGCTCTGATCTTGATCACGTAGGAATTACGCTGACACTCCCATTTCGCGCCTCCAACTTCCTTTACCTTGATTCTTTTTTTACTGTGGGAAAAACTTTTATTTCACTCTTTCTCTATCTTCGAAAGCTTATACTGAAAGCAACCATAAACCCATGTGAAAAGAATAGCTTTTTCCCTCTTCTAACATTTGAATAGAGATCTATTTTATTGCAGCGTATTCGTAATAAATGCATTTTGTTCCCACCTTAAAGTCGATTTTCTTCCACAAAACAAAAAACTACATCCGATTGATCAAGCTGCTTATTTGTGTCTGATTGCAATGATCCGAAGGTAGATCTAATAAATCTGAAAGGTCAACATCATTTGAAATTACGGATATTTCTTTCGATTCTTTTTTTCAATAAACCCCGCTAAAGGTAACACCCAAACAACCAGTAATAAAAGCCTAAAAGTCTCCAATCTGGTGCGCATCCGTCGCCCTACACTTGCCATATACAAAGATGGTCGTATCTTCAATAATCAAATAATAAAAGTATTGCTTTTCTTCATGTGCACACAACGAGTATCTATTCACATAAATGCACAATTAGATAAACACAACGATGCGAGTGTTGTTTTGGTTCGGTGTCGCCAACGCATCTCAACATTAACGACGCCGCCGATACGTCAATTATGAATGACGAATGAAATTCCTCATCAATAAATCCACATAAACAATTTTAACGATATCATAAAATATTATTAAACAAAACTGTACTCTCCTTGTATCTGTATCAAAACTATAAAAGCGAAAAGATTTTGGGGCAATAAAACCATCACAGTCTCTCAGATGCACCATCTCGGTCTCAACTAGAGGATTTGACCAAAAACTAGCACACGAGATGTGGGGACATTTAACGATTCCACGAATCATTCAATCTAAATTTGAGAATTTATCACTTGTGTCTCCAATTTCAAGGAATGTCTCTGTGAGGTGAGAGAGTGTATCTGTATAATCAAGACTATGTTGGATTTGGATTTTATTTAGCCATAAATTAGATCACCCATAGTGGATCAATTCAATTGAAAAACCAGGGAGAATTCGAGCACGTCTGGCGAGAGACATTGGTGCCGCCGTATAATCATCACAAATTTGTACGGCTTGTGTTTTAATTTCTTCGTATTACTCCCAATTTGGCTGATGAGTGGTGACCATTAAACTACAGAGATTTGAGGTGATCAGGCACGATATTTTTGAGGTATTTAATTACCTCTGATGGTGAAGGTAAACGATTGTGTAGATAAGATGATTGAGGTGATGTTACCCACTTTTTGGGTCCCAATATATGTCGACCATTTAGGCATAAAATATTTTCTAGTTAATGTCACAGTTTCGAGTGAAAACACCGATTTTAGTATGCAAGAGATGGCGGCAACTGATATGATTATTATAATTCTAATTGTGGGAGAGTCGCTAACAAGGCAAAAGCCGAATTTGTTAGTTGTTAAAATTAGGTCAGCATACAACAAATAATTTCAATCACAACAAACAAAATGCCTGTTGTGAAACATTATACCTTGAAACCCAAAATTTTATTTGGAATGAGGAGTAAACATGTGGTGTGTTTGTGTTTCCTTTACCGTGAGTAGATACCGGACTCAAATCCAGGATGAAAAAAGACCAAATTCTCACATTGTACCAAATCCAGGTGAGACCGAAAAAATCCACATCGATACTGATAACCTTTTCACTCACCTTAAAGTGGCATGTTATAACATTTATCGCGCTCCATTTGTCAAGCAATGGCATAATTAGCAATCGCAGCAAATCTTATCTGTGATGAACTGAAATTCAAGAACCTCCGATTCCAAAAATTCTTAACAAACAGTCTGGAAATAACCGAATTTGTTTAAATTCATGTTAGTCCTACGAAACAATTAAAAGGGACTTTGACTTACAGTATATTTTATTGAGCCGGATATAAAGAATAATATGCAGATATGCAATAACAAATAAATCAACCAAATTTATTGTTAAAATTAAGATCGTGAGTTGATGAGCAGCTTTATAGTATTTTAGACAAAAAGAGGTGGCTGCTGAGTCCTTTTGGACAAGACTCTTGGCTTTCTCCTTAAACTGAAGCCCTGTCTGCGCCACAAAGTTGAATCTTGACAACTTGAAAAATGATTATTACAGCTAAGCGCGCTTTAAGACTAGATTGTCTATCAGAGCAACTCTAAAGTGTTCTCTTCGTAGTAACTTCTTTCAAAAGCTTATGCTCTGCAATAGCGGTTGTTTAATTCTCTGTGTCAAAGATATTATTCGGTTTACTCCAGTTCCAAAGGATGAATCATTCTATACGGGAAGCACCTATTTTTAAAAATAGAATTATGTCCATCCCTCCCTGTTTTGCTCCGAACAATCTGGAAAAAAACCTGAACCGGAGCTCAAAAATGTATCTTTGGTTTTCCTAGCCTGTACCCATATGATCCATCGTTCAAGCATTATAGGAGGAAAGCCGGGCTCATTGGTAGATTTTCTCATCACAGTTGATTCAGAGAATATCTGCACTAGGCCACCAGATACCAAAAGCTTCATTTCACCTGTTATGACAATGCACAATTACGCATTGCACCATGTTTGTTTGTCCGTTGACAATTTACACGGTCGTTATCATCAAAAGAACTGATTGTTAAATGCTCCCACCAAAACGGTCGCTTATAAATTACCCTCATGGAAGTCCGTGTGCAATATGAACGAATGAATAAATCAGACAGATCAATGAGACTGATTTTTTAATATTTATCTAATGCACATCACATTGCTTATATGACAACTGCAACGAATTCACAAAACCATTAGCAAGGACAACGTAAATAATGTAAAACTACTAAGGAAATCTAATGGATACCGATGGAGTATCCGATGGATACATTACAGGCTCACCAGTTGAAAGCTACCATAGGGCACGCTGTTCAAACAGTCTATCCGGAAAATTTTTCAGTAGTGAGATGGTTAAATGGGTAATCAGCTTTTTCAAAGCACCCGGTGGAGATGGGATCTTTCTTGCTCTACTCCAAAAGGTCATGGACCACATTCTTCTGATTCTTATTGCTTTGTTTAAGACTAATGCAGGATATATTCCTCGAATCTGGTTAGCATTGTATTTATACAAATACCTGGAAACAGACCTACGGAGCTATCTAAATCGTATAGGTCTAACAGTCTATTCTACTTCATCCTGAAGACCATGAAAAGATATGCATATCGGGATAAAATCGGAAACTCACTCTCCCCTGTACTCTATGCATACAGGAAGGGTAAGACAACCGAGTGGGCAATTCACCATCTGGTCATCCTTGTTGAAAAGGCATTTCACTTGCTCTCTGCGCCTTCCTGGATATTGAGAGTGCTTTTGACAAAACTATTTACAACGCCATTACGAACGCAATTCGGACTAAAGGTATTGACGACTCGACTAACAGATGGATAAGATCCATGCTAGAAAATCGAGTGGGTATAGATAATATGGTAGGAAGCCTTAATGAGATATGCTTTGTCACAATAGGCTATGCTGATGGTATTGCTATTGTCATTAGAGGCAAATATGACACTACAATCACGTGCGTTATGCATTTAGCATCAAAGAAAAAATGTTGCAAGTGTGACCGACTCTCTGTGAATCCTAGCAGAACCGTTCTGGTCCATTTCAGAATGAGGCGACAACTGACCCTGTCTCCAAATGTAATTGAAAGAACCTCTCTGGAGAACTCCAATGATATCTTAGATAAGAAACTGAACTGGACTTCACATATCACTTGAAGGACTTGCTGTCTCAAACCTAAAATGATTTCCGGTTGTACATCATGATGGTTAGACCTATCATAGCCTACGCAGCCATAATTTTGTGGCCCAAAACTTTAAAAGTAAAATCTTCTAAAAAGTTGGAAAAAGACCATCGTATAGCTTGTTTGGAAATCACTGGTACCCAGCTGCCCTACGGCAGCACTGGAAGCTGTCATGGGGCTGTCTCTTCATGACATCTTCATTCGAAAAAAATCCGCCAGAAATGTCCTTAAGATACTGGCATTGAAATACAAAGTTGGGGACCAAACCAATTATCAATATCAATTATAATAATGCCAATAATCAATTTCACCACAGACAAAGACTTGTTCTGCTTGATCTCAGATTGTACGAAGGCAACTTACTGCTATGGGCGTTTTTTTGAGGTAGATAATCCTAACCATGATCATTGGTCGACCAACACACCTGACCCTTATACCAGAAACTTAGTCGGATATACTAATGACTAAAAAATTACAAATGGAGTCGGTGCCGGTGTCTATGGACTCAAAACAGAAATCTTCATTCCTTTGGGAAAGCAAAGCAGCGCTTATTGCACTGTCACCCAATCTAATGGAATCAAAGCTGCCAACCCCTAGCCCAAGGTAATGAAATTGTCAGGGCTGGTGCAAGAACCGCCTTAACTGGTCCAGTGGCGTAAACTGGACAACAGCCACAGATCTAACCAATAAGTGCGGAAGCAAGCTACGCATTGCCCACTGGAGAAATCTACCGGGACTCAGACAATCTTAATAACTAATCCATGTCTTCTCTTACACAGAAATCCTAAAACTCAACAAGGAGCACATTAGATATCTCGTGAGCTTCCTCTCAGGCCATTGTCCCTTGAGATCCCGTCTAACCAAATTAGGAATCAGTACAAGCACCGAATGCCGTCACTCTAAAAGAGAAAGGCTCCCCATTGGACATACGACAATCCAATGCTAAAAACATTCTGACTGTCTTCAGAAGGATGGAATGCCTCTTAGCCATCCCCAAGGTCTATTCATTAAGACCGCATGGTCCGCCACTTGGGCAGTGGTTTGACTTTAAAAAATAAATGTATTTAAGTTTTAATGTCTACAAATTAACCTTCGCATAGAAATAGAATGATGAACCTTGTGATTTAATTTCAATGCATCTTATGCGTTACAAAGTAAAATGCCACATTCATGCAACATAACATAATTTGACTTTCCCAGATTATCAGTGAAATGATCTGGGAAAAGGTATTCCGCAACAAAACGACGGAAGACGTAAAACACCAGTAGCAGTAATTCCTTTCGGTATATGCGTGACTACGTCATCTTAATTAGGTGTCACTTTACCTATTCTGTAACACGAACAAATTTCTATGAACGCAAATTATGAGCGACATCTCGCTCGAAGACAATAATAAAAGCCAAACTGTCACGCAGAGGTCATCTTGTTGTTACAGCAACAAAATGCCCACGCGGCTAGCGTGATAACACCTCGTTTTCCACAAAAGTGTAACATGAAATAATTCCTATAAAATTCGAACGACGACACTTAAAATTTACCATCGCTATACTCCAAGACCGTGAGACTCTCTGTCGTTTGGTATCTAAGCCTACATTTCTAGACACACCTCATTTGTCGACCGCGGTGACGTTTTACGATCTAACGCGATACCATTTCTCTTTTTCTGCAATTGCATGTGTAGGATGCGTTAAAAGATTTTTATTATGAGTCATCTAAGCTTACTGAGAAAAAAGCATACATTAAACAACTTGAATTTATCCTTTTTAGATACTACGCGTGAATACCACCTGCAATGCGCCTGCCAAGTTAAATCTCGAATCAAAAAAGAATTATGACTGTCATCATGATTGGCCAGTTAAGTTGACATAAACGTTTTGAGTAAGCGCTGATGTGTCAGGAGAAGTGCGTCCATTATTCTTTGCTGTGCAACCCAGCACACACAATGAACTTTAATTCGCTGTTAAGCCTTTAAACTCACTCATCAGGAGAGTTACTATGGTCAGCGGGTGGTGAAATCCACAGGCTGTCGCTGATCAATTTGCGCACAACAGACGCATTGCTGGGATACTGAGTTCCATGATCAGAAGATGTACCTTTTAGGAAGTTCTCCAGGGAAACTGGTGAGGTTCTAGTTCATAACGACATTAAAACGAGATGTTATGATATTAGTGTGTTCGACAGGAAAGGACATTAAAACAATTATTTGTTTATATTTTTGAAAATTCACACTTATCAATCAAAAAACCTGGTGACAGTTGGATGTATCTTATCCTTTTCTTGTAGTGAAAATTCCTACTTTTGTATATATTTTTTGGCTTTTATTGCAACTCTATAAGAAGATTATTTGTATAAAAAAAATCGCAATTTAGTTGTACGTTTATTTTAATCAAAAATGACTGGAAAAAGCCATCATTGAAAATGTATCAGCATGGCCGTTCACGATAGGGAAGAGCAAAAGAGGATAGCCCGTAAGAAAAGAAGTAACAAATAAATAGATAATCATAAGAAAATGTTATAATTATATTTAAATAAACAACAAATTAAAAAAACACAATGTTAATTTAAAAACAAAAAAAAAATAGTAAATAAAGTTTAATTGGATTCATAAACTCATAATTTTAGATTTGCTTTAGATTTACAAAACAGTGCAGAATCTGACAATATCCGACACATTTAGAGTCTTGCAGATTCTTTTTGAATGGTGATCCTTTTAAGCGAAGGGAAGGAAGACGGAAACGAGAGAGATGTGATCCAAAGGAAACAACTCTTCAAAAAGCAAAGAAAAATGATAACAATACCACGCCCAGATGTATCCTGGTATACCTATTTAGAAAAGTGTAGAAGTGCGCTTACCGGATATAATTAGTTCATAAGGAAATCTAAACAAGGAACTTTGCAAAAGTACTGTAGGGAAACTGAAGCTCTCCCAGTTACGAGTAAAACCCATCTGCTTAAAATGGGTAAGTGAACTTACCCAACAAAATTATAACCAAACGAAAAACCCGTTGGAAACAAGAGAATGCGTTCTTGTAATGCATTTCACACGCTAAATAGCTTACCTTGAGGGGCGAAAAATACATACCACATCGCGAAAGTCAGAAGCCTGTAAGATTCAGTCTCAAGAGAAAAATTAAAAAAATTGTTGATTCAAATTTTGGAGAAAAGTACAATCTTAATTCTCTGGTCCTTTTACAACTAGCCAGCCATTGCGATCTTTCTGTACCTGGAATGTACTTTTGATACTGATCTTGACAAGGATTACTTTAGAGTCCTTATTCATTTAATAACGAAGCACAGATCACTCAGATATCACCATCGCACACGTTGAATTGTCGGTATTAATGACGGCAAAAAATCTATCATGGTATCGGAAGACGCTGTAACTTTTGCAAATAGGGTCAACAGCTCATCGACAGGCTCTTCATACGTAAATAGTTCGACGTAATCCGCCGTCCTCCTCGAGCTTGCAAAATATTAAGGCTACGCACACAGTGCTTCGAGAAAATGCGATGCGAGAAGCGGTGCGAGAACCTATATATGAATACTTCCCGCATCCCGTCATTTTCTCGCAGCACTGTGTGCAAAGCCTAAGAGGCTTGAAAATTACGTATCTAAAAAAGATCCTGTGCTGAGCCACAATGATGCACTGCCAAAATAAGTGTAATTGTTTGACACATTAACACATACTATATGTAGAAGCTCTAAACAATTGGAAACAAGGTGCCCAGGACCATTAGAGCTCTGTCTCAGGCTCTGATACAAATCCATCGTTATAGGTAGCAAACCAAACTAAATATATGTATGATTTTTTTCAAATGTACATGCAGTTAAGATAGGACCTGGAGTGTTATTCCTTTGAAAATGCCATTATCATGGAAGAAATTTCCTGGAAAAATGTACCTAACTATCTGACCCCTAGTTCCTTCAAACCTTCTGTAAAAAACGCCTTGGGCTTTAAAATAGAGATAAGGATAGCTTTGTGAAGTTGGCCGGGTCCAGCGCTCAATGCCACACGACTCCCGAATGTATGAAGATCAAAGCCTGTTCATTAAATACTACCTATATGTTGGTTAGGTAAAAGACAGGAACTCTTCTATCTCCAATTAAGTTGTGTGAAAAAGCGGGTATCCAGAATTTTTCGTATAGCAGTGCGTTATTACTTCAAGTCGAATGAATATATGAATTGATAGTTAATAGGTAACGCTTTCGACGGAGTCCCTGTAAGAGCTTCACAAATTCATGGAATCGATCCTACGACTCACACTCAGGGGCGGACGCTTAAACGAAGACACGTTTTCCATTTTATGTAAAGACTTTTATGCAAGATCAGAAAGTTTTTTACTATGTCTCTGGTGTCTCTTTCTTGAATGTGAAATTTCCTGCTTATTTTTTAAAGATCTCTTTTACATCGCGAGGTATACTCGGTTCTTAAACACTTCTTTATTGACTTGAAAGGATTTTCTGAAATAATGTTGGCTTTTGCGGCACTAGAATTTTGGAAGGAGTTGAAACAATCTTTCCATCATAAATATTCTCATTATTGTTAACACGAAACGAAAGGAGCAAGGCTATATTTTAGCAAATAAATCGGTACATGCAAGGAGGATGTTTCAGAGAATCCAGTTCGATATCAACACGCATATCTGCTCGATGTAAGGACACTGCTTTTGGAGATGTTTCGACTCCAGACTTGTCTAAAAGATTGTCGGATTCCAAAGCTGACTTATATATACTAAAGACTTATCGTTGTTACACTCATACCACTCTGGAAAATTCGCAATGTCTGGCGTGAATAAGCTTAGTGTTGTTCTGCATAAATTCATTAATCTTCAAGTTGCTTCTTCTTTTTTCTCTGATTTTCATAGCCATCAAATTTTACTTAAAACTTTCTTTATAGACAGACTGTGACATAAATTTTCAGTTGACACTTAACTGCGTTCCAAGGAACACGTATTGCAGACATTTCAAAGACCCCCTAGACCGATGACAGACCGGGAGTAAAAAGGAGATCAACACCGAAAGACAAGCATTCGAAATTAGCCAGAATACCAAAGTCGGGTTCTCATAAATCCCAAGACATTTATGCATTTTCATTGCACTGAGCTCCGTATCATCTCTAAAGTATCTGACAGTCCTTGCTCCCCGTTCGCAATAGCGACGTTATACTCATGTGCCATGTGAAGATATTGTGTGACCATTTAAAAATACATCCTTACCGCTGTGCCGAGGTGGTGCCCTATTGGTTTATGATCGCGTATGGTAGACCCCGTCGTCGTCATATTGTCCTCCTCTCTCACTTTTTGATGTAGTTCAAGCAACACAGAACAAACTCAAACTCCCGTAGTGTACATCTGTTTTATTACCTAGCTATGATCGTCTATCATTATTGGGAATCAGCTCTCGAAATGTGACCGCTCCACCGACGCGGACGTCGTAGGTACATTTATTTGGCAGCAATCAACGGCCAACATACATGTGTCCGAATTGTCGCATTTCGTCCAAACGAAACGTTGTTGCCAATCTGATGGCGGGGTTTTGAGCAGTTCAATTCCGAAATAGCTTTGCAAGTTTGACAATGTTCAGTATGATTGATGTGCTATTCGTATGAACCTGACTTTTACTGCCCCCGGCTGGATAGAAGCCACTACAACTGAGGTTTCTCAATAACACCCTCGGACCTGTTGCGCCAAACTTCTATGAATAATAATGAAACAAGGCTTTGCGCCTTCATATTGACAAAAGTCAGTCGGTAGGTCGATTGGCTTTGCAATGTGTGGAAGTGACTTGAAAATTGCACTGCCACGCGCAAGGCAGTGCTCGCAAAATGACTGCAATTTCCGCAACTCGAGTTGAATTAATCAGTTCAGTAAGTGCTGTAGGTGTTAATATGGATCGACATACTATGTAATTGTTTTATTCACAAAACAATCTTGATTTGCACGATTACGATGTACGAGTAGACAATTCTGTAGCGTGGGCCAAAGTTTGCAAAATCTCATAAATTATTAGATGAAATGGATTGAATGAAGTCTTTGAGTGTGACTCAACAGTAAGAGTTGTAAGCATGATGTTTCAATAGGATGTCAAACAATTTAATTTTTATATTTTTACATATTACCTTAATTTTCGCATGTTAATAAAGTAGCTTTTGACGTGGTATGCAAGCGGTATACCTATGAATTTGCGGACATGAAAAAAGCTCCGATGAGGATGAAATCATGAGACAATGAACTGGGAAGATAGCAAACATTTTGACTGCCTTACAAATGGAAGATATAAGGTGAAACCGTGTACATTTATCATGTTCTCGAATCTGGTCAAATTACCATTGAAGTGGTGGACCAGTAATATTCGTATATCAAAGAGTTGACTCTATGGCAAAAACCCTTTTCGGACGCCAGACATTTGAGTTCCAATCGACTGCACAGTCTTTTACTTTTCAGTTTATCGTTTGCTATGCACTGTAAGTCTAGTTCGAGTTTTTTGTGAAAATGAAAACTTACTCAAAAATTATGTTTTCGAACAAAACAAAAAATTTATAAGATCAAAGGTAATTAAATAATTCAAAAGTTGCCACCTTAGATGATTTTTTCTGGAAAAAACTGCGCATAATAGAGTGAGGCCAAAATTTTTACGATTCTTGCGTTTAAGATATCTTCAACTGAAAACACTTACTCTTCATGTGAAGGCATAAGATTTCGGGGTTCATTAGGGAAGTTAATTAGAATTTCGTTAAATCAAGTCATGTACTATTGAAAAAGGTTATAAGAAGGTGAATCTTATAAGAAAATATGGAAAATAGCATCTTCGAATTCTATATGTTAATTTATAGTGTTTTGTCCATTATCAATGAGTATGCCCGGCATTTATCACATTGCCGCTGTAGACGGTTTTGAATTGAATCAAAATGTTATTTAAAATAGTCGAGCGAAATCTCAACTCAGGCATTAAGGCTTAGGCTTCGTTTCAGGTGTCCTTGTCAATGAAGTTTGAGTCCAGTGAATGGTCGTGGCAATTGTTCCATGTTTTCTGTATGAATGTATCTTTTGGCAAACCTGGAAGTTTAGATGGTCGCTGCGGTTCAAAAATATTCTTCATCTTTGGAAAGGGATGTTCCAGCAAACATTTGCACCTATTGAGTTCATTGTTCATTTTGGTGGAGAAACTCCAATTTGATTGTGATGTCTTTTATCAAATCATGGAAGCAAAACTCGTAACTATCGGGACCGTCAAGATTTAACTTATTTCCGTATGAAAAGATGACGCGCTTGCAATCAAAAGCAATATGTTCTCTGTTGAAAAAATGCTCAGTGTAAACTTTGCAATGGCCGCATATAAATGCACTCTCCTTTTAGGAAATATTCACAGGGGGTTATGCCGCAAGCAATATATGCATATTCAATGTATACAATATTATAACCTGTATCAGCTTTTCTCTGTGCCCAGTATTTTCTGCAGCGATTTTAAATTGAGAATCACTTTGGTCAAAAAGTATAATTTTCTTGTTTTGCATAAAAATTTGCAGTATTAAATAGTTTACTTTAGTATCTAAACCTTGTTTAAGTCTTAGAACTGCTTTAAGCACGACAATTTTTGCGTAGAGATTGATAGTTATAAGTATTAACACCCTCCTTAGCGCTGAGATGTTTATGTTAATTTTAGAGCAATGATAATGCTACCACACAAAAGAAGCTCTACCTACAAAAGTTGTGTTTAGAGATTTTTGTTTTTTCCAAAGCTTTACATTTTACACCATACTATGACGACGTACGAGGTATTTCTCGGCTCTTAATCGCATTTAGTATCAAACTTTTTGTCCCCACGTATAAACAATATTTTTTGCTTTATTGTCTTGCACCTCGATGTAATACTTGCGTACAAGTTTGCTAGCAAAAGTAATACCAACAAAATTAGCGTGATTTGGAATACAGTAGGCATTATTAGCTTAAACATAAAGCCTTCTGGTAAATAAAACAATATCCTTTTATACTCCGTAATGCTGAAGGAAGTGCTCGTTTCTTTCTTTCTTTGATAGTGCAAGTTACAAATTATCACCTTTTGCCAATATTTTCTTCAAAGCTCCGGGTGGACCATCAGAATCTATAGAAGAAGTAACAAGCTTACAAACATATTGATCTATTTACTGAGGTGTTGATTGAGTCATCCTTTTTTTGTGCAATTTTTAGTTACTATATTACATGATAATAACTTAATCGCTAGGGAAAATAACTTTAAACTAGCTTAAATAACATGATGGTTATATCTAACTTACTGGCAGGCGCTCTAAGCTTAACTTACTTCATAAACTATGTCTTTCGACTTAAACTAAAATACACTTAGTTCCTTAACAATGCTAACTCTAAACTAAGAAGATTTAGTTTTAAAAACTTAGTAATAATGTATTTTGTTTTTTATTTAAAACTATTATTATTAACTTAAAATAACCATGCAAGACAGGCAGAAAGACACAAACATGCATTGTCATACTGAGGTCTGAAACCACCATACTAAACCGAAGACTCTCCGCGGAACTGTTGACGACGATTGAGTCATCCTCTGATAGTATGCTAGCAGATGTAAGACTTTCATATAAAGTAACAGCAGCTGAAACGGTCCTCTCCTAAATCGATATGGGGAGACAAGTTTAAAATAAATAATGGTCACTATTCAAAGAAGACAATGAGGTTCATGAAGCAACTAAGCAATGTTTTAAAGCATGCTATCATTTTGTTCATCTAAAACAAAGTTAAAGCAGCAATGTCATTTTCTAAAAATATTTCGTTAAAAAAGTCATGTGATTTTGATATTTTTGTGAGTTATTTTTGTGCTAGTATTCCAACAAAAAAAAAGAATGTTAACATTGAATGACATTTAAGGCATTAAAGGACACACTTTTTCTTATTTTTAGCACGAGTACACGGTTTTAAAAACGTATAAGGGTGTGAAATTAAAATTCACTCTAATACTACTACAATTTGAAGTACATCAACGAAGCAACGAATTCTGAACGAATTTTCAATCGATTTGAGATGAATTCCTCGGATGAATTCGCCAAAATTTCTACAATAAGTCTGCATCGAATAATCTTTAAATCTTGTGATCGTTTTAAATCCTTATTTATTTAAACTTTAGCATCTAAAAGTTCTTGTTCTAATTGGAATTAAAAGTGGACCCATATAGAATATTTACTTTGTCTCCCTGGCTCCTACATAATTATGGGCGATACTATGAGGAATCTTAAGTTAAAGAAATATATCGTTGCCTACCTGCGCGGAACCCTTGGTGTGAGAATCAACTCTCAATTGGCAATTTTTTCTTCTTCTGTAAGAGTAAGAACGTGGGTGGCCCTATACCTCGATAAGGCGGGAATTCAATTTCAGGAAGTCCCTATTATAGATATTTTTCGGTATGAACCTTAATTCTTGATTTCATTAATCAAAATCAATCCTTTCGACCAGCACTGATAAAAAACGTTAACCTAGGCCCCCGCTTGAGAAATAATATGTTTTGACCTAACATGAACCAACACATGTTCCTGGTTCAACTTTCAAGCATACCATTAACCGCAAAGAGTCAAAAATTCGCCACAATTTTTTCCCTTGACTTCGGCTGAGATCACGATGCAAACTCTGTTCTCGAGCCCCGAGTGCACTTGCATGATTGCCTTTAGTCCGCCTGTTTCTCCTCCCGCACTTCATGGTGACCTAAGAAGTACACAACTTGTAATATTTTGTTTTAAATTTACTGCAAGCTTTTCACTTTAGGGCAAAACCAATCGATAAACCCAACAAAGTCTCAACACAGAGATCGTCCATGGAGTTATTACCAATATTATAAAACAGATTTTCGGTCAATTGATTATCATATGGGTATCAGATACTACCTTACAAACTAGCATCATCATCATAATCATCGACGTACAAGAGAAACTCCTCAATTCTCTGCTTAGCAAAACTGAATACAAAAAAAAGCAACAGTCACCCAAAGTGCAACGAAAAGAAATCAAAACAAATCCTGGGAATCACCTTGCGACATGGTATCCTGTATCACGTCCGTCACGATATTCCGAGCCGAGGTACGAGCTTGAAATAATAAAGAGATTTTCACCCGGTCCAGATGTACATGTGTACCACGTCCACAGAGCCGGCAACAAAACGTTTCGTCGGTCCTGCCGCATGGCGCACGAAAAAAAGAGGAACGTATCTGCAAACTAGATTTAATGTAACAGTAATCTTAGCAACGAGAAAAAGATAGTATCATAATATCTATGAAACCATATCGCTTCATCGAAACAAAACAACAAATATAATGGATACAATCGTTTAACCAAATTAGCTATAGAACACAGCTAGGAGTAGTCAGATAGAGTGTGTCGTCTTCATGTCCATGAGGGAATGTAGCGACGACGTGACATCAAAAGTGCATTCGAGTTTCGGGGGCTTTGGTTTGGCTGCTACAGCATTTGTGGATGGCTGCATCCGTTCCGTGGATGAAGAACGTAATTAGGATGACATCAGATAGTACAAAGTTTTGGCGTACATGCCAAACGATGCTCGTTCCTAGTTTTGGCTCTTCCCTAACTGTTTTCATCGTTTTTTCTTAATTTGTATTCAATGCAACGTGCAATTCTAAGGCGGGCAGAAACTTAACTACTTGTGCTTTGGTGGCTATGAAGAGAGTATGTATTACAAGAAAAATAACTAGCGAAGATTTTGGTGATCTTCGGATGCTATGATACCATTTGAAGCATGGTAAGGACATTCACAAATAAATCACACTTTTTCTTTGTTTCTTCAGTTTTAATTTCGGTATTAGTTTCGTTTCAAAAATAACCCCAAAAAAAAAATATGGGCAGTTGCAATAAATAAAAACAAATTTACGGCAAAAATTTGGAGAATTTTTGAGATCGTTGATTAGGAATCGAACAGGGATGAGTTAAATATAAATCGTTAATTGTTATTTTAGTTCATGTTTTATTTTGTCGTTTTTTTAACATTTCAATTTTGTTTTCTTTTTATTTTTATATTTTTTCTTGTTCTTTTTATTAAATACTGTATAGTCCAGCTTTTTAAATGTTTACTGAATTCGGATTCACTAGGAGTTGTAAGACTCGAAGTTTTGCCGCTTTTAGATTGGAGAAAAAATAAGAACAGCTTTCATGCTTAATCTCGAAGCATATAATTTTACTGTTCTGCCCTCGATGATTTTCCTGTTGTTTTAAGTTTCAAGTTTGGACGCAGATGAAAAAATGTTATCTTCACTCACAAGCACCAATTAACACCCGCTAACTTCCACATCATTATGCCCTTGCACCCTTAAACAAGATCACTAACCGCAGCAGCACGCGTCAACATTCGAAAATCGTAATTTTCTTGAAAACAGATTCCAAATTATTGAAACTGGCCTCTCGATCGGTAATCGGTAAGAATCAACAAGGAGAAGAAACCGTGCAACAAAGTGTTTGGTAATATGAAAATCTGAAGATCTGATTTTTGACAGGCCCATTCCTCCCAACTGACAGACAATCCTCCGATGAGTACCAATTGTCAAAAAAGTCTTTGGGGCGGCTCGGAGTCGGCATTAGAATGCGGGTCCAAAGGTCGCCATTTGTGCGAAAAAAAAATGAACAATCACACACAAATAGTGACGCTAAGCCTTGGCCCTGAAAAGAGTCTTTTTAAAAAAGACTGAGTTGTTTTTGGAAAAGGCTACAAGTTTATGTATCGATCATGTTGGACAATTATCACGAGGTAAAAGATTGAACTGAAAAACAAGGCGCCATTCCCTAAATTTGAAAAAATTTTAGGAGGCAAAAAAAACTTGTAAATCTTCAAAAATTATGCATGCATGCTAGAGATTACCTGTTTTTGCAAATAGGTTAAATGATATAGCAACTTAGTCTTTGAATATTGTCTTATTTGTTCATGCTTTCTTAAAATGTATTCGTGTTGTTACGAAGTTACGAAGTGCGGCTTCAATATCCAGACATCAATACTATGTTTGCTTTCCTGGCCTTTTGTAAGTTTCCTCAGAAAGATACTAGTATGTCCGGAAAATTTATTTATTTGTTATGAGTCTTAGTTTCGTGGTCGTTCTGTAAAGGTTTTGTGCTGGTCATAAGGCATTTGCTACTAAAATACATTCATATAGTATTAGTCTTGGAATATCAGACAAACCATGATTTGCCAGTCTGCTAGCATTGACTATAGTAGGGGTTTGTCACTTTTCCACGTTTCTCGATAATTCGTCTCACCTTCGTTGCCGTCTTCACTATTTGACGCTACAATTTGACGCTATTCTGAATGCATTTCGCCTTAAACATTGTGAAACAGCTCATTACTAGTTTCAATTAATCGCATCTGATTCAAAATAATCGCACCAAATAACGTTGTTGCAATTCTCTGGATTAAAATAGGCTTTATCACAGAAAACGGAAAAAATTGCAACGTTTCTGAAAAGCGTTCCACGTTAATTGAAGCCGCATTCGGAAAACTGCTGTATAGTCGTCGAAATTTCAAGGACAGTCGCGTGTCGACGACGTTAGCATGGCAAAATTCATCTTTTACGTTTTTTATGATCTATTCAACAATAAATTGACAATGATAATTTTATCGTAAAAAGAAGATTTAAATTCAAAAGCCATTGACGGTTTTCTTCGTCTCTTGTTTCGTTATACGGTGGAAGCAGGTAGGTTAGCTTCATCTTTCCAATACGGAATTTCTCCAAATTGAAACAGTTCTTGTGAATTAAAAGGTGAAGTACGATTGCGGGAAAAGAACTACATAACTATAATGCCGCAGCTGCCTAAGTTTCCAAGTTCATACTACCTTTTTATTGAACTTAATTTTTGTAAGCCAACATTTTGGTAATTTCAAGCTTTGGAGCCAATATATGTATTTCGAAATGTCGATCTTAACTAACATTTGAAACTTCTCCATGCCATGGTACTGAGAGGGTGAATAAATATCAAACCACTTAGATTATTCACAATCCCTGTTCTTTCGAGTGTCCTTTTATTGTGAATATTTTCTTTTGCGTCAGACTGTGCACATTAATGAAGCAACAAAAAATTGTCAACTGTGGGCGGATTTCTATATTCTGCTACACATTTGTGTTATGCAATTAAGGAACTAACTATGAGAAAACAAACGATTGAAAATTATGTTATTGCCGTTGAGAAAATAAATCTACAATTCAAATCCGTATTCCAATCAACAACCTGGGTGTGGGAAAATATGCAGCTCTTCGAGCTTCTGTATCTTTATCCCCGTTTAAGATAAGAAGATGTTTATCACATTAAATTTACAAATATTCGAAATCTTTCGTATTAAAATCAATTACAAGTGCTTTACATGCAACATTGTGCTACATAAAGGTCTTCGATGAGCTCACCCACTCTCACTTTCAACCTATAACTACAGAGTAAATAGATTCCCACGGTTGACTTAACCAATGAGGTATCTTGTTGTTTATTTGATTGAGGACCGGAAATTTGTGCAATCGAATTAACAAGCATACATTTGTTGAAAGCCCAAGGAAAAAAAAATTGTAAGTCTTGTAGTTTTAAATAAATAATTTTTATCTATGACCAACACAACTCCTATCGTAATTTATCATCATCACAGACGTCATCGTCTCTCGCTGTGAGTCGGAGTCATCTCGAAACATATGGGGAAATCAGATTTTAACATGAAGGCTTTCAAAAAAAAAAGGTTAAAAGGTTCACATAAAACGGGAAACAGATATGGTTTCAATGAGTAGACACGCTTTTGCGGTTTCTACTACAACTAAGGATTGGAATTAGCATTTTAATTGAACTAAGTTAGTTGTAAAAAGCACTCTGCACGAAGAGCGGGCTTGATGATTCACGCAATTAGAATCGATTCAATTTAGTCAATAATCATTCCAGTCGTAATTGCGGTATTCAAAGAATTTTGCAATAACACCTCGTTATCTATTCCGCGATTTCACAATAAGAATTTAATTATTGTAAACAGAAAAACAGGGAAACTAATTTGAGGCGATATGATCTATGGATAATACGTACAGACCACAGAAGCGGATTTATTGGACGCTAAATGTGATCGCTGATGCTGACTATTTTTCTCGAAAACAATTGCTGAAGACGGCTGAGAAGTGATCCTTTTTTCAAGGTATTGTTTTGTTCTTCATCTTCATATTTTTATTAATTACTTCATTCAAAAGGGATTTTGACTACCCTTATAATACACTTTCACAGAGCCAGGTGAAGGATTTGAAAATAAAAGAAAATTTTTGGCAGTGTTTCGAATCTGTATTTTAATTTCGATTGCTCCATTAGTTGAGTCCGACTAGGGAAGAGGAATTCGATATCGGCTTATTTGCGTTATCTCAATTCGCAAAATTTTGTTCGCTTGCTTACTTGTCTTTTGATGGATTGCCTTATCCCTCTTTCACCAGTGTTTTGCGCTTTAAGGAGAAGCAATACCATTGTCGGTGTGTGTGTGTTGTGGCAGTACCAGGAGAACCCAAATCCATAGCTCTTAACTACTTAAGTTATTTACGTTTTCTTACACCCATCGTGTTGCATAAAGAAAGTTAAAAAGTCAGTTAATGGTTAAATTGGATATTTCATCGAGGAACTCGAAAAAAAAGTTGCCAAGTGTCCGCTGTCTGACACTAGCTAGCGCTGGGAAACTGCACAGAAAATAAGTAAGTGTCTTCTTTTCTGAAGTGTCATAACAACTGCAACAGTGTGTGTTGTATGCAATGTTTAGTCTGATTGCGTGATCTCCTTTCGGCCAGTGCCTTGTGATGACAGATATTTTTCACGCGATGTCAGTGTGGGTCCGAATAAGAAGCTCCCTAGTTTTCCTAGATTTTGCGCAAATCTATAGTTGAGACCACCTAACGCCAGAAATTTCCGGAAATATGTATGCGATATGCCTGTGCCCGAGAACTCAAATAATGGTTTTCTCGAAACTTTCTGCTATACTAGCTGCTTGGCTATCAACGAGAATAGCCTGTGTGTTCGATTGATCTGAAACGCTACCTTTATGGCGAAGAATTCTGCCTGAAAGATAATGGCTTAATTCGGCAGTCTCAAGACTAAAGATACATATATTCAGATCTTGTGAAAAGATACCTGCCCTGACTCCTCAATTCATCTTTGAACCGTCTGTGTAGATCCTCACATCTGAAATGAAATAAATGCGTCCAGTATCCCAGCCCTTTTTTTTGGTAGAACTTCGTCAACGTGTTTTTTAAACTCATAATAAGTTTGTGTAAAGTCTGTTTGATTTGCTGCTTATTCCCTCGGTATCGGGTCTAGGATACACTGTGTCCATATGGAGGACCATAGCTTAGATGCTCTGAGTCTAACTGCACTATGTGTAGCTATGTTACGAACGTAGAGGCAACAAATGGAGCACGACCGTTACAGCATCCGAAATAGTTGTCCTAAGGACAAGGAGTCTTGCAATATTGTGGCGGCACCATACTAATGATCCGTAAGTGATGATTGGACGTACTACGGCATTGTACATTCACTGTACCATTTAAGACCTTAGGCCTCACTTTTTATCAAAGGTTTTGTTACATGTATGTAAAACTTTACAGGCTTTCTTGACCCGTCGATTAAGGTTGTTCTTCCGGCCGAGGTAAGAATCTAGATAGACTCCAAAGTACTTTGTGCTGGGTAATAGAGGAGGAGGTAAAAAGTTGGTATTAAATTATTCTTGGTCAAAAGCAACATGTCCGTTTTGCCAGGGTTAGTACATAGACCACAACTTGTAGGACAACGGTAGGAAATTTTCCAGACACAAGTATCACCAAGACAACCGCATACGCTACTACTTTAATCCCCTCCCTATCAAGTTTTAAGCGTGTTTTATTCATGACAATAAGCCAGAGCAGAGGTGAGATAACGCCTCCCTGTGGTTTACCTCTGCTGGTTTTTTTTTTTTATATAGTACAGATATGTTTAGGACGCAAGAATTGTATCCGTAAGTACGTTATTAAAAGCCACTTCAATATCTAGGAAGATTGTGTATATTCTTTATATTAAAGAGATTTTTCAACAGTTCGCACCACCTCGTGTAGTGCTGTTTCTGTTGATTTGCCTATAAAGTAGACGTGCCGGGATTTTGATAGACATGTTTTACTGCATCCGATACTTTCTGTATCATGATCGGAATAATTCCATCTGGGTCTGGAGTTTTGAACCTGTTTATGGCCCATTCGATTTTGTCATTGGTTATGATTAACCTTTTGTGTTCCCAATTCTGTGCTGTCACGGGTCGTGGATCGTTAAGTTCTGTTATTTATTCACTGCAACCAGGAAAGTACGTATCCAAGATTATTTCCAGCAGACGATTTTTTCAACCCCCCTCATTGCTTTATCAGAAATGATGGATTTGAGTGCTCTTGGGACAATGTCTGGCCGAGTCTTAAAATTTATCGATGGGCTTACAATATTCTATTCAGGTTTGAGTTAGCTTCTCTTACAGTCTGTTTATATAATTTAAGGTATGTCTTATAGGGTTACCATTTATATTTATAATTTGGGGCAATAATATCACCTTGCGACTTTACATTTCAAAGTCAAGATGCTAACCATATTCCACAGCGACAGCAGTTAGACAACCGTTGTTTTGTACTGAGCTACATTAATTAGAAATGTGAGTGAGGTAATACAACAGTATAACCTTGAATCTAATACTGTTGTAATTGATCTTGGTAATGAACTAAAAATCAGAGCCTAGTAATTCATATGTATATAAGCTATAGTTCACCCAAATTTTCTGCTGCCTTTCTTATATGAAGAGGAAGGTAAGATTACGACAAGAAATGGTGTCTACGCCGAATAATGCTTTATAACTTAGCATTATTATTGTTTTTTTTTTGTACAAAAAACTATGAACCAATTATGAATTTACCCCACAACTTTTTTTTACCCCACAATTAAATTAAACTTAACAAAATTTAATTTAATTTAATAATTGGGTTTTTTTTGTAAGTATCATTCTCCACTGGTCTTTCATGGCAACAGAATGAAATCCGATTAATCTTTTTTTTTACCAAAATGCATTTTAGAACTTTAAATGAAATTTTGTAATTATTTTGTGAAAAAAATATTTAGAAAAGCGGTCGAGTTCCAGAGTTCACAGAGTCCTAGATTTTTAATTAAATGATGGGTTGCAAGACTGAAGTAGTTACAGTTAAATCTGTAGCTCATGTGGAAGCGTCTCTACTCGTCGCATTCTTATTATTTATTCTGTAGAAATTGCTTTAAATTGTTTAGTATTTGTTTCTTAATGATCTTAACGTAATACATTAGAACAAACGATTAAAATGAATTATGGTAATATAAAATTTCAGTGAGGGTCATCTTCAGGTGGGTTGGAGGATTCAGGTGGTGTAGGAGGCAAATTAAGTCTCCATGTGTGGTGCCTCCATCAATAACGTTTCAGCCACAGTTTAATGAAGAACCAATTAATGTATGAAATAGATTTCAAAGATTCAGCTTGAGCCGAAGAATAATCGCCGCCTACATCCTACAATATCAGTGTCAGTCGAAATAACAGAACTTTTTGACGAACCCTATGGAGAATATCCGAAGTGCGACTTCAAAGCTAAAATCGGCAAAGCAAACATCGTTGGCAGAAAGTGCAGCCTCCACGAAATGAGAACAGACGACAACTTTGGACTCACGGATTTTTGCGAAATTAATCCCTCGAACAAGAACTAGGATAAAGTTCCACAATCGACAACTATAAAACCCGAAGGTTAAAATCGTACTTTGGGTGTATGTGCAAGATAGAAAAGAAAATAAATCCTCTTCGGATGTACGGCACTCTATGTTACGAAAAATTAATTGGAAACAGCTGGCTCGGAATATCTCAGCCTTGATGACTCGATCAAATGATATTTCAATGATCTTGAGATAACACAGAGTAAAGTAAAAACATTACCTACCGATGTATCTACATTCTGTTACCCTGAAAATATTCTATTAACGTACGCACTCGATTTTCATTATTTTATTTTATTATTATTTTTGAAATCATGTCATATTTGCTTAAAATTAAGCCTGGAGAATAATCGGTCGTTCGTCGTCGCGTTGAATCTCTCTTCTTTAAAATTTAGTTTAAAAACAAACTGAAAATTATTTTTAGATTACATTTTTGCATCAAAATTTTGTCGTGCGATCATTTTCCATAAAAATTATTATTTTTTTTTCTTAGGTCACTCATTGTTCGCTAAAAAAAACTATTAAAATAAATTAAATTCAAAATGGATGATTATAAATGTAGACATCCAGTGAACACGTTTGATTTGTCCCACTTTCAATTGTTTATTTTTTTGCTTCGTGTTAGTTTTTTGAAATTCTCTCATTTGACAAATGTTCTTATCCATGCCATGTAACCAATTAAAAGTCCATAATTCACTGTTCAATTGAAACAGAAGCATCCGGCGCTATTTGTTTCCCCACTGTGTACGCCGGTAAGGGCCCCCGCAACTACAACCTTCCAATCAGCACTCCTTCATGGCCCATCAACGTTACGCACTTAAGGATTCCAAAGCGTCCACACTCTTGAATGAAGATTTCCGTTCGCTTGACACAAACTCCGCGATTCTATATTCATAATCCACACCATCTGGATGACTCACAACAATTTTACAAACAGCCTTTTCTGTAACGTGCAAGCATACAAATCAGAATGTGCGCATAGACGTATCTATGTGTGCTTATCGAACGTAGAGCCAATAATCAATCAGGCTGCTGCCGACAATTGACACATTCCAGTCGAAGCCATTTGGCCAAAAAGAAGGCAAACACTGGTCATCAAATGCCAGTTCTAGAAGTGCGCTTCAAAGGTACAACGAACCAAAAGGCGGCATGCATTGGTTCACCACATTGTCACTGTTCTTGCCTCCGCTATACGGATGTGTGTGCTGAAACGTTAAAGGGAAATGGGAGCGTTACCAGCAAGTGATAGGCGGCCACGTATCAGCACTATCATCACACAGGTAGAATGGCGGCACGTAACTGCTAAAGGTGCATCTGGTAATCGGGAAAAATTGGCTTAAACCAACCCACTCGATGTAAGGGGCTTTCCAGCCCTAAAAAATCCCAACAAATTTCAATTAATATGCATCAATGGATATTTTGACATGTGCTTCACGCTGCACCACTCATTGGTAATTCAGACAGTCATCGTGGAAGCACAACGTCGTTGTAGCTGCATTCACTTTGAAGCGCAAGCCACATGCCAATTTGACCATTCGAGCTTCAATCCGTGAACGTACCAGATGGGCATTTTCACAGAGTTATACGACGATGTCAGAGGCTTAAATCAAACCAGTTCGAGTTCATATGAATATTCTCCACCAACACATCCATCCAGAGGCACAAAATATACTAATTAATCCATCTGCCGAGGTCCGAAGATTGAATGATTTACTGGGGACATCTTAATATTCACTCAGATTTATCTGATTTATCACATCGAAGAAATTAAATCATTTTGTGGCCTATTTGGTTCCCGGAATACGAATACCATCGAATTTGGATTTTTCTCTCTCGATGGTCTTCACTGGTGCCTTTTCCTCGTTATCTGTGCTCTTTGGTATTTCTTGATTTTCGTTTCGATTTCTTTAGCATAAATTATGAATACAAAACGACCCGAGGATTTCAATGAATAGTTAAATTAATAAATTATTTAAAGCCGCCGTGATTTATAGTGTCGATCGATATGAGTCAGATTGTTGATCTAGAAATTGTGCTCTCGAGGGTCTTTAAAATAAGATCACGGCATTTGCATCAGTATCTCTTGTCTAGAGCTTGGTCTTCGGCGGCCTCTCCATTTGCATAGTTTTTTTGTGGTGATGGGTGTTAATGAAGGCGGAAGGGAACTTGTGTTTAGCTTTATTATTCTATTTAGCTAATTTATAGGGTCGATGATATAATTCCTTGTTAATTTATTGTTAAACAGAGTCTCTCATTAATTAGGGTATTCCAAATTAACCGAAGCGATCGATGACAGGGGAAATGTGAATATTTCACTCTTTCAGTAAAACGCTTAGATGAATAGGTAATGTTGATGAAAATTAAAAGAGAGGGCCAAAGAATAAATCTAGTTAATACTGACATCAAATATGACTTATGAGTGGGAACGATTTCCCTGCGACATGTGGTCCTCCTGAATAAGAAATATCTACTCTGTAATCAGAGGAAAATTGGCCTGTATGTAGTTTGCGACTCATATTAAAAAACAAAAGCAGTCTCGATAAGGGTGACAAAAAGAGATCATTTCAAGTGCAATGAATCTTCAATTTTTTTTTTGAATTAAATGCAGCTAACGATTTTGTGAAAATATAAAACAAAGTTCTCTGCCTGTCTGTCTGTCTGAACGCGATACACTCAAGAACTACAAAATCAATTTTCATACGGTTTTTACAAAGAGACAAAGTGACTCAATAGGAAGAATTAAGTGTATAACCCGCTAAAGTTTTGTATAGATTGGCTGAAATATGAATATGATTGCAACCCAAGGTGCTATATTAAAAATTTGCCTTTTAAAGCCTTGGTTTGGCGAACGCTGTGGAAAATATAAACGATTTATAAAAAAAAAACTGGATCTCTATAGAACACATCATTACACACGAAAGAGTAGCATAGACCATATGCTTACGCATATGTTATTAAACTTAAGTCACAATAACCGCTTTTGATTCAAATAAGTCAACTAAAAAAAGCATGGAATAGAAAGGTGATGACATTCGTGTCATGATATAAATTTTTATAAAACTTTAAAGCTTCATATTCAAGGTTTATAATGTTCAGGTAAATTCCTCTTCAGATTATTTAAAAATAAAGATTTAAAAAAATTGTAGTTGAAAGTCTTACAACGAGTATAAACTTTCTAAATGTAAAGAAATTCCGCGGTTTGCGAAGACAGTTCTAGGCTTAGTCTAATAGTTACCTTCACCATATATATTCGCACTTACTACAGGAGTCTAAAATTTTGATTTAATCAAATCGAAGAATACTTAAGAGGAAAAAAATGCATGTTCAAACTCTTAATGCACCGACACTGAAAAGTCTAGTGTTCCCTCGTAAACTTTTTCAAACAATCACTGTGCTGGTTTAGGTGATGCACACACCGATATTCTGGCAAACAAGACTCCAGGTTTTAACCGCATTAGAAATGTTTACCTTAAGCAGTTATCTAATCTCTGTACTGCAAAATGTGTGTCGTGAAGCCCATATTGTAAAACTTATTTTGCATTATGAGTTTCCTGTATTTTTTTATAATAATATTGTACCGAATCCAAGCAATTCAAACAGAAAAAGAACGCTTACGACTTTTTGATGAAAGCGACTGACGACCCAAACGGAAGAATTTTCGTCATCGATTTTTTACTTGGAAACAAGCTACCATTCTGTGGGAAGATGAGACTACGTGCTCATACGAAGGTACTTATTTAAGAAAATATTTTTATTTTTACCAAAACGAAGGAATTGATTAGACTGCAATTCAGCATAACCGACATTCTCACGTTGACAAAATATTTGTGAGGAAGGCAATTTTTGTTGGAAATAACTCTATGCTTCCACACTCCTTCTTCACCAATTTGAATGAAAAAATCATTTGCAGAAAATTTCTCAGGATGCGTTTAAATGGCCAACTCAGAGTCAGGATATCAATGTCAGTTCAAGTTTAACTGGTTTGCATCTAAAATACGATTTAGTAACGCTACCTGTCAAAATTGTGCATCCGAATAATTTTGAAGTGATTCTGACGTGCCTTACAAATGTCTCTTTTCTATGTTTTTCCCATATGTTAACTGGATTTCCCTTTTTTTGTAATATTCTGTTGAAAGATGCACAGGAGATTAAGTTTTGAAATGTTTTTTAAAAAAGCTTTCAAAATCAGATGAAGCTTAAGATTTGCGTTGTCAGAATATTGTTTCAATGTATAGCTTATTGAATATTCAAACGTGGAATAATCGTTTCCTGAAGTCAAGCCAACGTTCGAACAGGACAACGTTTGTCTTACCTTCGCAAAAATTTAAACAATTAAATAAACTCGAATTAACAACATTTAAAAAAGTCGAGGTTGTCTAAAAGGAAGAATGGACGCTGTTTCAGTTAGCGGAGATGTGTCCGATGCTCAGACAACAACTATAGGAGTACCGCAAAGTTCGATTCTCGGTCCTTTACTTTTCACTCACTATGCTTAAGATCGTCGTATGGTTGAGATTATCCAAGCAATGTAAAATACTTATAGACCCAGCCCACAAAAACTTTTGGGTGTGAATGAAATTAAAAAATATCTCGCATAAATAGGTAGTTCTTAAGTAGTTGTTCTTAAATGTCACCGTATTGCATATTGTGGTGGGAGCAATGGTGACTAATATTATATCAAAAATGTAAAATTTTTATATCATTTCGAAATGTAAAGCTAAGTGCCCTGGTTACAAATATGGTTGACCATACGGTTTTGCTCTGTGAGCCTCATAATGCTGGCTTTCGAAAATTAATTATAAATTGGTTGAAAACATTTCTCGAAAACAGAAAACAGAGTTAAAATGTCATAGGGCAAGCCAGAAGTGGATTTTGTTTAGGGCTAATTCTCTCCCTAGCCTTCGTAAACTCGTTGTTTGAGCTCCTGTTTGAGTCTCTGTTTAATGGTATTCTCACCGCGTTCGCAAAAGTTTTACCCATAACATAAGATTGAAAAAGTTTACTTTTACTGTCAATATAAAGTCTTCCTTGGAACTTATATACTTAGAGAATAGATTTCTGCTCATATATTACGGATAAGTCCTAAAACAAAGGTCATACTCTTCATCTTATAGATATGAAGTTTTCTTAAGCCTCATATTTTTATCCATTTATCTGAATATCAAGCAATTAAGTTGAATAGTTGTTTCTGTAACTTATGATTCTTTAATGATTTTTTTTTCAGCTCAGGCCTTAATTGCAGTGACAAGTGATTTAAAATTGATAGTGTCAAAGAGTTCAAATATCTAAATAGCCTCAGGCAATATTTTTGAACAGCTCTTAGGAGTTTTTTTTACCTTAAATATGTCTACACAGAAAAAAACTTCTGACCATAATTTATGACGGATTTTTTTATTCTAACCAACAATGTGGAATCATTAGCTGGGGTTGAGTTTTTTTTCAGCAAAACTCATCCACTCATTGTTTCATAATAATATATTGTGAGAAAAAAATATGTGGTTGAAATGTTATCTGAGTTTTTTAACTGTTTCAGATGTTGAAAATTCTGTCTATGCGCCATTTATGTTGCTACAGTTTTTTTAAGCGTTTTATTTAAAATTCGACAGTTTAAATATGAGAGGCGTTAATCTGCGAAGTAATCACTTGCATCTAGCCTTAATTTCGGATATCATTAAGAAATTTGTAAACTGTTAGTCCACGCATCGTTTTATGTGCCACGCAAAACACAGGCTACTTACTCATGATATAAAAAGCCTTGACTCGTAAATTCTATGATTTGGTGTATTGTATAAAATTGTTTTAGGATAGCCTTTTTACAATTTTAATTCTACGTATATTCATAAAACATTAATGTGTAAATAACTTGCGTTGAAATTAAATAGGGTCACCAAATTCATAATTACATTTTATGTTATTTGCTAACTTCTATTAGTGTCATTCAATACTTTTTTTGTTGTCCTAAATAAACAATTTTTCTATTCTAGTTAACACTTGTAAATAAAGAAGAGAAATAAAATTTAAATTAAATAAAGGGCAATGATTTCGATCTATAACTTGATCTAAGGTACCAGTAATCTTCTACACCGTTAAGGTATAAACACAAATGATATATAGTAAGTAAAGCTTATAACGCCCACATAAATCCAGTGAGAGAAAAGTTTAAACCTTTAATCCCTCCTCGTGTTCATTTAAATGTTGGCATTTAAAGAAAGCTCAATCAACTGTGTATGAAAGTCGAGTTTGTCTAGAGGTACCAACGATACAATTCGTTCATAAACTTTTAGGACATATTTCCCACAGATTTATACAAACATGAGGCGAACGATATTCTCTTGCGTTAATCTTTGTGCGATGATGTCTTCAACCTTTGCAGGCGATATTGAGACTTGCATATAACACCACATTCATTTATTTTTTTTCCAGAAATATCCTCTAAATAAGTCCATTTTCTAACATAACAACTAGCTATAAATTCATCCTATCCCTCTTCACAGACTGCTAGGTTAGCATTTCTGAGCTCAGCTTTACTTTTACTGTGAAATCGGCGTAGGAATGTATCTCATTCCCTTGTGAAAGTCGAATCCATCATATGATGCTTCTAGAGAAATAGTCGTGAACATACAATAAAAACTTGGCGCGTTTTAGGGATTGAAATTGAAAATTTTACTGCGGACTTTACAATTTGCTAGCAATAGTCTTCTATTAGGACTTGGTCCACCAATGTTTTCGTCATGACTCAGGCGAGGTCAGAGAACACCCACGTTGCCTTTATTACCCCAGGTTTTTTTTATTGTTTCTTTAATTATAATGTTGTGTCCGCCGTTTGTATACGCCATCTCTAAAATCATTCTGCAAGATACAAGCACAGCTTTGGTTATTTACCTGGCAACTTTAAACTGGAATTGGCATAAGTATTTTCGCAACCAAAATAACCGCTATTTCGGACGCATATCCATTTAGTTTTACTCCTCTTACCTGTGGATACTGATTGTTTCTTAAAATTAGACATAAAAATTTAAACAAGCTATTTGCTATGAGTAAATAACTAGCTGGCCCCCCACAATGACTGTTTACTGAATTTTTTTCATAATCTGTGACTTTTGGCTTATTTTCAACATTTTTATTTCGAAAATAAGAATCAAATTTTATGCGAAGACAGTTAAATTCTACTGAAGTAACATCTGCATATGGTAATGATAATTGAAATTTCGAGCAAACAATCAAAAGGAAATATTGAAATTCCACTTAGAAGTGTTTCTTCTGCTGGGTCGAAAATCATGGCAGTAAGAGGTTAAGGTTGGTTCTAGTATATTGATTAAGTACCAAATTTTCAATGAAACATTTCCACTTTTTACTTAAGTGGTTTGTTTATGTATAAAGACCATACTACACTGAAAGCTGTGAATTGAACAGGAAAACACGAAAAAATGACTGTAATACTAAAGTTAAAAGTTATTGCTTCGCAATATTATGGGCAATATCTATCGTGTCTAGTTGAAAGTTTAAAATTCCTAATATAATGAGGACATCCATTTTCTTGAACTTTTTCGCAGTCCTTTTTTATCTCTTCACATTTCGGAGATAATGAATGCAGAACTAAAGGTTCTGTCGCAAACTTTTTTGGTCGACTTTGCTCCTCATTTGAGCGATATAATTTCCATCGGTGTTGGAATGAATGCTGAAAGTAATTCATTATCCGAATTTCCAAAAGCAGTAAGACTCGTTGGCATTCCGCGCTGATAACTTGAAGAGAACTTTTCCCTTTTTATCTGTAAGGGTGAGTGTGACCAAAGACTCCCTCTTAGATGTTTAAACCCGGATTTGAGCCCGGTTCCACACGCTCAGCAACTGAAGCGCTTACCCTATGGACAGACATAAGGTGACTTGAATTGACCACCCAAATCAAGCGATTTGTCTCCTTTGGATTTATGTTTGTGTCTTATAACTTGTTTATGCTAATTGACCAGCTATGCTGAAAAGTGTGGTGCATAGACCGCAGTTTTATACTTTTTGCTCTGTATTCGAAGGATAAGAAGCGAGCCAATTATAAATAAAATCACGCATACCAGTATAACACATCCAGTTCAACGGAATCTCATAATTGCTCACCTCAGTTAAATTGAAAAATGGGCCCAGCAGTTTAACCGTCATAATTAGGGCGAAATTTAAGTAACAAAATTACAATTACAATCACATTTGAATGCTTATTTTCAGATATTTTAGCGCAACCAGACATAAGTGATACCGGTTTATAGTAATTCATATCCTCAGGTTTCGATCTTTTGTGCTGTTACGAAAAGCCTTCGCTTATAGGTTGCCCAATAAGTAACCATGTTCTTGCCACAGTGCACTTTGCAGAGTGACAATATCAGTTATTTCATCTGATGCAATTGCCATCAAATGGATTCTCCCAAAGCTGCTAAGTAATTGTGCAATCGCATTTTAAATTTATGAACTCCTAGCAAAACAATATCGAAAATAACAAGAAACTCTAACACGGTCATGATCGTTATTAATCCACGATCCCGAACGCGAGAAAAAAATTCCCACGTCAACATTCCCGCAACTCCGAAATCTCTGTCATGATCATCATCAGCAAAGTAGTAGTCATCGTCATCGTCATCGTCGTCGTCGTCGTAGTCTTCGTCATAATCATCTAAAAGATGTTCAACCTAAATCCATCACCACCGGCACCGCCAAGTCCGCCACTGCCACGCCACCTTCAAACTATCTATTGTACACCACTTTGCCCAAAGAGTCTACCAGTGAAGTCAATCATCATTGCATTACCATCCAAATGGTTCAATTCAAATGAATACGAAACGAGCGCGCGCGAATATTTTCCCAATAAACCGCCCACAGTCATCGCGATTCATCGAGAGTTCCATCTTCCAGCCATCCATCTAACCATCCTCGAGTTCGTTTGGATTTTTTTTTTCAATTGAGCAATAATTCATTGCATACATTTTATTCCATACCGTCGTTTAATTCATTTAACACAACGAGGCCACTCTCCGGAGCATGGAATGCAAAAGATACATCCGAGGGTGTCCCAGTTTCAATTGTTACAAAATGTGTTTTCATTATGATGAGTAGCTGGAGGAAAAAAAACCGAAATCACTTAAAAGGAGTTCATCTTTGCTCGCGATCCAAGCCTTGCTCTGGTGTGACAAAGCGAATCCCTGTTCCAACGATGTTCGCTTGCAGGCATGTACATGGAGCAAATCATCGGAACGCAACCGCGCCGTTCGGCTGTCCTAATCAAAGATCATCACTCACGAATTCCGAACATCCGTCCGTCTCTAGAGACATTCACTTTGCTTGTCCAAAACAATAACGTTCGGGTCCGAGGAGATGAGAAAAGTCACACGGAATCGAAGTGCTTGATGCATGTTGCACTTGCCCCAAAGAGTTTTCAGTTGGAAAATTTAAGCCTTCGGTATTATAGCTTCGTTCAATTTATGGTTTACATATCGAGTTCGGTGATTTCGTTTTCGTTGGATATGGATTGTTGAGCTGGCAAGCAATTTTTACACTGAAAGTGTAAATCAGAGAATGTGAAAGTTTATTGATTTGTTTCTTACAATTTACTCGCTCTCAAGGTAACACATAAATTTAATGATGGGACAAAAATGAAAGACTGCGTTGTGGTTTGAAACTCGGGTGTTAACTTTGTTTCAATATAGAATTATTTGAATTCTATCAGTTCGCAGTATTTTATTTGGGTTTTGGAAGATTACATCATCACACCAAAAATGGAAGCAGAGCCAATGGCAAATAAACTTATTATACCGTACTCTACAACTGTTTTGTTGAAGTCGCTGACACCATCATAGAGGAGAATAGGCGAAACAAGTCGGCCTTGAAGTGAACGAGGACAAAATTAAAATAAAGAACCGGGTATGACAACAGCAATTGGTGAAGCAAATCGGTTCAAAACTCCTGACTTGGAAGACAAAATGTATGATCTAAAAACTTTGATCCTTCCAGTTCTACCAGTTCTTTATGGAGCCGAATGCTGGACGATGAGCATGAAGGCAGGGCAGATTTTGAGAACTTTCGAGAGAAAAATTCTTCGTCAAATATTTGGTCCCGCTGTAGCCCGAAAGGCCAAAATACGATGACTACACTGGATCGACCACAACGAGCGAATGGAAAATAAAGTTTCAGCAAGGAGGATCTTCTTATAACAGCACCAGGTTCGAGACGATAAGGAAGACCGAACGTCCATTTTAAGGACCAAGCAATTGCGGATGCCAGAGCGATTGGGCGATTCCAGCAATACAAACGGCCAATTGTGTGGTGCCATTTTAAATCGTAGCTACGCGAACAACCGAGATGCTCTAACCATTGAGCCACTGACAGTCATTATATAAAAAAAAAATCTTAAGCATCGCTAGGATGAATTTATTGAGCAAAATGTGAGGATAGTTTCGTTAAGTTGAGTATAAAGGATGCGGTAATAAAAATCCCTCTCACTCATGCCTAGTAACGGGCGGAGATAATCTAATTTGCAATGCCCCGCATTGGGGCTGAACCGAAAGTTAATTTTTGTATTGGTCACTACTTTGAAAAGAACCGCGAATATTGCAAAACGAACAGCTAGAGTCCGTTGGCCTATTAGATCACCTGAGAACATTGAGGCAGTGAGAGATCCCATCTTGCAAGCCTGAGGGGGCTAACGTGCAACTGACCTTGGAATTTCCGACCGACCTTCTTTTACGAAACCTCCGAAACTACATCCATTCTCAGTGGAAAGCTTTCGAGTGCTTTGTCGTACTCGCTGCTTGTTTTTTTTTGAGTGATGAATCCCATTTTTACTTCAGTAGGAGCGTCATCTAAAGAGCATGTGCTACTGAGTTGACACCTATCCCCGAGAATACCATCGTAGACTTTTGGATTCGTCTTGGGTCACAGTAAGATGTGCGATTTTCTAAGCATTCTTATTTAAAGGAAAAGATTTAAAGAAAAAAAGTCTTAATGAATTTAGACAGGTGTATGAAAATATTGGACTTGATGACCCAACAGGACGGAGCATAGGCTTACGATTTTTTCTTACAAACGCCAGAAACCGGCTTTTTCAATGTACAAAATGCATAGGAGTGCGTCACCTATTCGATATGATTTTCAAAAATATAAAAACAAATAAACTATAAATGTGATTATTTTGTTCTCGCATATGCAAAGTTCTCGTAACTCTTAAAAAACGTTACAATGTCGGGAGGTTTGGATATTTTAGATTTTTTAGAGGAAGGTGAAACCGAGATTTTCGCCGCTTTCCGTGAGCCACTTCTGTTAGTGGTCATTGACGCTTCACACGTCAACATCCCGGTTGCATTCACCAACGCGGACAGTCCACTTCGTTATGTGGACATTGCGTTTCCATGCAACACCAAATCGCCATATTCGATTTGTTTGATGTGGTGGTTCTTGGCCCATGAAGCGCTCCGTCAATGAGACTGGGGTGTCGTCGTTGAATTGTTCTACCGCAATGCAGAGGAATGTGAGAATGAGGAAGCTGCAGCAAAGGAGCTTCTGCCACCACCAGTTTAGGTTGAGGTTGTCGATCATCCGGTTGAGGAAACTAACAATTGGGCCGAGGAGGTTGCTGCCGCTGAAACCGCACTGGCTGGAGCTGGTGCTGAAGATTCGGCTGGCGACAACGTCAAGACTTCATGGGGCGTTGATGTAAACTCCTAAGCAGCAAGCAGTCACGAGAGTACTCTTTTGTTGTATTGCCAACTTTTTAACGCAACTGAAATAAATGCATTTCAATATGTTATAAAATGAGATTCAATTTTTTTTTGTTTTAATTCAATTCAATACAATTTATTTCATAATAATTCAGTTCTTTTAACAATTGCATTTTAAATAGTTTAAGAAGAAATAAAATAATTTAGGTGATATTTAATATTTGAAATACATAAAATATAGAAATAGTGTCAAATGCCAATTCTAAGGCTAAACTTAAAGTATAAAAAATATATGGGTGGAGTGACCCTTATTAACTTTACTCAAAACAATAAAAATTCAAGTTAAATTGAAAGAAAATGAAATAAAATTAAAAACACCAAAGAAGAGAAAAAGATGAAAAAATAAAAAATATAAGAAGAAAGAAAAGAAGGAAACCCTTAAAATGCTCTATTAATTATAACAGAATGTTAGAGAAAAAGTTTTAAAATGATGCAAAGTTAAGATCCAAAAGCCACTGTCTTAAACAATTTAAAAACCCTTCAGAAATTGTCAAATCTTTGATTGCAGGTGGAAGTCTATTAAAGAGACGACACGATGAAACTAGGTAATAACTACGAAATGCAGTAGTGCGTAAATTGAGTACAGAAACAAAATTCGAAAAGTTTCTACGCAAATTGTAATCTTCAATTAACCTCCAGTTGAGGTATCCCGATCTATTGAAGAACGTTTTTAGGACTTTAAAACAATATAAATGACGGACTGGAAAAACATTCATATCACGAAACAGAGGATAACTGGGATGACGACGATGCTAACGGCATATTATTCTCAAAACATTCTTTTGCAAGATTATAAGAGACATAATTTTGTTCATATACATATGTACCTCCCAAACACGTGATACCATATTGTAGCTTTGAATGGGACCATAACAGATAATTCTAAGTAGTTCAGTTGAGCAAACATTTTTTAAATGAAAAAAGTCCCGGAGAGTGCAGCGGAGATATTTCCTTAACAACTCAGTAAGATTAGAAAGGCTCATCCTGTCAACAATAGTTAGTCCTAAATATTTGAACTCATCGACTCTCTCAATAGGAAAACAGTTATCGCAGAAAACTAAACTAATACAATACGTAGAGAATGAAAAGTTTGAAGAACAACTGCAACCGGCAAGTTTGTATCTCTGACACTCAGGCGCATGAAAAATACTTCAGGATTAAAGTAAACTTTAGATGATAACTTTAAAAACATAATTTTTGTTTTTGAACTTATGTTCAATATGTGTACGGCGAACCAGGTACTCAATAAATTCAGATCCCAATTGTCATTGGCTTCAAATCTACAGCACTGTCAGAACTATATGAACAGCCAACATCATCAGCGAAAGCAGTAATATTAGCTTTAAAGTTTAGTTCAAACAAGGGATTAATATAAATGAGAGACAAAATAGGTCGCAACACAGAACCCTGGGGTACTCCCAAATTAATTAAAAGAATGTCGCTTCTCGTTTCCCCAATTTTAACTCTTTGAGATCTATTAGAGAGATAGAACCTAAACCATTCAAGCATAAAGCCACGAAAACCCGCATTTTAAATTTTTCTCAAAACGATGGCATGGTCAACCATATCAAAAGCTTTCGTTGTATCTACAAATAGACCTGCAGTGAACTTTTTCGCATCAAGGCTAGAAAAAATATGAGAGCAAAAGTTTAAAAGTGCGTCCCCAGTAGATTTTCCCTGCTGAAACCCAAATTGCGCTGAGCTGAAAAACTTAGATTTACATTAAAGCGATACCATCCTCTTCTTTATAATTTTCTTCAAGAACTCTACTTAACACACGAGGTAAAGAGATAGATCTATAATTGCTCATATCTTCTTTCTAATCTGGAAAAACACCCAAAACTATACTGCGGTTAAAAATAACACCAAACGTCAACTACGTAGTAACCAATTCACTATTCATTCTTCTCCAACGATTTGTCGAATTGTTTTTTTTCGATTGGAGTGAATTGGAGATTTAGATCACCATCAGATGCTAGACTCCTCAATAGCAAATTTTGACAAAATTTCCTACATTCAGCAGCAAATGAATTTGTATAAACTTTGTTATCCTTTCATACTTCAGTTTCCATGAAGTAATCGAAGTCAAACTGAAAAGTACCGAGGAACATCAACCTCCAGGACGATGATTTCCATTTTTTACGTGTTTTCGTTGTTCGGTCGCATACTTATACAATTGCCCTCGTGTGCTCTGACTTGCTTAGTGAAAGACGACACTTTGCCAGTTTGTTTCCAGCAAAGTAATTCTACTTGGCATGTTCTTATGCCATCAGATTTAATCTCAACTTTTTCATTACTATAAGCGTGTATCTGAGTGTTGATGATGACACAATAACAATGGTCCTCAAATCACCATCATACAGTTGCACAATCACATATCAAATGGAGGCCCACAAAACACAGTGCTGATCTCACCTTGAATATTAATTCCTTTTTTAACAAGTGCACCGTTTCGATTTCAATCCAACCTGCACAATTGCAGTTGACATAATTCACCTCCAATTCATCCAGCTGCAGATCCATTCCATTCATGTTTGGTTTGTTTACCCAACACCGAGATGTATTAATGAAGTGATCGTTGTCGTTTGCTCGATCGTCGTTCGGTGAGAAGCAATATCACCAGATGGCCGCTCCCAAAACTGAGACTTGTTGTCAAATTAAATTAGCACCTTAAACTTAATTTATCTGAATAGAAATCCGAATCGTCCTATTGCACGGCAATCTCGCGAAAGTCGATTTCATTCATCGATCTAGCTATAGCACCAACATCGACAGCACCTTTGTTTTATTGTTTGGTGATCAGTTCACCTGCATGTTACCAGCATAGCTTGGCAATCGATATTGCTCGAGTGTCATTTAGGCTAGATGGGCAACAGATAAGCCGGCAATAATTAACACCGCTATCACCGATTTGATCATCTTCTTTGGGTTGCAGGTATCGACGGTGTTTGCATTTCGTATTTCAATTCAAATAAAACTCTCAACTCTCGAATTGGCATATATTTCGGTTTCTACTTAGCGGCACGACCGACGTTTTATGTTGAATGGATGTTCGTGTCGTCGTTTGACGAAATGCTGAGCGCATTGCGTCAGAATTGGGTGTGACTAATTTGTTCTATGGTTTTGCCAAATGCTTCAAAACTCTTGATGAAGAAATATCCATAAATAAGAAAAAAAAAACCACGACATGATATAAATCAATTGATGCAAAGCTGACTGGCTGGATGGTTCCAAGAAAACAGAGTATAGTGATTCTGGAGTAGGCGCTTAGTCATGGGTGTTAGAACTGGTTCAACAGATCATCGCCTTCGATTGAATATGAATAAGTAGGGCTGTGGCAGATACCAATGAAATAATAATTTCAACGGAGAAATTTAAAAGTTGATTTTAAGTGCGCTACGTTGATGAGTAAGACGATGATAAGAGCTTTTTTTGAGAATTTTCTAATGTGGAATTGATTCATAAATTAGATGGACCAATCACGGCATTCCAAGTAAATGAGTGCCATGTGAAATGACAACTTGATTTGGAGCAAAAGGTAGCTGAGTTTTGGTTTCGCAGACTAAGCTGATGTTAAAAAAGATATAAAGGCAGGGAGAGTTAAGCGTGTAATGGCTTGGGCACACTTTTTTCTGCACCTTTCTCTGTTTAAAAAGTTCAATATTTCTTAAGATTTTTTACGGAAAGTAAGCATTTACTATATATGGTCAATCCAGGTAAGTCTCAAATTAGAATAAGTCCAAGGCAGTTGTGACGTAAGGTGTTATGTGCGAACCAAGTTTAATTTAAGGGCAGATAGATATGTAAGGTGATTTCTTATAAATGGTAGGTAGCTTTGAATTTGCAGGATATAAGCGCAGACAGTTCCTGTGAGTCTTCATTAATTTGTGTTTCTGCTTCATTTGAGCGGCTTAAGGACCAACTCAAGAGAAGCTGAACGTCATTAGTGTACATATTTATTAGATAGTATCGAAATATCTAGGGAAGCTAATTCATGTAAGGACTGAAAAGAATTGGGCCCATTGAGGCGTGTGGGACTACATTGAATACTCTTAAAAAGTTAAACGTCTAAATTCGCAACCACGCATTACTCCATTGCCCCTAGGTATAAATATAAGTTAACAGGATTCCTTCGTTCTATATAACTTTTGATGTAATTGATTATGGCCGACGGTATCTAATACTTTAGAGAAATCTAACAACGTCAGGAGTGAGAGATAATTTTTTCTAAGTGTACAAACAGAGTGCATTGGAGAGCAAAGCTGCGATATTCCTCAGAGCAAAGATGAAGGAGAATGGCTAGCCATAGTGAGGAGCAGGAATCGAACTTCTGTCATTAAATTTCGGAGCAAAGTTGAAAAAAAGAGGAGCAAATGCAAAATTTCCGAAGTAAATTTTGAAAAAAGAAAATCTTTACTTTCCGGAAAATTTCTTAAGTAAAAGCTTATTTATTTATTAATTTCCGTTTCAATTTTTAATATGTACTTAAGTTTAATAAAAACAATAGATAGGAACATAAAAAATAGTGTAAGCAAAAATAAAAAATAAATCACTGGTTTAATATTTTTTTTAAATTTGAATTTTAGAATATATGTATACATATGTATAAATAAGATCAATTTTATTAAAGCAAGAAAATATAAATAATAAGCAAAATGTAATAATAAATTAAAAATTCCATTTCATGTAAATAGATACATACATAGGTATGTACGAGTATATTGAAAAATTTAGCACTTAAAACTGTTTAAAAAAAGCGTAAGTAAATCTCAAGTAGGTACTATAAACACTTAAATCAAGATCAATTAAATTCATAAAAAAGATTTGCTTTGAGATAAATTCACCTTGGAGAAATTTATATTATTTTATGAACTTTATTAATTCAAACCGTGGTTTAAAAATGTCTTTGCTTTTTTGTATAAGTGATCATGAAAACATTAAATCTTCGATAGTCTTAAATTTTAATTGATTTCTGAATTTGTTTTTCAACAGATTAATTTAAGACAACTTTCACTCGGCAGTTGCGCAGCTGTGTGCCAAAACGCATAGAGTAAGCATGATTTCAGACAATTTACTGAACATGAGTTCTTCAACAATAGTTGATGTCTTCTTAAGTGAATACCAAAATTGAACTTAGTCTTGTTTTATCCAAATTGACTATATTGTAGATAAGAAATTATATTCATTCATTATTTAACAGGAAATACCTCAACTATTAATAATTTAATTTGATGGTAGCCTGAAAATCTCGGTTCGAAATTTCAATATTTATTTCGTTCTTTACATGGCGATTCGACTTCTTTTCATTTCTCAAAGAAATTCCAAGCAATATTGATATACTACTGTGTCCAAAAAATAAGGTGACATATGAATTTAAACTGCGCGCGTCGAAGGATTTGGAAATTTTTCTTTCTTTTTAGGATGGTAGTACTGTCAGTGACATCTATGTGAAATTTCATGTCAAAATATATTCAAAGTGTTTGAGATATGCGTATTGTGCAAAGAATTTGCATTAAATTTTGTATGCGGAATCAATCTTCCGCTGCGGATACGTTGAGGATGGTGCAGAAAGCATTTGATGATGAGGCTATGTCTAAAAAAAATGTTTACAAGTGGTATAGTTATTTCCAAACCGGGTGTGAACGTGACGCTCTTCGTCTTCGACACGCGTTCTGGGCGACCATCAACCTCAACCGATGAAGCTCACGTCCAACAAATCAAAGATTTGGTGTTGAAAATTATCGATTAACGATTAGAGACCTTGCTGATGAGGTTGGCTTATCGAAAGGCTCAGTCAATACCATTTTGAAGGATGCTTTGGGCCTCAAGCGCGTCAAATCTCGACTGGTACCGAAAACATTGAATTTTTTTTGAAAAAAGGCGTCGCGTTGAAGTGTGTGAAACAATGCTTTCCGACTACCAGGATGTCATGAAAGGCATTACAACTGGTGATGAGACTTGGATCTATGCTTACGACCCCGAAACAACCGATCAAACGAGCGAATATCATGCCAAAGGAGAACCGAGACCAAAAAAACCGCGCCAAAAACTCAACCCACATCGTTCCGCAACCACCGTATTCACCTGATCTGGCGCCGTGCTGTTCAACAAGCTCAAAAGACCGCTCCGGGGACACCGTTTTGATACGATAGAGGAGATTCAAGCCGCAGCGAAGACGGAACTGAAGGCCATCCCGGAAAGTGACTACAACCAGTGTTTCAAAGATTGGAAAATCCGTTGGCATAAGTGCATTGCATCGGGAGGGGATTACTTTGAAGGGGATGAAATTGATTTGGAAGAATAAATAAAGAATTTTCAAAATAAATACAATGTCACCTTATTTTTTGGACACAGTAGTACTAGACAAATAAACTTGGCGATTGGGAACCCCCTAAAACATGCGTGCAAATATAATTATAATAAACACGAAATAGATTAACTTAGAACGAAGAAAAAATTAAAAAGGACGTTCAGGAATTGGAAAGAAAGAAAATAAAAACATTTTTCATTTCGAAAGTTCCAATCCAGGGCTGACTGGTAGTTTAGAGAAACGAAAAATCAGAGCGTCGGAGTAGATTTTTTTTCCTCAAAAGTGGAGTTAATTCGGTCTGATCGGAGTAAGATAGGTGTGCTGGTGAAGAGTTAAGAGCGAAGAGAGATATAAGAAAACAAGAAACTGTTATTTATTATTCCATTTGAACTTGTTTTCTTTTGTTAGTAAGAATGGATCCTTGAACATTAAATGCCTACTTAATTGTTATTTCTTGAAACGCAGAAAAAGAAGTGCAGGAATATCGCGATGTGTCTACGGTGAATTGCATCATTAATATGAAATGTTTTGCATCGTCGCATTGCTATCTGATTGACGCTCTACTCTATCGTCGAGTGATACTCTGTTTGCTGCCGGTAAACGATACGTGTTTGATTTCGACGCTTTGCTCTTTTCTCTTTGCTCTTGCTCACTCTACGCTCCACTGTGCGTACACACTAAGGATTGTCTTTCAACGGGTTGTATGGCTATGGGCCTATATTCGGCTTCTTTGCCGTCATGTTTTTTGGGTTCCGTACCTCGAATGGAAAAAAGGGAACCCTTATAGGATCACTTTGTTGTCCGTCCGTCTGTCTGTCAAGTCCCTTTTCCTCAGGAACGCATAGAGGTATCAAGCTGAAATTTATATCAAATACTCAAGTCTATTGTCCCTTGGAGCTGTGAAAAACAAAATTCTTAGCCCACGCTAAGAATTTTCGACACTCGCAAGGGAATCAAAACCTACAGGGTACCTCCCGTGAACTCAAAATCTTGAAATTTGGTACGAAGCAACGTCTTATAGCATAGATAAAAATAGTTTTAATAATTTTAACTTACTACCCCTTTCCTCATGATCGCGTAGAGGTATTAAATTGATATTCATATCAAATGCTCAGGTCTATATACCTTTTAGCTGTAACAAAATCAAACTTCTATGGCAGCGCAATCGAAAGAAACAGCAATTTAAGCCGCATATTTTCAAACTCGCAACTGCTCGCAAGGGAAACAAAACCTAAATTTCATTTGTGATTATAAACATAATTATAGTTACCCCAATGACAGCGACTTATCTGTATGCTTGGGGAGTGGACAAACTTTTTCAAAAAGCTTGTCATATTATATTATAAAATTGTCATATTATATTAATATTGTCAAACATATTATCGGACATCGTGTTTGTATTGTTCCTACAATATTCTATTTTGCAAGGCTGCTGCAAGGCTAGTGTCGGTATTTCAGTTATACTATATTATAAAATAAATGATATGTGTTAACATAAAATAAAGTATTACTGAACCGATAAGGAGACCTTTGTCATTAAAAATACCATAACTATGACTCTATTGTATTGTAGGTGAAGTTTTACTTATATATGATACCTACAGATTTATACGGAACCTCCGGTGCGCGAGTCCGACTCGCACAAGGCTTTTTTTTAGGTTTTGGAATCACTTTGGCCATTTAATAACTCCATAGGTACTCAGAAGTAGTAATGATAGTGTTTAATTTATAAGGGAGATATTAGAGAATTTATGGCAGCAAGAATTTGATGCACTTGGGCATCACATTTGACTTTACCCACATCATCTTCATGTGATGTCTTATTTTTTTTTAAATTACGTTAGCAAATATAAGATCAAGGAGAGTATTCGTGTTTTCAGGAAAATGTTAATGTTCCCCGAGTGTAGATTCAGGGTTTTTAAGCTGTTGAGAAATTTTAAAGAGTTGGTCCGTTCAATTAAATCACTGTTAATATGATGTTCACCAGATTGTATTCCAAGCTACAGTTGGTATTCAATCTGTATTCGCGCGCATAAGAAGCTGACCGTTCTCCTTCACGAAGACAAAAATTCGTCCGAATTTAAGGCTCCAAAAGAAAGCCACAATCTTTTGAAATCCAAAGACATGGAATTCAAATACTAGTTACTAATATCTCGAAATTTTTCCAACAATTTTTTTCGTAATGATACAGTTTGGTTCAGAATTTCTCTCGATACCATCGATAAAAGATTATATTTAGAGTAAATCAAAGTTGCACAAAGTGGAATTTCATGGTTAAAAGTCATATTTGGAATTTTTAGAGAAAAAAAATGGCGGTTTAGCTAACAATTTGAGAGAAGAAGGGAATGTTAAAACACTGGCAGAAAGAGAAATTTTTCTTAAACCAATGAAATCTAAATCTGAGGACCTCAACATGTGGGAGATTTGGCAAATTTTTTAACTCAAAAAATCGGATCCTTTACAGAAACTTACAAATGGAGAATTCATAGAATTATTCACTCCACGTCAAGAGAGCCAAAACTATTATTCCACGGAATTATTGAGTGAAATGAAAAAAATAAACAGCTTTTTTAATGTGCTGACTTAACAGACCTTTGAGCTCCTGCCGCAGCAACCCTCTGATAAAATACTTAACGCAGTAAAGTTACAATACATACTTACATATGAATGCTTACATAATCCGTGTTATGGGAAACCCCTGTAGTTAAAAATCGAAATATTCATTGTAGATTTATTCAACCTGTTTAAATAATAAATAGACTGATCTATTTAATGTCAATAGAGTAGACACCTACTGAATTAAAATGAGAGCTCTAGAGCATTCCGGAGTACCCCGTGTCGTTTAATAAATTACCCATGCCCTTGTTTTGCCGGTTACCTAAACAAACTTTTTAACATTGTCATAAATCTCAACTCAACGATAATGACAATTAACTTAATGAGTTCTATTCCTCCTTCCTCCTAAACGAATTTAATTTGTTTAACATAATTCATTACCATTGTCTGACAATGAACAACATATGTAAAATCCGTACCATTTATCTCTCCACACCTCCAGCGAAAGGCGACACAAAAAATAGGGAACGATACCCACGACACGGACAAAGAACTTATTCACGCCACTGTAGGACGACAAATGTTCTCGACTTTCTTTTAATCTCGTTCAGTTGCCTTCATTTCTCACTTTAAACCTTTCCGACCACAAAATGATGAAGATGTCTCGGCAGTTGGCTCAGTGACTTAATAAAACCAAAGCAACCCAAATGTCCATTTGTCCGGCAGCCATAAATCTAGCGATTCCGAGGAGATCCCAGATCTTGGGGAATTATCAGATTCCAGATTTATTAGAGTTGACAATTCTACGAATTGCACCGTAGGGAGCCTGAAAGAGGTGCCCCTCAGCAAACTGGTTGCACCGATTATTTTGGCTCCTGATCACTGCAACTCGATTAAGAGTGTTCAGTTCTACTTAAAATATGAAATGGATAGGGGAAAATTGTGCATATGTCTCGTCTAGACTGTCATTGTGGAGTTGGCCTTTGGATAATTTCATCACCAGTATAATTAAGTCCCTCCTTCTCGAGAACAAATTGAGAGATCAGCCAAAATTAATCACGATTACGACTGCCCTACATATAATTAGACATCTACCAGATGGTGAGCGTAGTAAACGTATCCCACACGATATGCAATGAAACCTATAATTTACGAACTACCCTAGTGCGAAGGACCTACATATTGCGGAGTTCTTAATGTGGGTTCGATGCAGGCTCCGTGAGAGATACACTGCCACCCATGCTGATGGGCAGGCCTTAGACAAATATTGAGGATAATCGTTGTGTGTCTGGCGTGCGAAACGGTGTTACAGATCTGGGTATACCTACCTGCGAGTGGGTAAGTCTGGCACTGAGTGGCTGTGTATTTCCGGCGGAATTGACACTGGCAAATTGAGGCATTAATGCAGTTGTTGATTGTCTGTCAGGGGCGTTCACGGAAGATGCAATAACACAACATATTTTTTCGAAGTTAACATGCAATCGAACACGTAAGCATACGTGGGTGTTTGATGACCACCGACGACGTTCACACATAGGAATGAAGGAATTATATCTACTGAACTTTTTTTAAAAAAAAACTTTAAATTAATTTAGGACTGTGGAAAACTGTCAATGAGTCCGTTAACATGCCCAGATAAATCAAGTAGATCGCACTATTCAACCATCAAGCAAGAAAGTGTTTTTAATAATACACCAGCAGTATATCTCTGTCCGAGCTCATTTATCATTCTCAATGGCCTCACATTCATTTCGAACTTGGCTCACATACTTATGTTATCTCATTTTTCCCACCTCCGACACTCGTAACCTGCACTTATCACTAAAGTCGCCTCGGTGTCGTCAGCCCTGTCGCCAGCTTCGATCACCTGGAAAAGGCATTAGGCATTTCTCACTCTAGCTTTTTCTACTCCTTTGGTGTCCTTTATGTGATGAAAGAGACCTATTACGAGCAACAACACATCGCAAATATCTACTCTCACTATTAATATTCTTTCAAAACATGGGCATAGAACCATAACTCCATAAGCAGCAGCTCCACAATTTATGTAGGTATGCGCACTAGATTTTTTGCACAAATGGCGGGGCTAGCCTAGTTTATGGCCGACTCCGAACGGCCCAATATTGTCAATCGCAAGAGGTGGGGGCGTGAAAAAATACCAGATCTACCAACCAGGATTTGAACTCGCAGTTCCAAGCTCAGCAACTGACTTAAATAATTACGCCTTGTCCATCAGCTTCCAGAGCTAGAAAAGTGAGGTCATATTTATTGCATTTGTCGCGCATCATTAATTGCTCGAGCATGTTTTTTAAAGATGCAAAAAAGTGCCAAAGAAGCTCATAAAGTGTTTAAATCAGGGTATGTCAATAATATTATAACTCTGAAGATTGTTTGCAGTGGTATGATCGATTTAAAGGCGTGAATGATTCGATTGAAAACGAGAAACGTTCAGAATACCATATAGCAAACTGGTTCGATTAAACAGGTGATTGAAGAGTGCTGAGTTTGTCTTCCGAATATTAAGTGACGTACAGAAGGAAATTCTTGAGACATTTTCTTGTAATTGGACGGTTTTCATGATACAGATGCAGAAAGTTGGCTGCATGGCTATGACCCTGATATGAAAATGCATAGCTCTCCCAAGAAGTCAGGTCAGTCAAAGTCGAACCTTTAGGTCATGCTCAAGTTACCAGTGTTTTATCCATTCTTAATTTTACAAAGGCCCACTTTAAAGCTTTTGAGAAGATAGGTATATGAAGAGAGAAAGAAACCAGAAATTGAGTTCCTTCTCCGGTTGGCAAGTTTTTGTAAAATCTCTTCTCAAAAATAAAAATCATAAAAACATGCTTAAAGAACAACATTTTGACGCCCGAGATTGAAAGAGCTGCGAAAGGCATTTGAAGGCCCTTCCTAATGTAGTCTCCCAGAAATGTTTCTGATCTTGAAATCAATGTGGGGATAAGTGCATCGCTATCCAAAGTTCAATTTCAATTCAAATTTGATTAAAAGGAGTCTAATCAATTGTTCAATCATTGTGATTGCCACAGCAAGCTTGGCAGTAGGCAAATTTTTCAACAAATTTTTATGACACATTTCGATGGTCTTTGTTTAGCTCTACCAATTCTATTCCTCACTCCTTGAAATATATTTTGATTGCTCGCATAGCTATTTTCTTTAACGCTGCTTAGAAAAAGTAATACCCATCTTGTCACAGTGATCATTAAGCGTGATGGTAGTTGCTAGTAAAAGTATACAAATAAAGCCCAATTGATAACCTAATGAATAAAAGAAGCCCAGGGTGGCTACCTTGAGGTAAACCTGAAGTAGCGTTTATTGTATAAGAGGTCCATCTCCTAGGCAAAACTATAATAAAAACGTTCTCCCGTCAAGATATGAGTATAACTCCTCCATGACAAACACCAGGGATTTCATTTTAAAAGCAATAAGCTAACGGGAAAGCTTATCAAAGGCCCTACCGAAATCAGTGTATATGCAGTCGACATGATTTCTTAATTCAAGGGTTTTATTGGAAAATGAAGTGAACTCCAACCAATAAGTTACAGTGTATTTGTTTTTAACAAAGCTATGCTATTCATCAGTGAGAAAAGGCTTACAATTGAAATAAACGCTTTCGAACATGATAGTCTCAAAGAGTTTCACCAACGGGTCTGTAATTAATAACCTGCGGAAGACCTTTTTGTGCACCGAAATCACGAAACAATTTTTACAAAACTTTGGAAAATCTTTCTGATTCATAGAGGATTGAAATAAAACTTTATTTTATTTATTTTATTTATTGGGGGATTCCACCAGGTCCGCAGGTGGTGCCAGTTCCGAGGTGAGGAAGATAGTATTCCACGTCACCAGGAGTTATTTAGTGACACCTTACAATTCTCAAAGCACCTTTTATGCACCTTGAAAGCTCGAAGGCTGATGTAAAATCAAAACTTATTCTGACTAAGTTTTTCTTTTTCCTAACTTTTCGTTGGCTCCAAAGTTCCACAAGGGAGTTTCCTTGATCCGATAATGTACTTGTTTTAGTCGAGAGATATTTCACGCGATATCTGCGGAAAATACGGCTTGAATGACTTGACCTGCTTGAACCCTTTAAGCTTGCAGAATTTCTGTTGGAAAAGCACAAAACTTTCCAAAACACTACTTTTTATCTGTAGATATGTGATGACAATGTCTACTTTCTCCGTAATATGGTGCATTATAGGTTCATTCGTCATTAGTTGTCTGAGACGACCACAAAACACACCTTTATATTGCGTATTCAATTTATCATATATATAACATGTATATATGTACCCGTAGATATCATCAATCCTTACACACAAAGTCATAAGTTAATAGAAATCGCATACAACATACGAAACTGCAACAATCCCCTAAGGAGGGGAGAGCGCAGCAAACTCATAATAGCGATCATTAAACACGGCCATCCAATACCAATGAAATAAATTTTTCGCTCGTAAAAACTAAGTCGTGTCCGTCTCTTTAAGTATTCGTCTTCCATTGGCTTTCTAACTTAAACCATAACATTTTATTGGCATAATAAAAAATGAATTATCAACATTGTCAGTACAGAACACAACTGATTACCAGTGATTAGTATCGATATATACCTCTGAATAGAATCGGTGACATAAACACAAGCACACTCCGCCATTACTAGCTAAACACAAAATCCAATCAAATTACAACACAAAAAAGAGATGAAACAGAACCAAACCCACAGTCTAACGCAAGCAGCGACCATACTGTAGATGAATATTGGGATCGCACTGTTCTAGAATTACCCGACGTCTAGGCTTATTCATAAGCAACTGGACCAGCTATCTGAGAGCTGACTTATATTACCGAGCCTGCGGTTCGAAAGATAAAATCATAATTTTATAGTAGCAATGAAGCTGCGACGCCATTCAACTCCTCCAGCTGCTGTTCCCACATGGTCGTCATCGGAGTCTTCTTTTCTGTTTTGTGGTAACTGGAGATTTGTGCTTCAATTCACATCTCTGATCGGACCAAAATATCATAACAATATTTTAGACATGTTAAATATGACAAATTATTGTTTTGACATTTACTGTTTCGGATAGTTAAAATGCATCTAGCGAGGGCGAAGATTCAGGGGTGGCTTGCGAGAGTTGTAAGAAATGCGAATCTGTTATGGCTTGCGATACTATATTAGCGCACATTTATGGACCAAGGATTCGATTACTTAATTTCTTGAAATGGAATCTACACGCCCGTCGTGATGACACTGTCTCATAAAAGCATCACCAGTTATCTGCTTTCTTTCATCAATTCCAAAACGATTGAAATAATCGTATCAATTACATTCGTTCCAACTGACTTGCTGGACCGTATAGGGCCTATTTTTAAGTTTTATCTAAATTCCATTTTTCACGGGCTAACCGGCCGTAATTGCTTTGTACTTGATTAAGAGATTCGGTAAGCTAATTTCTGTGAGCCTGGTGGGAGGGATAAAAAGACATTTTTCATTGAAGGCTTTTAATTCGCTTGAAATGGTGGATCAATAAATTGTCGCCTGCAATTTCAAAAACAAATGGCGTTCGACAAATTTATTTCTTGTTATTTGAAACTCAACCCTCTCTTATCTTCTCCAAACAATGTTAAGGTTTCGAAGATAGCTGCTCACTACACGGCTGAATGACACTACCCTCAATGTTGACACCTGCACATGGCAATATCTTTTTAAGAATAATGTTGACAAAGTCACATAACAGATGCAAGTTTTTCATCCTCTCAAGCTTTTGATATCGTGCGAGTCCCCTGCCAGAACATCCCCACAAGGTATTAAAAGTTCAGTTTGTAAAGTATCTAAACGCGTTACTTTGCTAACCGTACCTTAGCTTTCGTCATACCATATCACTCTGTTTTGGTGATTACCAGAGAAGCTGCTGGAAATACTGCTTAAGTACATCCATAAATTTCTGTTGAGCGATGACAAGATTTTTTTCACAATTCTGGAGAGTCTTGTCGTCTGTTTTGTAGCCTGCAGCAAGGCTTTTGGTTTCTTCGTTAAAATAATGGATTATTATCTGTTTTTTAGACTGTTCGATAACCCTTGGTTAGAAGATTGCCGGGTCCACCTTTTCTTTTATTCGCAGTAATTTTTTTCTCTTCTCATCTCTTCTCGTCTAGCTTTGTAGAGAAGACTCTTGCCGTTCGAGTTTCTCTTTGCAGCAGCTTCTCATTCATCTCATCAGGCTATCATAGCTCACCTTCCTTGTCCGGGTGATTGCTTGCGTGAAACGGTCTTGAATAATGTCAAGTCTTGTAATATTTTGAAAAATAGCTGCCACTCAAAGAACAAACTTTTATTTTAAAAAATAATACCACAAACAGACGCAAGGTTCTATCTTTATGTGATTAAGAAAGTAGCCAAGTAAGAGTTGACTCTCACACGAAGGGTTCCGCGTCTCCTATGAGTATGCCACACAATATTTCTTCTATTTACATTACTTATAGTATATGAGTAAGCCAGACAAAGTAAAAGCTTAACATCGACTACCTTGTTATTGCTATAAGAATAAGAATTTCCAGATAGGTAATCAAAAACTTTGGACAAATAAGGATTTAAAACGATCACAAGATTAAAATATTATTTTATGCAGACTTACTGTAGAATATGTGAATCTATGATTCGTACATTCTTTTGGCAAATTAGTGTGGGGAATTCATCTCAAACCGGGTGTTTATGAATGGCAAAACGACGCGTGTCACAGCACAGTTGCTATCACAACTAAAGGTATTATTTATAGTCTATTTTTTTGACAATAAATTATTGAAGACATGGGTTAAGTTATATAGTAGATGTACGTATTCAAGAAATCGTTTTAAAGAAGCGATGGAGAATTATTCAAAAATATTAAAAGCTGTATCTAAACATTGAAAGTCCGCGTCTGCCTTATTTGTACAATCAACACACAAAGAGTCATTCAATGCTAACATTTTTCTACAGTTTTCAAACATCTGTTTTAAGTGATTTTTTGAACTGCGTTTAGCTTGAATGGGCTTTATCATTGACTACTTTTAAAAGTTGTTAAGTTACTCCACTTTTAGGAGTTAAGCTAAGTTGGGATTTTATGGAACACTTTCTTTGTATGGTGACCCCAATTTATTTATAACTTTATATCATTTTCATTGTTTGATTTTGTTACGCCAAAAGCAGTACACCTTTTGTGAAAATTACAATTGTCTCCCTATAACATTCTTAAAGTTACAGCTCTGTGACCGATGGACTTTGGAATGGAATCCTAAAAATATCAGGATATTTTTAGGATTCCATTTTTTTTCAAAAGAGTTTACATGAAAATTATGCTTTTGTATTATTTTCCACTTTCGAACAAAGGCAAAATCGTAGGCTAACTTTAAGTTCACAAATTGGTTTGTATGCGATTTGTCGTGAACACACCAATGACTTCCCATTTGTTGATAACAAAAATTATAACCATTCGATTTGATTTATTAAGATCTCGTCTCCAGTAGAAAAACGTTATGTCTAACTTGCCTCAACTATTCTGGTCAGCAAAAAGCAGAATAGTCTTATCTTCATAATCCTTTGCACAGCTTTTGTAGCTATGTTTGTAAATTGTTTGAAGTTTGGTGGGAGCAATTCAAATGGCAAAGCGTATCTTCGTTACTTCAGTGAGCATTTGCATGTCAGTTTATAAAGGAGTTCAGCTTATGCTTTAAACATTAAGAGAATTGGTTGTGCCGAAAACCGCCCGGCCTTGCTATTTCATCATTTGTTACTTTAGCTCATGTATTCCTATGTTTCCATATTAAATGTATTTGACTTCATCATCACTCGTATTAATAATGCGCTTCGACATTTCCAACAGTGACATCAAATAGACCAGAAATGTATATGGAAAAATGTTTCTACTTTTCGTTTGAAAAACATTGCATGTTGCCAGTAATCTGATCACCTAAGACACTCCTGAAGATCAATAAATTGTATTAGACCCTTATTGCAATCCTTCAGAGCAGAATTAAATTAAAGTGTTTCCAAGCAAATAGTTTCTGGCGAGAGCTGGAACATCTTTCTTCCGAGCTGAGGATGTGTTCAGCATGGGATCTTTTGTTTTTTTGGAACATAGCTCCAGCTCCGGCTCCGAGGGGATCAAATTCAGTCTGGTTTTGTTTGCATATTTTGATAGTTCTTTCCAGGCCAATTTTAATAGATTACTTATCTTTGGAAGACATTTGGCAGTACCTGTACGAATAATGCAAATTTGCCGACTTATTTTAACTTTCTCATTATAAAAGTCTCTGTTCGTTGATGCTATTTCTATGAAATTAATAGACTCATAAAGGATGCCTTTTTGCTTAAAGGCCTTCATGGTGGGTCAGAAATTAAATGGACGAGTATAAAGATGTACAGAAATTTCAAGTTTTTGAACAAAAAAACTGCAAGCTCCATAATCCTCTAAGGATATTCCTCATGCGTCACGAACAAGGGAAAAGAATATACTATTAGGATTCATATTTCCGAAATAATTTTCCAAGCTGTGCCGTGGAAACATGGATGAAGAAAGAGAGAAAGGGACATAAAAGATGAAATATCCTCAACATAATACTATTTTGGGACAAACTTTACAGATAGGTTCAATAAACAGTTAAGAGAAATACTTCACGTAACGTTGGGTTCAATGGCATTGGAAAACACTGCGAATTAGATCCAATGATTGTCGGCCAAATTTGTGCAAGTATCAGGTGGATTTTCGTCGTCTTCTTAGTTATATTTGCGATAGATTTTTATATTCAAATTAACCAGTCCACCGAATAAATTTTAACCAAAACTTATTCAGGTGTTTATTTTGCAAATACGCTGCGAACTGGAATTTGATAGCTCGATTTGGTATCCGACTGCCGTCCGATTGAAGTAAGCGGACATTCACAGTTGCACTCTTTTTGTCCGATAATGGGAGATGTCCGGTTATTGGAGAGAATATATACAAGTGGCTCTACTCATTCTCAGACTTAACCTCAGCCAGTAATTGGAAATCGAGGTCACTATGAATACGGATTCATTAATAAATTGATTTATTTATCGGAATTCGTCTTTTACTTAAAACTTAGACTATCAGTTTGACACATATATAAGTCATTACCTAATTTATTTTAATTATTCGCTAATGGCAAATAGTATTACATATGTGTCAAAAATAAAGTTCACTGAAGTTTAAGGGAAATTGAGCATTAATGTATGTTGTAATGTTTATACTTGGAATTCATGATTTAGGAATAAATATAAAGAATATTGTTATAAGCGGCTATAAAATAACTTAACTAGCTTAAGAAGAAAGTTCTGTGTGCTAAAATATATATAAGTGTATGTTGATAGAAGTTAAAGTGAGAGCCCGATAGAGGTGGCGAACCAAGGCAGGAGCGCAGTAGGTCAGCCTCGATTATGACCGGGAGAGGCCGGAAGGTAGAACTCCGGCAAGGACGTGTCGGTAGCTGAGTCTAAATCCAGTTGCAGGACACCCGCTGGTGAAGCGTATCTTTTATCATTCTACAGTTCGTGTTATAATGTGATCGGATTATTTCCTGAAATAGTTCATTGTCAATGAGATCCAATCTGGAGATGCTCTTCTTCATCAGTGCGAGAGTGTATCAAATGAATGAAGATATGTTTGCTTCATTGCATAAAAATCTATTCGGAAATCTTTCGGATCTCGATTCTTAGTTTTTCCCGATTCAAAGACGAATTTTCTCTCAAGTGACTCGAGTTTGGCAGAAAAGGTGGGCGAGATGGAGACCCAAACCGGGAATGCGTAATTCATGTTTGGCCGTATGAGTGTCTTGTACAATAGAAGTTTAGTTCTGATTAGTAACGTACTGCAATGGAGAGGGAGGGACAGGATGTTTGATACTTTCCTCGCCTTATCTAGGGTGTAAGCAGCGTGTTTATTGAATTTGAAAAGTTTGTTGAAGTTTACTCCTAGGTACTTAAGGTTGTTTTTGGCGTACACTAGCTTGTCATCCAACCTAAGTGATAGAGTTTTGCTTTCAAGGACCACGCTTTCAGCCTCCTTTCCGCTTGCATTACGGAAGCAGATTAGTTCTGATTTATTACTGTTAACTCTGATGCCCCAGATCTTATAGTAATCGTTAATGACATTTAAGTGTTCCTCTAACGAGCGTAGGGCGAGGATCGGGAAGGTGTCACTAGAATATGCTATTATTCAATTAAATTTTTGACTTTTGCGTCCGTTTATGGGAGAATACACAGAATATTTTAAGGTGTAGTGTCCGCGATCTTGCGATTAGAAGAACTATCAGTTGGGAATTCAAAAGAATAAAATAAGATGCCTTCATAAGTTTGAGTAGAATTTGGCTTGTCGAAACCATAAAAACCATAAACCTCCAATTTGATGTAGAAACAAATTTTTAGCCTAAAATAAAATTTACATTCGGTTAAATGAGGTTTGCAAATGATGCGGGATGAAGGCAGATTATTTTTGGTGCTATATATTTTATGTAAATATGTGCTTAATTTTACTCTCTAAACGACCTGAAACAAAACTATGAAAGTGTCGTTACTGTAGGTTGGACCAGCGCTGTTTCTGCTAATAAAGTTACAGAGCTTGGTTTACATTTACATTTACATTTACATTTACGTTTACATTTATTAAAATCTTTGTATCTTTAACATTAGTGTAATCAGGGTACATTATGATTTTATGCAAATAAATTATGACTAAGTAATCCATGTACGCTTCCAACGTACAGCCGAGAATTTCGTTGCGAAAAGGGGGAACATACATTAACATACCGAATAATATTATTAAAGACAACCAAAAGTTTTCTTTTCATTGCGGCGCTCGGACTGCAAAATATTTCGGACCCATAAGTGATTAGCGGGAGAATTAATGTCTTAGCCAGCATCAATCTTGTATCCAGCGGCGTGAAATATTCAGATAGTGACATACTTCTTAAATAACCATACACTTTACTTTTAATTGTCTTCATATGATCATTCCATGATATGAGAGTTCGGTTAAACCATATGCCTAAGTTTTTTGCTTTGTCAAGGTACTCGATTTCAGAAGTTCCAAGGTATATCTTTGGGAAATAATTCGTTGCTATTTTGTTTTTGTGAATGACTATACATTCCGATTTCAGTGATTTCAAATTTAAGGAATTTCATACTGCCCAAAGTAAAACCTGTCTGAGGTCCTCATTTAATCGATGAGCTCCATTTTCAATAAGTCCCAGCTTACAACTTAAATATATCTGTACGTCATCAGCATACAAATGTATAGCGCTATTTTTGACTGACAGAGGAAGGTCATTAATGAAGATGGAAAACAACAAAGGACCTAAGATTGACCCTTGAGGGACTCCTGAAGAAACATTTATAAATTCGGATAATCTGTTTTTTAGTACTACGGCCTGCTTCCTTTCTGCAAGATAAGAACATATAAGTTTTGTAGCTGCCGGAGTGGAGCGGTAAAAACTCTCTAGTTTTTCAGTAACCTCGTCTTTGTCAATGGAAATCCGAATATCATCTGTTACTATTAAAAGAGCGGAGATACAGCTGTGCTTCTGTCTGAATCCGGATTGGTTCCTGTGCAGCAGTTTGTTGTTCGGCAGAAATGCAGACACGTGAGAGTGAAGCAATTTCTCCATTACCTTGGACAAAAAAGCAAGATGGAGATAGGTCTATATTCAGGCTGAGAACTCCGCGACCCCTTTTTTTAAGAATGGGTATAACTTTTGATGATTTCCATTGCGATGGAAAAGAGGAAGTTAAAATAATTGTGTCAAAAATATGTTTGAGAGCTGGAAGTAAATGAGGCAGAATAATCTTCACAAGGCTATGATGAATTTCATCCAAGCCAACAGCATTGGACTTAACATTCAAAATATCTTTAACAATGTCAATTTGCTCAGCACAAGAGAATTCAAATCAAGGCAGGAGACAGAGGCGAGGTAGTCGTGTTAGACTGAATTTGTGCAAAAACATTGTTTAGCTGATCGGGATCTAAGTTGTCCAAGTCCTCTATATTTTTTCAACTAACACCTAATTATTCATAACATTTTTGTAGGCAGGCTTCTACTAAACCGATTTTAATAGTAACGTCTTTTAGCAAGTTTTATTTTAGTTTCATCAGAATTTGATAAGTGTTATGAAATAAAGGTGGCCAAATGTTCACACTTCCATTTGTTAAATTGACAATCAGAAATCTCCATCGAAAAATTGATCTACAAAAAGAGGTTTGAGCTTATTGACGATGGATTTGAATAGACGGATTAATGTGGTCAACCTTCAGCAGAAGAATATCTTATTGATTTCAGTGGCAAAGTAATTCGACTAGTATCAAACTCAATAAAAGGCCATTTTTCTGTTGTTACTTTTCTTCTAATTATTTCTCAAATTGAGCCTTTGAAAATGACTCATAACACATATCGATACTCGTAAAGTCCCAGAAGGTGAAATAAGCATAAGAAATTCATCCGCTTATAAGTTCTCTATCCCGTAGTCATCATACAAAAACTCGGTCTTATGTTATAGACTATATGAACACCTTGAAAGCCAGCAATCAGATTGCTTTAATTTATTTCTATTGTTTCCAAATGTGTTAAGCAATTAAATTGAATCTATTCCATACTTCTAAGAATAATTGGCCGCATATTATTATGCAAAAAAAAAAAAAAACTTCGATCAGATATTACATCTCAGTGATATTTCCCAACAATCAAGTATACCAATGCACACGCCCTCGTACCATTGGGTATTCTTTCGAGTCTCACATTCCCAGAAAGCTTCGTGATCGTAATTTCCCTTAATGTCAACAATCTTCTGGAATTTCTAGATCAATCCACTGACCGACTTATACGCGTGCATATTCCCAATGAGTGATGTCATGTACTCGTACTTGTTCTTTCACACCAAGTAAACAACCAACAACTCCGATCTAATTGAACAGATTGCATAAGCTGGATACTTAATGTGTTCCTAAAAATAGAACTTAACCACCTCAGTTGTTTGGTTCTGGTGCTCGGAAGCGAAACTTTGACCGCAATTGCAAATCATGCCGCTCCGCGCTGTCAGTTAATGGTTCTCACAGCGAAGATGATGCTAAAGACGATGACCATACCCGGCTTAAGTAGGAAATTCCTTGACTCATACCACCCAGTAAGGCCTGGGAACATTTTACCAGACGATACGGTAATTAGCATATGTATTTTTTTTAAATTATGATTTAATTGTAAATTTAAAACAAATGCGCACGTTTCTGCAATTAGTTCCGCTTCACTTCGAATGGCCAATTGACACGCCAGTCAAGGGATAGAAGATGATGTGTGCTTCGTTGCAGTTATTCGTACATGTCTGCGATCGATGACTCCTGCGATGACGTAGGTGTGCTCCAACTTGGGTCGTATGTGATTCCGACACTTTTATTCGAACGCAGGTGTTGAATGAATGGGAAATTATTACATTGGCGAATATAGCGAACTAGCTTGCAAATGAGAAATTGTATTGGCGGATGACTGCTGGCCTATGGACCTCTGGGAAATATTGTTAAAACGGTGATTATCGTATCAGTAACTCGAAATGCACATTTGCGCACATACTTCGTTCTGAGACAATAATTTATTTTTAATTTTGCGATCATCTAGCAAGAGTCGTAGATGACTTGGTTTGAAGGCATTCGCTTTGGAGGTACCACCTGCAAGATGGACGTAGAAATCCGCATGACTGCGTTGTATTATGACGTATGACATGAAGTATTTGTCAAAATACAGGCCATTAATCATTACACATCTTCTGGCTACGAGTGAGGAGTTGGTTTTTGCAATTTTAAATTGCCTCAATGAACCTATTGTTATACGAATTTATAATATTTTTTTTCAATTGCCTTACCTTAATAGTAAATGATTGAATTTACGCTCTTTTCTGAAAACTATAAAGAACTTGATAAATGCCGGCCAATGCCACCGGTCTTAATGACACTGCTGCATAAAATTTGGGCCTTATTGAAATTTTAATCTCCGCTGAGACCTCAAATTTTATCAAACACAGGATGGCTTTTGAAACGCGCTACCAAAAAACAGTTTAACATTTTTTTTTCTGATTAAATGATTAATTCAATCACTTTATATTTTACGGATAGCTATTTTTTTTTAGTGATGACTTAACAAGAATTTGGGTTTAAGCGTCGCTATCAAGCATTGCAGTCGATTATTTCAACCTAAGGAGCGTTTTGGCCCACGTGTGTTGGCACGCTTCCAAGAAGATGAGACTACTTTACTCTTCCAACAAAATCTTTCCACAATTTCGACAACAAATTTATTTGCTCAAATGGATACCGGCAGACAGCCACTGTTTGCTGCTATTTTGCGCAAGGATTTGAATTTTTTTGCCTTTAAAGCCCTGCAGACTTACTTGGAATTTGGCCAGAAAATGGAGTTAAGCTTGATTCTTCGATTACCATTTGAAAGAATCTCATTTCGACTCATACGGCAATGTTATTTGTTGGTTAGCATTGCCGTAAAAGTCGATATGTCAAATATGTTTTCTCTTACCCAAAGAGACGAATTGCACCCGAGTATCACTTTGGTTTTCTGTGTCATCCAGCTGTATTGCCGAACCATATTTTTTTGAAGAAGGATTTCCCACTGTTATGGTCACTGAAGCCACCTTATTCAAAATTTTTAAGGGACTTTTTCTTCCCGGAACTAAGACGAAGGAGAATCCCTCTCATCTGTGTGGAGTTTCAAAAAGATCAGGAAAGTTCGCATGCCACCAGCACTATTTCACCAGTATTCTGAAAAAAAACTCCACGACAAGATGATTTTAAGAAAGTCTACATTTCGTTTGCTCACAGTCGCCAGACCTTTCTGCACCTGATTTTGCTTTAAATTAATTTTGCAAAGAGGAAGTCTAGACTCTAGGCCGATGTTGCGCATACTCCCCTCAGCCTGGGGCAGTTTGAATTTCATTATTTCAGATGAAATAAATAATAAGAAACAAACAAAAAAATTATTTCAGTTAATGTAGAAAGACTCATCAGCCACTCTGTTCATCCAGTGCTAGAAGAACAACGCATATTTTTCTAGATTTCGACTTTCAAAGTGTTTCAAATCGTGCTGGGTCCGAATGACGAAGGACATGCCCCTTTTTTGGCAAAGCAGTTCGGTCTTTCGTTGCCTTGAAATTTCTCGTCTCCTGTACACATGAAATAATTATGCTGTTCTTTTTCTTTGTGTGATAGAATTAATTGAAACACTCCCAATCAAGCTCTGAAAATTTAAAATCTTCATGGTTTCAGATGGGGAAACATCATGACCGTCTATTTTCGACTTATCATCTTATTAGTAACGGCTCTTAATTGTTGAACGTTTCTTTTATGACAATCTTATATTGGGACTTCTGATCTGTTTTAAGCTGTTTAAATCTGCAACTCCGACCTTGGTTATCTGCAGGGTGGATAAAAAGTTACTAGAATTGTGTTTCCTGACATTATTCTTGCTCTATAATATTACGAATTTTAATTGAGATTCATATTGCAGGTGCAAGATGGAAAACAGAGGTTCAATGTACTGTCATAATAAACTTAGACAAAATTGAAAGCAATGTTCAAGCCCCAAATTCTGCTTCGTTTTTAAAAAAAGGTCTACGAAATAATTCCTTTTTTTAAAATTTCTTGATTATATCTATATTTATATCAACATTTTTTTTTAGCAAAGAAACAAGATAAACGCTTAAACACTATTTTTACATCATTGTAAATGGCCGAATTGATTTTGGCTCTCATTACTGGACTTATTATTTAATTTGCAAAAGCATAAACCTTTTTGTATAACAATATATATTTAAATTATGAATCAACAGAGAAGTAAAGGTGGAGGCAACAAAACTCCTCTAAATTAATATTTTTACCTGAAACCTAAGACAATAAAACAAACTAAATTAACAAAAAAATAAAGAAAATAACTTTAGCTTACTTATACTAGTGTCATCTTCTCCCCAATCTAGCCGCCAGTATTTTTCATGGTTTGACCTCTCGATATTATTTGTATCTCTATCAGGTGCGCTCATGCTAAATCTCCAGCTTAAGGTTCCATCCTCTGAATATGTAGGCGCAAAGAGAATTCTTTTTCTGTGGCCTTTCTAGCAGCATGATATGCAATAGGAACGTTACAAGAGTCCAATAAGTAGCCATGTGCATCCAAGTATAAAAATGTCCCACAAGGTATCCGTCAACTTTCTAATGAATTTCTAAAATACCCAGGGTTGGAAAAACTCAATCCCGATATGAGTTCATTCTCAGTAACATTCGCTGACCGCGCGAAATGATATCTCAGAAGATCCAGGAAAACATTGTCAATTCTGGACACACCGGAAGCAGCCAATAGTCTTTTTTTAGAGACGTAATGCCGTGCAGGCTGATAGGCAATTTCGCTCTCAAATTCTGAATTTTTTAATATAAGACGGAAAAATGTTCAACCATACTGGGCTCGCATATGTCAAAATGACCTTCACATCGGACCTTAGATAATTGGAGTAGAAAAGCCTTTTGAGCTACATAAATGGCGGCCTAGCTTTTATTGACTGGGTATTTATGTGTTCGTTCTAGTACAAAAATTTGTCCAAATGACCACCCAATTAACATACGACACTCGTCGATTCGATGTGAAGTCTATTTGAAGTCTCCAATCACCATATTTTTTCAACTGCGTCGCAATTCTGAATTATCCTGTCCTATTGAGGTGCGGAACAATATATAGTAGTATCACATTTGGAATTGTTTATCTTCAGTTTCTAGTCCTGGCAGAATGATTAAAGAATATCGAACTTAAATTGAAGTTCGTTTTGTATTTCTCTGAATCTTGAGCTATGATGATATCGTCAGCGAATGTATTTCTGAAACGTGAACTGTGCCTTGTAACGGACCATTAATGGCGTCAAAGGCCTTTGGCGTCGGTTAATTTCTATTTGTTGTTTCCAGTTAATATCGGATACTAGATCCAGGTTCGCGTTAATATCGGATACTCGTTTTGTAATAGCGTGTACTGCCGAATGGTTACTTTTGGATCCAAATTGATTCCGCGGTATTATCTCCTCTGTTTCGCATTCGAACAAGATTGATTTGGTAACAACAACTTCATATTCCTTCCCAATATTAGACAGCAGACTGATTGACCTATAATTAGATGGATCAGAAGGATCCATTTTTTAACTATTGGAAACACCTTCCGTATTTTCCAACGGCTTGTGTTGTGCAGCGTGCACTGATTCGAAATGGGAGCCAATAATATCGAGTTTATTTGTTTCACTGTCGATTATATAATGGTCGTCGGCTATGTGACAGTGGTGTCGATTAATCCCTGCCCGAGAGAGGAGTTCTTCAGATACTAATGGAACTCTCAGTTTTGAATTTTTTTATAATAATACGAGGCTTAAAAATTTCTTTGATCTGAGGAAACATAGTAATTCATGGCTTTAATTTAATTCCTGGATGTTGTTAACGATATATGAGATATTTCTAGATTTGTTATTTCAAAATTACTCTGCCTAGGTTTAGTGATTTTGTTGAGGCACCGTTGATGATTTCTTAATGATTTGCAGGAAGGATTACAACTTTTCTTTAATTCGTAGCGTTATTTCACATCATAGCCGATGTTAACTGGCATTCGCATTCGGTGACACTTCAGCGGTTCGGAATTCACACATATCGATTAAAATTAATAAGACAAATCTCGTATTTTGATGATCCGATCTAAGAGTTTATCAATCGAAATATTTGGTGATTTTTAAGCAGGCCTTTTTTATTTGACCACCTTTTTTGATTTTAGATGAACAAATTACGTGTTACACAACTCAGAACGAGTCTTGGAGTCAAGGAAATCTATTTTACTAAATCAGAAATAATGAAGGGGAAACTAAATTTGTAACTTATCAATTAACGTCACGGATTTTATATGATTTTGATCTGTTGTATTTGAGTGACTGCCAAAACTATTGTTGCAAAAACAAAAGAACAGTATGGGCTATACACTGATAAAGTAAGATAAAACTATTTAAAAGATGGACAAAAATTAGTGCAGACTGAAGCTTTTTCCGACAATAACGATTGTCAGTTTCCAAGTACGAAACCTATTCCTTGCATTTAGGTGCGCATCCACTTATTCCATTTCAACCAAAGATTTTGCCATCATCAATATATGTGTTAGATATAATTTTAATTGATTGGAAGCAACATCGTGTTTATATCGAAACAAATCGCTGAAGACTGTGGTGTTTTTTACTCCGTTTCAAAAATTTTCGGGGCATATCCATGCTCAAAGTCTTTAACTGTGTATTCTGTGAACGACTGAGCGTGAGGACTTTCTGCAACACACCAATCGGCCAATAAAAGTGAGACTACCGGTCCAAAAAATCGACACTAGATTCCCTACGACAAATCTTGGAAAAGACATAAAAATTTGAAGCACAAACTCTCCACCTGTTCTTAGACTTCAAAGCTGCATATGACAGCATCTATTGGTGGATCTGGCGATTCTAGGCAAGCGATTTTATTCCGATGTGTTTCAATAAAACTCTTAGTTCGAAGATCATGCTCTTCAAATCTCTCGCCTTGTCAGTTCTTCTATATCATAAGAGTCGACGATTAACAAGACACACAGAATAAATGTTAAGTGCCTTCAAATCAAAAATGTTGCTTAGCTCCGTGGACCCGTTAAATTGATAAGTTGAATTGGTTATGCCTTTCGTTTGTTAATAAAAAGAAGACAAATATTATAAATTAAGAACAACGAATACAAAAACACATGTGTTCAATGGGTTCGATAATTGATAGAAATCTATTCAAAAATCAAATCAATAAAAGTAACAATATCCCAATATATGTAGATGCTTCCACTCAACTTCAAGATCAAAGTAAAAGATCTTTTGATGATATCTGATTCCAAATTCCATGCCACTCTTACAGATGGGGTATACTTTTTCCGGACAGAGTATGCCCACTAGCATCATCCTTCGACACTATCACCACTTGCGCTTGGAAGCCTCCTCAACCCTGTTGTTAAATTAGCTCACAAATTCAAAGCTCTTCTTTTCCCTTTCTTCACACAGTAGCATGGCCATCAGCGACAACTGAAAACGACCAGAAACCATATAGACGCCACTTGCAAAAGGTGCACAACTTAGCAATGATATTCCCACTACAGAGTACACTCCGCACTTCTTCTTCCTTGGCTCCACAGTCCACAAACCACTTTGTTATCCAAAGTAATTGGCTACCGTTTGCTCAATTACCAAAATTAATACCCTCAGGCCCACAATACTCCAGTATGTGCGCGCAGACAATGTTTTCCCACCAAAAATCACCAACTAAAAACAATAAAAATAAACATAAAACAAACTACAACCTCCCGGCTACCGCTGAGATATATTCAGTCCCAAAAAGCGTCCAAAAATGACCTAAAGTGTATTCAACGAACACACAAAACCAATATATTGGAATCACCACGAAAATAAACTGTTTTTGTTTACCTTCCACTTAGCTAATATTTGAAAGCTCAAGCGGACGGTATTCCAGATCTTGACAATGTCGCGTCTCACGGTTACCACTTGGGCTCCTTTTTTTTCTGGTCTGTGATGATGTCTTATTTGGTCATGATGGGCCTACACGCGTATTAGGCCAGCGGGTGTGCTTCTGTATGAAAATGGAAATAATACTGGTGACGGCGGCAATGGGAAGACCGACGAGCACGGTTTGATGACTATGAATAAGCTCCTCGAAAGTCGTTGAGTCGTCGCTTATTAAAGTGGAGCTCTATTTTTTCTTGCGAATTCAACCAGATATGTTTTTGTTTATTTGTTGTGATATTTTGGGTTTTTTTCTGCTGTTTTTTTTTTGGATTCGGTTCTAAGAAAAACAGCTGAACAAAAATAGATGGCGATTGAAACCATTTCTAGATATGATTTTACAAACGAAAATAAAACATAATTTGAAGCGCTCGTGCGCTGGCGCAGCAATTTACTTTGAATTTTGTCCAGGCATTTTTGTCCCTCAATTTTCTAATATGTTTGTCATTTTAATCTACCACTGCAATTCGCACGACTTCCCAAAATACCAAAATATCCATTCGATTGAAAGACCCTCAATGGTAACCCTTCGTTCAGCCAAAACTAAATCCTATCATAAGAAGAATATTCGATTAGCGTGCGAAAATTCATCGCCCTAAGGCCGCAATTATCCCTCGTTTAAAAATCATGTTTCAAAGATGTTTTTTAAATCGAACAGTTAACACAACTGAGGGAATAGCAACAATCCGGAGAAAATTATTCAGAATTGAAATGACGGCCAGGAATAGCTCCATAAGACAACTTGCAAATTTATTGTGATTGAAGTGGACCTTCAACAATCACGGTTGCCACCTTTGGCTCAATTGGGCCAAATCTAGCAGATTTTTTTCCCCATGGCTAATTGACCTGCTTTATGAACTCAAGCAATTTTTTGAGCCAAACCTCTAAACTGTAACTTAAATCGTTTGAATATTTGAAGACATACTACTGTGTCCAAAAAATAAGGTGACATTGTATTTATTTTGAAAATTCTTTATTTATTCTTCCAAATCAAGTTCATCCCCTTCAAAATAATTCCCTCCCGATGCAATGCACTTATGCCAACGGATTTTCCAATCTTTGAAACACTGGTTGTAGTCACTTTCCGGGATGACCTTCAGTTCCGTCTTCGCTGCGGCTTGAATCTCCTCTATCGTATCAAAACGGTGTCCCCGGAGCGGTCTTTTGAGCTTGTTGAACAGCCAGAAGTCGCACGGCGCCAGATCAGGTGAATACGGTGGTTGCGGAACGATATGGGTTGAGTTTTTGGCGAAATGATCACGAATTACGAGTGCGGTATGGGATGGTGCATTATCGTGGTGTAAAAACCAAGAATTGTCTTTCCACAATTCCGGCCTTTTTAGGCGGATAGCGTTACGCAAACGACGCATAACGTTCAAATAATATTCCTTGTTGACTGTTTGGCCGGTTGGAAGGAATTCATAAAGCACAACACCACGATAATCGAAGAAAACAGTCAACATGACCTTGATTTTTGAGCGACTTTGGCGCGGTTTTTTTGGTCTCGGCTCTCCTTTGGCACGATATTCGCTCGATTGATCGGTTGTTTCGGGGTCGTAAGCATAGATCCAAGTCTCATCGCCAGTTATAATGCGTTTCATGACATCCTGGTAGTCGGAAAGCATTGTTTCACACACTTCAACGCGACACGTTTTTTCCAAAAAATTCAATGTTTTCGGTACAAGTCGAGATTTGACGCGCTTGAGGCCCAAAGCATCGTTCAAAATGGTATTGACTGAGCCTTTCGATAAGCCAACTGCATCAGCAAGGTCTATAATCGTTAATCGATGGTTTTTCAACACCAAATCTTTGATTTGTTAGACGTGAGCTTCATCGGTTGAGGTTGATGGTCGCCCAGAACGCTCTTCGTCTTCGACGCGTTCAAGGCCGGTTTGGAAATCACTATACCACTTGTAAACATTATTTTTAGACATAGCCTTATCATCAAAGGCTTTCTGCACCATCCTCAACGTATCGGCAGCAGAAAATTGATTCCGCAAACAAAATTTAATGCAAATTCTTTGCTCAATAAATTTCGACATTGCAAAAAACGAAAAACTCACTTTTAGCAGCTCACAAAACGACGCGTATCTCAAACACTATGAATATATTTTGACATGAAATTTCACATAGATGTCATTGACAGTACTACCAACCTAAAAAGAAAGAAAAATTTCCAAATCCTTCGACGCGCGCAGTTTAAATTCATATGTCACCTTATTTTTTGGACACAGTAGTATGTAACTTGCAATAAAATAAAATTATATTCTTATGTGTTCGGACCTTAAATATTGTTCGGTAAATGGATGTCTTTGTGAAACACATCCATTGTCGTTGTCATTGTGAAGCGGAAATCGAGACAACTTCGAGCAGCGGGTAAGTTTGAATATCTCAGCGATGAAATTGTTCGAAATTTACAATACAACTAACAATATGGGAAAGGCGACGAAGCTTTAAAATAAAAGGAAATTTAGATCCGAATGGCTTACCACATTTTCTTGGCTACGGGAACAAAATGGAAAATTATACTGTATTGCATGTGACAAATTTGTACGGTGCATTTTAAGAGGTCACGCCAAAACAGATAAGCAAATTCGAAATTTAGAAGCAAAGCGCAACCAAATCCAAATAGAAACGTTTGTAGGAAGAGAAAGGCAAACATTATAGAAGCAAGTTCAGTTAGCTGAACTCACGCTGGTATTCTTTTACATTAACCATAATTTACCACTCGTACTCATGGATTTTTTGCCAAATTTCCTGATTGCTTGCTGTCCCGATTCCAAAATTGCTCAGTCGTTACAATGTGATTGGACAAAAGCAACTCAAGTTGCTGAAATTTTGCGAATAAAAGCTAAGGATAAACTTGTTTGCAGCTTGAGATCTTCAAAATTTTTTTTAATGGTTGACGAATCTACGAACCTCTCTACAAGAAAATCATTACTTTAAGTAGTAAAGTACGTAGATAAGCTATCCAGAACTATTCAAGATCAGTTTTTGGGATTGTTGTTTGGGAACTGATGCAGAGTCAATTTTTCAAGCCATAACAATTTTTTTTTCACAACAATAGGCCTTGCAACTGATGGTGCTAGCTTAATGGCTGGTGAAATCATTGGCTTTCACGCACGGTTTAAGAGAGAAGTATAATTTTTTCTATTAAATGTACCTGGCAAAAAAGTTCCTGTAGAAATTCAAACACTGAGTTTTGCATATAGCTCGAAATTTTCAACAGACTACGGCAGTGTCAAGCCACATAAGATGTTAGGAATTTCTCAAACAAGATGGCTTACCTTAGAGACTGTGATCAACCGTATTATTGCTCTTTAAGTTTCTAAAAGATAAGTGGATTGAAGACAGTTGATTTGGCCAATACGATGGATAACCCTGAAACTAAAGCTTATTTCATATTCTTGTCGTATATTTTAAAAATTATGAATAACCTTAACAAAGAATTTTGTTTGGAGATTTTAAAACAAATTAAATTGAGATTTGATTTCGGTTATAGTGACTTGCAAAAGTCTCCGCAAAAAGTTGTTTCGGATTCGGATTTATCGATTTTTCCACTGGTTTCGAAATTCCGCAACTTAATCGATTGTAATCGAGAAACGATTAAGATTCAATGGAAATTGTTAAGACTTTCATATAAAGATTTAAAAAGCGATGTTGATATAAATGAGTTTTGGGAAAAAGTAAGTAACTTAAAAAATTGCTAGATGAGAACTGCAGTAACGATTTATGTAATTTTGTTTTTAATTTGATGTCATTGCCCCACAGTTTAGCTACTGCCGAAAGAAAATGTTCTGATCTATCTCTGATAAAAACAAAATTAAGGAACAAACTTGAGTTTCACACAATTAACAATTTAATGTTGGCTAAGGAACTAAAACCGAAAACAAATGATTCGCATTGTGTTTGGTCAGCTAAAAGCATATTTTAAAATTCTGACTTTTTCTTCATATTATACAACATCGAGTTTATCTAAAGATAATATACATGTGTATATCAGTGCAGTTATATAAAGTTCTTAACTCATTCATTAACTTAAGAGCTGATTAATTAATATAATATATTTATTTATTTAACAATTTTTAAAAACGTTCCTAAAAAAAGAACGAAAGCAAAAATGAATTATGATATAGTGCTTGCTTAAACAAGAAATGTAACCAGTTATACATTTTGGTATTCTTTATATTATTTGAATATTTTAAATTGAAAATTAAAGATTTGAAAATGAAAAATAGTTGTTTGTTTTGCATATTTGCTGCTTGAAAATTGCCTTTACGATACAATGCTTTCGAATTTCGTTCCTTGTTTTGTACGTTTTAGACGTTTCTCATAAGCTCTTAACAGAATTACAATTTGGCCGATGCCTCGCGATTTGGACAGTTTTTGGTACAATATCGGCCCATGATTTTTGGGTTTAGTGACAACACTGGCTACAATTTGCTGCCTGTTAGGAAATTGCTGTCGCCATGGTGCGCATTGCTATAAGTGAGTCAACAGCAATAAGATAAATATACTTAATAAGCTGCAATTTTAGCGGAATCATTCGGTTCTACTCCTTGGTGTAAGTAGTGCATTGTATGGTTGTTTTAAAGCATTTGTGTTTTTTTTTTGTCAAAAAGGAAACTTGCAAAAGGGTAAGAAATTTCAATTAACTTCCCATCAGAAAGTTCTTGCTTGATTTAATAAATTAATGCTTGTCATTTAATTTATTTAACATAAAATATGCAATTATTGTTCACGACAATACTTTAAAAGGTCCATACGGAGATGCCAATACTAAGCCACTTTCCGAACATTTTTGATACTATGTCTCTTACACCAAGTATTTTGTTATCTTGCAAGATTGCAATTGATGCTGTGATATCGGAAAATATGATGGTTGATTTAGGATGCTCGCATCTAAATCTATAGTTTAGAGGTGCAATTGCACGATCTAGAAATTTACTCACCGAACTCATTTCTTATTTGTTCCATCGATTCACCTTCCATGTGCTGGAATCATATTCTGTCCAGGTTCATCATGTGCATTTTTTGGGCAAAAAAAAAAGATCGAAGTTTGACGGTAATATTTGGAATTTTTCAGGGTGCATTGACGAATCTTGCATGGCCGTGGTTGTTTATCCATATGGTCGGCAGTTTTTTTGTTAATAACATGGAACTGGTGCGATAGTTGGTCACTAGGGCTTGAATTGCTTTCGCAAAAGGTTTATTTTCACAACCGTAAAATTAATGAAATACGCCAAAAGCACGAATTTGAATATATAAATAAAGAAATGTAAAAATGTTGATAACAAAATAAAATGCATGCCTTACTCAGGGAACACGCGTGCACCGTCAAAAATTTCCCAATACCTATTAGAATTTGTTTCACGCTCAAGTCTTATCACTCATGATCATGATGCTCAAATCATTGTCCACAACTCTTGTCCAAAATTTCAATCCGACAACTTAGTCACATGTGCTTATCATTCTAACTTTGTGACGTCGACGCACTTAAGCACTGTTCCCCACACTCCGAAGTTTGCTTACATCTTAAGGTCGGATTCATTCGGAGAAGACAGCGCACTTGATCTTGAAAAATTCAGCTATTGTGGACTGACATAAGTTCAGACTATTGTGTATTTCCGTGGCACCCAAGAAATAATATAAATAGATCGACTTTAGAGTACCCACCTCCATGTCCTCAGAAATCAGTTGTCAATAATCAATTAATCTCTTTTTTCCCCGTATCTTCTTTTCCATTGTGCGCTGGACTTATCATAATTTGATCTCATACTCTAGCCGCCACGACATCGAAAAATAAAAACAAAACTGAGCAACCACCTTAATTAAAATTTCAAAATAATTTCGCCACCCTCATTGAACTCATGTCCACCATTTTCAATGAAAAGAAAAAAAATATAAAAACGAAATTTATTGCATTCGCACAGTAACCACAAGACGACCAATAAATTGAAGTTAAGGATGCAACAACACAAAATATAGATATGCTATCTTTCGGATACACCCGCACAACATGCATAAGAATACACCATAAGAATAAAAAGATTACCTAGATTCGTCCCTATGGTGCAAAAGGTAACTGAAAGATGACATTTCTCTACCTTCGTGCGACGTCAAACATGCGTTGACGACACCAACATCCGTCCTTATAATATTAATATGCAATCTAAGTACACATATCGCATGGAATGTGATTTATTTATCACATCACCTGGAGATAGAGCCTGCGTAGGCAGGGAGCAATGAGAATAAGACATATAATTCCAGGACAAATCGCACAAACTGGTCGTGAGAGGACATCAGATCACGTGCGCGATGAACGCTTATTAATTATGAAAGCGTTTTTTCTTGTTCATTGATTTCTTGATTTTGGTTCTTCGAAGAGGAGGACACAAAAAGGATATCCGTTGGAAATTTCCGGTTACATTGAATACGATTTTTTTATTGACAGGATCAAGATAAGTCCAGTTAGATCGTAAAGTAGGTAAGCCGTTCAATTGAAGTAAAACGACGTGTGAGTTTTACGCCAACTACTGCAGTCATCCCTGTAGATAAGCGCCATGATATGTGCATCTTTTGGATTAGTTGTCTTGTCCTATCTGAATTCCTTAAATTTTTCAGAATTGAAGCTTGTAAATCCGTTTTAAATTTTTGATGATGATCTCGAAAATCTTGTAGGTCTCTTCTTTTAACATGAATGCGAACCAAAACGTAGAAAACCACGCAAAACATCCTTGGTCATGAAAGAGCAAGTGGCTTTATACGCCAACGGACTCTAAGCCAAAAACAATTCAGTGCGAGAAGAGACAATGATACTTGAGTATGCTCCTGGAATGTGAGATAGCTCTTCACTTAGACGAAAACTACGTCGAAATCTTTCTTGACAACTTCAGTGTTAAATCGGTAAAGACAATTTTTTTTGCGCAGACTTTGGGTCAACAAAGCAACTGCCTATCCTTGACATTCAAACTAATCAACCAAATCGATTACGTTCTGATTGACATAAGAAAATCAGCAATACATGTGGTCGAAAGGATAGAGTCAAAACTCACTTTTTAATATCAACTTAAACAGTTCGACTATCCAGTTGCAGCAAGCCACAATAAGGTGATTCAACATTGGCTATTTCTTTTGATTACCGGAATTAGCGAAAGCCTGCTGAGTGCATCTAAGCGAATTTATCTCAAATGTCAACAATGTTTGGTCACAATGCTACAAAATATCCCAAAACAAAAATGTGTGATGTGCATGGATATGATACGAAAAAGTATATAGCTTGACGAGGGAAACAGAACAAAATAGAGCAAGAGCCTACGCCGGCCAGGCCTCTATTAATTAATCTAAAAGTTTCTCTAGTTGTGTCTTTGAATGTGAGGATGTATAAAATTGTGTCTCAATTTAAGTATAGTCTTAGGGTAAGGTTTCGTACATTTTATTAATTTTAATCTAAGAAATCGCCTCGTCCACAGCCAGACACTTAGTACGGTTGCAGCCGCATGCCAGACACTCTTAGAGTAGGGTTAATGTTAATTATACTTACGTTGTAGAAAAGAAGCTGAATTTTATAAATGTTACTTGGAGAACTTTAAAAATGTGTTACCTCAGTAGCCACAGTTTCGATAGTTCACCCATCTTGCCAAACATTAAGGATCCATTGTAGGTGCGAGCGCTAGGGATATATGCGTAAGTGTGTGCGATTGAGATGCGTTCGGTCCATGGCGAATTTTTACTGACCATCAGATGTCTTTTATTCTATCACATATTGTGTGGTAAATAATTTTCCAGATTCTAAGAAAAACTTCAAAAACTTTTCAGTAAAATTTTACACAAATAATTTATTAAATCAACAATCAAAAAATCTAATATAATATGTTTCAGAGTTTTGTATGCTTCATTTAAATATTTAATTCAGCAGAAGTTTCAATACGTTGCAAAAAATTGTCTTAACTATACCGAGGGAATAATTATTGTGATATAAGAAATTCAATATAAAAGTAAAAAAATTATTATTTTTGAAAAAGTCTTCTTCAATGATGTTGCTAATTTTATTAAAAATTCTGTTAGTACAAGATTCTGTTACAAGTACAAGCAGTAATTGAAACTGTACTTGAGAAGTTGAAGGTTGCGGTTCTGTTGATTGCGAAAATATATTTTGCTGTTGAATATTTTGTTTCTAAATCTTTAGTCAACTCAGGTGTCAACGGTGTGACTAGAGATAAGTTGTCGGTAACTTCACGAGCTAATTGTTCTTTTGCACTTTTTTTTTTTAAATGATTAGGGCTCAGAAGTGTAATATTTTTTCATAAGTCCTGTGACACTTTATGGCACTCTTGGTGATAACCCCCACCTCAATATTCATCAGGCAAAATAATGTTTTTGTATTTGAGGCTGTTTTTTTTTCCTCACTTCCAAACTACTGTGACATTTTTTAATGTCTCTTAAGAAAACAATGTTATTTTGCCATCGCTTTTGTTAAAAACAAAACAAATTTATTAAATGCCATTCCTTCCATTCCATTGCCTTCTTCCATGACGACAATTTATTATTAACGAAGGCCTGGCCGTCGCGGGCTCTCAGACTAAAATGGTGTGAAGAAAATGAGCCGCTTATGAATATTGAAATGTAATTGAATAGAGGCATAACATGTTATTTCAACAAAAACGCAAACCTTTTGCTGCAGTCTCCAAGACAAGCACCAAGTAGTCTTGTCACTGATCCTTTAGGAATCGTGGTTTATTCTTGGTATTCAACCTGCTCTGCCTGTCCCATCTTCATAAAATGCGATCACAAGTATTGCATCGTGGCATATTGCTGTTTAATATCACTTTAAAAATCGTATCTAGTGTGAATATCTGAGGCCTTTTTTCAAACTTATGCATTGATAGTTGGGCTACCGACCCGTGAATTGATAATCGATCAGGTTTTCACACTGCCCTAAATCCTGGAAAAAACATAGAATTTGAAGCAGATACTCGTCGCCTGTTCATCGGTCAAAAAACCACAGTAAACAGTAGACATTTACAAAACGATGTTAGAATTTGGAATACCGCGGTAACTGATCAGGTTATATCGCACAACGATAGAAAACACACGTTATTTTCGTACTGTTCAGTTTTTATTCAGGAGCCTCGGAACTCTGGCAAAGAGAATCGTTGTCGTATATATGAGATTTATTTACAAGCTTTTTCTAGTCTGGTAACCTGTTGTGGTATATCGACATTATTGACATAATCGATCGCACCCAATGTACAATAATTGAAGCTTTCAGACGATTAAAGAGTTGGTCTTCATAGTTATAAGGAAAAAACAAAATACGTACTGCCGACAAAAACTCGATCCACCAAACGCCATCTTAAAACATCATTTTCGAAGGCTTTAACATTTGGGCAGGAATGGAATTTTTCTATCTCAGGACAAACGAAAACTTGATGGAGATTCAGCAGGGACTCATTGAGAGGTATAGATGCGACAGCGAAAACTAAAACCCCTAGCTTGCATGAGTGATGGAGCAGAATAAATTTTGAAGACCTTTGGACGAAAAATTCTTCGTCGCGTATGCGGTCCTCTAAGGGAATAGGGTCAACAAATCGATAATCTTCGAGCTGTACATCGATCCGGATCTAGTAACGAAGTAATGTGGAGACCACGGAGGGTGGAAAGCAGCTTTAGCTCATCTTCTTATCTTTAGAGGATGTTCAACTCTCGATCTCTCCTGCTATACCACACTGGTAGTCAGTAATAAATTGCAGATTCAAATTGATTTGCGCGGAAAAAATAACGCTCCCATCGGATGCGATAATCTTTTTCGTATTCGAATATTGTTCAGTTAGATAAGATACTATAAAATCATAGTATAGAATATATTCTATAATTATTAATGAAAAGCTAACCTAATTCAAATTGCATATCACTCTCTTGTGTCACAACCACTCTTCTTAGATTTCTGTTGTTGGTTTTATTCATGTAAATGACTAATCAATCCGAATCAATTGCAGCTGCAAAAGGAAGAAAAGGTTATCGGCAAGTACAATGAATTTGAGGATGCAACCGCAGTCACACTGTGAATCTCATTAAAAATTCCACCCATACCGCACGTGAAAATAATGCGTGCACCTAAAGAATTTGCGTACAAGGAGCTGCGGAAATCACTCGAATGTTTCCACTCCTCTTTGGAGTAAGGAATAAAGAAGACCCTGCATCAGCACATACATGTGTATATTCGAGAATGTACTGAACGTTGCAGAGTGGAACGTTTGTCGGACCAAAGTTATAATTTCTCAAGTTTGGTCTGTGATTATCTCGGAAATTATCCACCGCAGTTGAATGATCCAGCATGCGCACCATCTGTAACCAAAAGATTCCTCATTTCGAACAGAAGCACCCTAATATAGAGTATTCCTTTTTCTGTACAGGCTGGCGGCAGTAGCATCACCACTCGATGAGAGATGCCATCTCCATCTCCAGTGTAATGGATTGGAATGAGGAGACCGCTGAGAATTTCCATTTCGTCGAGTTTTGTCCCCACTTAGAGAACTAAATTGAAATTTCAATTTCAGCACCATTGCAACCTGCATTCAGGCCAAATGAGCACTTGGTCCTCAGCTTGGCATATGGCTGATTCACAGATAGCTGCGCTATGGTGTGGATACAAAGACCAACACCGAATCTCTCGTACATTTTATCTTTTATCGGTCGGAACAACACGAATGAGAGCGAGACTGAATGTGCCAAAGAAAGCAAATGTTGGTGGTGCGCTTGTTGCATAGTTCGAAGTCCGCTTATGGTAGTTAGTTACCATCTTATTGGCTACCAACAAAAAACTAAACCAAAACATATTCCCACAGGTGCACAACCCATGAGTTGTTAAGTGCTTGACCTTTCACATCGCCCGATTGTGGAACAAATGTATCTCCTTCGTATACGGGTATACTTCGACAGACCATTTCGCGGTATGGTGAGAGTAGCCTGAGAAGAAATCAGATCATGCCTAACCACAGCGTAATTTGTGTAATTAAACGTTTTCACATAATTAAGGTTGATTTCCCATTGGGTTCCCTAGTCTGTCCCGACCCGGGGATACATCAATGATCATGTGAGACAATGAAATGACCCAAAAATCATTACGGCAGATACAAAACCAACCGTAAGATGATTTCGTTTTGATAAGACCCCCAGAGATTGGCTTCGCCGAGGGACCATCGGGGACCGTGTAACTCTGGGAGAAGTGAAAAATTATACATACGACTTATAGCACACTGAGACTTCCATGAAATAAAAACATTTTGCTTTAATCAAAGTGAACGGAAGTAGATGCTTTAATGAGGAGTTGAATTAATCATCGAGTCGTTGGTGGGATTTCTGTTTACTTAGCATTACTGATGATTTAATTGAGGTGTGAATGGGAATTAAGAGAACGTTTCGCATGAGCTATCGCATAGCGATCATGGCGCTTCTACAAAGCAATCAAGTTCCATAAGTTCCGGTTTTATTCAATACAGAAGTACCGATTTACACGATACGTATGTTGCGCTGCATCATCTCTTTTGCAGAGGCAATAATGAAATATGGACACCCATTTCGGAAGCTTTGTCGGCTTTCGTCATCAATAATACGCCCTTTGTAATACACCACCCATATGAAAGTAAATAACGATGCTTAATTGTAATTTGGAGCTCCACCAGTTACGCATAATGATGGCCCGTCTTCCATATGCCCGTACACAAATTTTATGACCTATAAACATGGGCTTCCTGACATAACCGCCTCCCGATTCATTATACCGGTAAAGGAGGAAAAAATGAAAACAAATACTTTTCAGGAAACGAGTACATCACTCGCACACACGCAAGCCGAGCAAGCGCAGTCGCCGCAAAGATACTCGTTAACAAAAAAAAAGGTTGGAGACATGGCTTGGCGTGTCCTGAGATCATTTTCCTGCCAAATTAAATTGATCAGAGAAACTGAACCGATAAAAATTGATAATTCATCCCAAGCATATGTACATGGACCTACGCGAATGCGCAGTCGATCGAACGCTCGTATAAGGTAAATTAACCAAGTGTTCAAATAAAATGTGAAAATTGAAGCTATACCAAAACATTAAGCATATTTTTTTTATTCATTTTTTCACAATATGTGCATAAACCTTAACATATAAAGATTTGTTACATATGTTACATTTTGAGTGATGGAACATTTTTCTTCGCCATTTGCCGAATTTATTATCTGTGGGAACTACAATTGTAACCTTTTAAGCAATGAAGCTTCAGCAGCATTTGTTTAAATTTAATTTCTCTTAACATCTAGCACCCTGCTAGACTTGTTCCTGGTTAATGACAATATTGAAACACTTTTATATGATCAACTTTCCCCCTCTGCTTTTTCGAAACATGTCTTTATATTCGCGATATTTAAAAAATCAAAATGTAGTCAGGAACAAATCCACGCATACATGGATTTTAAAAATATAAATGATGACCTTTTGGAGGAAGATATTCAGAGAGTAAATTGGCAGCAATTATATTACATGACCTCCTCAGACCTGCAAAACCAAATACTAACCTTGTTCAACACCCATGTTCCACTTTAAAATAGGCACATTAAAAACTATAAGGTGTCTTGGTTTATAGAGGAGATTTCTGATCGAAGAAGGTGGAAATGTTTCAAATTACCGGAGTTGTATGTAATTTTTCGTGGCTTACGTTATGAAGTGAATTCCAAAATAAAACTTGCTAAAAGACGTTGCTATTTGAATCGGTTTGGTAGAAGCCTACCTACAAAAATGTTATTGAATAATTTGCGAGAAATACTATAGGTGTTGGCCGGAAAAATAATGAGGACTTGGACAACTTAGATCCCGATCAGCTAAACAATGTTTTTGCACAATTTCGCTCTACAACGATTACCCCGCCTCTGTCTCCTGCCTTGGTTTGTAGTGAGATTAATACAAATTCACTGCCTAGATTTGAATTCTCCTGCGTTGAACAAACTGACGTTGTTAAAGCTATTTTGAATGTTAAGTCAAATGCTGTTGGCTTGGATAAAATTCATCCTAGATTTCCATTCTGCCTCATTTACTTCCAGCTCGCACACATCTTTTTAACACAATTATTTTAACTTCCTCTTTTGCATCGCTATGGAAATCATCAAAAGTTATACCCATTCTTAAGAAGCAGGGGTCGCGGAGTTCTCAGCCTGAATATAGACCTATGTCTATCCTACCTTTTTTGTCCAAGGTCATGGAGAAATTGATTCACTTTCGGTTATCTGCATTTCTGCAGAACAACAAACTGCTGCACAGGAACCAATTCGGATTCAGACAGATGTACAGCTGTATCTCCGCTCTTTTAAAAGTAACAGATTTACATTCTTAACGTTGCTAGATTTTGCCAAGGCTTTCGACGTGGTCACCACTCACAGCTGATTGGGAGTATGTACCGCTTCTCCCCGCCAGCTGCAAAACTTGTATGTTCTTATCTTGCAGAAAGGAAGCCAGCCGTATTATAAAAAAAACAACAAAGTATCCGAATTTTTAAATGTTTCTCCAGGAGTCCCTCAAGGGTCAATCTTAGGTCCTTTGTTGTTTTTCATCTTCATTAATGACCTTCCACTAGCAGTCAAAAATAGCGCTATACATTTGTATGCTGATGACGTACAGATATATTTAAGTTGTTATCTGGGTCTTATTGAAGATGGAGCTCATCCATTAAATGAGGACCTCAGACAGGTTTTACTTTGGACAGTATGAAATTCCTTAAATTTGAAACCACTGAAATCGAAATGTATAGTCATTCACAAAAACAAAATAGATGCGAATTATTTCCCAAGGATATACCTTGGAACTTCTGAAAATCGAGTACGTTGACAAAGCAAAAAACATAGGCATATGTTTAAACCGAACTCTCAGTTGGGATGATCATATTAAGACAATTATAAGTAAAGGGTATGGTTGTTTAAGAAATATATCACTATCTCAATATTTCACGCCGCTCGATACAAGATTGATGCTGGCTAAGACATTAATTGAAACGTGTGACGAAATTGAAGAATGAATCAAGCGGAATATGAGCACCGACAATACAATTTGCAATGGATGTTTTTTAAATTCTTTTGAAATTAATATGTCCACTTCTGACGTTAAGTGCGTTTCTGGTTGTTTCATGTTGTTGATCAGCTTACTTATGTGTTCTTTCTAGAATATTCCATCTACGTAATGGATCAAACTACAGCTGACTGCTGACATATTTCAGTACTATTTTGTTGAAGTAGAGCTCAGTACAGATGCAGAATATATAACGTAAGTTAGTTTTCCTGTCCATGAGAAATATGGAAATCCCATGGGTGACAACCGGACTAATGAGCTGCTTGTATTAAAATAGCTTTGTCTTCTGGTTAAGGCCGTAATGTTAACGCATCAATGAGTAAACAACACGGAATACAAAGCAAGCGTTGGAAAGAATGAAATCAACGTTTTCGGTACCGTCAGATATCTTCAGTCTATTCGGAAGGATATTTCGTTCACACTCATACTAGTCACATGCATGTATTAAGTTATCATGGTGTGGTGGTAATAGCGTCAAACGTGAATTGATAATTTCGCAAATAAGCGATTTATATTTTCTGTACCAAAAAACATCAATATTGTTAGCAATTTGTGCCACAGGATAATTGTATCTATCAAAACAGATGTTATCTGAAATATTTTAACTTCATATATATTGTGAATTATGGTTCAATTTTTATTTATCTTCAGAAAACGGGAAAGTATTTCTTGGCATCAACTATAAGAAAACGTAAAAATGTTAATTTAGCTGAATTTCCTTGTATTTTTTTGTACTATATAACAAAACTCTGCTGATACTTTTGATTTCAAGATATTGATATTAGTGCGGCTTTAACACACTATTGCAAGCCGCGGCTAAACGAAGTGCCTCCACACTTTTCGTTTTCAATTTATTATGTCTTACCATTACCAAAAATGGCTATATTGTCGATGGTAACGTCTCCACTCCTACTAATTTGCTGTGGACTTAAGGTTCAATAGATATTTCTTTATTGAATGCATCTTAGTATCAAACAGCCAGAGCAGAAACTAAAATGAGGAAATTGGCCTTTGCTATGAGTGCGAATGATCTCTGCAAATGCTGTCACCATCAGAAAGGCATGAGGAGAGCAGCATAACAACTACCAAGATATTGAGATTATTTTCAAAGAACAAATGATTTGACCATTATGAAAAATGGTCATCATAAGGAGAATCCTTGTGCTTTAAATATAAGTAAAATACAAGTAAAACACTGAGTGACAGTGACATCTTAAATCAGCTCACAACCCGTCGTTCCACAACTTCCATAACAGATGAGGGTCCTCGCAAGTGCTAAGTTTGGCTGTTGCTGACCTTCTTGTGCTATCAAAAGTATATATTAATACTCATAATCAATAAACAAACAAAAAACTTGCTATCGAACGTCTTATAATTTTTTTTAAAGAGGTTCATTGGAAAAAGCATCATTCCTCCAGGAACGATAAGTATCGATCTTGCTATAAAAAAAACATAGCATGTAGGTTAAAAAACAGCTTTGCAAACATACTTAAATAAAACAAAGCCTTAACAAAAAAGCCCAATGGTCTCAACCTCAATACCACTATCAAAATATTAATCACTTAAATCGATCTGCTTAATCAAAAGAATAAGATTCAGAAAACCTTAAGTGATCAATTGTTTAAAGTATTCGGTTTGTCTTGCGAACCATTGGGCGAGTAATATAAGAAACCAAGGAATCATGAACGTTTTAGTCCTGGAATGTCCCATGAAAATATGGAGATGATTTCCCATCAAAACCTTTATGATCACTTTCATCAGAATTCTAGGGACATCTTTCTACTAAACATATTTGAGCCATTTACATCCATGTACAACAAATGCCCGCTTAACATAAGAAGGCTTCGAGTTGTGTTATCTATTAAACATTGTTTTACTTGTTCGGTAAGGTTTTGAGTCTTGCGAAACCAGCGAATATATAAATACCTCGAGCGGCTTCTAAAACTATGGAAGTCAGTATTGAAAACTTTAAAAACCATTAATATTGTGCAATTAAACAAGCAGATCTTACGAACTTTATAAGAGTGATCTCCTTTTTCATATGCGACAGCCGTTAATTAAACAACGAATATTCAAAATCAGAATTCAATTAGTCTGACCAATCCATAATATGAACAGTGAACTTTCGAAAATGTCAAGAAATAGGGTATGACTCATATAATTTCGCAATGACTTAAGGCTTACTATATAGTTCTGTATCTGTGTTTGGTTCGGTCTTTTTGGGGAATGCAAAGTAACTTCTGGTTGGGCCTCTTAGTCGTCGACGAACCTCACGAAAAAAGGGAGGCAAACTGAAATGAGAGCCTGAAAACGCGTAAAACACTGCAATTAGTGATTTGGTTCACTTGATAAGGGCTTAATTTGAACGTGTGCACACAGCGGTCTCACCATGGAGAGATCGAGCCGGATGCATACTCTATATACGCTCCTCCCGTGAGTTCGTGTCGATTCGTTTCACTGATTATAGACACTGAACCAATTTTATAGCCTTTCAATCCTCACGCATGCAGCCCACTGCAATTGAAGACAACGAAGCTGTTTATAATCGTATTCCAAGCCAAGATTCCTTTTCTCCTTTTTTACTTTTTGGAAATACCCCACGACATTCAAAAAGCAGGAATTTTTTTCTTGTGTACAATTTTGTTTTTTTTTTTCGATTCTGTATTTTTTAATTTGGGGCGCGATTTTTATCAATTTTCTCACTGACTGCCGAGAAGACGTTTGTACAACCATACACATTTGACAAGGAAAACGAGGATTTCACTGGAACTGTGAGTGTGACACGATAAGGTTGTGGTGAACGCCTGTTGAGATGTAGGGCTCATAAACATTTCATTTTTGGACTATTTGTTATCCTAGAGTGGACTCGATTTGGTATCACCTGTTTGCACTAAATTTCAGGTAGATACAGCTATGAAAATGAGAAAATCATGACCATGTTGGGTATTTTCATCCAAGAGGACCTCACATGATGTCCTCGCCACTATTAATTGGATTGTTGCATCAGTTTTAACGAGATTGAATTTTATCGGAGGGAAGATCTTGTCCTGGCCCCTATTTTGAGGTGAAATTAGGCTTACAGATGTTTCTATAGATTTAAGATGCTTTATGAGATAAGAGATATACATACTATACATACTCGTACTAGTCTGTCCGATGACGGGGTGAATTTTATTTGTTTTTGAAATATTGTATTGGCGTAAGGGTTTCTTTACAAGAATACTTATAATAAAATACTTGAATTAATTTTAGCTGTCATTGTTGATAATAATTTGGATTTATTTTCGAGCAGCCGTCATGCTTGTAGGACAGATAACCGGCAATTTGTTTGCTGTATTACATAAGGCCTTGAGGTTAATTCAGTTACATAGAGAATTTTATTATCATAGAGTTGCGAACCAATAACAGTAAATGAAATCACTGCACTACCCTTAGTACGAGTATGTTCAATTTATGGCTTTCTCGAATACAGATGACTATGTAACTGGTAATTCAGGCATCCTACGCTGTCGGCAAAATTGATTAAATGAACATTTTCCATACGCATATAATGTACAGGGAAGCGAGTTGGCTACTTTGAAGCAGTTTCTTTTTTTTCAAATCCCAGCTTTTCTAACAAGGCTTCGTCGATCTTGCATACATTTTCAAGGCGTGGTTTTGAGTCATCTATTTTGATATTGATATTTATCCAGTAGTTAGTACATGAAAAAAGCAAGGTAATCGTCTGAAGTGAGGGCGAAGACAGAGCGTATTTGTTTGATAGCTGATACATACAGTGAATTGTGCCTAAGCAGCTTAGAGATAGCATACTTATATTAAATCACTTTTGAAACTTGCATTAACAAACTTCGTTTGTGAAAATATGAAAAAATTACTACCGACGAATCTGTCACGAAAATAATATTGGTAGTCGAGCTCGAACCTTAACATTTTAGTAAGCTAATGGGTTTTTCTTATAGCATAAAATATCATTTTTTAAATCCAGTTGACACATTCTGAACAATGAAAAAAATATGAAATTTAAAACTAAAATGGAAATTACGGATCCAGTAAGATATTGAAGTTATTTTGGGACTTTTGGCCCAACGGACGGCTGTACTTTTTTAATAAAAAAAAAAAACAGTGAATTGTTACTTCATTTCATTATACTCTGCGAGCTGCTTTTAAGATGCATGTGTTGAATATAGTCTTGTTCGCCAGCTGAGTATCAAAGTGAATATAAGGTCCATATTATGGTGAAGAAAATAAGTACAAAAATTAGAAAATTAGAAACAAAATGGACTATATGACTGCGACTTCATAAACTACAAAACAAAGGATTGAGGACAATATTTAATTGCAACAGAATGACACCGCCGTGCTCAAATGGTTAAACATAAAGCAAAAACTAAAGCTGAACACCCTACTTGCGGTTTTCAACATAAAAATAGGTAATGCACTAGTATATTTAACAACTTCGTAATGTTAACAACTACAGACTGGAGAAAACAAGCACACCAAGATCACAAAACAGTTTGATTATTAAGGGACTAAAACTTTTTAATGAACTTCCTAATGAAGTCAAAATTAAAATAAATCGCGGTTTATTCAAATTCATGAAACGATTTATGATTAATATATTTTGTAGAATAATGAAGAATTCATACAAAATGTTTTTATAAAAGGATCTTATACTAACAAAATAAATTAAAAAAAAAAATATGTAAGTGTGTCAACCGGCGCGGTATTAGCAAAAACAACAACAATGCTGGGGGTTTAATTTTCGTCCTCACCCCATTCATCGACGTATGAAAAATTCCATCGCACAAATATTGTTGCAAACAATATCGATTGGTGAACCTTTATTTATAATAAGAGTTTTATCAATTTTCGATTGGATGAGAATGTAGCCACGTACAATTATATCGAAATTGGTTTCCCTTGGTTCTGATATTGCTTTCACTAAATAATATCCCACCTAAAACATTTTACATGAAGTAAAATCAAGCCACATATTTTGGGTAAGGTGTAGAGTTTGTGAAGTTAGGCTCTAAATGAGATCTAATAACTTTTTGACAGTGTGAGTCATGTGATCTCGTCTTGGCAACATTTTGCATGAAAATGTTTTTGGTGGGATTTCATTTCTTTTTGTAAATTGTTTGTAACAAATTTTTATTTTTTTTGTCTGTCACATAATTATTTTTTATTTATATATATATATATACCTATGGGGTCATCAATTTTCAGGTCAGATCAAACTTCTAGCGTCTAAATTGCAGGTCTCATACAAACTCCCATTTAAGGGTTTGGAGGATAAAAGTTACACGTTTTATAGTTTCTTTGGAGTTAAGGTACTCATACTAGCTTACTTACAAAATTTCAGCTTTCTAGGACATTGGGAAATACCCTTAGAATTTTAATGATCATCAGTGAAGAGAGGTGGCGAAATCAGGGTTTCTTAGATATCAATAAAATCTAAAGTATAGAAGCTATGCACTTAAAACTTTACATGTTTAATAAATCCGCTATTGACAAAATATTGTTGATCTGGCATAATCCACACCCAAGTTATAAGAGTTCGAAAAAAATGACGAAACGCTTTGAGAAAAGCGAGGTAGTGCCCTTAAGCTTCGCTTGGCTCGTCTTGACCGGGGTACTACCATGTCCCCAGATAAAGTCGTCCAGCTGTTAAGACTCAGTCGAAGCAACCATCTTGGCCCTTTTTTTTTTTTTTTTTTCAATTTTAATGCATTTTTATTTTTCAATTCATGATCTTACTTGCTAGACAAAAAATGCTTAAATCTAGCTTAATTAACTTAACTAATTATTAACTAACTTACTGGCCCTATACGGGCGCTCTAAGCTAAAATTAACAATTAAACCTATGTCTTTCGACGAACTAATATTTACGTTAATTTAATTTAAAAAACTAATAATAAGACTAAGAAAAATAATTAATTATGTGAAAAACTTAGTATATGTACTTTTTTATGTTTAAACTAAAACTAGGCTTAAGTACTAACCTACAAACTAATCTAAAAAATAAAATCTTAACCTAACTAACAATAATATTAAAACTAATTAAACTACATTAAACATAAATAAGCCGGCCACGGCTGACACGACATGCTATATTTGCCATAAGGGCACACAAGATACAAAACAATGACGAAGTTCATCCTCCGTCCAGCCACCAAAAGTGTCGATATTGCCTTACGACATCAGCCCTGTCGCGGTTAGATACCGCCCTACTAAACCTGAGGGTCTCCGGTGAGCTACTTGCGACGTCTTGTTCGTAAGTGACTCGCCCGTCCACAGCTTTTCGACCAACGTGGAAAATTAACGGTACCGCTAATCTATTCTGGACCAGACCTTTTCTATCTAAATAGAGAAAAGCTTCAGGGGGAATAAGGCCGTTAAGGCGCACTGTCTCATGATGCATGTCATTGGGGTAAAAAGCCCCGGAGATCAAGTTGTTGGTCGAAGTCATTGCTCTTGCAATGTGACTTCGAATAAGTTTTATCAGGAAGTTGTCCACTCTGATCAGGTTGGCCCCGTTGTACAGGACCTCATTACTATAGAATTTTTTGTACTCAGACTCTGGAGTTCTATATAAATGGAGACAAGCCCTAAGACATCGTCTCTCGAAAACCCGTATCTTTTCCATTAAGCTTGTTCCCACGTTAAACCAAACGGGACAGCCATAGGCAAGGACAGGCCGAATGAGGGCCGTGTAGCAGATCACCTTTACCTTGGCATCGAGTTGACTGCTGTGAAACAGTCTCTTTGTCAAGGCAAAGGCCGCTTTGGCTCTGGCCAGAGCAGCATCTATATGTTTGTTAAAATATAGATATTGATCTAGCCAGATCCCAAGGTATCTGACAACACTTCGATTCGCTAATGGCTGTCCGTTTTGTCCAACAATAGAGAACATTCGCCACTTCTTTCTAGTATTTCTAGAAGCCCCAGACAACGGAGTCCTGAACAGAATGGTCTCGCACTTTTGAAAATTGATTTTCAACTTCCAATCATCGCAATAACCCTGAACTTTTTCGAAGTCACGCTGCAAAAGACTTACAATGACCTCGATCTTCGGACTTGACCTGTACGCGATTAAGTCATCTGCGTACGCTATGGATTGGCGGAGAGATCCTACAAGATCACTTGTGAAGATCGTAAATAAAATCGGCGAAATAACTACACCCTGTTGTAGACCGTTTTTAATTTCGAAAGTCCCAGCAGACACCACACTGCCATTTTTCACAATAAACTGTCTGCTGGTGAGCATATCTAAGATTATGTACAGCAGCGGTTTGCTTATGCCGAGCTGATCCAGCTTGTAAAAGAGCCCCTGCAACCATACAGTGTCAAAGGCCTTCTCCAAGTCAATCAGCAAGGCACCCGTGCATTGTTTCTTACCTTTGTTCCATTGGATATCCGATACCAGTTTAGACGCGGCATGTATACAATCATGCCCCGCTCTGAAACCGAATTGGTTATCCGGAATAATATTTTTGTCCTCAACCCACTCGGTCAGGGCTCTATTGATTACTTTTTCAAACACTTTGCTGATGTTGGGAAGGAGACTTATCGACCGGAGATTTGCCGGATTGGATGTGTCTTTGTTCCGTTTAGGAATTGGTTGCACCACCGCTGTCTTCCAATGAGCTGGATAATGTGCATTATTCAGCAAATTGTTAAACAGGATGGTGTAAATGTTAACCGCTTCTAGAGGAAGGTGTTTAAGAACAATGTTTGGTATTTCGTCGATTCCCACAGATTTCTTACTTCTCAGTGAACCGAAAATGACCAGGAGATCTTCCTTTGATATGAATGGTGGATGTGTCCCTTCATTGGCGATGACATCACTTGCCAAATTATCGTCATTGAACATGGTAAAACCAGTGTTCTCCGATCGCCAGTGCTCAATGTCATATCGCAAGTAGAAGTTGTGCAATAGGGCACGATTTTCCAAGATATGGTTCGGGCGAGTGCTAACATTCACCTTATACACATCTTGAAACGCCGCGCCTATTACTTCAACTTTCTCCTGAGGATCTTCGATCACAAAAAAGTTGTCATCTTCGATCGCTTCTATTGGATCTATGCCTGCTGTCACAAGTACATGTTCGTTGTCTGTAGTTCGGGGGAGCTTAAGACACGGAAGCTCATTCTGATTTTTTCTTCGAAAAATTTTATTAATTTCCGGGAACATACTAGGGTTGCTAGCTTTAACAGCCCGGATTTTGTTATTCCAATGCGAATTAATTGCAGCACGGTAATTTTGCTGAATTAATTGCTGTAGGTTTTTAAGCTGTGATTTCAGTGTCCTAACCTCCGAGTTTTGTGGGTCGGTGAAACGTCTGTACAGGAGTTTAAGTCTCGTCAGTAGCCTACTCTTTTGTCGGTGTAGAGCGTCGATCGTAGCATTGCGGTATATATTGACATTGTCAGTCAGTTGGTACTTAGGAATTGTTCTGTCCATTGTTTGTTTTATTGTGTCGTCCATCCGTTTGAGGTAAGTGTCGATCTCTTCGTTCGACAAATTCCTGTTGGATGGTGGGTTGAGCGAGTCCGAAGAGAGTGCTCTTGTCATTGTTCGGGAGAAGCGTGTCCACCGCGTCCTACTATAATTGTAAGAATGCGTTTGAACATACTCCTCCAACTCCGCAATTTCGTTGGGAATCGTTATTACGGCACTAAATCCGCAATGGTCACTGTCGTACACGAAAGTGTGAAGACAGTTTATTGTTCGTCGGTCCATGTCAGTCAGCTGTATCCGTTCGTCAAACAGCATAAGATCTATATAGGAGCCTGATCTGGGATAAGACGGACTATCCGTCGCTTTTAAATCGAGTCGATACTCGACACTATTCTGACCCCACCAATTGAACAGTAGGTTCCCTCTAGTGTTTGGTGATTGATTTCTCCAATTACTATGTTTGGCATTTAGATCTCCGGCCATGAGGTAATAATTCTCTTCCGAACCCAGACGTAAGTATTGAAAAAGTGTCTCGAGCTCTGAGATAAAACAGGTTTGTTGAGTAGCTTCAGTTGCATAGGCTGCGATCATATACAGCCTCTTCCCACTACGGAGGGGGATGCATATGATGCAAGCCTCTAGCACCTGGAATCTACGCACTTCACCGCTGTACATAACCTTAAAACGCAAATTTTTTCTAACAAAGATAGCGACGCCACCAGCTCCATTGGAATTGGGTCTGTCTCTTCTTATGATATGATACTGACTGTGCCTCAACTTGTGCCTCTGAGAGAGCTTAGTTTCGCTAACCAGAAGAACATCGGGACTTTGGTCTTCTAACAACTTGAAGAGTACAGCTCTTCGTTCGATATTTATTAGCGAATTTACATTCACTGAAAGGATCTTTAAGGGTTTCTCCACCAGCGAACACATTACGACTGGAGGCGCGTTAGACTCGGCAACAAAGTGTAGATACGATCTACGCGTGTCGCCTGTTCCTGAATTTGCTGTTGCAGCTGACTAATTTGCCCCTGAATAGAAAGCAAAATAGCCAGCAGATCAGCATCACCACTAGGTGCTCCAGGTCGTGAGGCCTGAGGAGCAACCTTTGGTGCTTGTTGTACCGTACTCCTCTGACCGGCCGCCATTTGGGCATAGGTCACATTGGGAGTTACGGCTGGAGTTTTAGGAACAGGTGGGCGCTTCACCTCCACCTTCTGTTGACGAGCCAGGTTTAATTTCCTTACATATTGGTAACTGGAACAACCCCGATAGTTAGCGGTGTGTCCCGAGTTACCACAAAGAATACACTTCAGAGACGTGGTATCATCAACCCTATCCTTACCTAGAGGACATTCCTCTGCACTGTGGTTCAATGCACACTTAACGCACCGAAACTGCATTTGACAGTTCGCAGCGGCGTGCCCGAACCTCTGACAGCGAACACATTGTAAAATGTTATCGCTGCGATTTAATTTTTCCCAACTAATGCATTGATAGTCTAGGACTTTAATCTTCCTCAGACTATCTATTTTGCTGGAGTCAGCTGGACCAGGAAGAACGGTAATTTCCGATTCTCCCTTCGGGCCTTTGCTGTAGTGAAAGGCTTAACACTGACGAACTTAAGATCGTCACATTCCTTCGCTTGAAGCTCCTGAAGGAGCTCCTCGGGATCGGTGGACGAATCTAAACCTCGAAGGAGCATTGTCTGCAAACGCTCTCCTTTGGGGGTGAATGAGAAGAACTCAGTCGTTGTTTTTTCTAATAATTGCTTTACTAATTTATGGTGCTCCACTGTGAAGCAGTGGATAGCATGCCTGTCATTACTCAATCTTTTAATTATGAAATTTTCGCCAATGGCCGACTTACATATCTTAATCGTGTCCTTTAGCTCCATCTTGAATGTATTGATTGGAGGCACCTTCGGCCTCGTTGTCTTCTGCTGCTGCTGTTGTTTCTGCTGCTGTTGTTTCTGTTGCTGCTGCTGTTGTTTTTGCTGTTGCTGTTTTTGCTGCTGCTGTTGTTTTTGCTGCTGCTGATTTTGCTGCTGCTGATTTTGCTGCTGCTGTTTTTGCTGCTTCGGCAGCTCCAATTGTTGCTGCTGCTTTGGCAACAACACTTGTTGGTGCTGCTGCTTTGGCAGCTTTGGTTGTTGTTGTTGCTGCTTAGGCAGCTGTACTTGTTGTTGCTGAGCGGTCGGTCCGGTATTTTGACCGATATTTGCCGCCAGCTGCTGTTGTTGTTGGCGTTCTTTGGCGCGCCGTGCCAACTGTTTTGCCTTCACGGCCTTTAACAATGCCTCTAGTTGGCATATTTCGTCGTCTTCGTCGTCGGTCTCCGAGGCCGCCAACGACATGAAGCTATTACTGTCTCCAGTGTAGCGGCCTTCGCCACCGTCGGAGACGTACGGGAATTCTTCTGTCGCATGCTGTTCGACTGCGACTTTAATTGCTGCTGCTGATGTTGTTGCTGCAGCTGTTGTTGTTGTTGTTGTTACTGCTGCTGCTGTTGTTGTTGGCGCCCGTTCCCCGGCTCCAGTCGGCAGCTTTTCAGCTGAAGCCGATAAGGAAGGGCGCTTTACGAGGTTTGGTGTTGGGCGTACCCTCCTCCTCCTCTTCCCGGACATCGATGATGATGACGACAACGGTGGTGGTGGCGGCTTTGGGTCAGGCAATGCCTTCCCCTCTCCTTCCCCCGGTTTGTGAGTCGACGAATGCCGCTCACTCATTTTGTTTGTTTTGTGTTGTTAATTTAATTGATATAAATCAACAACGAAATTATTACATTTTTATTTGGCCCGTACGGGGATTGAACTTGAACGTGCGGATCAAGGAGTCCGGCACACAGCTACTGCACCGGCTGGTTATTTATCAGCGCAGTAGCAAAACACACACTTGAAAATAAACTCACTGGTTTCGCTATCAAAGTCGAAACACTTGTTGCTCCAGTAAAGGTCTGTGAACGACTGACCATCTTGGCCCTCTTTTTTTCTTAATGGCAGTCAACGATGTTGAAATTAAGTTGACGAGTTTCCAAATACATACATATTTATTTGTAAGTTAGCATAAAAAAATATTACTGAAAACATTGAAGATGTCAAAGATGTCAAAGTGTTATACAATGAATTTAGCAAACAATTTTATTTCTTTTTGAATTTCATATAAGTAGTGAAATCAACAAGAATTTAAGGAGCAAATTCTATCAACGTCTGAGTCTCAACTTATGTAGAGAATGGATAGCTATTAAAATGTTAAAATGTAAAGCAACGTTGGAGCACGAGAAACGGTGGAGTGATGAGCTTTCACACTAATTAATTGCATACAAAACGGATATGCATTCCCCATATCCTCTGCTCTTCACTTAAACGCTTGCAAATTGGCTTTGCTGCGATGCCCTTTGTGTTCGCGTTATGATTTCGATCCTTCTGTCACATACCCTCACCTACAACTAATTAATCGAACAACAAATACCATTTTAGGTGTGTGCTAATTTCCACAGCACTCCGCGATTATTTGACTGGCCTCCTTTATGACAGCATTTCGAAACAATTCCGCATATCTTTCATGGTCTACATGCCTCACACACCGAGCACCGCAGACGTGCTGGTCGTTCACTGACCACAAGTGCTGATGGCATCATTCAATGCTACAACATTCTAGAATGCCAATATGTGAACGAGTATGCATCAAAACCATTCACAAACACTTCAGGTCCATAGAACAGCAAATTCTAGCTATCCAACTCAAAAATGATTCCATCATTCCAATATTTACTCTAATAAAGCAAAACAGAAGAACGCAAACCACCGACAGGCAGGAATACAACAACAACAAAAATGTATACATATCTACGAGATCTACTGGCCACTAGAGCTCCCAATGAACACAAAACAAAATTAAGGAAACAACTAAAGAGCAGCCATTAAACACTAAAATAAATGCAAGTGCACTTTGATGTGAGCCGCCCTTTAGTGTGGCCCCAGCATATCCACAGCGCTGCGCATCTCACGCATCATAGTTCTCGCAGTGATACTTGAAGAGAGCACAGCCTTGTCGTAGGCCCAAGATACGGGTACCCACAATGTGCGCGCAATCGCCTCTCAAATGGGCACCGGTGGTCAGTATCCATTAGAACGATTTCGTTTAATGGGCATTACCCATTGGAATATGCATAACATCGCCGCGCGCAGCCGCACAGTTCTCTCACTAATAAATGGGAATGCCAAGTGTTCTAATAACAAAACTTAACCAAATATTGACGCACAATATGTCGGCAGTCAGCACTGCAGTCGGAGGCAGCCAACATTCTAAAGGTACCTGTATCTAGCAAATGTAAATAACGATGATCATTCGATATTTTGGATGTGATCGTACAATGGTACTTGTTGCAATTGAAGATCGGCTGTTTTGCCTGTGATCCACAAGCACGCAAGTCCAAATTCACCATTTCGTTTTGGGGTGAAAATTAGTCCTCGTCGTGCAGTGGAACTCCATAGCCACTTTCAAGTCGTAATGGCTAACCTTTTATCGGTGTTGATTCAACAGAACGGGGAACAAAAGGATTTCGTTTTTTCATTCAATCTCGGGGTTAAATGTGGTCTATTAGCTCGCTAGTGGAAACGGATCTAAGTAAATATGATTCCCATTTTGGAAGTTAATTACGTGCATTTATTGATTGTTGAGGTTAAATAACACGACCGAAACGGAATGGGTTTTAAGGAGATCCTCTTTAGGGTGAGTGAGGGTATAACGTGATCATTGTTTGGACTTGGTGTTGTAGGAAGTCGGCACGAATGATTGAAAAAGAGTTAATTAGATTGAAGCAAGTGTATCTGGTGGATTTGTTTGTTTGTTCAAGGTTTTAATTTTTTTTTTGTTTTCTTCATTTAATTCGATTTTGGAATGGACCTTGGTAGTAAGGAATGATGCTGTTTGTCGAAGTGCTTCATTGTTGCTTGTGGCCCATATGCTAATCAGTTAGAAATGCCAGTTTGTGTAGGAGTGGTATATCGTAACCATAAAAGATGCAAACATTGTTGGCACTTAGCTGCACTTAAGTCAAGCTGTGTTAGACTTGGGCGATATAAAGCGGATGCTAAGACTTTATGGTTATTAAATAAGCTAAGGTATACCAGTAATACATTGTCGTGAGACTGTTTAAGCTGATAGTTTTAAATGAAACTAGAAACGATTTGAAATCGGATTTCGTATCGTACGTGAATGGGTTTGCAAAGTTTTGCGGTAAAAAATAGAACGATGTCATATCATTGCTGTTTACTTCCTGGACTATTTGGATTATCTGATTATCTTCCACAACGATGAAGTGATTTTAAAGTTAGTTTTATCAGACACAGTTTCTTGAGTTCACATTCTCAGAGACCACAAGTTTAAAGTGGCAATTAATGATGAAAAATGTAAGTCAGGGCAAGATTTCATGATAAATGCATCTCATCATTTCCACTTCTGTAAGAGAAGCGTGTATCGCTTCGTAGACGGAGCTATATGAAATTGTGCTTATATTCGAAGTCTATCACATGTTCATACATTAGTCCTTACTAACTGACTTCAGCTTATCTTACTTCCCATTCATCAATGCCCTGGACATTCTGTTACTAGCCTGCCTAGCACTTTCGAACGGTAGGAGGTGACAAAGATCTGAAATTACTCTTAACTGGAGAGATTGTGTTTGTTCGCTTAATGTGGGCAATCTGTTGTTGTCGACCGATTTACTACTGTGTCCAAAAAATAAGGTGACATATGAATTTAAACTGCGCGCGTCGAAGGATTTGGAAATTTTTCTTTCTTTTTAGGTTGGTAGTACTGTCAGTGACATCTTTGTGAAATTTCATGTCGAAATATATTCATAGTGTTTGGGATACGCGTCGTTTTGTGAGCTGCTAAAAGTGAGTTTTTAATTTTTTGCGATGTCGGAATTTATTGAGCAAAGGATTTGCATTAAATTTTGTTTGCGGAATCAATTTTCTGCTGCGGATACGTTGAGGATGGTTCAGAAAGCCTTTGATGATGAGGCTATGTCTAAAACAAATGTTTACAAGTGGTATAGTGATTTCCAAGCCGGCCGTGAACGTGTCGAAGACGAACAGCGTTCTGGGCGACCATCAACCTCAACCAATGAAACTCACGTCCAACAAATCAAAGATTTTTTGGACACAGTAGTATGCCTTTCGGAAAAGATTCACATTTTTTTACAGGACGTAGGACTTGCGCCTGTAACTTTTCCTCCATCCGTAAACAAGAAGGATCTCTTATATCTGATCTGCTGTCTGTCGTGCAACATTCGCATCCTTAAAAAATAATTGAAAAGATTATTGTTTTGTGGGGTATGAGCTTTTTCCATTGAGTCAGGAGTTTTGACAATAGTTGTTTTAACAATTCGATTGAGATTTTGTGTCCCAAGGTAAAAGAGGTTTATATTTGTCCGTAGATATTTAAACCATTTTATTTACTCAATTTCAAAGCCGTCGACTGTTATGTTTTCGACAGTGGATCAAATGCGTGCAGTGCATGCTATTAAGAGTGGCTTTAAATCGTATAGACTGACTATACGACTATAATTTCAATGGCCCTTTCCAAGATTTTGGATGGAGTCTTTAGTGAGGAAAAAGCGTGGTGAGACGTTCACACAACATACTGAATAGGAATTTGTTATCGACTTTTACTCGTCGCTAACGATCCTGAATAACCATGAAAAGCTTATCATTCGACTTTTTAACAATAATTTTAAAATTAATTTCTTTGAAATGAATTACTTAATTTTTATTCAGGTTTATATGTAGTGTTATAACTTATAAGAAACGGATATAATTTATTTAAAATTGGATAATGATTAGAATTAAAAAATTTTGAAAAAAAACCCGACTGCGTAAACTAAAAATTGTTAAGTTAAAATTTTCAAACATACTTTATAATTGAACCGAAAAGATAGAAACAAGTTGGAAAATTAAATATTTTTTTTGAACTTTGAGTTTTTCTCTGCAGCGTTATCCTCACCTTATCTATTGGCCTTTTTTTCTACACGCATCCGTCATTATTCCATGCATTTTTTCATAGTGATCTTTGTAAAGCTCAAAAGGGTTCGCCTGTTTCCTGAATAATAGCGTGGCATTGTAACCCCATTATTTTACGTTTGAATCTTTCGCTAAGATAATCTCTCGATATATAGTATCTCGATATTTTGGGTGAGCTGAAGCATTCAACGTTGAACTTCCTTTTTGTTGCCTCGTTCTTTGTCCAGTTATCCTGCAAAGCTTGACTTCATGATGGCCACTGATGTTTACGTTGCGTGAAATAAAAGTTCTCGTCCTTATGGTCAGAATGTAGGTGTTGTCTTCCTTGCCTACTAAAACCACATTCTTGTTGTCTTTCTAGTTTTTTTCGTGTGGTTAAACAAACAAGCTTTAGGCTTTATGGCATAAAAACTCCCTCCTCCTTTTTTCGGTATGGGTACTGTTTAACTTTTTCAGTTTGCAATGAAGATTTTCCAAAAATTGTTGCTAGGCCAACGACCGAATGTTGTAGTTCAGGCTTGATGATGATGATGACGATTTTCTTGCATACAATAATAAATGAAACAAATTGGATTTTAAAAGAAAATATGAATCTAATAAAAACTTAATCAATTGTGTTCAATTGCGCATCGATATCGTTATTTATCTTTTGTCAAAATAAACATTTTTTCTGGCGAAGAAATAAGAAAGCGGATATTGCTTAATTTGTTATATTTTGAATTAATTCTGGCAAAGCTATATTCAGAATGCTATATATAATAAACTCCTATTGCAACTGACTTAAATTCCAATAAAATGTTTGACCACAAATCTGTTGTCGAACACGAGCCAAACACGGTATTCAAATTACAAGTATTTTAGTATCACACTCCACTCAACTACCCAAAGTCATAAGCAAGCATCAATCGTCCACACCTTCTATCATAAGCACATTAAATATTCAGCTCCAAACTAATGTCAATGCAGAGAAAAAGAATGAAGGAAAAAAGCAAACATAAAACGACCATAAAGTGCATCGAACCAAAATGGCACAATCTCATGACTCATCGCCGACAGACAGCCAGACGGCAAAATTGCTAAATGCCCACCCTTTCCTTTTGATAAATCGATCGGATCGCTCAAAATGCAAACGTGTATCTCCAACAGAGACGCACCCGCTGCCGCAAATAACATATTGTGCGCACACCACCTCGTTTGCGCTCATATGACAAATCCAGAGCCTCCCGATGTCCCAAGCTCGAATCTGATACCAAAACCTTGCATAAGGCTCATATACACTCTTTTACTTTAAATCTGAAACTCAAAACCGAACCGCGCGCGCAAAATTAATATTCAGGGATGCGTTCCCTGACATGTGCTTTATTTGTAATTTAGACTGTTTCTGAGAAGTGTGCTTCTGCTCGTATTTCACGTAGGAAGCTATGCGCATGAATAATTGGACTTGAATTCGAAACGGGGCCTTCTCGAACTAGCCATAGCTGTTAGCTACATACGTAGGTATGTATATACATACATATATAGGGCTGTTATCATAATGGTGCTGCAAAAGAAGCACTTTCGAAGTGCGCTCAATAGCGCTCCGGTGAATGTCAAGAATGGGTCTTTTCGGTTAGGCGTCCCATCCGGAGCTACTACCAACAACCCCACTATCTTTCGATTCGCATTTCATTCAAAACGCGTGCCGTACTGTACATTCACGCGCACACATGTGGGCATGGAGAGGCGATCCATGATGGACAAAACAATGAAAACTATTTTGCCAGTGGCTCTAGAACAAAAGAATGAAAATATGAAATGAATAAATGCTTAACCGTCTGCAAACACAGCTCGGCCCGTTTGGCAGAATGGCAACGGGCAGCCAAGGCGGTGGTGGATGAAATAGTTGGACGGCTGTGATATAAACCATAACGTGTTGTCCATTAAAATCACGAAGTTGACCGCAACTTGGAATGGAATCTGGAGCTATGATTTCAGCAGGGTTACTAAGCTGAGTGGGACTAAGTAGACAAATGCAATCTTTGAAGTAGATATGCACTCAAAAAAAAAAATTGTGCAAATTGACAGTCACTTAAAAGAAAGAACTTTGTTATATCTCACATTTGGTATAGAACCGGTGGTGAAAGGACTTCAGAAAGAGTATATTGTATTGTAAAACGTTACTTCATAGCCAACGCAAAAAACCTCACACACTTTGCCACAATTTTCTTTCAGGGACATTAATTTTCTTATTGTAACTCAATGCAGGCAAATTAACGACAGATCTTCGAAATCAGAATTCCATGAAATTAATTCTGTTATTCAGAGAGCTTACAATAGCAGCTTTACTGTGAAATAATTCTGTTTAAAGATTTTTATGTGAAGAACAAAACACGTGTATAATGTTCCATTTCACTGCAACCCCAAAGAATTCCAAGCCAATGTGCTTCTATACCTCCTCTGTGTGGTGTGATAAAAGTTTTAAGGATAGATACTATATACAACTCTTAGAGTACGAGAGCAAAATTGAAAAAAATGGATGAAGCTAACAAAGTGCAAAGATAGGCCTTTGAAAATGTTGCAGTGAATTTCAAAGCCAATTAAAAGGCAACCCATATGCTCATGTTAAGTACAGCCGCCATAGTAATCGTCTCGAATATGCAGATTAAAAGGCATCAAAAGCTATTCTCCAATAAATATCTGCCACGGTTCCTTGAAGGAACTCCAAGCTATACAAGAATTGATATTGATTTGGAAAGCGGACTCTAAATCAAATCAGTACAGCCACTAAGTCAATATTGAAAGGCCAGTGAAAGGGCCGATTAATTAGCAAGGAGTAGATCGACCTATGTCCCGTCCTTTCCGATAACGCACTACTCACTTTCTCATTTATGTAAACAGATCAATAGCCCAAAAAAACTTTGGTATGCGACCTGCCCTCCATAAGATAATATCTTCTTTCTCCAAAATTGTGGAGATATATCAAAAAAGAATTCTAGAACATTGTTTTTGTGCTTGTCGGTTACTTCGCCGCAAACTGAAAAGAAAGAAGTCTTAACTTCCCAACTTCAGATTCTAGAACGAACTGCCATGATGCAAAGGATAAGTGAATGCCCACTGGAGCCGATACTTTTCGCGGGATAGATAAACACATTTACTACCTCAATGTTTAAGCTGCACTGTGAGGTTGTGTTGCAGAAGGTGTTCGACGGATAGGCTTTATTGTCTTTTATTTGAAGACCAACTCTTTTGGTCTCTTCTTCAACTTCAAACTTTGAGCGATAATGTCAATAATATAAGCGTATCTGAACAGCTGGACAGACTTGAAAAAACTTTTTGATAATTACCCGTCGCAATATCTCTTCAAGAATGAGGCCAAGAAATTCTTTCGAGAGAGCATCTACTTGCTGCATTTTCGAGTGAGACGCAACACAATCAAATTTTGAAGTTGAATTTGGAGACATTGAAGTCAACAAACAAAGGGGTGAGTATAGACTTGAAATGTGATTTGGATCTTTTAAGCTACGAAAGGCAGCAATATGATCGATAGTTGTAGCAAGACAAATGATTTCCTTTTTTTGTCGATGGACAAAGCTAATATACTAGTCCCTAGTTATACTTCGTTTTTCTAGTGCATGCTTCCACAATCTGTCTTTTCCTCATTGAAAAGCTTCTTTAATACACTGCGGATCGGTAACAAGATTTTGATCACTATTTCGGTAAGTAGTCTTATCTTGGAGCCTGCAGCAAGGCCTTTGATCTTTGATTTAGTCGTTGTATGTGCCTGATCTCTAGTCATCTTCTTCTGTATTCCCTCATCGTCCTACCACACATTTGTTTTAGTGAGTGGTTGGTAGCCTCTCCGCTATGTCCATGGACCTGGTGACGCATTGTGACCATATCATATGGTTTAGATGCTTTCTGTAGGCTCTGGCTTTTTCCGGTGTACTGAGGCATTAATTAATTAAAAACTAATTAGCTTTGCCTGGTGCAGCTTTCTAACATTGGACAATCGAACTCTAAGTCGAACTGCCACTAAAAGTGGTCAGAGTTGACATACGCCCCTCTTAACATAATGTTTGACAATTGTCTTGCGTCAAACAGCGTGTGATCGATTTAGTTGACCTCCTGTGTATAGGCAGATTGCGGTTTGCTGTGAGGAAATTTTGCTCCTACATCAAATTGATTTTTCTTTAAGTGTACCAAGTTACGGCTGATTGGCAATTAAACACTATTGTCAATCAATACATACTCGTATGCGGTGAATACGGCATAGGTTTGCCTTATCAAACTAATTATGTCACACTGGCCAAAATTGTGCTCGCTGCCCAATATTTACATACATCTAAGGAGATTTCCAAATACGACAAGTCATACACTTGTGAGTGATTGCGTGAGTCGGCTGGACTCACCGCAGCGTGCACACCTCATACTTTAACCACTGTTATGCAAAACAATTTGTCCAAGCACTTTGCTTCCTTTTAGTCATCGGTCGCATAAATCAAACGTTCTGGCCACTCCAAATTGGTTTGTGTATGCAGCAAGTGCGTTCGGATTCATTTGCTGAAAATGAGGAAGACCACTTCTGAGGCGAACGGGCAGAGGGACAATCAGAACGAACTATGGTAATACGAAAAAGAAAAGAACATAAATTTTGCATATTTTATTGTATTGGCAATATGTTGAGGGTTCGTTTATACTCGATACGATTACTGTTTGTTTTTACCTTTACACATATTCGTGGCGAGGCTTAATCCTTTTTTGTATGTAGTTATGCTTTTCAGTGTTCTTTGTTTTGCCAAATGGCTTCCGCTCCGGCGACAATTGCTGCATAAAGAATCCCTTTTGCCCATAGCGTCACGCTAAGGGTTATTTAATTGAGTTGACATTTTGAGGTATGACGTGAATTTCATAAACTCGCAGGAAGTGATGGGAGTGGGAGAAGCAAAGGAATTTGAAGCTTTGGTGACTTCGCTCTTATGGCACTCGCATAAGACGCTCGCAAAGTGTTATGCCTTATATGTCTCTTAAAAATAATTGAATTTTGATTTAAAATGTGAGTAGCGCATACAAACAAAATCACATCAATTTTTCAGCAGTCATTAGAGAATCTTTTTTTTTCTTTAAATAGTTTGATAGATTCCAGCAAACAAGAGCAAAATTCATGACGATGACTGCGACCCTCAAGGATTTGGGACTCACAGGAAAAAATAGTCAGAATGTCTACGGATCTAAAATACGGGAAAGAAAAAACAAAAATAACACACAATCGAAGCTAAAATCAATCAATCTATCAGGTCCAAAGTCGAAATAATGCAGGACATTCTCAAAACCGTCATAATATGGGCGATTGAAACGGACGGACTTGGTCCCCTTCACAAAACAGACCAAAATTAGTGACTGCCACATCCCTGAGATTGGAGGTAATCAACTTGAAATCAAAGACAGCTTGAAGTCAACTGGAGGAAAAACCTGGAGAACGCACTACTAAAGCCAAGAGGGCATATTGGACATAAAGGAGGGCATTTGGGAAGTCCTGGGGACTAATACCAAAACAATTCCACTGGATATACAACTGTGTAATGAAACCAAAACTTCTTCACGGCATCTTAGTGTGGTGGAACTCAATAGATAAAAATTATATAGCCGACAGGCTCAGTAAAGTGCAACGATTGGCAAACCCGGGAATAACAAGCGAACAAAACTCCACGTCGACCGCAACCATCGAAGCAATTCTTAACTTAACACCAGTACAACTGGAAGTGTAAAGACAAGCACTACTCGTGGCTATAAGACTCGAGGCACTGGGTCATTTCGACGACAGAAAAAACACCGGGCATAGGAAAGTTGTAAGCATTGTAAGGGTGATGACACCACTACTAGATCGCCAAAGCGATCCAGATAAGAAAATGTTCATCTTCAATTACAATTTTAAGACAATTTTTCCAACCAGAGCTTCTTGGACGGACGGAAACACGACAAAAGGCCCCGGCGTTATATAAAATTTATACGGACGGTTCCAAAATATCTTCTAAATCGGGGGCTCACCGGACTCAATATACGGGAGAAGCAAATACTCATCCGCTCCGATAGTACTGCAGCTATCAAAGCTATCAGAAACCCTCTATCATCGACATCGACACTGGTAAGGAAGTGCAAACACAAACTTAACAAACTAGCATCGGTCTAACTTTGGTCCCGGGACACGAAGGTATAAAGGGACACGAAAAAGCGGCCGAACTGGTTAGGATAGGAGCAGGAAACAATCACCAAAACCCTGTAAAGGAAATAGGAAATAGACGTCTCGCTAACAACTATAAGAAGAGCAATAAATGAATGGCAACCCAGGAGTTCAGAAACTACTGGGTCAACCTTACAACGTGCAGAACAGCAAAATCGATAATAGATAAACTGACTAACAAGGTAGCGAAACGAGTTCCGAACTCCAACAAATGCAATCTAAGTCTAATGGTGGGACTGGTAACAGGGACCATTAACCTTAACCTCCACATACATAGATTCGGATTAGCAGAAATATCAAGATTCTAAAGCTGTAAGGAGGAAGAAGAAGATCTTGAGCACTTCCTCTGCCACTGCCCAGCAACAGCGAGACTGCGACACAAAATACTGGGGTCAGGGGTACTGATACCGGATTTTGCGCACCTCAAAGAAATTGGGATCGGCGAGATCATGGATTTCGCAAAACGAACAAATAGATTTCCCGATCAGTCAAATCAAGACACTCCATAGTAATCCTTCCTACATAACCCCTCTTCAACTACAACTCTCCCTCTTTAACCAAAATTTTCTCCAAACAGGTAATAGGGGAACACAAGGTCTAAGTGAGAAGCTAACAAAGCTCACACTAACCAACCAACAAACCAACCAACCAACCAGGTCCAAACGCGAGGCATCTGCCAGCATAAGGACAGCCAAAAAGATTTCGTAAGAGAACATGTCGCTTAGAGCATCGAATGAATTCGTGCTTTCCTTGATTTAAGTCAAGACAGCGCAGCCGTACATCATGCCATGGTGTGGACATCGAATTGGAATTTCTTTTTTTTACAACATTGAACGGAAAGATCTACAAATATTTTTTTGAACATTAATTTTCAAAGGGGGCATTTAAGCAAATAGCCAGCATACTAAGACCATACCCTAGGGGTGCCGTTTTCTTATGATAATTCGAAGCAGTGACCATCAAGTTAATTAATTATTCTTCATTTTACAGGGGTTGTTTTTTGAAGGTATGTCACAACTCAGTTCGTCCATTACCCGGAAGATCTTGAAAAAGAGCTTGGCCTACATCAAGTTGTGCAGCTATTGAAGACTATGGACCAGCGTTTGAACCGTTAGATCAGTAAATGGGTAGAAATCCAGTTGAACCATTTTTTTAACGTCAAACAACGAAATCGTCTTTTTAAGAGTGACTAACTTCAATCCTTACGAGGCCCTTGGGACGCCAATTTATCCCGAAAAGTCACCGATTGCTAAGGTTTGCATGCCGCCGTTATAAAGGGCCCGTCTTTTTCAAATCCAGTATAAGAATAAATATTTCTATCAGAGGCGAGCGTTACATGAAAATTACTCAGGATATTTTGATTCCTTGCGCCTATAACGATTGACTTAGAGGCAAGATAATCCCTTATGAAATTCAAATTTGTTCTCAAAAATATAATGGAATAAAATTCGAGACTTAAGAAGAGCGTGGTTCTTTCAATATTTTTAAATTATTGTTTGAGACAATTTGTCTCATATTTAATCGCATAGTTTAAGATGCTCAAAGTGAAAATATGTCAAAGTTGAATTGCATAACAATTTAGTCCTTGCGCGATAAGTGACTTCTGTCGGGCTTCCTCAACAATGCACATCACAATTGTACCCAAGAATTTGTATCAATATCAAAAAAAATATACTACTGATTATTATATACTGATTCAAAATTCTTAACATTCTTCTTAATCATATTTTCGCGCATTCAACATAACTTTTTCATCAAAACATAATTGACCCTGACCTACTGCATGCCCATCCCTCAATTTATCACTTAATCAACTAGAAATGCTAATAAGGACATTTATCACGTCAAACCTTTACAATTTGCATATTTCTCGCGCCCCGTTACTGGTTCATTGTCATGTCACAAATCCAACATATTCGCGTGTCAAATTAGTCCCACAATTTACAATTCCGCACGGATGCAAGCCAATTACAACCTAACCACTCTTTGTTGTCAGCGTGTTATGTTCGTCGGTCGCTCTCGGTTTGTCAAATGCTCATGCAAAACACGAGATGTGACAATGGTGAGAAAAAGTCCCATCTCATTAGAAACACCTAACAAGAGTGAATCGCGCTGGTGTCACTCCGTCAGACGACGACGATTGTCGTCGGTGCGGTCTGAAGTCAGGCCTTCAAAATATATCTTATGTGGAATAATGAGGTTGCCACGCTACTCAACATACGGTATAAGAACACTTTGTTTGCGGGCGCGCAAGCGCCCGATGTCAACATAGCAATTGCTGGCACTCGCTCTGCCACCATCTGCATAATTTGATTGTTTAATTACAGGCCGCCCCCCTTGTGGGTGCCGAACATGCAACCAAACGTGGTGGTAAATGTAGATGACATTTTGTTTGACTCACCAAACTCAGTCATCACGATAACGAAGAATGGAAACTTAATAGGAACACCTTCGAATTGGTAGTCAGTGAAGGTACCTATGCCATGTGAGTGGGCCCACTCGAAATTAGGTATCGATTGACAGGGCTGAAGCTTTGCCAAGGAGTTGATAAGGGCGCCAAAATAGTTGAGTTCTTCTATGCTACTATAAAATTTCAAAATTAAAAACCGAATTTTGAAATATGATACGATTGAAACCAGAATGACTAGAACGAGCATGCTAGAGACTTAATTGAATATTCTATTTGCTTAACTTGGCTTACATGGTAAGTCAAATTCTTTTTTGAGCAAACTGACCGGTGGGGAAAATTTAGTACACTTGATTTGAGTTGAGAGGTCACACTATAAAAGTTTGTTTCTTTTTTGTAAAAACGGTTATGCGACTAGGCTAAATAAAAATTAATCCTTATCTAATCTGATATTATTTTTATATTTAAGAAAAGAAGTTGAAATGAAATAGAAGAGTAAAGGATTTCCATTAGAAAACTCAAAAGCTTTTTGTTTGAAGGAACATGAACTGCAAGGACAAAAAATACGTTGCGTAATTTATTAAATAGATAGGGTGTCATGATTTTGTGAAGATAGACCAGGGTTCGAAATTTAAGTAGGCTATCATGAAACCAGCGGTTATTTTTTTAGAGTAGTTGGAGATGTGGTCACGTCTGCTGATACCGTTGATATACCTCGAACGACTTTTATACGCTACAGAAAGTTTCCTTTTGGATTCATAAATCCATGCTTGAGTATATTTCACAAACGTAAAGGATTATGGACAAAACAAAAGGCATTACAAGTTTACGTTTGAGAGTGGTGGGCAAATGTTTTGTAGTGGGGCTTAGTCCTCGAAGAGCTCCATATACTTCATAATTAAGATTTTGTCTGAAATAAATACTCAGGAGATTTATTTTCGCTCGTCTATTCCTTAGTCTTAGTTGGATTAAAATTGATTTGGTTTCGTACTGACCACGCATATGTTCGGCTTAGTTCGAAATTAAAACTAATCATGGTCTGTAAAATTTTCGATTTTGGAAACAACATCTATCTTTGTACATCATCCGCATATATATATATATTAATATATAGAAAAACGCTCAGGGATGTCTTTCATAACGCATACAAACAAGAGTGCTCCCATAATGGGACCCTAAGGAATCACAGATGGCTCTGGCTGACAGCTAATGTTTGTTAGCTTGTATTTACTATTTATTCATATGAACAATAAACTTTCGAGTTGAACAAGGGGTATAAAGGAGTAGTTTCGTTAAAACAAGTTACAAGTTGAAATTGATTATATAATTTAGTATATTTTTACACATACGGAAAGTTATCTCGTCGGAATTCACCTGACACGTAACGCAAGCACTTACCTAGCCATGTAAGCACGAGAAAATAAACAAATTCCAAAAAACTCACGCGAAGTCTGCTGGTCAAACAACAAAGTTTGCGTTGGTAAGACTCAATGCAATCTCGCCATGCACCAGAGTTGATCTTGATCAGTCCTCAATCTTTGGAGTAGATTTCCCTTCCAACAAATTTTCCGATATCGGCAGGCTCCATCACAATAACAACCGATGGGTCAAAACTCGAACAAAAACTGGAAGTTTATCTTTTCGAGTTATCTTGAACTAGAACTATCCTTCCATGTTTTACCACGACCGCGAAATCGCTGTTGTATAGTAACAATTCTGGAAATATTCACTTCCACCGACAGCCAAGCTGCCATAAAATCTGCATCTAAGCTTGTTTTTAAGGTTCATCTTTACGGGATTCCTGGACATAGGGAAATCCACGGCAACTACAGAGCAGATGAGCTTGAATGTGAAGGTACAATGCACCTCACAACTTACTGACATACCATTAGCTGCGGTCCAAGTAAGCATAAAAATTTAATAATCAACCATCTTGCAACATCAGCAGACAAACCTGGCTGAAACCGAAACCGAATGTTCGGTCGGTCACTATAAGAATGCCTTTTTTATGTAAAATCTAGTTCACAAATTTTCAAAATATGAATAAAAAATATTTTTGAAAAGTACCCTTTTGTGTCAGCCGATGGCAAATATTAATTTTTGAGTTCTTGAGAAAAATATACGGACGAAGTCGCAGGGGACTGCTGATATACATATGTATGTAGATATATAATTCTTTGTGCGTGTGTATGTCACGTTTGTTTGCTGAACATCATTTTTGCAGGCAAGCCATCGTCTGTCAGGTTCACTATTTTTTGCCAATTTAAATACATATACATGCCACAATGAGGCTAGACCACAAAATACTCTTTGGATCGTGCCGAGTCCCGACATTTGACAGTTTTGTTATTCTCATATTTTTCAATTGATTCGTCGACAAGCCACGGAAGGGACAATTAAAACTTTTGAAAGATTAAACAAAATTCATTGAGTATCTTGGGCCACCCTCTATAAACCTAAGCTGAAACTCAAAGTGGTCCGTAATATATTTTGACAATAACAAATCCGGCCCTGAAAATTTAAAGAAAAGGTTTGCACGGCTCTGCTGCAGTCTTGTCTATTGACTGAAAAAAAATTCTCGCCTTGCATCTTCCCTTTCTAGCTTGTTTCAATACCTTAAGAAGAAATGGCTTAATAGAGTGATTTAAATTCTACACCTCAGCCCCGATGACTTTTATATGTGTTAATATTAAGTTTATTATTTAAATCAGCACGTGTTTTCGCTTTTAATATTTTGGACGAGCAGGCACGCCAAGTATAAGAAGGCCCGCAATCCATACGCACATACATTTAAATGAATTTGTCATCAGAAGTTTTGAATTTTTAATCTTTTTATATTTCCCTCCTTTTCCTTGATTTTATCGCACATAGTATCTACGAGTACCTGGTTGGGTTTAATTTCATTGACCATTACGAGATCACTTATGTTTTACTACATTTTCGTGTTCGAATAGAAGAAGAAATGACTTGAAATGACAGAGGCAATTCTCGTTGAAAATTTCAGAACTCTGGGGTGTGATATGTAATGGTAATTCATTATATTTGCTTGGCAATCGATATGCAGGACAATTTTATGGCTTCCGTTTGGCATTTGAATTTTGGTAGGGACGTGAGTGCGTGATATTGGTTTCGTATTTGATTGAATTGGGGAATAAAAAAAAAATCATGCAGCTTATTTGGAATGTTGAGGACTCCATTAATGTTGCTAGAAATTTGAGTGGGCACAGTGCTTGATTTCACATGGGAGTGTGCTTTCTAAGGTTCGAATAAAAGCGGCGCCTAAATTTGCTTTCGTGCAGAATTTTTAATTAAATTTTATTAATTTTTACATGGACTTTTGGTTCATACCATTTCGAAGAGTTATTAATGCTAAAAGATGTGGCGCCTGAATGATGAAAAAAGATTCTTTACTCTGATAACAATCAATATTAGGTCTTCAGGTGTATAGAAGAATGATCAAAGTGAATATTAACGATATTGTATAAAGTTAAATTGCCCATTAACAAAGATTTTTAGTGCTATCGTAATATCTTTTTATATCTTGTTTTCCTTTGTAACAATTTTGGCACCGACAACATTCCAGCATTCTACGAATTCTATTAAATTAATATATGAAAATTGATCTAAACATATTATTATTTTCCACCTGAGTACTGCGTACTTTAGTTTTGCCCTTGAACAAATTGAAGATGCATCAGTCAAATGTAACGATTTTTAGCTGGGCTCAAGAAAACTGCTTACGGCTTAATCCGAAAAAACGAAATGTTTAGTCATAAATAGAAATGGTACTAACACCAGCAGCTTCCCCACAATCTACCTTGGAAATGCTCCTATTGAGTTTTTGGATAAAGCTAAAAACCTTGGAGTTTGGTTCAACACGAGTTTGGGATGACCATGTGCGTTCTATCATCGGGAAAATTTATGGCTGCCTCAGGAACCTCTTTTTGACTCAAAGCTTCACTCCAGTTAACACAAGGCTTATGCTAGTCAGGTCTTTGCTCATTCCATTGATAACATATGGCTGCGAAATTTGTTGTTGCCATAATATTGCCCGCAACGTCTACGGCATAAAACAATATGATCATGTGTCGACGTATGCGAAAGTTATTCTTGGATGTTCACTCGACAAGTACCTTGACTACTGCACTCTCAAGTATCTACACAAAATCATAACCAGCAAACAACATCAGTACTTGTATGAAAAACTAAGCTTCTCACAATCAAACCGTTCATTAAGTTTAATTTTGCCGCTTGTTAAATATCAAGTTTGTGAACGACAATTTTTCATTCATGCCCTACGCCTCTGGAATTCACTCCCTCTCAGCTTAAGACGGCTCTATAACACGAATGGCTTCGATTACACTCTCTTTCGGCACCTAGTAGGTAATAATAAGATATAATATTTGTACATTATTTTGTTGCTTGAAACATCATACTCGGTAACTTAACTTAATTTTACTCAGCTTCAATTTTATTTCCATTTTCAATTTCAACTTAAATCATTTTATTGTAAAAATTCACATTTATTCACTGAAGATTATACAGAATCTATTATAAATGTTGTTGTACAAAATCTATCAATCAATCAATAAATCAATCAATAGATACTGATCTAATATTTTAACCTCCTGAAAGAACGAGCCTAATTTTCGCAAGTCTTATAGGAGAGACAAAGTCTTGGCAGAGTACCAGAAAATTAAAATACTCTTGAAAATACACATGTAAATCTTAAATCGTCCCTGCCACGAGGAAACTTATTAGTGAAACGAGCGGATTTCGATAGAATGCTTGTGGCTTGACTAAATAAACGAGTTGTCGGAATAACAAAGACACTGACACAAGGGACCATTTTTATATGAATTTCTGAAATACAACTCAATTTCCGAACCTTTTTTCGGAGTGTTTTTTTTTTATTTAAGAGGTGTAGAAATTAATTTTTTTTGGTTAACGTTTGGCGGGCTACTGTATGAAAGATACTTCCTAGTCATAATGCTCATAGAGTCAAGCATGGCGGTATTTCCATAATGGTCTTTAATTATTTCTCGCCCACCTGAGTTCCAGAACTAACCCGCTTCGACGAAATCGTGCTTAAGGAAAGGAATAGACAAATATTAAATGATCACACCTTAATACCGAGTCCTCACAATGCAATAAGTCTTCAACTGAATCCACTTTGCATTCGATTGCCTCAGATATTCCTAAAAAATATGCGAGACGAAAAAAAAAATGCACATCCTTATTGAAACAATGGAATCCTTCTCGTTGAGGTATTTTGGGTTGGCAACTTAGTAATTGCGGATTTCACTCATAGATAGCTTTTGTTGAATTTTTAGGCTTGCTGACATAATCGAAATGTCAAACACATTTTGTTATTTGATATTTGGTACTTCAACTGTCAATCAGTAAACATGTTGTTGTGTAGTTTTTTTTTTGTTGGAAAATGGAAAATCATAACGATCATTTACGTCATAGTTTGCTTTCTTATTTCCGGAAAGGAAAAAACACATCGCAAGCTTACAAAAGGTGAAGTGCTGTTTATGATGACGAAGCTTTAAAAATCCAAAGTGGTTTGCCAAATTTCGTTCTGGTTATTTTTTACTCAAAGATGAAGAACGCTCTGGGCGTCCACTTGAAATTGATGACGACCAAATCAAAACAATAATCGATTCGGATCGTCACAGTACAACACGTGAGATTGCAGAGAAGCTTCATGTATCACATTGCTATGTACGAAAACTCGATATATGGGTTCCTCATGAACTGAAAGAAAAATCATTTAACACAACCCATTAACATCTGCGATTTGTTAAAGAAACATAATGAAAATGATCCATTTTTAAAACAATTGATAACTTGTGATGAAAAATGGGTTATTTACAACAATGTCAATCGGAAAAGATCGTGGAGCAAGAAAGGTGAACCAGCTAAAACAACATCAAAGGTGATATTCATCAAAAGAAAGTTATGGTATGTTATGGTATGGTCAGTTTGGTGGGGTTACAAAGCAATTGTCTACTTTGAACTATTACCACCCAACCGAACGATCAGTCTGCAGTCTGCTGCCACACTCATCTTTGGTCACTCGGCAAAAATTATTGGATCTTGGTTGGATGTTTTGCTACATCCACCATATAGTCCTGACTAGTCCTGACCCTGCACCATCTGATTACTTTTTATTTTGATCTTTGCAAAATTCCTGATAAAAACCAGAAGTTTTATGAACGTGGAATTATGATGCTGCCTTAAAGATGGCAAAATGTCATTGCTCAAAATGGGCAATACATTAAGGAATAAAGTTGTTTCGTTCAATGAAAAAAATTGTCGTTTATCTTATATATAAAATTCTCGTGTCACAATGTTAGTTACCATACTCCTCCGAAACGGCTTGACCGATTTTTATCAAATTTTTTATGCATATTTAGTAGGTCTGAGAATCGGCTACTATCTCTTTTTCAAACCTCTAAGTGATAAGGGTTGTCCACCCCTAAAATTTTATTTATATTTTTTGGACAAAATTTTAATTTTGAATTTTTTTATAATGTGCCATTAAAAAATACATACTATACAACCCCAAATTTTCTATCAGCAACCCGTATTTTTAAATAGTCATTTTAGTAATTTAATCATTTTTCATCCTGCTCGATAACTGATCAATTATCACTTGGTAAGTCATCCCCGCGAGTTGAGCCTAACATTTAGGACAACGTCATTCTACGATGTTGTGAGTTTTGTCAACAATTCATGGTCAACAGACATAGAGGGCGAACGACTACGATACTTACGATATAATCCACTCAAGCTGCGTGCGGAAGAGTAAATTCATTTGCGATGTAGTCTATGAAATTGTATAAATCAAGTTCTACTGTTGTTTTATAGTTCAGTAGAAAGGAAATTAAAAGAATAAGAAGGCTATTATCAGTCAAAAATAAATTAGTCAAATTTTATTTTTAAATTGGATTTTTTTTTTAGTCGCAATCCAGCGGTCGAATCCAGGAAAGGAAATCGTAACAATTGGTGTGCCGGTCTCCTGTTTCTCTCACACAATAAGCCATCTCTCACTCCCTCCACAGTTTTCGGCCATTATTATTGTTCATGCATCAAGCGCAGTAGTAACGTTTGCAATTATCATTTTTATCATTTTACTATATCGGTGTTACTCTCATATTAACTATATTCTCAAATAAATTTATTATTAATTTGCTGGACTATAATTATTTATTCCTAATTTATCATTTATTATTAATGTTGAGTGTAGTTCGCACGATTAGTTAATAAAGTGATTAACATAACCTCAAAAGTACTCAACACGTGTCACGAGCTCCCGCCAATAACGGCTATTGTGTTGCAAGTATAATTTATTCTTATACATTTATTATAAAATCCTTAATTTTTTTTTATTTTTATTTATCTATTTATGCTCGCTTACTTAAAACAGTCTTATATATACATTTACATGTATATGTATGTGTATGTGTGTACAATCAAAGATTAAATACATTATTACTATAATGATTTGTACAGTGAACAATGCCAACAATACGCAGAAGCATGCGAAATACAAGAGCCCAAAGAACCGAAGAACAAATCCAGCAACGAATGTTTGGTGTTTTGTTATTTTTATATTCGCTCATCGCTCACAGTGCTCCATGCATCTTTCACTCATATACCACATCCTTACACACTTACAATAAGATAGTTATTTTTTTAACACTAGAAATTCCATAGAAATATTTTATATGGCAAAACAACGTTTGCTGGGTCAGCTAGTTTTCTAGAAAAATCCGCAATTACTCAATTGCCAACCTGATATGTTTGAATATGAATATTGAATTCCGAATATTGTACCCGTTTTAAGAGCATCTAGCTCGACGTCACTCGGTTATAAGAAATGAAAAATAGTTTCTTCCTTACCGAAACTTTATAGAAGCTAAATTTTGTTAAACTTGACATTTTCTAGATTACCTTATTAAACCGAAGCTTAAGCTTTGGTGAAAAAGAACAAAAGCGAAACATAAATAAGTCCTGCATTTTAATAGATTCAGTGTCAGCAAAACATTTATATACTGCCACAGATACACATAGGGTGCTCTATAACTCTTCCACTAATCTATTCAACCAGATCATTATAGTGCGCTCATATTACTGTAACTAATCAATTGGCACCAGGTTAATAGGGTTCCTGTTTGGATTAGTTTCTAAATTAATAGCCAACGGCAACTGTAAGAAGACTACTTAATCGCCTGTCATGTGGCTCTAGGAATCAGAATTAAAATTCAAAGTGCAATGCGAACAAGTGATGCACATTGATTTGCTTCAATCACACGAGATTACAATTTAAATGTAGCGCGCAGCAACAGCAGCTTTATTATTGCAGATGCAAACAAGTACGATGGTCATGTATCCGCTCCGTTCTTCTCAACAGCCAGCGTTTGTTCTGAGATGCAGTCAAGCTGGAGCTGGGTTATGTGACATCGTCTGGCACTTTAGTAGAAGTTATTGGTGCGACTTTTATGCGTGATAAATAACGAATACAGTGTCGTGCACTTGATGCGTTACAGGCCTTGGTGAGCTTGTTGCTTTGTGTGGATTGAATGGTATCGAGCATTTTATTTGCGTAACATCAATGCACGTTTGGCACCACCATTTCTGGTCGGTTGGATGTGTATAGCTGGAAGCACCATAAGCAGCAGAGGCATCAGTTCTGCTGCTGCTCTTCTTTGTGGCCTTTTACTACTTCGTCTTTTATTGGAAATGTTATGGATCAAACGGTGCTGAGATGGATGGTTGTGAACTTCTGCAATCAAGAGTTAAAATGCTACGATGAAGATGATTTTTAAGTGATTTCATGCTGAACACTAAAACCTTATTTTTTCTCGTTGTGCCTGACAGTGAATTGTGGAACGTAATTGTAGAGAATCGCTTTAACTTTGCATAGAAAGGAGGCATACTGAATTGGAGGATAGGTGTTCTTTTTTTGCTTCTCAAGTATTGGAAAGTGTGCTTAGGTTTTTGTTATTGGCATGGAGTTGCAGAAATGGAAACGTCAGGCCATTGTAGATCATAAAACTGAAGGCCAAAGACCTAGCTTCTTGCGCTAAGAGCGGCAATCATGCAAGAAATTAAAAGAAGCAGCACAGATTTCGGTAACTTACAAAATATTTGAAGGGGGAACTCCATTCGTCAGGGAAGAACAAGTTGGCCTCCTTTATTTTTGTTAAACAAAAGTGCTTGCACAGAATAGATGGTATGTACTTAAACTTGAAGAAGAGAAATAATGACATATATGTTTGCAAACCTCGTGTTGTTGTTGTCAAATATTTCATTAGGTTTAAATGATTGATAGATGATTGGTTCTTTGATAATATAAAAATGAGAATCTATAGGAAAACAGGATACGTCATCTTGGTTTTTATGATATATTTGATCAGAACATTTATTGGATCCATTCAGTGTTTTATATAAAAGTCTTCCTATGTCTTAGCAGCGTTGAATGAAGTTGTCATAGTTTATGGGCTCTCTACTCTCTGTACTCTCAGACCCATATACCCAGTAATTCGATTATATTCAATTTAGTAGCGTTATTACTGGAGTGGTCGACGAAGTATGGTATTTAATTTAATAATAATAATAATTTAATTTAATAATTACTCCAATGGAGTGACGTGCTGGACTTTCAAGTTCGTGTCTTATGAAATTGATTTCAATTGCTTCTGATGGGTGTGTGTTGAATCAGCGCTAGAGGCATCATAATCCTCAAATGTAGGATATTACATGTAAAAAAAAAATGGTTTGGATGCGAGTAGGTCGACCCAAAGCATGAACTTCACATCTCAAGATGAAAAAAAATGTATTTGCTATTTTATTTGCCGCCACTATAAAATTCAAATTGGGTTATGAAAACCTCTCCATCCCCTAGACAGATGCATTGCAACCAATAAAATAAAATACATATTTTTTTAGCTGCCCCGTAAGAATATTTTTGTTTTCGCATTTTTGAATCATTTGAAAAAATATTAGCGGCTTCAATACTAATTTTTCACACTTTTCTCTCGAAACTACCTAAGGCGCCTTCGTCCGCTTTTGAAAGTGTCCTTGCCTTGGAATCATATATTAGGACGGGGATAATACATAATTGCTTTTTTAGCCAAAGGCATTCTTCGTTTAATCTCAGCAACGTTCTCTGATTTAAAAGACAGTGCCTCTGCTGTTGACACGGGATTTTGCACTATTGTTTCAAGTAGAATGTTGAAGTAACCGCATGTGGATGCATCACCTTGCCTAAATCGTTGTTTGACATCAAATGGGTTGATTACCTCTTTGCCGACTTAAATCAATCAATCAATCTACTACAGATTGAGTTCTCCATCGTCGTCTTTCGTCTCTGTGGACGTAACAGATATCATAACCAAACTTAAAATGAATGAAAAGATGGTGGGTGCCGATTTGAAATGTTAATATTTGGTCTATGGTGGACTTTTCTGTTCGAAAGCCATATTGAAATGGTCCTATCAGGTTGTTGAAGAAAAGATGTTAAAGACAATGTTGAGGAGATTGATACCTCTACAATTGGCGCAGATTAGATTGTATCCTTTCTTCAAAATTGGGTAAACATTACTGAGATTCGCTTCATCTTTCATGCTTTGTGGTTTATCGGAATATTATTCTTCGTTGCCGTAATACAGTCTGCACATGTCTGCAATCCTACGATGACGTTTCCATTTTGAACTTTGCTGGCTTCTATTTGGGGCCTGTAACCCTGCGATAATTGTTTACTCTATTGGTCGAATTTTCGAACATCTTTCCTGTTTCTGAATCTCTCAAAATCCTCGATCGCGCCCTATTCATGCACGTTGGTACGGCTTGAGAATGTTTTGCACGAGATTAAAACAGCCAATTAGAGCACTTGGAAATTTGTCAGGCATGGCCACCATAGAGTAAATTTCTATTTTACAACCCGTTTGCCGCTGTGCAATCAAATTGAGACCGAAATTGTTTTGTCTGTGGTCTACTACATCTACAACAACTTTTACATTGGAAGCTGAGTCATCAGTCCTTTTAGAAACCGTTCAAAAGTACATAGTTTCACATGGGAGATTTCGACCATCTCTTCCTTCTGAGCTGTTAAATGTTCAGCATAGGATCTTTTTCTAGGATCTTTCATCTTTCATCAAATAGATGACTTTAAGAGGATGACATTCAGTCCAGTTTTATTTGGAGATTTTTAAAGCTGTTTCCATGCCGATTTTAAGAGATTGCTTATGTACGGAAAGACCTCTGGCCTTAAGTTCATGATAAGAAACCACACAAAAGTGGTCAACATACTAAATCAATAAATGTTATGATCTTCCTTGTAACGCTTTTAAATAAACGAGTAGTGCTATTACTTTGTCATTTAGCACTGTATTGATGATTTTTTTAAGAAATCAATTGCCTCATCTAAGTTTTCCAAGCATTTCCGTGGAAACGTGGAGCAAGAAATAGAGAAAGAGACACATCGAAATTCGAAATGGACTCAACTTAACATTTAATTTATTGATGTTGCTTTTGGAATTAAAACTGAACAAAAAATAATGTATAAGAATTTGTCCGGAAAATAATGAACGGCAGTGTATATACTATATTTATACATAATTTTGTATCTGATAAGGTTGTTAATAACTATTAATTTAATTGATTTTGAACTGTTTTTTTAAAAGAAAACTAAATTGACTTTAATTAAAGACCTGATAATGCGCCTTATTTTGACAGCTTTTTCTTTTTTAAATTTAAGCCACCTTATCGAATTTAACCAAGAGCTTTTCAGCAATTCGTTATGCACATACGCTTCGAACGAAACTTATTTGCTTGGTTTGTTCTCAAGTAAGGCATGATAAAATAATCCGCACAAACGTACATATATATATACACACACACAGACATGTTTGTAAAAACAATGCAATCCGACTACTGGGACCTCGAAACGTGGAGAAATGTACGTTCGGACCGATTACAAGGACTTCCTGATGGGAAGTTAAAAATATGGTTCAAATTGTCGCAGTTTTTTTAAGTTTCCGGACTTTATTTTTAGTTCCTCAAATTAGTATACAAAGAGACTTGCTTATTCTGCGATTCCACACATTCTCGGGACTCGTATAAGTATGTTACTTGAAGTCATAGCTAATTCGGTGGGCTTACGTTTTTTCGTTCCCACGAAGACTAAGACTCTCGTGCATTCAGCGTTTATATTCCTTTCACTATGGAGATATCTACTCTGAAAACCCTTCGCGAGGGCTTCCACACACCTCGAATGAGTCGAGGATTTGAGCAGTAAATGAACGGTTCCGACTCTTAATATTTTTCAGAAGCATGTTTGTATATATACGTATAGCGTTTCCATTTGTGCCTTATACAAACTTGCACCATCTAGAAGAGATGTTGTCCTACCGTCTTACAATTTTTGTTGCCACAAGCAAAGTGCCTAATTGCAGTAAGTATTCCATCTAAGAAAGGAAACATGAGAACTGTTTTTACGACTGCATTTTCGTAATTGATAACATATTTTCATGTATTTCATAGCACATGGTGTAAGCTCCTATGCTTATCTAAGTTTCCAATTGGAAACAAGGTGGATATCCTTTACACTAAGAAATGACGTGTAACGTAAATAGTCCCAAGGAAAATGCTCTGAGATATCATCGTCAGTTTTGCAGCAAACATCACACAGGGTAATGTACTGTAATGTTATGTAATGAAATGCAATTTTTACTTGTCCGTAGTTAATTTAACTTTTTACTCATGATTTCCTTTTTTTTATCAAATTATCAGCTTTTGTTATCTAGCCACCATCTAAGTGTCCATAAGTGTCTTCGATGTTTTTGCCTTAGGGCCATCTAAGCCACCATTGCGTTCTATACATTTTTTTGGTTGAAAACGCAGATCGTTATAAGTTGTTTCTTTACAAAAACGTTGCCTTTTTTAAACAGAAGATTCAAGACATTTTGAACGAGCAGATATTTATCACGGTACCATGGTACCATGTTTGAATTTTTCAACTCATTGGTGACAAGAGACAAAATTGATCAATTAAAATTTACTTATCGTTGAAGGTCATGGCACCTTCTTTACATTCATATGTAGCAACTCCCAATCAAATGGGTAAAAATACTCCATTGCTGATTACATGGTTAAAGCTTTAATTCCTTAGTCGAAAATACGAATACAGAAGAAATCTAAATCATTATCTAGAGTAAGGTGAGATGAGGCGGCTTCTTATCCCCGATTCAGATCAACACACCATACACGATTCTATTTTTGTTAAAACTAGAAATATCTAAATTCTTTTATATTTGAAGTCGCAAACGGCCTTCAAAACTATTAAAAGCAAATAAGAAAAAAATGTTTAGAGATTTAAACTGCCATGCATTGGTGGCGTTCAGAGTCAGCGATAAAATGTGTGCCATCCACTCTCCTCTGTAACTTAGCGTGCTTGTTACTCTTGTATTTGTCCCCTTCGGCATTATTCGAAATAAACCGTTCTTATATGCAAATCCTTGATTGTGTCAGTTTTTAAGCATAATCCATTACTATCCTTATGCTTTGTTTTGCATTTATGCTTAATTGTGGTTGAAAATCGTATGAACAGTCGAAAGATATACTCATTTTGCAGACCCTTTTTACTTACTGTTTGAATTGTGCTGACAGTATTGTCTTACGATGTTATAAAAGAAGGAAGTTAAGAAAACAAAACTAGAAGGACAAAAGACAAATGAGTTCTCTGTGATAGAAATGTTAACTCGATGTACTGCATACCCAAAGGAAAAGGAAATATTAAGATTTTGAACAGAAAAAAATATAGATGGGTCAAGTAGATACAAATGCAAATGCTTTCTTTAAGGTATTCTAAGTTAGATTAAAGTTCCTAGTATTGAATATTGTATGCTTAGTTTTAGGAAGGTTCACTTTACAAAGGAAAGTGAAATTCGGAATAAAAATCAATAAAATTTCATGCTCAAGACAGTAACATCAATAAATTTTTACAAGTTTCTATTCGGAAAAGTAAATAGAGTGATTATTATCAGACGCAACTTCGCCATGTTACGTTGCAAGCAAACTTTATAATTTAATTTATCTTTGGGCGTAATCTCGTCTCGGTTTGAAAATGTTAAAAATTGAAGTGTTTTAATCACCTACATCCCTGCTTTAACATGTTCATAAAAGTGTTACTAACGTATGTAAATCCGTCTTGATCTATCTCCAAAATCTTCCTTCCATGACAGCGGTAGCATCTTTGTCCCAAATATTAGCAAAAGCGGTAATGAGCTGAACCGCGTGAAAAAGAGGTTTATTAGAACAAGTCTTATAAAAGGAGGACGACGATGGGGAAGCATAACAATTGTTTTCAATTAATTCTAAAAAAAATTAATATGTTGATTTATGTAAATATATAAAATTTTCCAAATGTATTGAAAACGGATTTTATTGCATTTCTTTAGCTTACGTTAATGTATCGAAGAAAGAATTTCAAACATACGAACTCATTTTTTCGAAGTTACACAAACTCGTGTATGGAGAATTAGTAAAGTTTTTTTTCCAAAAAAGTTGTTATGCTTTGGAAGCCTACCTCTTTGCTGCAACTTCTGATTCCAGTTACTTCACATACGGTCTTTACACACGATTATTATAATAATAGTGAACTAATTAAAAATAATTTGGATCAAAATTGTATTTCAATTAGTTAATGTTGAAAAGTCCGTTGCTTAAGAAGGAAAATAAAATGATGTCTAACATTTCTTCATGCCGTAAAAATAAGAATATTAACATAACAATAACACCCTTGGTTCATAAAATAGAGTACAATTTTGAACCGATGTCATAACGTCCGTGTAGTTGGGGCACATTAAAAAAGATATATAAATCTTTGTTATGAACACTGTGATACGATTATCTTAAACAAATCCGTAGGTCTATGACTTCGGTTTAAAAATTAATATACTAAATCCTGAAGCTGTGCATCTTGCGGCCTAAATAAACAAATATACTCTGTGCAGGACTTAAACATTTTTAATATTGTGTTATTACATTTTGAAAATGTCGTTCGGTTTATGGTAGAATACCTTCCTGTTAAAAAAAAAGTACTAACATGCTCACTTACTTTGGTAGGCTATGTAGAAGATCTGTCGCATTCGCCTCTTAACCCATCGTTGTGCTCAAAGGAACCATTTTAATAGAACTAAAGAGCAACGACAAGTCAAAAGATTCTCTTGCTCGCAAAAAAAACGCAGAACACAGCATGCGTGAATTATCTCATATGCAGACAAAATCAATCCGTCGGTTGGTGGGTGAATTCCAAAGTCTAAATAATCAGTGTGAACAAGTAAGAATCAACGAAAGCAGGTATCTGTTTAAAGTGATAGCAGTTAAAGCTGAAACATTTTTTTAAGGATTCCTTAAAAAAAAAAACATCCATCAATTAAATTGAATTTACTTTTATTTATATTATCTTAAACGTATTGTTTTTCATCTAAATTTTGTTAAACTTAAGCAAACATTATTAACAATCCTAAAAGTGAATTTTCAAAAATCCTAATTATATACAAATTAACATATCATGGCTGTAGCGCTAATTCCAGCTCAAACACAAACAAATATGCCTCTGAGACTAGTAGAGTTCATACTGCCACCTGCGGCACTGTAATTATAACCTTGATCGCTAAGTTTCTGCCTCTTAACACTTTCCGCAGCATCCGAAGAGGCATCCGATTCATTTTCGCTTAAATGGTAGAATTTTCTTCGTGCCACAGATTGCGCCAGACGGAGTTCTTCTTCGCTCGATTCGCTCTGGATATCACTTTCTCCCCCTGAAATTAAACTCTGGTTATCAGCGGGGAATGTTTCCGAAGATGAGGCAATTCTTGACGTAGATCGACTTATTTGGCCACCTTTCATGCTTAGGTCCATGGGACCGTCCTGTTCTTGATCAGTAGCCGAGCAAATCGATACTGGAGATTCTGATTGTATTTTTGGAGTGCGTGTGGGCTCTTCATGCTCTTGGTTTTGATAAGTACTTTCTGAGCTATGGAAGTGCGTTGGAGATACAGCCACGTCGATTGGAACTGTTTGGGAAACAGGTATCGTTGGCAAACCATCCATGGATGAGTTCCTTCCTGCGATTTCCGGAGTTGGAGTTTGATTGAATTGCGGTGGTGAATGTGTCATTGATCGCGTAGGGCTATTCGCACGAACATCGTCGGCTGTCATTGATTTTGGAGTACATCTAGCGGGTGAACTGAGAAGTTCTTCAGTCCTGGCTTCAGGGCTTGAGCTCTCGTTCCAGCGATTAGAACCATCGGATAGTGAATCTACAGACTGACGATGCTTAAATAATTCCTCGGCTCGATGGTATGCTTCGGAAGCATGATAGCCACCTGATCCGCCAGCACCAGAAAATAGTAAATGTGGCGGCAATTGGAATGCAGATCGTGATGAGATTGGCATTGAGCCCATCATGAAAAATGGCATCGCGGCTGCAGCAGCAGCAGCCGATGATGATGACGATTGTTGGTGTTGTAGCTGTTGATGTTGGTGATAATCGGCAGCAGCAGCAGCAGCTATCGCTGCATCGGGATGTCGTGATAGAAACTGACTGTGAAAAGAATTTTTAAACGCATCCGGATTGGACATCATCTCTGGTAAATAGCCTGGATATCCCAACATGCCCATATGAGATGCTAACGATGGTGCTTGTGCTGCAGCGACTGCAGCTGCTGCTGAGCTCATGTCACCACCAAAACCATGACCAACTTTGCCGGCGGCCTCTGCAGCTTGTTGCTGCTGCTCTTGCAAGAGACAGTGTATCTTGAACCAATTTGAACGACGACCATAACGAGAACCACCCTTTGACATACCGACTGTGTAGCATTTGCGTAGCCTGCACGCCTTGCATGTTGTACGATTCTTCTTGTCAATAATACACTTGCCATGATTTTTGCACTCGCTGATTGATGAAAGGTTATTATAAGATCGCCCGAAGAATGACTGCAATGAAGAAAACAACCGGTTAGATACTTTTCAATTGCAAAATTGTACTATTGTTTTTTTCGTTAAAAATATTTAAAAGAAGGTTCTAGTTACCTTGCATCCTTCACAAGTAAAGGCACCAAAATGAAAACCGGCGGCGGGTTCGCCACACACTTTACACGTTTGATTCATCTGAAAACGACAAAAAATATTTTTTTATTAACACATACCGTTTTTCGTAGAATTGTATAATCGTACATAAAAGCAACACGGCGACGGCAATTTAAATCTTTGAAATATTTTTTTAAATGTCACTCAAAATACTAGGAAAGAGAAAATTGCAAAAAGTTATTGACTCGTTTTTTTTCGCTATTTTTTTTATGGCTTTTGCTAAAAGTTGCCAAGGATATTCCCCGGGACAATCGTATGATATTTTTTCTTTTTGTTTTGTTTGTGCGAACTCGCGGAAACACATTTTTTTACGATTGTCAAGATATAATAAAAAGAAAGAACACATTATGCAACCCTTGGCGTGAGGGCGGAATGTTTTGCAATGCAATTTAAATTCAAAAAGGTACCGCATCTAATTATTATTGGGGCAATAAACATCACCAAGAATAGATTATACGGAGGACTCGCGGTCGAAAGTGGATGGTCGCACACGCTCATCACAGGTAACGTGGCCTTAGAAGCCCAAAAGTCGACCATAGGCAATAAAAAAGGTAAAAAAGTCACAACAGTATCTTGTTACTCAAGTCTAGTCTTTGTTTAAAAAATTTATGTAATACCCGTTCTTCGAAGAATCGCACAGACCCATCCGAAAAAAATATTTTGTTTTTGCAACAATATTTTTTGATGTAGATTTGGGAATCCCGCGAGATGATTTATTGATTTGATATTTGTATAAAAAAATATTCAACAAATTCAAAAATTTCAACACAAAAGTTCGCCGCCCAGCTCTTTTATATTCGCGTTTTAAATATACAGACAAATCAACTTTGTTTCAAAAAAAAAAAATTACACGAGCATCGCGACTTATCCGATTTAACTTACCTTTTAAACTTTGTGAAGTTTTTAAGCAGTTTGTAGTAATCCGTTGGGTGTTCTTGAGTCCGAAGTTATTTCTCACTTAGATTTTCACACCGAGAGTTTTTCTATTAATTCTTCTTTTTCAGTTCTTAATTGCGCACTTTATCATTTATCACAACACACACACTACATCCCTTTGACGCGACAGAGAAATTAAAAATTTATGAGATTGTTTTCAGAATTTATATGGCACAGAGAACCAGAAATCAAATGGTATTTTTTTTTAATTATGATGTATAACCCAGAAGAGGTGAATTGTATCTTTCGCTTCAACTATCAGCCGACGACTGATTTGTTGCTCATGTCAATGTCTTACAAGAAGTATTTTTCTCCTCAACATCTCAGTCTCTCCGATCATTCGATACGAGTAAATAGGTACCGCTTGTAGTGTGTAGTTTGTCTGCAAAGACCGGAGTTGAACTGAGTTGCTATTCGTGATTGCTGGAATTTAAGAGAGTTTCCTTTTACACACCTTATTGGGTGTGGAGAGAGTACGCTGTATTTTGGATCATAACTGATCATGCAAAGAAATTAAAGAGAGGCTTAGTATATGGATTCCTAGTTTTACCTGTGCTTCCTCTCTGCAAAGTTAAGGGCGGAGCTTAACGCAATATACTGTGAACGGTACTTCTAGTTTTGTTTTATTATGCTTGTATATAAGATTTTAAGTAACTTGGAGTGAAAAAAGGTGTTACGATTTCATTCATATTCTGCTATTTATGAGTATATAGATGTTTAGATATGTAGGAAGTAAATGGTTACGGGGCTTGGAATTGAGAAAATCAGTTTGCGACTGGCGTGAACTTTACTGAATGATGAAAACAGACTGCGGTTGCACGAAAAAAAAGGATTATTAACCCTGCATATTTTTAATTATTCTTTTGTTCTTAAATTCAGAAGTACGAGTTTACGACTTGGTGCCGATTCCGATTTCATTACAAATCTGCTGTGAAAATATTATGTCTTTATTAGAAAAATGAGTGTTAATTTTGTAGGAAGATTATATTTAAATAAAAAGTTACCTTTTTATTGTGGAAGTGCAATTCAAAGTGGACGATTGAGCTTGATTAAAAATATCTTAAATTTCAATATTGGCTCAATTTATATCAACTTAAAATAAACTGTAAACGACATTGTGTCAAACTTTAAGTAACAAATCGCTAAAATATGTCCAAATCGAGAACAGTCTTATTTTTGTCATCATAAAAAAATGGGTCGCATATAAAGTTAGCCTCGATTTTTTATTATAACTATATATGAGCGAATTGTTAATATATGAACTACTCAGTGTGTTAACATTTTTGAGTTAGCTTATAGTTACAAAAACTATTTAGGTGCCACTTATTTCATCCGTGGAAGTTTCTTATAAATAATATAAAAATATTTTTATCTTTTTATAATCCACTTTATTTAATTCATCAAAAAGAGTTTATAGTTTATAAATAGCATCATTTGTCTAAATGATAATTTTTAGTGCGATAATTTTTAGTCCGATGGAACTTATGGTATCTTCTTCTTTGTACTGTAGACAATAAAAATTGCTGCAGCTAGGTAGTTTGTTAACACGAGTTCATTGATTTATTTTTAATCAATTTGGCGACGTGCTCGTTCGTTTCTTTGGTATAAGTATATGAAACTAGATGAGAATTAGGTACGCATTGGATAAAGATGATCATTTTAATGCTTCGACTGGTGGTGAACACATTGCATCTATATTTTTTTTCATAAGAACATTTGAAGCATAGTCATATCAATCAAAATGTTTCTTTTTTGACTGCCAACATGTTCATATTCGTATCTTTTTAGCGTTGACTTCTTAATACAGATCTGAATTATCGTTCTGTCTTGAGCAAACAGGGACGAATGTTAAAAGTGCAACTAAAATAAAAATATTGTGCATGGTTTTGCAACTCTTTTACTCAGTAAGAAATTATATTGCCGAACTAAGAAAATAAATAAGATGATTCTTTGAGCACAAAGCCATTTTTCATTAGTACTTAAGAACTTTATTGTTGGTTTTTTTTTAACTAGAATAAAAAACTGAATTTCTCTTCTTTTTTTTAATTGCTTGGAAGTAGTCTTTAATACCGTACTTTCTAGAAATTTTTACTGTGTTCTTTGAAGAGAAATAAAGTTGTATCTATTTACCGGTAAAGTTTCACACGGCGAATGAGCTGATTATATACTTGAGCGTTCTGCGAAAAATACGCTTTCTCTTCCATATGCGAAGTGGTCCAAGAAATAATGATATTAACACAAAAAAATCTCTAGAAAGCACAAAATCAGATTTATGGTTCAGTTTATATTCTCTTCAGCTATTTTATTTTAAACATTTAACGTGAACAAATTAAAGTTAACTAAACCAGCGGTAACGTTGACAATCACTTCTCACTTTTCATTAAATGCTATAATGATTTAATATTGGTTTTATTGTATAAGGATTATCAACATATCCTGCAAAATAGTCTTATGAAAAAAAACTCGGGACAAGTTCTTTGTACATAAAATCATCAGAGGATGTGCGCTAAACGCGTAGTAAGTAAGGCATGTATTAAGATTTACAAATTTTCTTAGGTTTATTTTAAAGTAAGTCTTAATTTCAAAATAAAACCGTCCTTTTACTATGTTTTCTTTGATACTTTTATCTTACTTGTAAAAAGTAATTTTTGTTTATAGTTCTCCTTTTTTACTTAGGGCCAGTAAGTTAATAAAGTAGAGTTTTGTTGCTAATTCAAGTTTCAAGCTACTTAGTCCAGCATTTAAGTAAGGTTTATCGTAGTTTAAAAAAAAATAAGACTTTTACAAAATAAAGTGAGTTATCATACGAGATAACCTACCAATGGTGTATTCTTATTCATGTTTTAATTAAAATTATGAACAAGTGCTAAATTCCCAAATTTACTGCTCACAATGTAGCGGAGTCGACATAAACGTTAATTAAGTATTAGTATTTGCTTGATGGCTTTCACCACTTCTTTCTTTTAAAAGAGACATCGTGCAGTGTTCCTTCGTACTCGTAGCGAAGATTCTTCTTATATTGCCAATGCTAATTCTAGAAATGAGGCAATCGTTCTACGAGTCCAATGACCCGGATAAAAGTATTGCCAAAGATCGTTAAAGATAGGATATTTAGGGAATAGTTCTTCAAATGCTCTCGATCCAAACATAGAATTAATCAAGGATTAGAAGACCACGACTTGCAATCAGTATAAACTTTGATCAATTAAAGTGCTTCTGTTATTTCTTGTCAAAGTATGCAAGCCTGTAAAATGTCTTTGTGCATAAAGTTGCTTCAAAGACTAATAGGAGATGATCGCAGTCTATCCACGGGGTATTGAAATCTGCTATTCTAAATCTTTAAAACTTTTGAATTATACATTTTTTGGAGACGAAACGTGATATGATTCAAAAATGGTAACAGAATTCCAACAATTTCATTTTTTTATATTTTTCGTGTAGGAAAATTATATAAAATTATAAAAACATGTTTGGTAGGCAGCTTAAGAAAACTCCTTTAATCGAGGTTTTTGCTTTACAACCTTCCAATTCAGCTTTTCTTTGGGATATTTTTTCTTCGCATTAGTCTACAAAAAACAATGTTTAAGGTCCGAGCAAAGATTCAAGAAACAACAAGGTAAAAAAAACTTCTTCATTTATTTTCTAAGCTCAAATATCTAAAATAAAAAAAGATTTTAGAATACCATGATTGCAGCAATGGTGTAAATTAAGCCTTAAGGCAACAACTTCATGAAGATGATAAAGATGTCCAAAAAAACTATATTCGTGAAATATTCAATATTTTCCAGAACCCTAGTTTTGCCTCAAATATTTGTTGACCCATTCAAATGATTATTCAAGAATTTGGAATGGAATTCTTCTGAAAGTAAGCAAAAATATACTCTTAAGCAGATTCATCAATAACAACACGAAAGGGCTCTTTACCGAAAATTACGCTGAACATTTTTTTCAGCAATAATAAAACGGTTACAATACAAAATGAATTCAGCCGTTCACAGAAAAACAAAAAAGTGAGACACGTAAACCCTCCGCGTCCTTTTTTTATGGAACAAAAAAATAAAGCACCTTCGCAGCAAATTGACTTCTAAATAATCTTGCGTATAAATCGATGACTCTTTCAGGTACGTACATGTGTTAGAACCATTGTCAAATATTTTTAACAAGTCAATCTGTCCTAATCCGCTTATGCAACCCTTGTGCCGTCAAAATCGCAATAAATGAAAGTTAATATTTTTTTATTGAGGGTTTTTTAAAGCCTGCTCTTAATTTTTTTTTTTTCGTTTTTTAACGCACTCAGCAATTGCACAAAGAAACGGTACCTAGGCATGTTTTTAGTTTAACAATTCTACAGGTAAGCCAGTAAATCTTGTATTTTGGGTCAAATTATTGTAAGTGAAGAAAATGTCGGATTATCATCTAAATAAACAGACACGAGCACGTAAATCTGCGTTAATGCTTCGTTAAATCAATTGCGAAACCTTTAGCTCTTGACCACAAGCTAAGGTATGAGATGATGAGTTTCCCATGCACATACTGGACTGGCGATCGCAGATTAACCACAGCGTTCTAGGTCTGGGAAATTCCTGATTCGGAAGTTGATGCTGGTTGTGGTTTTAAGATGATCAGAATTGTTGCAAGAAAACAACATATGTGACCATGGGATTTCCGCTATTTTCTTTAAGAACATACTATACATGTGTGCGTGTTGGATGTGCGAAGGCCTCAATGGCAGCAATGCATCGACATCTATGAACTCGGAACGGAACTAATTCTTATTAGATTTTTTTGAAATATACTGAATCATATAAGACATTTTTATCTTCTAAGAATACAATGTTGAAGAGATATTCGAGGACAGTGTGTTTCGAAAGAAGACGTTTCAACACTTTTTCATTTATTTTATATCAGATACATATAGTGAGTTTAAGAATTTATGTACCTTTATGTGGCAATTAACACTGATATGCCATGGAGTCCCCAAATGTTAAACACTGAAAAGTTTAGGAAGCGAAGCTAGTTTTTTAAATCAAGAATATACTTTATACAAGTAAGTTGCGACCATTCATAAATGCAAAAATTTAACGAAGGCGTTAAGATTACCGTCGGCTATGAAGCGGAGTTCTGTTCAAGGAAATGATCGAAAATCAAAAAGGTGCAACAAATCTTGAATAGAAGTCTTCTTTTAAGTTCCCCAAAGATTTTTCAAAGCTGGAACAACTTTTTTGGAAAGAAGACTTGTGTCGAGTTTGGTGGATTCGTGATTTGATTGTACAGTAATTTTTGTAATTTAATCAGGTAGTAGCCTCTGCATCCTTATAAGTCCAGCCGGTGTCAAGAGTAAAACACAAGGAATTAATCACAAGTTAAATTCGAAGCAAACACAAATCGACAGAAAAGCCTCGTAAATAATAATGATTTTTTTTGAATATGAATTTGACGCTTGAAGCTTTCATAAGCATATTATTTTTTTAAGTGGTATTGTAAGTTGAGGTCACATCTTACTGTTTACTTATTTATTTACTAGGCGACTATTCAATTTGATGACGAATAAATAAATGCAAAAAGTTAATTTTAAAAATCAGGTCTAAATGTTATGTTAACACTAAAGAACTCGCGACTAATATATTTCCGTTTTATTGCTTAGACAAAATTTATTTGTTTTTGATTTTATTGATTTATTTCACAAGAGTGCCGCTGTCTTAAGCCGGGCTTGCACACTCTATCGAAGTTTTTGATTAATTGATCTTCAAATATTGAACGACCGGCATGTTCAGCCGACTTTATAGATGTTGTATATAAAGAAATCCTTTTGTTGTTGTTCCATTTTGCACAAAAATCAACACTACCATAATATAATTCTCAACTGCCTATGCAAAAACAAAAATGTTTATATATAATGTAAAAATATTTATACGAAGAAGCGGCCGAATGATAGTTAAAATATTTATTAACTTATTTATTTAAAAAAAAAATAAAAAAATAGCACTTCTCAGATCAATGTCATGACTTTTTTTTTCGTAATCTAATACCCTCCTACAACCCGAAAAATGAGAAACTTTTCTTACAACGCGACTCCTACAACGCAATTTTTTTCAAATATTTTCATTTTTATTTAAATAAGGTTTTCTTCCCTTGCATATTCTTAAAAAACGCGTTTGAGGAGCTGTAAATCCTACTATGCACATTTCTAAGGAACCAAACCCCCGCGTTGTAGGTGGGTTGCCTTAACATACATACAACATATTTTGATGCGCTGTCCGGCGCGAAAACATATTGGTCTGTTAGTTGACTTGAGAATTGGCCATGATACTTTACGACTGCCCTTGCGATTTATCTATCGACTTTGCGAAAATGATCCGCAATGGTTATTGCAACCATATAAAGTCAAATGTCATGTTGGTTGGTACTATCGAAATGTGTATGATCAAAACGCCTTCTGCTTTGTATTTACGCTTAAAAATTGTACTAGCTCTGACTATAGCAGTACCCGGGCAACTCTTCCATATATTTTTGCCAACAAAATAATCAAATCAGTAAAGCTGATTCAAAGTTATGACGTCGCCAACAAACTTTGGATTCATTTTATTTGATTGACAACAAATACCTTTTTTTATATGTTACAACCAGGAAGTTCTTGTTCTTTTCCAGAAGTTATGTGATTACTGTGAGATCTATACACTTATAATTTTGTTCAACGATAGGCAAAAAAGACAAAATCGCACCCAGTTTTTTTCATATTGCTTCCGCATTTACATAATACTCTTCAAATTACGATTCGGGTAGATGGCTTCGACTATTTTTAAGAGGGTAATGATTATCACTCTCCACCAGAGTTATGATGAGCAGCGTATGTTATAACAGTACAATTTGACACTTTCAGTCTGAAGACTTCAAGAAGATTAAACATTCTCAACTTAGCATTCCAAATGTTTGTTCAATGTACACTCTCGTTGAACTTAATTATTACTCGCAGTTAATCCTTCTTTGCTCTTTATTCAAAAGGCCAAGGCCGGTAAAGGGTGTATGTAAGCTTAATCAAACAAAACAAGACACCGGAACAAAGAGGATTATATCCATTTCTTTGTCCTTTTGCTAACGCACTAATTCACCATATAGAATAATCGTGCGATCCGCCATCTAAAAATCATAACTTTTTCTTACTTGAATACCACCAATACCACAAATACCACTTTCTCTTAAGCTTAAGTGTACGTATCTAAAAATCAGGCAGCTTGTGAAAATTAACGTAAGTAATGGATTAATCGTTTTTAGGGATTACTGGACTATATTTGGGAGTTTGGTTCTGAATATTTATAAAAGGTTGAGCGAGTCTCGATCAGAATCAGTTCACGTGTCATTTGCAAGAATCCCTTGGAAAGTATCTTTTGTAGGCTGGCAGCTCCGCTGAAATTTACTCTAATAGTGTGCTTAGGTAATGTATGAGGTAATCTTCGAAAGTACACCGATTTCAAGAATTATTTTACTAATATTTACAATGGACCTTCAGAAGGAACAGATAATCCCATTCGAATGAAAGCGTATTTCGTGGCGACCAATAATGTAAGTAAAGTTTTCAAAAAAAAAAACAGTCGATTTTTGCGAATGCTGTCGCAACGGTAAGAGATATTTAGTTTCTTTCTAGTGCAAAGATTTTGAACTGAATGACTTCTATATAAAGTCCACGATGACATATCTCCCTGTGGTAAGGTAATGATAAGGTAATGTACAAATTGTAAAAATATAACTTTAAAACTATACAAAAAATTAATTTCAAACTGTGAGAGTAGTTAAAGTTCTTGAAGAATTAATTTTGCTTATCGGTGAAGAAATTTAATGTAGATAACAATTGCTTTTTAACCAAAATTGCTTGGACATAGAACGCTTTATTGTCGACGGGCGGCAAGAGGTCGAAGAGCGCTGTGCGCACCAAGCGTATCCGAAAGTCCCAATTTGTGTTGACTGACAGATAGCTACAAAACTTGAATATAATTTTATTTCCACAACAAACTTTGTCTTTTAATTATTGAAGGAGACCACACCTTTATTTTTTTAAAGAAGTTAAGTTTGGTTCAATTGGAATAAAATGTAATAAAGTACTTTTACTTCTTATATGTTATAAGTAAAGCGAGTCTAGTAAGAAACAAATCGATCCCATCCACACTAACCCAACACGGGATTCATCCGAAAACCCCACTCTTTTTCAACTCATTAATTTTCCACCAATCAGCAAATATTTTGCATTTTCTCGGGATCAATCATCTTCACCAGTTTTGTCTATGTTCATTCTAAAGGTTTTAATGTAAATATCGGTAAAATTATATTGTTTTTAAAATTTTAAATCTTTCTTAAATAAATTTAGCTTTTAGTGGAGGAAATTGTATAGTTTGAAATTGCCTACGCGCACGAAGTCGCAAGGGTTTGCTAGTTTTTAATAAATTCACTGACGATAAGTGTACAGTGGAATCATTAGTTAGACTTGACAGCTGTCGGATTTTTCAGATTCGTATACGTCATGCTATCAATTTTTTGTACTCCGTCAAATGCGTTCTATCGAGATTTCTATAGTTAAAAAATAAGTTTTATAAATACATATCTCAAAACTGCTTGGTAATACTTACAATTGTTTTTGCCGCACACGTTCCTTAATTCGAAAGCGTCGTATTAAAACAAAAAAGAATATTGTCATCAAATGAAATCCACTTGCAATGATTAACTACCGCAACGCACACTAAAATTCTTTAAGCCGTCTTATAATAACATGATTCAGATTCTCGTGCCACTTTTGCGCCTCAGTGAATAATTAAAGTTCATTTAATTGCCGAATTGACCTTTCTACTCCTCCATGCCTGTTTATTATAAACACCAACTATTTTGCAATACACAGCTGCGATAAAATTTGCAATAATAAAAACAACCATAACTATATCATTACATTGTATAACGAATGAACGCCTTAACCTTGCATTGAGCGCGCATCTGCTTCATCTGCATCTTGGTTACATTTTATAGCTCGCGGACGGTGATGAGAGTTCGTTCCCCATGATGAATCGCGCCCGACCTTGGTATCGTTTTATTAAATTTAATGTGGCTTATTAGAATCCAATTAATTGTTCTGTTATGTAATGCAAACAGTGGATGTTAAAAGTTTGTTGCAACTTAAGAATTTGGCAGAACTGCTTCATCTGTTAAAGATGGTAACACCGATAAACCTAACGTCAGCTTTAAATAAATTACTGTAAGAAATTGGGATGGGTTGGTCGGGTTTTGGATGCATCAAGCAATTAATTGTTGATTGCTTGCAACTAGGTGGAAGTCGGTTAGTACCCCTGCCACTGGGCATGATATTAAGAATCCACGTGGCGCCTTCGGATCACCATCTTAGCAACTGGTGAATGGTGAACTTTTGTTGGAAGCAAACCAACCCGTTCAGATGGGGGTTGGAAATTTGGTTAAAGCACCAACCAAGTAAAACGTTCTTAGTTAAGAGAATGCAAGGTATCTTGGATACCAAAGGACTCCATAAACGACTATGATACGGTGCGAAAAAAGGAAAACAATATACGAGCTATTCAATAGCTTGAAATTTTCATCACTCAGTACAAGGCGCACAGTACTGCGGTCTGTAATGTACGCTGAATAAGATCGGAAACAATAAAAAGCAAGAAGAACAGTCACAGAAGGTTGCACATATGTATAAGAACGAAGTTCATAGATTTTAAGCTGAATGTTCTATAAAAGAAGAATTCTACAAACTGTTAGATGGAGCCTACGGAGCCTGTCAAAAGTATGAGAATTGAATCGTACTTTGTAGCATAAAAGCTAAAATTATTGTCAGACATTAATGTGTCCAAGAAATGACAACAGTTATCGGCTAACGAAGCACGCAATTTGCAGCAGCTGCAAAAAAGATTAAGCCCTCAGTCCTCAAATTCACAAATTAATGAGGATTAAACAGAGTTCATGCTTCCAAAAGAAACCATTCCATCGTATACCGACGAATGAAACATACTCGTACACTGGGGTAGTGATTCGATCTATCTCCGAATAAATATCAGCTCCACAAACGACACCTTGGTGGAGAATTGTTGAAGACTTATTGTCGATGCAAACTGCTTTTTAAATGACCAAAACAATGATCAACACTCCTCTTACCAGTTTTTCCTGACAGAGCGAAGTGTTTTAAGATAAATAAATAACAGAACAGATTTAAGAGACCTGTATGCCTAGATTGCGCATAGATTGAACGGATTGAAGGTTGCTTTGTTTCTTTTCATTAATAGCTTCCCGCAATCATCTGATGTGTTCGCATAATAGAAGCCTGTACTAGAGACTCCTTTCTCTAGATTATCCAATGACGGATCCGGGTCGCGTCAGTGGCTAAAAATCTACAACTATGGTAAGACGTTTTCTTTCGTCACCACGTTGATTACCGTACAGCAGCAACTGAACTGAAAAGAAATTGTTAAGAGGTTTACTTCACATTAAACAATCAAAAGTCATCGAAAGTCAGTTTACAGTGATACCTGTTGTCATCATTGGAGTACTATATCTTGTTAACAACAAAGCTAAATTTCAGAACCTTTGGTTTCTCCTTCGAGCTCTTTACCGGCCTGTTTTCATTATTCCACAATAGTGTATGACTTGAAAGAATTTCTGTTTTTCATGCAGTTAAGCTATGGAAGCGTCCACAACCTTTATTGGTGAGCAATTATTCTTCAATTGTTTTTTCCTTGAAAGCTTATAGTCATAGAAGATACTCGATACTTCCGTCAATGCCATGAGGATTTAGGGTTTTGCAATTAGCCATTTCTTCACCCTGATCTTGGAAGTCAGATACGGCCACCTATAGCTTTGAGGTGAATTCTTATATAGGGGTTTTTGTTACTTTTGTCAAGATCAGGGACAGCCATTAAGAGGGTTTCTTGGATTGCGTGATCCTTTCTCTATCCTCTTTATTTAGTCGTTATATCTTCTTGAGATGCAACCAGATTTTTTAAAGAAGCACCGATTTCCTCTGTCCAACGTTTGTATCTTATCTGAGCACAAATGCAACTAGTTAAGCTTAATGAACAGATATAACAGCATTAATGTGGTTTGGATTTTGACTAGTCGTATGTTCATTCTGATCTGTTGTTGTTCTGATAGCAAGAACTTTTAAAATATAAAATTAATTTATTTTAAGTTCACCTAAGTGAAAACCATTTTAACCATCAGGGCCAAGGGTCAAGTCACCAACTGCAAACTGGCAAAAATTTAATAATTAGTCTATTAGTAACTGCTTCCGATAATTTTTGAGACTTTAAGGTACTTTTATTGTAGTATACCGATTTGGTTATAGAAAAAAGTGGTAAAAGAGTCTGCTGAGTGACAGATTTGATCAAGTTCTTTTTTTTTTAGTTGGATAAGTAAAGAAGTCTTAAATTTCAACCAAAGTGCAAGTCTTGAGGTTGCATCAAGTTTTTGAATTTGGTCACCATTTAACGTTTTAGTTAAATCAATGACGTCGTCATGGGACTGGTCGACCGGCTATAGAAGTTTGCTACATCGAGAAAAGTTAAAAAAAAAGTTATTAAAATTATTTGTGAATATACACACAACAGAGTGATGACTTAACTACCAAAATATAATACCAAGAAATATACAGTACACTTTGAGCGATCGGTTTTCATATATCACTCTTTCTGCACCCGATCCATGTTCTGACATCAAGAAAATGGAACCAAAACCAAACACATTTGAGTTACAAGTTGTCTTTTTGCTCTACCATTTTGGAGGTACTCATACCTCCTTGAGAAAGCACTGAAATATGTATAAAAAATCATTTCCACATTCTTAACCTTCAAGAAGCTCTTCTATCAAAAGCTATAAGGTTTGTTTCAGTTAGAGACCCAGATTTCAATAAAATAAAATTAACCTCTCATTAACACATTCGCTTGAAATCACAAACAAATCGAAACTTAATTTAATGTTCCCCCGGCACTATAAAACCCGACATCGCACAACTTTCAATTGAGTTTTTCAAGCCATAATAGTACACTCATACTTGATTTGCATTTGTTTTTCGTGCCCGCTTCAAAGCCTAATTGAATCATTTTATTTGTATTTATTTAAATTCCTAGTCTCGACTGTCGATCACCTTTTCGTAATTGACACACAAAAGCAACTCGACGAAACTTAGCTGCGGCAAAATTAAAAGGAGCATTTGAAGCTAAATCAAACGATTTATATGCAGCCACACTTTTAACACTGCCACCAAAAAGAGCCTCGACTCAATCGAATATCCTAATACAACTCACCGACGATGATGCGGTTGACTTAAGTTAGACTCGTTTCAGCTCTCAGTCGTCCACAGTCTACAGACAGCAGTCTGATCAACAAAAAGCGGAAGGTTGGCGTCGCAGGACACAAACGTGCCCTGAATGCAAGCAGCAATACAAGCCGCCTTACCTCACCAATTAGCATCCTCAAAAGTACTTAACAGCGTTTAAAAGTCAATTATCATCAACGGTTGGCATTCTCCCATCGAGGTACGTATTTTGAAAAATCTATAATGAATTCCGGGTGCCGAACATAAAAATCGGGCGAGCTGCTTTCTGCTGTACTCGATCAGTGAGTAATGCACTGATACCTGTCCATTGGGGCCAGGTGGAGACGCATCACCCATTTCCCATACTAATTCGTAGACCCGATGAAATAGACCACCACCATGGACATGGTTCTTTTAGCTCTTTCGTTTAAAGTCGATTAATTACGGGCTGGCGCCTTAGTCTTTTGGTGCGATGATGTCAGTTACATACGCACAGCGAATATATGCTCATTGCTGTGGATGTCTTTCACTTTCTGGATGAAGCCAGAGGCCGGGATCTACTAAGGAAGTCCATAAATTTGTCATTACACTCGAAACAACTTAATTTGGCCTTTTCTAGCGTTCGTCTGTTCACATGTTCAAGTGCAGTGTCTTTACATGAATGGATGGAATTTTGTATCTGCAGGCGTTTAATGACCCTTTATTGGATTTGTTTAAAATTCAATTCACGCTGTGGACAGTCACTAAACTTGCCTACCCTTGGAAATGGCAGTCGTTGTGGGTGCATTTGACTGCCGTTTGGGGTCTCTTTGACAAATTCCAAGGTGCACACACAACAAATGTGCATCCGGCAGGCGGACCGATGCAATTAAATTCGGTCTTTGTTTAGGCATCGGAGCTGAGGTTTGTCCCTTCATATATTAAAGTACCGAAAGTATAAATTAAATTTTAAATAATTTTTGGATTTTTTCAATTCGTTTTTTGAAATCGACTTTCTGATGTGATTTTTAATTGACAATACGTGTAGGTGGTTTTTGGGAAGTTCAATATTGAAGGTATCGTTCTTTTGGGATAGCAGTCGCGATGATGTCTGTGAATCTTAATGAATCAACGCTAGGGATAATACAAGGAAGACTTAACGAAGTCATAAATATTCTTGTGATGACATTGAAGGGACAATTTGATAACAATAAAGATGTGGGTGTGGTAAGCTGTTTTTTTTTTCTTTTTTTTCTTTAACCGAGAACTGAGATAGTCTTGCCGAAGATTATTCCTCAAACTGTGTAAAACTTTTTATTTCAGAGCTTTTAAGGTGAAGGATACAGCCCAAAATACGGTAGACTTATTTTTAAAATCTGTTCCCTGTTTTGAATATTAAATATTAGTCAACTATGTAAAGGCTGGATTATCTGTTTCTTTTCCTTGCTTCAAAACTATCAAAAACACTATTGTTTGAAAAATAATAAAACTTGCGGTTGAATATGTAGTAAGGGTTTATTTTAATTTAAGTTTAGGGGTCTATTTTACGACCTTGACTACAGCCGTTCTTGAGGGCCTCAGTCACGTGGGTCTTTGATCGATGTTTAAGGGGGTATTCTTGTCTAGAAATTTAAAAAAAATGAATAATACACTTCAAAGTTTAACTATTCAAGAGTATATCTGCAAGAGGTTTTTTCAAAATTTAAATTATTTTCGGAGATATCGATATTTTGCTAACCCGGCATCCAAACGGGTTCGGCCGGATCTTATCGAACAAAGGACATTCTCCGTCTACCTGTGAGTGAAACACAAATATTGTGTAATATTATTTTTTATAAAATGGATAAAAAATCCTCAGCACAAAGAATTACGCGTCCAGATCGACAAACAAAAAGGCGATTTCACGGCAATAGATTCACGGCACAGGAAGACACCAGTTTTACGGGTGCATCAAAGGAGGCCAGAACTGCTCGATGTGAAGAAAGAAACGCCGAAAATAGTTTTTTTCGAAGTCGAGGAAGATCCGATGTATCAAGCAGGAATGGCAGATTGAATAAATGTAAGTCTACAAAATCATTTCATGACTTAGACTGCGAAAAACTTTACGCGAAACTTTAAACGCGTTTTTCTCGAAACTGTCTTTTTTCAAAACAATACCCACGATTTCTCAGGTTCTACTGGACCGACTTACATGAAATTTTTTGAGAGTCTTCTTTATAGACTTGTCTATGTCTGGAACTATCCCCATCCCCAAATTTCTATTCAAAAAAATCAGTAGTCAAAAAAATGGTACAAAAATTGTTTTTTTTTCAGGCAGTCGCCATTTTGTGAAAAAAGAGATTTCCAACTTTTCCATAGCTCCAGACATAGCGACATTATTCTAGACTAATAACCTTTTTTTTTTTGGTTTCAGATTGCTAGGAGGGTTGAAGTCGTGGATATGGCTATGCGCCAATTTTTGAACGGAGCGCTGAACGCACTGGACAACCACGGAAATATGTTTGGTTGTATATCAGGAAATCAACTTCGAAACTTTATTCACACACTAATATACACCAGCACAATTATTCTCGCGACATTGTCAACACACGTTAACAACTCCGACCTTCGAAATTATATTGAGAACTGGCGATCGGAGAACACTGTGGTGATATCGTCACCGATGAAGGAGCACATCCCCCAATTATGATATTTCTAAGGAAGATTTCCTGGGTATTTTCGGTGCACTGAGAAGTTAGAAATCAATGCGAATCGACCAAATACCAAACATTGTTCTGATTGACTTGGAGAGGGAATTTGACACTGTATAATTGCAGGGGCTCTTTTTCAAGTTTGATCAGCTGGGCATAAGCAAACCACTGCTGTACAAACTCTTTAATATGCTAACCAGTAGAAAGTTTATTGCGAAGAATGCCAATGTATATTTACTTCTGCTGGAAACTTTGAAATTAACAACGGTCTGCAACAGGGTGTTGTTAATTCGCAGATTTTCTTCACATTTTTCACGAGCGATCAGGAAGGTTCTCTTCACCAAGCCATAGCGTACGCAGATGACTTGATCGCGTACAGGTCAGGTCCAAAAATCGAGGCCATTGTAAGCCTTTTGCTATGCGATTTCAAAAAGATTCAGCGTTATTGCGACGATTGGAAGTCAAAAATCAACTATTTTATATTGGACACCATTGTCTTGGGCCTCTAGGGATACAAGAAAAAATTGGCGAAAGTTCTCTATCGCTGGATATCTTGGGCAGCCACTTGCAAATCGAAGTGTAGTTAGATATCTTGGGGCCTGGTTGGATTAGTATCTGTATTTTGAGAAACATATACTATAGATGCTGCTCCGGCCAGGGCCAAAGCAGTCTATGCATTGACAAACAGACTGTTTCATAGCAGTTAACTCGATACCAAAGGTGATTTGCTGCATATGGGTGTCCAGTTTGGTTCAACATGGGAGCAAACTTAATGGAAAAGATACGAATTTTGCCATGACGATGTCTTAGGGCTTGTCTCCAGTTATACAGAACTCCAGAATCTTAGTACAAAAAATTCCACCCTAATGAGGTCCTGTACAATGAGGCCAACCTAATTAGAGTAGTTAACTTTTTGATGAAACTAAATTATTAAATTAATTTAAAAGGGCAACACCCTGATATTTGGGCCTATTACCCCCACAACATGTACCACGAGTCAGTGTGCCTTAACGGCTTTATTCCACCTGAGGCTATCTTCTATTTTGACATTAACGGTCTGATTCAGAATAAAAATGCGGTGCCGTTAATTTTCCGCTTTGCCGGGAAAAGTGTGGAAAGGCGACTTGTATACAACGGAGAAGTTGTTTGCAGCTCAGCGAGCGGTATCAGTTCACGACAAGGAGGAAGTTTTAAGACAGCACAAACATTTTTGGTGGCTTAATGAAGGAGATGAAACGCCGTCGTTTCCTTTTTCCAAGGTCAAGGTGCCTTAAAGTACCTTACAAGTAAATTAAAGCCTGACCGGATATAAGGTATGTTGAGTTCTTAGTTAAGGTAGTATATATTTACATATAGTATTAATATGTAAATAGCACAGCACAAAAACAAAAAAATATATATAGTAGATTAGGTATAGAGATAGATTATAAGGTTTATGTTAAAGTAGTTTTTAAATTAAATTTATTCTTTTTCACAGTTATTAATTTACTTAATTTTCTTGTTTATTTTTTCGTAGTTTGTAAAAATAATTTTTTTACGGTCCTCTTTTTTAATATCACATAAAGCCAGCTTTCATCGAAAGACAAAACATAAGAATAAGGTTAAGCTTAGAGCGCCTGTATAGGGTCAGTAAGTAAATAAAGTCATTAAAATAAGTACAGTTATTTAAGCTAGCTTAAAGCATTTTTGTCTAGCAATCAAGGTATTCTGAATTACAAATAAAAACAATGTTTCTGAGTCGATTTTAAGGCATCAGAGTTAAAAAGGTCGAAAAAAAAGTGATTCAACAGGAAATCAGCAAATGATCTCGCCTAAACTAAGAGGGATTTTATATTAACAAAAAATTATAAAATTGAATAAAGAATCTTTCAAACTAGAACATGAATAATTGGATTGGGGTAGAACAGCGTTCTTTTCCGCTCAAAATATAAATGAATGACTAAGAGTCCGAGGACGAAAATTCTTGTGAAGTGATCTCACGATAATAAAGTTACAGCACCATGTGGCCAAAAAACCTCATGGAGAGAACGGGAGTCCTAAGCTGAGCTCTATTATGCGAATGAAAACATTCAATTAATTTAACAAAAAGCGTAAACATTATAAACAATGGCTGAGACAGGAGCTTGATTATCGACAACAACAGCCATAATGACAACTCATGAAGCAGCAGAACCAGACAAAAAAACGAAAAGTAGTAGGAACAAGGTTATTACCTTTAAATTATACCAAAATTAACTTTAAGTCAATATTAGTTCGTCATAGGAGAAGAAAGCATAAGACTCATTGCTCCATAGTTGATAACCACCAAATTATTAAATAATGAGGGAGAGACTTGTTTAAGGACAAGACGAAGAATATGATTTCCTTCACACCGAAGGCCAAAAAGGTTCAAACAACGGAATGAAGGAAGTAGGAGCTGAAAGCCAATCTGAAGTATATCCTTCAAGAACTTTAGATAAGGATATGCAACGATGAATGCCTTGCGACATATCAAGGGCTTACAGAGAGATCTGAAAGCTACGACTCTTCTTTGAATATTTAACATACAACAGTACGTTGGATGGTCAAGGTAAAATGGGAACATTAAACAAGTATGGCTAAATGCAGTCTAGATGTGTGCACTTGTGTGTTCAAAATTGGCCAACAGTTTAGCTTGCAGCCCGGCAAATCGAAAATGTCCGTATACCACCAAATCCCGGCAAAAACTGTTCCGGTAATGTCACACAACGTTCGAAAACACGCCATGTACCATGCAAATTGGACCAGGGATTTCTGGCTTATTCCAGATCTGTATCGAATTCCGGTAAGGAAAAGCGCTGTCATGTGATTTTTTCAACAAATTCCTTCGGCGTGAAGTAAATTGGTTTATCTTTTTCGTCACCTTGATAGAATTGCGTCAAAGACTCATTCCAGTTAATATATGCTACCTCTGTTTAAATTCTATAGCCCTAACTAACGTCCTCTATAATGGCTAAAAAATGCACCAGCTACTAGTGTCTTTGAATTGCAGCTACCAAGTTCGCGCAAAAAAAAGGAATTCCGGTTCAACCAACAGAAGCAGCATGGTCAGGACCATGGATGTAGTAAAGTTATTTAGTCAAGACTCAGATACACCGAAATCAAGTAAGATAGTGAGTTAAAAGAAAAGTAACTTAAGATGCGACACGTACAAGTTGTAAACAAACTTTGTCGACTAAAGTCGTAAGTTCTCAAACGGAAACACTTATTTAAAAGTTAAACAACTGATGATCTTATAATACAATCTTAAAACACTTAAAGTATTATTCATACTGCTATTCATGGATCTTATGATCTTGTATAAGACGCCACCACCAGCATCATGCCAGCTATTCCAAATTCAACCTAGGCCTAAAGTTGTTGCGAAAAACGAAGGATCATACGGTAATAAAAACAGTGCACTATATATATGAGAAGATACAATTACTCGCAACATTTACCCATACCCAACTGAATTATGTAAGCCAAGGGGCCATAGTATTCCTGAAAGGAGTCATCTACAATGTAAGCTTTACGAACATTTAATAAATTTTGCCTACACTAAAATCAAGCGAACATTCACTGCTGTGCAATATCTGTACAAACTTTACGAGGTCTTAGGCGTAATACCACACTGCAATTCAAATTGAATTTTTCCCCCACATCTAATCGGATAACGAAATTAATCCCCTTAAAGCCGAAGGAGAGGAAAAGCACCTATAAAATGAATAAGTGCTCTTTCAGCCATAATGGCCAAAAACGCAGCAAACGCAATCACTTTTTTGCATTTCCACCCGATTCCCCGTACGCGTCGTTGCATTGCGTGATTTTAAGGAGTGGCGGTCGCTCAAGTTGCGTAAACCCTCGCCTAAGTCCATTTCTCATAAAGTCGCAGTTTTTAATCCAGTTCACTTAACCAAGAGATGCCCGATACCAACACCGACATTCGCACTCAGACAGAGACACTAAATTATCATAAATGGTAATCATAACTTTTCAAATGCAATCCACAGGTGATTACCCATAATATACCGGTCATAAACGTCACAACTCGGCGACTGCACAAGGCGTTTTGGAATAGTGGCCCGAATCAGCTGTTTTTTTCTCTCTCTCTCTCTCTTTCTCTTTTTGTATTTGGGAAGAAATCATGGAATGAAAGAAAGAAAACCGAAACGGATTCAAATTTTTAATGGAATCAGATCGTTTGGGTGATGGTTGAATGCGTGAGTCTCATTCCATAGATCCAGATCGACGGGCGTCGTTTGAAAATTAGCATAAAATCCACTTCTGCATACCGACCATCTCATCATCATTTGGGGCCAAGCCCAAGAATTTGAGTCTAATTTCCTGCCAGCTCATGATGGTAATGACCGACCGACCGATCGTCCGGGCGACCGATATTTTTTTGACTTTAATTTTCAATCGGCCGATCGATTTTATGACGCTGATGACACTTTATTATTGATCCACAAAATCGAAGACCAAACACACCGGTCCGATCGGAGGACTGAGCCGACACTCTCAGCTAACATATGTAGATAGAGGAAGCTGTAGATAATCTTAACACCACAGTACTGTGGAGTGTAGACTCTTATCGGGCATTTGGAGCCATCACTTCGAATTGGATGCCTTCGTTGATCCATAAAAATTCATAAAATTTCGTAAATGACTTCCAACCGATGTCGCCTTGGGTTATTTGTGTCGATTACATGGGCTTGCACTCTGGCCAGTCTTTTACCGCTTTGCGGACCAGGACCACACACTTCGAATGTGTATCGATCGTTAAAAGGATTATTGGCACAATTGATGGTCTCTATTTCCTTGTTTTCTCTGCTTTTTCTTCGATTCGAATGAGGTTACTTTCGGCGTGTTTAACTGAAGATGAGCTAAGCACACGATGGGGTTTTTGGTTGGCTAGACTGGTTCCTACCTGGGCAATTTCGATGTGGGGTCCGGCTTGAAAATTACCTTTTACGACGCATAATCTGGCGTTGATTCCGATTTTATTGTTAAATATGTTTGGCGTTTGATGTCGCTAATGTGTATCAGAGCGTTTTGGTGTTATGTTGCACTGGCATGGGAAACGGACTATGAACAATTAGGGGATAATGGGGCTCGTTTATGCTCAAATATTAAGATTGGAATCTTGCGCAAGGAAACTAACGCTCACATCGTAGAATGCACATATGGTTTTGCGGGAGAGCTAAGCTTTATAAATGGTGGCAACCTGGAGTGTTATGTTGGAGTATTTTACCTTTTATAGAGTATTTATACGTTTAAACAGTAATTGAATTTAAAAATAGGCTCAAAACAGCAAATTCTATCATCATGTTGTGAAAGTTTTATGAAAGCGGAACTATCCTGATGGTGCGCAATAATTGTTGTTGTTATTGTGAGCATTTCTCCTTATTGGTCTGGTCGTGGTTTCAAAAGTTTAGAGAAGATGGAACGACGGCTAACCAAAGAAAGGTTCGAGCTACTATAGTTCAACGCGGAATACTATGCTATCCGCGTAAATGCTAAACACTTACCCTATGTAGGCGCTCATATTTCACAGTAAGCCTAATCTTTGTTTCTCAATGTGGATTATTGGAAGCTAGAATACATTCACTTAAACTGACTGAGGGAATAATTGGTGATTTATTTTCTTTTTGGCTTTTTAGTGTTCTAGTTTAGACAGCCAGCGCCAAGAAAGGTAAAAGCATCGGACAATAAATAGGGCACGTTTATCCGGTCATTAACCAGTGAGCAGAGCAAAAATCAATTGCATTCTAGTTCTAAGAATTCTGAAAGAAACTAAATTAATTGTAAAATCGATGATGCTATGTCTGCGATTAAAATGCATGAAATTTTTATCCAATGAATAGAGGTAAATGATATTCCAGTAGTATTCCTCTAGTGACATCCAATGTAATGATCGCGTAGAATTAGTGTTCTATTTTCAAATAAATTCGCATCTGCATAAACTAAAAAAATTGTTGTTTTTTTATGACACTTTCAAAAGAGTGTTGTGTCAGTCGCATGACTTGCGACATGTGCCAAAGTCGAACATTCTCAGTATCAAGATCTTTATCTATTGTCATTACAAAACACACCTCGTAGGGCGGGTAAACGACCTGCCGTAGCATTTGCGGTGAACAAGGCCTTGAAAAGCAACACATGAGCTACCTAGGCGCCCAGTATTGTCCAATGATTTCGAAAGCCAGTGGCAATTGTAATTTTGGTGTAAAACGTGGCTCGAAATCGAACATTGTGTGGTCAACATTTGCGTTGGCAATGACTTTTGGAATTTTCCTGTCCTTGTTTAAATTAAAGAACCAAGTACTTAAAAATCGTTACTTCAAGTCAAAGCTGCACAAAATTAAATACTTCTGAATTTATTTCTTCAAACTAATATCTGACACGGACAATGGCCTCGACATTTGAAACCGACCTGTTCACACATCTGAAAAAAAATAATAAGAACCGCACCTTTTTGCGGAATATTGTTAATGCCAAACATACCCGAGTAAGTCATATTGCCATTCTTCGCAATAACCTGTATACCGCTGAGCGAATGTGGAGAGTAGTGTTTTTCTTAAACACGCTCCTCCAAAAATACATTGTTGAAGGTACGTCATCAATCCATGAATTGTTTCCTGCTCTTCTAGATATCCGAAAACATTTTCGATGAGGCTGATATTTCATAATGATTCGGAGTGAAACCCAAGTGGTAACCTGGCATAACATTTTTGTCCTCGATTTAGTTACTTTATCTTAAATATTATTAACAGTCGGAAGGAGACTTGTTGGCCCGAGATTCTGAGGATAGGCTTTGTTTTTATATCTTTTTATAGCAATCATCTTTCTAACTTGTGAGGACGAAGTCCTTCGAAACGAGTGGAACATAAAAAAAATAGGTTTGGGTACGAGAAGGTCTGCCCATACAAATGCATTGCAATTAAAAGAATAAAATACATATTTTATTTAAGCTGCCCCGTAGGAATATATAATTTCTCGCAGTTCTCGGCGACGTCTCTGCAACGTTAATGTAGCAACTTGAGAAGCCAAACCTAGACATAGCTTCATACATCTCGTCTCTTGGGATGAGACAGCTGGGTGGCGGAGTTGGTAGAGCGCTTGCATTTCAATTGATTCAATTGATAGGTCCAACGATTCCCAGAGTGGTCTAGTTTTTGAAATCTGGTCCAGTCACAATTTGCCCTTGAGATAAAGTTAAAGGCAATATCACTGGATTAGTCGACCACGATTGTGGTTCTTGTATCAGCTTAATTCCTAGTTCGTGTTGTCAAAAAAATGTTTTGTGTAGATTGTGTGTAGATGGCTCTGCTGTGAAGGGATAACACTGACAGCGGGGTGTTTAGCTAAATCGTCCAAACTTTCAAATAACATGTATCAAACTAATATCGAATCAAATCCTGCGAATAAGGCGAAAGCTAATAGGTCGGTATAAAAACCCTCCGTCCCGTTTCAAATACATGTGAGTTGGAACCAAATACATGTGAGTTTCTCAAACCACTTGTATTCTTCTCCTAATTCTTCTTCTCGCTCTGTGCAACACGCATAAAAAGAGCATTCATATCCTCTTTAAGAACGAGTCAATTATAAAAACAAAAAATGAAAAATGATACAGAAACCAAAACTAAACTTGAAATTCATGAAAAGGTCGCGTGTTCCGATTTGGAGCTCTTTGTTTTTTTCCAAGATCTGCCGTTAAATTAATATTCGATGCATGGTAGACTTTTCGGGTCGAAAGCCCCATTGATATGGACCTATCAACTTGTTGACGAATGACTTTAGATATTCACATAATACTGCAGAAAGACGTTATAGGCAAAATTGGGGAGATTGATACCTCTACAATTGGCGCAGCTTAGATGGTCTCTTTTCTTCCAGATTGGGCAAACATTACTGAGATTCTTTCATACTTTATTGTGCCATCGCCGCCTTATTGAAAAGTTCGACAGCTTAAGTGGCTTTATTAGACTAAAGCTTAGATATTGCTATCTTTGCCTCGTCTAGGCAGGGAAGACACTATTTTTCGAATGGTTCAGGCTGCCTGCCAGTGGAGTTTGATTCATCATTGCCGTTACTTAGTCTGCACAAGTGGTTCTTCTATGTCCTTGGCGTTGACGGTAACTCTACAATGATGTTTCTATTTTGGCGTCTATAACCCTGAGATAATTGTTTTCTCTGTAGGTAGAATTTTCGAACCCCGTTCTTGTTTTTTGATCTCTCAACATCCTCGATTGCGGGCTTCTCATACTAGTTCGTAGACGTTGCGATGAAAATTTGTCACGCAATTATATAATATTTCTCGCATTAACATAACTGTTTTACAACCCGTTTGTTCCAACTTACGGCCGATTGCATTTATTATTCTGGTCAACAGAAAACAAAAGAGGGTAGTTTCAGAACAGATGATCATTTCATTTTACGCTTATTTTCTTAGTGACCACAGTGCTTTAAACATTGTGCGGGAGTATTGTTTGCCAAAAGAATGGAAGTTGTGCAATCAGATTGGAACCGAAATTGTTTTGTCCAAATTTTTAAAAACCGAGTTTGACAAAATATAGGACATAAATTAAATTAAGTGCACGATCAAAAGCGCAGTCGGACTGGATTGTTTCTAGAATTCTACAAACGTGGATATAATTCTAATGTCCTTAAAAGCAATATACACATGAGGAAACCGAAAGGACCCATAGCAACGTTGCCATCCCAAGACAGATATTCCACACAATATAATATTTATAAATTTTCAGAATTTATTCGTGTTCTGCACAGTGTATCAAATATTTCATGAAAAAAATAGTGGTAGTAGTAGTAATTTCTATATTAGTATTTGGAAATACTTTATAACATCAGTTGTAAATAGATTTAAAATATATACATCAAATTAATTTTTTATATTTATAATTTATGCTAACAATTTTTATATTCAATATTTTTCTTTTAATTTCTAAATTTATCACAAAATGAACATTCATTTACATTAAAACATTTATAATCTATTCTTTAATAAATAAATCAGTCTATTAATATTTGCTGTGAAATTTGTTTCTATTTTAATGATATTAGGCATAAGCCCTTTATATAAAAATTACTTTTTTTTCAATTCAAAACATTTTTATTTCATTCATTAATTTTCCTTACACGCTAGACAAAAACGCTTAAAGCTAGCTTAATTAACTTAACTATGTATGTATAAACTAACTTACTGACCCTCTTCGGGCGCTCTAAGCTAAACGTACTTAATTAAAGATATGCCTTTCGACTTAATAAATATATAAAAATTAATTTTGTCCCCTTGTTGTCCTCTGTAGACCGACTCTTAAATCTTCCTCATTACGTTGCTGGTAGAGTTGTACGTCTCTCACTCTTCTGATTTCACAAGTAATAATATTTGCTCCCTCTCCATGTTTTATTTTGTAGACAACAATTAAATCATTAAGCTATAGTTTTTGCCGTATGTTAAACCATTTTAAAGCGTCCAACATAACCCTTATTGATGTACTACTGTGTCCAAAAAATAAGGTGACATTGTATTTATTTTGAAAATTCTTTATTTATTCTTCCAAATCAATTTCATCCCCTTCAAAGTAATCCCCTCCCGATGCAATGCACTTATGCCAACGGATTTTCCAATCTTTGAAACACTGGTTGTAGTCACTTTCCGGGATGGCCTTCAGTTCCGTTCGCTGCGGCTTGAATCTCCTCTATCGTATCAAAACGGTGTCCCCGGAGCGGTCTTTTGAGCTTGTTGAACAGCCAGAAGTCGCACGGTGCCAGATCAGGTGAATACGGTGGTTGCGGAACGATATGGGTTGAGTTTTTGGCGAAATGATCACGAATTACGAGTGCGGTATGGGATGGTGCATTATCGTGGTGTAAAAACCAAGAATTGTCTTTTCACAATTCCGGCCTTTCTAGGCGGATAGCGTTACGCAAACGACGCATAACGTTCAAATTATATTCCTTGTTGACTGTTTGGCCGGTTGGAAGGAATTCATAAAGCACAACACCAAGATAATCGAAGAAAACAGTCAACATGACCTTGATTTTTGAGCGACTTTGGCGCGGTTTTTTTGGTCTCGGCTCTCATCATCCAAGTCTCATCGCCAGTTATAATGCGTTTCATGACATTCTGGTAGTCGGAAAGCATTGTTTCACACACTTCAACGCGAAGTCTTTTGTCCAAAAAATTCAATGTTTTCGGTACCAGTCAAGATTTGACGCGCTTGAGGCCCAAAGCATCCTTCAAAATGGTATTGACTGAGCCTTTCGATAAGCCAACTTCATCAGCAAGGTCTCTAATCGTTAATCGATGGTTTTTTAACACCAAATCTTTGATTTGTTGGACGTGAGCTTCATCGGTTGAGGTTGATGGTCGTCCAGAACGCTCTTCGTCTTCGACACGTTCACGGCCGGCTTGGAAATCACTATACCACTTGTAAACATTTTTTTTAGACAAAGCCTCATCATCAAAGGCTTTCTGCACCATCCTCAACGTATCCGCAGTAGAAAATTGATTCCGCAAACAAAATTTAATGCAAATTCTTTGCTCAATAAATTTCGACATCGCAAAAAACGAAAAACTCACTTTTAGCAGCTCACAAAACGAGGCGTATCTCTATACTATGAATATATTTTAACATGAAATTTCACATAGATGTCACTGACAGTACTACCAACCTAAAATGAAAGAAAAATTTCCAAATCCTTCGACGCGCGCAGTTTAAATTCATATGTCACCTTATTTTTTGGACACAGTATTTATACCTCTTGCATTTTAGAATACTCCGCATCCCTCTGTTTTGTAGTTTTTGCAGTCTTTCTATGTGTACCTGATTGCAGCATGCATATAAAATTGTAGCGCAGTATTCAAAGTATGGTTTTATTATTGTGTTAACGACAGTAAGGTCATTTACTCTTCTCCTTATGTGATTCTTCTTCTCCTTTTTGCGATTAAATTGATTATCTTTAATCAGTCCAAGATGTTTAATGGTTCTTACGTAATCTATGTATTTTCTTATTTCCATGGCCACCCCTGTATTTGATCCTATTTCCATTAGTTTACTTTTTTGCTCATTCAATTTGAACTTGTTCATATTAAGCTACCTGAGCAACCCTTCCATGCCGCTCTTCAGTTTATTAACACAATCTTCTTCGTTTTTTCCTTCCCAATCTAGTAATGTGTCGTCTGCGTATAAAACTATTTTACATTACGTTATAATTACTGGCATATCATTAATATATATTATAAAAAGTATAGCTCCAAGAATTGAAACCTAGGATACCCCCCTTAGGATATTATTTTCTTTTGTTCTATGTGTTCTATTTGTGAGGTAATTCTCAAACCTCTTTGATCTCTTCAATAGTTTCGAACGCTCCTTGAAAATCCAGAAACATTTCCAGTCATTAATAACGTAATTTACTGCTGTTTCACAAGAACAATTTTTGCGACAGCCTAATTGCGAGTCCGAAAAGATATAGTTATCATCAAAGTACTTCACTACCTGTTTCTTAACTACTGCTTCGATAACTTTTTCCAGCGTTTGAAGTGTATTTACTGAACGAATACCTCCACTTTTATTTGAGTTAACAATTTTTTCAATTCGAATTACTACTGACTCTTTCCAGGTCTCAGGAAAATCTTACAGTAAGGGGTTTACTTTGAAATGAATATTTGGCACTTGTTTCAGCTCGGTGCAATTTGGGCGCATCTCCGCATAGAAAGAAGAAAATTCTAGAACTTTTTGTCTTCACTATATATATGCTGATTCTTCAAGAAAGTGCACTTATTTGAGCATCATTCTGATTATTCGCGTTTTTTTTTGTAAAAAAAAAAGACATAATATAAAATAAGCCAGAAGCAATAGACACAACATTAATTTAGAATTTTTCGCAGCAAAGCCATAAACCTTGGGGTCCTACTAATAGCCGAGACCGCTATAGAATCACTATTGCGATCACGACGACACTTCTTAATATGTATAAGACCACATCATATACTCGTTAAAGTCGACCCTTTTGTAGGTGCCACGCCTCAACCTGACGGTCGGTAATTTTACATTGCCTGCGACAGTTTTGCTTTTCGGTCATAAACACATCAACGTGTTAAACGCGCTAATACGCTCAGAAGTTCAATAAATCTAAGCCACTCAACCGCGATTTATAGGTGGACAAGTCTTTTAAGTACAAAAACGTGCACATGTACAAGATTCTTGTTCGAACTGTCAATTCGCGCTCACCACGTCAACTTCACAAGACCCGCCTTCTCCAAACACAATTGTCGAATCTTAAAATCCTCCCAACTTCTGTCTGCACAATTTCCATTCCAAAATACTACTTCTTGATGCCAAAACCATACTTCCTACATCGTAAAACGTTTCAATCTTTGTCAACCAGCGAGCGCATATTATACCACTCACCGATCCATATCCATAAAACGATTGAATTGTCTCATGCCCCGGCAAAGCAGTGATTAAAAATCCATAAAAATTCCTCTCCCCACTCAAAAGTCGGCCAAAAGTACGAGTTACGCGCTTACAGTAGCTACACGCTGCACCTTCGTCAAAATTGAGGTCCCCCCCAGAACGACAAGCCATAGACCCTCACAAATATGGTAAGTTATTAAATATTAGCACATTGCTGGCTGGTGTGACTTTAAGATACCTCATTGTCGACGGTTAATTATTTAATTTTATATTAAATACTTTTGGCCGAGAAATTCTTTATTAATTTTTCATCTTGATAGCGCCCTGGTGACGCGGCGGCTTGGTTGTAGTGTGCAACGCAGGGGCTTTGCGTTTATTTTTTTATTCGGCGGCTGTTTTATGTGCCACAGAACTCAATTCATAACAATATTGAGCGTGGTCCGCATTCGAAATTAATTCAGTTCGATCACTCCGGATCGATGACGGCCGCGAAATATGACCAACCACTCAGCACTCCGCTTGTCGGTCTGTCTGTTTGTCTGTCTGTCTCTTCAGCTGACGTCCATTTTCACTTGGAGTTGGAAGCGGTACGTAATTGCGGGGCTCGATGCGGCAAACTGAAGTTGAATAGTTTTCACTCAGCATTCTGGTGACTGGTGAATGTTTGGCGTGTTTTTTTTTTTTTGGACAACATTCTGCTCATAAAGCGATCGCAAAAAGAAAGAAACAAAAAAAATTGATAAATAAAATCAATCGGACAGATATCGAATTGCTGACTGGTAATGGATGCCTTTGCTGATTTGGAAGGGTGTGCGATGGACGGGGGATGGCATACCGGTAGCCATAAATGAGCGTGCTCTCTGTCTCGTTGCCGATCATTTTTGGAATGTTCTGTTTTCATAAAATCAAATTCCAATTGTCTTCTCGGGAGCATTAGTATGTATGTGTGGACCGATTATTTATTGAATGTTCATTTTTGATATTTGAAAAACTATTTTGAATTGTGTGTGCACTTAAAATTCAGCAGAGGCGTTTGAGCGATTCTCTTTTGTTAAATACACGAGATGGAGGAGCAGGGTGTTTATTGGTTGACTCTTCGCTGGAAAATATCCGACAGGACAGATTCGGGCAACGCGCTATGAATGGTATGGATAGGCACAGATAATTGCTTCACATTGATCAGCATGAGCCGAAAACGAATGGTTAGCAGTTGTACAGTGGAGGCAAATAGTAAACAAACAAGTATTTATTTCTATAACACATTTGATTTGATGTCATCATCCAAAAAAAAAAAATTGACATTTGACCAAAACGATTTCGAGAGTACATGAGTATTTTGAAACGGAGTTTAAAATGCTTTTATGCCTCGCAATTACGCACACACCAAAATGGGGGCACGAATGTTTGCGGTTCGCATGGATTTCTTAATGAGAAAAGATACAATTTTGGATCGAATTATTTATTGCATTTAATTTAGCTTTTGTGTACATTGTTATTATTCAATACGCCGCATATTTTTTCTGCAAAACATCTACGACATTCTCCAGCTTGTTTTGAAAAAGTTTTCATTCTTCCAGAAATTTATATTAAAAATTCAACCATTTTTAGGCTTTTGTTCTTGCAAAAAGGACCTTTAAGGTCCGATCGAATCGTAAACGTTAGCTGTAGGAAAACTGTTGTGCTTCTTTAAAACGTTGTGTAAAAGTCACATTGAGATTTATCATAACATTCTTACAAATATTGTATTATATTTGTAGACCATAAACAAAAATTAAGAAAGAATTTGTCAGAAAAATCAGCGAATGCAAAGAGTAGTGTTATGAAGACAAGTTATTAAGGGTAAAAGATAATTTAAAGAGTCAATACAAAACTACTTTCCTTTTTACTTTCTAGTATTAAACGAATAACGCTTTTAATAAATAGGTAAATAATGTTATCAACAAGCCATTTTATGATTCAGATTATTGTAAAGTGTTCTTCAATTATTTTTCAGAAGGTTGTTTTTAGCTTAAAAGTCATCAACAAAGCCGTTTGTAGACTTAGAAGCTTGGCGCTTCATTAGATCAGATAACTTTTTGACAGTTTCAGTCATATGGTCTCGTCTTGGGAATATTTTACATGAAAATGTTTTGGGTGGTATTTTATTATTTTTTTTCTTTGATTTTTTTGGGGTGTATTTCTTGCACATCAGAATCGCATTTTTTTATAGCCCACTCTCTATGTTTGCCTTTGTCTGTCTACTTTTATAATAAGTAGTAGGTCAGAGCGCTAATGGCTCTTGGGCGATTATATTCGACTATAGCTGACTGTTGTGCTTTAATACTACTAAAGTCAAAATTTATTCGGTGAACACCTTGCAAATTAGACACACTAGAGTGCTACATAATCCTGCCCACAAGGGAATGTGGATGACCTAATATCAATGAGAGCATTATTAAAACTTAGCCCTTTGCTTTTGGCCTTTTACATCTAAGTCTATAAGATGTATATCTTAGACAATCGACAATAGACAATCGGCGCGCGCTGTCAAGGACAATTAATAGGACTACCGGTTGAAAATGTCGTTTTTTTCAAAAATCAATGCTTTATTGAGGGAAAATAGATATAAATTCAATATTCAAAGTATTGCCTATCGATATCCACACATTTTTCCCATTTTTCTCGCTGCTAATGGATACCCGTTCTGAAAAATTCGAGCGGTTTGGCCGCAATCCAAGAATCGATCCATTTTTTGACATCATCGAAATGACGTAATGCTGGTCAGCCAGACCATGTTGCATAGATCGAAAGTGATAGTAATCGGACGGCGCAAAGTCTGGACTATACGGCGGGTGGGGTAGGTCATCCCATTTGAGCGTTTCAAGGTAAGTTTTGACGACATTTGCAACATGTGGCCGAGCATTGTCATGTTGCAAAATAACTTGATCGTGTCATGCGACCGTTTCCGGCCGTTTTTCCTTCAGTACTCGGCTCAAACGCCTCAATTGTCGTCGGTAGAACTCGCCTGTGATTGTTTTATTCGGTTTTAGCAGCTCATAATACACAACACTCTTTTGGTCCCAGCAAATGCACAGCATAACCTTCAGGCCATGAATATTCTGAACGGCCGTCGATGTTGAGGCATGTCCGGGGTATCCATACGTTGCCCGAAGTTTTGGATTATCGTAATGTACACATTTTTCATCACCAGTGACGATTCGATACAAAAAAAGACTTCTTTTTGTGGCGTTCAAGCAGCATTTCGGACATGCAAAATCGGCGTTCGAAGTCTCGTGGCTTCAATTCATACGGCACTACCTTTCGGATCATTCCAATTGCTTTCAAACGATCGGAAATGTTTTTCTGACTGACGCCAAGTCCTTCTTGCGTTTGTGACAGATCTTGATCGAGCAATGTCTCCAATTCATGGTCTTCACACTTTTTCACCTGGCCGGGGCGTTCTTTGTCTTCGGTGTCGAAATCACCATCTTTGAACCGCTAAAACCAACGCTGACACATTCTAACGTCTATAGTATAGCTCGGGCAAGCTTCGGTAAGCAGTTGATGCGCTTCGGTTGCTTTTTCTTTAAAGGAAAGAAGCATATTAAAACATCCTGCAAATGTTGTTTTGATGCCACGAATGTAGACATTTTATGACAATGACTAATAACCTAGACTGAAATAATTAGACAATGACATGAAGTTTCTGATGTGACAGCTGTCATGGTTAAAATTCACCTCAGAGTAAAAGATAGGAAGTTGTTTGCAATAACGACATTTTCAACCGGTAGTCCTATTATTTTTTATTTTTAGCTACTGCGTGGAGGTAAGAGGCAGGAGACTTTTTATATTTATATCATATGAAGCATGATATGACATGAAGTCGATAGAGTATAAGTCGATAAGAGTTTATGAAGGTTTTTTAGGACATTAGGAAATACCGTAGGAATTCGGATAATCATCAGTGAGTCAGTGACGATCAGGGTTATTTAGATGTCAATAAAATCTAATGTATAGGAGCTATGCAATTAAAACTTTACATGTTTAATAAGTCCGCTATTAATTAAATTAAGTTGATCTGACAAAATCCAAACCCGAGTTATAAGGGTTCAAAAAAACGACGAAGCGAGAAAAGGTAGGTAGTGCCCTTGCGCTTCGTTTGGCTCGGGGCACGGTAGTGCCTTAAGCTGCGAAAGCAAAACACGTATACGGATGTGACACGCCTTAGGTTGGAGTCGCTCTAACCCCACTAAATTTTGAAGTTCATCAACGAATTCCGAACGAATTTTAACTTGGTTTCACATAATTCTACAGTAAGTCTGCATCAAATAATATTTTAATCTTGTGATCGTTTTATATTCTTATTTTTTTTAAAATTTTGAATTTCCAATTTGGAAGTTCTTATTCTCTTTGGAATAACAAGTTAGCCAATGTCGAACTTTACTTCGTCTCGGTTACTCGAGACTGTGTTTCTTTTAAATAAAAGAAACACAGAATTGCATACGCTTAGGAGGCGCGGGACCTTGCGGGAGAGAGTCAAATCTCACTTGGCTACTTCTTTTTAATGTTTCGACAGATTCAATAACTGTAACAAGGCAATGTGGATTGCATTTAAACTCCTTCTAAAATAAAATGCAAATTTGATATGTGTTCAAGCAACGAAAAGAAAGAATATTGTACTTACATTGATACTTATATAAACTGGAGTACACTTACAACTCTCGTTGGATGTAAGAACCCGAGAATGTTTGACTTGCTCAATCCAAGGTACAGAACGGTTTGGTATGTCGTCGAGTTCATAGTCTTCGTCTTTTTTGCACATTGTTGGTGTTACAAAGAGGGATACTCTTTATAATTTGCCTGTAGGATTGTGTGAATTGAAAACATATTTCAATTTTGCATGCCAAATCGTCAACACGAACTGCGGGCAAGCTTTAGCTACTCTTTAGAAGATATGCACTACAACTTGGTTTGACAGGAATTTCCAGTCGTGAAGCACACAGGTTGTATGCTGAAAGGCTAACCAAGATTTTAAACTTATTGGAAAAAAAGTTGCACTGAATTATGCAAAATTTTGTAAAAATTCTAGTTGCAGAAAAGAGAATCAAATTTTTTTCTCAAAATTTTAATTTTATTCCAAAAATCGTTGTCCTAAACAACTTGCGTTATATTAAGATTTCCAAACGATTTTTTCTTGTCTTGACAAAATCTACATAATGAAATTATTAAAGCTCAGAATAGGGCAGTTGCATTTCAATTCAATCGTTTAACATTTTCACCGTAACACTCAAATTGCCAGAAATGTTTAGCACGTCACAACTAAGTCAACAAGAACATTAGTTGCTGATAAGAAATATACTTCAAGAATTTGATCAAACGCTGAGTTAAACGTCCATTGAATGAACTTGTAATTCCTCAAATTCTGGATGAAAATATTTTTTTTTATTTGATTAATGTCCACGAACTTTCTTCACCAACTGTATTACAGTTCTCTTTACCACCTGCCAATTATAAGCAAAAAAAAAATAAGCAACAGCAAGACAATATCATCAACATGAAATATTTGAAAATTATTTCGGGTGAATATCGATCTTCAAAGTGATCTTCACCCATTTATGGGCACTTAGGCCTCGGCGGAACCCCTATGTGTCTCCAAGCAATTCACCAAACAATACCTCGCTCAAGATCGACCATCAAAGGCAGGCACACATACAAAAACGTTCGTGTGATATTTTATATATCAGCAGTTAATTAAAAATACAATTTAACATTATTAATATTCCATTGGAATATATCAATATCAATGACCGCGATCACCACAGTCAGTGCTATGCGTCCACATGTCCAGGTACACCTTGGAATCCTTATACAGAACATTTATCGGACTTTCAATCGAAATAATTACCAACGATCGAGGACACTCGCACATACAAACGAAAAAACAACAAAAAAACAACCAATTCAAACGAAGAAGTCATTCCCAGTCGATCAGCGGGCAGGCGTTCTACGATTTAAGCCCAAAAACTGATCGAGTTTGTATAGGTCCATCACCATATCGGTTGGATCGTATCGCATCTAAGGAATTGCCAAAACAACAGACACGCGAAATATTTTCCCTGAGGGTTTGCATGTAGACTACATCAGCAAATCAGCACCGCAAAACACTTTGTCAGACGTGATCTGTCCACCAGTTCGATCTTCATTGGAATTCAGAGCATTGTGTCATATTTAATACAGAAATTTTAATTAACCATAATTTGTAAAAGATGCACGAAATATTCGATCCCTTCAGTCCCGTCGCGATGCCAAGTCGCAAACAGCTCTGCGCTTTGGGCTCGTTTAAAAGAAAGATCCCGAGAGCAGGCAGCCTGGAGTTGAAAATGGAATTCAGCATTTGGTGTTGGCTTCGTTTGGCCGTGTAGATCTCCTCAACGATCGGTGTAGGTACAAAATGGACATTTTGAGGTGCCCGAGTAGATTTTTCAGGACAGAACAGGAGCTCTTTCTCCTTCGTACAGCATGCGAGCTGACGTTGGCTACCTGTAGTGCAGTAATTTACGCTTCTGTATAGTGTCTCTTGAAGATCTGATTTTTATAATATTTTTGTTGGTTGTGCTGTAATTTAATGGCGTTTTACATGGTTAGGAGTGCTTTTGTGCTCCATCGTTGTGCCCTCTGGGGTTGTTTGTTTCTTGTTTATGTCATCTCATGTTGACCAAGATTGGTAGTACAGAATGAATTATTAATATGCCAATAAACAAACAGAAGCCAGGTGGCGCATTAAAAGAAAGATGGGGATATATAAATCGGTATGACATGATAAATGAGTTCATGGGTCTTATTTATACACTTAGTAGTTCATACTGCTACTCCTTACAGTATTTGTTTTTTGGGGAAAAAAATTCTAGCGACGGGGTTCACGCAAAAGGCAACTGTGTGCAAGCTTCTGATGAATTAGAAATAAGGAAAGTCTTGGTATCAATAGAGTAAGTACAATAATACAATTGACAGCTCTAGTATTTTAAGCTGATACTTATGTATCTAGGGCCCATTAGTTTATTTCTTTTATGATAAAAATGGTCATTATGAGAGAGCCGAAAGGGAGGCAGAACCTTTTCTTTTGTTCTTTATTTGGACATGAAGACGAACTCCAATGTTACAATTTTTAAGTATTGCAATTATTTTATTTACCCCAAACAAAGTTGTACACTCAGCTTTAGAAATGTAAGAACGACATTTATACCAACGTAATATTAATGATAAATTATTAAATTTTGTATATTTGACAAGCTTTGATTTGGCTTTGTTTAGGACGATACGCCAGGTCCTTGCCCATATTTCCGAAGATGTTTGTATCTTTTTATTTGCATACTTTCCACTTTAAAGTGATATCGGCTTGCATGTATTTTTATTGGTTCGATTGTTTTCTCGGTGTTAAGACCATTATCACTTCGTCTACTTGGCATGAAACGTATTGCAGTGGAGAATTTTATTACTGCTTTGACCATCGTTATTAGCCATTATTTATTATATATTTATATTTATATTTATACAGAGTTCCATCAGCATCGTCATCTTTACTCAAATTTTTTTTAGTCAAAATCGCCTTTAATGGCTTTTTTCGGTTAACTTATTCGAATGTGTTTGTTCTCAGCATATTTTCCTGGACCAGGATATTTTCATACGACTTATTCAACATATTCTTTCACTATTTTCCTTTTAAAAATCCTTTTCAGCCGAGCCAGGAGCAATTTTATATGCAGATGATGCCCTTATACTTGCTTTTGATAGGAGAGCACATAATGCTCTGGATAAAATTAAAGAGAGGTTACCTTTACTCATAAGTTATTAAGGCAGGAAAGTGTGGCATCACGTGTTTTTATTATGCTAGTGGAAGGGGGCATCGACAAGCATTAAAAGAAAGTAAATCTGCGTACCCAAATCAAATGCTAACGCATTAATTTCCTTCAAAGATTTCTATTTAACGAGCACGCAAGAAAACATTTTTGGTAAAGCAAATTTAGAAGCGCTTTGCAGTTTAAAGACCAAATGATTTCAGGGTAAGTGGCCTAAGTCGTGACTTTGGTTTTACTGAAAAATAGTTGCCGTTTGGCCTTCGGAGAGATCACTTCCAGTCCGTCGGGTGCAATGAGTTTCTCTTCTTTAGTAAAGTTAAACGATAAAGAAACGTTTAGAACGCAGGCAGGCCCTTTAACCTCGCAACAACCCAACTCGACTGATCTCGATATATGTATAGTATGTTAATTTTGAAATCTGAATCTCCAACCCATTGGAAGAATTTCAAGTGGGTTGGAATGGAAACTTAGTAAAAATCTTGCAGTATTGACCCAAGGGATCAGTAACTTCCAGTGTGTTATAATAGCCCAACTTTCGAAAAACGTGATAATTCTTTAAATCTTTTATTATCAATTATAAATAATAATCACATCTATTTGTAATGAGGCTTAAACTTTAAAAACGATTTATTGTTGCATGGCCTAAGGGCTTGTACTGCGAAACATCACGATGAGGCTCCATTTTTTTTAACGGAATATCGCAAGTTTTTACCGGGAACTAATTTTGTATTGGTACGTATTTTCCAAATAACAAAAGTTGAATTAATTTTTCTGAAATCAATTAATGAACTACTGAAAGGGGATATGTTGGAATCGAGTTTATTAACCCATTTGGTGCGCAATAAGCGCAATTCTATTTGTGATTATTTTCCATATATTTAGTGGAGATGTTAGGATAAAAAAAAATCATTTTTTGTATCCGACTGTTTGTTAAAATTAATATATTAAACAATATAAAAATAAATGTAAATATTATATTTATATTTTTTTATTGTCGATGCCACCTTGCATAAAGGCATTTTTTTAAGTCAGAAGATTTTATTTTTGTTTTAAGTTAAAATGACTTTAATCACACAATTTACACAGGGTTTCGATATACTATATATGTATGTATCAACTGAAGTATCATAATTTTCTTACAATGAAACAAATAAAGTTGAAAAAGCTTCAGAATATTGGTTCAGAACCGTTCAAATAAAAAAAAATTCATCAACACTCACGGTCTTTCAGGTGAACCCAACTCCTTATCGTGTGGATTTTTTAACGAAAATTTTACCGTCTCATCTGTTTCACAATCATTTAATGCAAATGCTTAAATCTACACATTTTTCCGACTTAAACAACCTTCCGCGACTTGCAAAAATTGTTTTTTAGTAGTCGATATCTTTTGGGAGATATATTCGTTTTTCTGACAATCAACGTTTGCCTTCCGAAACAATCGATTGTTTGTCCAATGTTTCTCACTAAGTTAAAAATGACCATTTTCTGTTTTGAAGCATTACGAAATTGAAATGTATCAAGATGATGTACAAATTAATCCTAGCACTGGATGGAAATACTGCAGGCAGTGGAAATGAGAATCTATCGCTTTTTGCGTAGTGGTCGAACAAAACGATAGTATACGAATATCTAAGACTATGAATCGTAAAACTATTGACAGATCTCAACTCTCTCAAATGTAGGTTTATGATGCTGAAACAAAACTATTTGAAATTCGTCAAAAACTAAATATTTTTCTTGACCAAAATGAAACTAGGATTACACATGTTACTCCAAAAGAAAAACCAATACTATTTATTTACAAGGATGAAAACATGAAACTCTAATCGAACTATCATGTCTCGTGTTTTTCCTAAATTCCAAAATTTAGGGTTGTGTCACTCACCTCCCCTGTGTGTTAGGAGTATAAGCAACAGCCAAACCTGTGAAAATAACTTTTAAGCAAATTTGATGAGTAAAGGAAATGTGCTTAAAAAATTCTCCAGAAAAATTTAAATTTTAATTTTTATTTCTAAATTTTTACTTTCAATTATTTTTTTTCTTATTTTTACGTTGCAAATTTAAACAGGAAAAATATTTAACATATTATGTAGATTCGTTTCCATTTTTGTGCTCTTTTTAATATTGTATTAAAATAAATATTATATTAAATTTAATTACAATCTTTTGAGTCTTGTAATGTTATAGTGATTAAAAAAATAAAAATTACAGAATTGAAAAATTCTAGTGCGATATGAAAATCGAAATTCACCTGTACTTGAAGCGCTGATTTGTCTGACATTTTTTCATGGTTGAATGTGCATTTTGAAGTTTTTGTGGACACCCAATAGCTCTAAGAATTTAGAAAAATGCTTTTTTGCCTTATAGTATAAAAAAATTTATCTTCCTTTCTTATTAACGGAATACTTTTCTAATAATTCTAAGATACTTAAGCAAGCATGCCAAAAATAAGGAAGATCAATTTTAAAACTTTCGTTTGCTTATTAAATTACCTAGACGAACTTGTACGGATATATCAGGGAACATTATTTTCAAATTATGACTTCTAAAATCGAACCAATGCTATGAATCAGATTTTTTGTATTCTCGGTATATAGGCAATTATCTTAAGTTCAATTTTACACAGCTGTAAAACTTACACAGCTGTATAACTCAGGTGGAAGTATTGTCTTGAATTATGAGACTTAGTTCCGTCCCTAATGCAATCAAATGTCCCGGTTGTCCAATTCATCAAGTCGTGTGAAAAAAATGCCTCCAAAATATTCACATTCCGGTTGGAGTATTGTTTAATTTAGATTTATATTATTTAATTAATATATTAAATAATTTGAAACATCCGGACGCCAAATTTTGTAAATGTTTTAGACAAACTGATTTCCTGAAAACCATGTAGATAGCTGCGATTGCCCCATTTTCTTACTAATATAATTTATTAATTTTTTGTTTTCTTTGTTTGAATTTGTTTTAAATAATGAAATTCGAACAGCTGTTATAAAAAGGTATATCGATATTTTTAAGTCTTCTGTTTAACTAACTCTCTCGCTCTATATTCACTGCTCCAGCCAAAATGTACGGAATTCATTCGAAACCATGCTTTTGCTAGGGTTCCGTATGCAAAGATGCCAAAGGAATGTTGCTACGAAGGCTCCGTAGTTCGTCCTACCGTTCATCCTTCCGAAACTTGGGGATGTCTTCTTAAACGTAAAAGGTAGACACTTCCAATTTTTACGCCGCTATTTTCACAATTCCTTGAACTGTTCTTTTTCTAGCTTATAAGCAACTTTTGTAACTTAATTTAGTCGTAAGTTGAGTGGAATTAGAGGAAAGCGACAGACTCACCACTTTTTTCGGATGCTGCTGCTTTGGCTGTGGGCGCTTTCGAAAAGATAGATACTTACAATAGTAACAAACAGCTCCTTTCTTTATATCGGCTGGTGAGTCCCTAATTTTTAAAAAAATCAATTTTTCCATTTTCTGTTCCTTATTGTGAACGTCAAAAGTAGTTTTAACCATATCTCGAATATTTTAAAAGGCTGTCTGAAAGAAGTATTACAATATACGCAATGGCCTCATCCAAGTGGCCATTTATACCATTTCTTTACAGTTCATTATCCAATTCAAAAGTTATTTATTTTTTTTTTTTGACTTTTCTAATTTACTCAAAATTTTCAGTCATTCTTCCAACTCCCAAGTAGAAAACGTTTCTGTCAGAAAAATAAATAAATAAATAAAAGAAATACATCGCGATTATAGCCTCATCCTTATGATTCGCAGTGTATAGAAAATATCGAGATCTACTAAACGACTTGGCAACACAAATAAGTGATTTGAATTTAAAAATATTAAAGAGTCGTCCATCAAATACTATTTGCCACGGGATTTTCCATTTTCTGAACGCAGACCATGGCACCTCTGCATTTGTTGGCAAAATCCCCATTGAACTGCATCCGAGTACAATTCCAAAGCAATAATGGTTATTAATGGTTTTTGATCTTGAATTTCAGGGTCAGATCCAAATACACGCCATCTGTGTGCGACCGCGCACAACAAAAATTACATTGTGTACTTTGTGTGCTTTGCGTTGGCCTTGCGCAAAGATGGGCAATTTGTATCTGATCTTGTTTTGTGTATCCGCAAAATGGAATGTGTAGTTCTCTGTAGCTCCAGTGCGCTTGTTGTTCGCAGTTTATCTATTGAGGAAGATTTCATCGAACGTTTTGTACGGTTTTGGTGTGCGGTTAGGGGGTGATAATGATCTTTGGTTTTCGGGATGCTGAAGGCTGATTAATTTGTGGGTGGGTTAAGACTTCAATCAAAGCAATGTGCTACGTAATAAAAGGTAATGAGAGGTTCGCCCCATACTACATAACTGACTACTCATTGAGATTTTTGAGAAATTGTTTTGTATTAAAGAAATCGAACTTGAGTCGCAAAAGATACGAGTACCTCAGCCAGGTGTGCATAAGACAGCCTATGTAAAGTGTATGAAATTGGGAAATTGATTTAGTGATAATTTGTTTTACGATATTTTCGAGATTTAAGTGCTTTAATTAGGCTACTTCCTACACCCAGTTGATTAGCTGTTGCTAGCTAATTGCAGGGGTCTCTCTACTTCCGCGTTTTGTGAATTAGTGCTGATTGGATTGACTCATGGATTTAATAACGTAATTCTGTTTTATAAGAGAAGAACTGTACCTAAGCATGTAAATTACGTTCTTATTTGTATTTTTCAATAGAATCTTTGATAACAATGCGGAAGCAAAAAAGTTCTGATCAAATAAATGACCTTCATCGAAATGGTCACTCTTCGCAAAGGGAGAGCCATATGCTTGTCATTCAAGGTTTGTTACTTTATGGAGAAGAGAAAAACTTCTGATTAACTTAGAATTTTATTTTTTGTAAAGACTGTTGCGGCTGACTTTACAGAAGGCTACAGTATGAGCCCAACATTTTCTGTGGTATTGATCCCTTTTTACGAATAGCTTAACTAAAAGTTGAGTTTAACTGCCCAAAGACACAAAATTAAGTAGCGATCAGAAAGCAGCTTCGTTTCAATGCTTGAGTTGCTCTGAATAATTTGACAAATATAAGAGGACACAATACAAACAAAGATTAGTCTAGATATACCGATTAACCCTGTGAATTGAATTTTTATTTATTGAAATTAATTCAAGCGGACGTTTTGAGCATATTCTACTTGGAGATGGCGTGGCTGTCTGGTGGTAGAGGAATACTATTTCCTTGACACAAGGATCAGATATCAAATGGAAACATAGATGGTTTTCCTTTTTTATGCCTTTTTTGTTGCAGGCATAAAAGTTTCGCAAATAGATTTACTAATAATGTTAGTCGGTTGTTATTTTGAAACAGAGGAATTAGCTTGAATCAAACAAAATAGTTTGAGATAAACAGAATTAAAAAATTAAACAAATGCTTAGAATCAACATATCGTCGGCGAAGTGATCGGAAATTATTATGATGATTGAAACAAAAAAAAAAGTAAATGAGTAAAACACTCGTCAAAAATACTAAACGTGTCGACTCTGACCACTTTTGACAAGCAGCTAGAGCTAGAGCTCGACTGTCAAAAGCAAGATAGCTGCACCACCCAAAAAAAGGTTAGACATTTGACTACAATCGATAGCCAGAGACTATAGCGAGCAGCTGAACGAAAGACTTACCAATATGCCGTTGTCAACCTCAGACGCCAAAAATATGTTAATTGGTTATGTTACGTACCACCGTCGAAAAGATACCCATGGTATGAAGACAAATGCGTGCAGACTAAAAAACGAATGCGAGAAATCTTTTCGATGAAGTAGTCCCCGTAACCACCTTAGGAGAATTCGGTGCACAAAAAGGCCGCGGGTTCAGAAACATTGCCGTCGGAAGTTTTTAAATGTGGTGGCGATGCTCTGGTTGGGATCATGCCCCAGATCATCGGCCATGCTTGAGAGGATGAAAGCATGGCCGATGACTGCAAAATCAGCTGTTTTTACCCTACTCAATGTGTCTCCGTTCTGTCTGAACGTCCAAAGCCTTTTTGCTCCACAGACATCGCACAATACCAGGGTGACAACGCCAAATCCTGAAAAAGACCAAAAAATTTGAAGTCGATACGCATCATCTACTTTATATATCGATTTCAAAGCCATCGATGGAGATCCAACGGAGTCTAAACATAACTATGATCTAAATTAATAGGAAGGACAAAATACTGCTCTTCAAGACACAGAATTGGCAAGTCCTGCTTTATGGTGGCGAGGCAATTGAGCAAATATGTGAATCCTTTCATAGGAAAATCCGTCGACGGATATGTGGTTCTTTCTACAAGCAGGACGAATGGAAAAGAAGGCACGGCCGTACTACTTGTCGAAACAATGTTGTTTACCACCTGAAACTTCGTTCTTAATATTGGTGAAAGAATTTCTGAAATCGAATCAGTAGTTTCGAAGATTACTTCCTCCTCACAATCTTGCAGGCCTTACCTCATTTTTACATAAAAGTAAATTGAACCTTGTTAATTCTATTGACAGATGCTTCATCTTCATGTCAGCAGTGTAAACTATGCACGGGTGCAAGAAGAGCAACTCAGTACAGGGTGTTCTTTGAGTGGGCAGAAAAAAACAGAATTTATCCACGATTTCAATTGGATCGATTATTGGGTCGCAGGCTCGCGTCTTAGAATGAGTCTTAAAGTCTTATCTCGATTTTTGAAACCAGGTTCAGTCAACCTTTATCACTGGAGTGACCACACATCGATTCTATGTTGACTCAGTGGGTCGTCGTGCTGCGATGGTTATTCAATCGGATTTTTATGCTTGAGTTCTTGTTTATGTTTATCAAATAATGGTGTATGAGAATGATGAAATAGGATTTCTTTGAAGGCATAACACTGACAACAGAATGATGAAGCAATTTTACAGAAAGCAAAAACAAATTATTGTATCAACAACGTACAATCGCGAATAAAATACTGCAGACTAAGCGAACTCAAATAATTTGGTCGTTAATATTATATTTTCGCGCATGCTTCTGCCACCTCTTTGCAAATGCATTAATGAAACTAAATGAAAATTAATAAATAAATTCAAAATGAACACAGTATACAAGAGGTCTACACTTTGGTTGTCATTAGGGAGTGTAGGGCCACAGGTCTTTTCTAAACAAGCCACATTTGACCATGCGATTTCAACATCTCTTTTACACATGCGTGCAGTGCTTTTCCTTGGCACCTTTGCATCAATAAGGACAGTTCTTCCTTGTAATCGATATTAATCACACCATCCATACCGGGAAGCCCCGTGTTAGTGTATAATAATGCAAAGCCGAGCAACGTGGCATCTCGTATCTCATGCATAATCTTTGTTCAGCAACAACCAATATCGACAAAAACTATCGGGACCGAATTGCTTTTCATGTGGACAACCAGTGAAATCGAATATTGATGAAATGATATACTAAGAGTTGCCCTAGTTTTTCTGTGGCAATTTAGATTCTTGGAGTCAAAGTAAGAGCATAGTAACTTGATGACAAGCAGGGGATGAGGGAGGTGCTTAGGCGGATTATATGTATACTTAATTCCGAGCACTCCCGTCGCATGCACATATTACTCTTTTCGCCGCCCTCGCCCCGCTGTAGGTATTAATGCACTGCATAAGCTGATGAGTGTTGCGCAATACCATTTGAGGAGCATCGTTGAGTGACTCCTTGGCGTATGAAATGAAGTGTTCATGCGGAGCTAGTTGTACGATTGCAAGCAATATGAAGAAGCGAATTGGTCACATTGACGTTATCGTGAATGACATACAAACTTTCTCCCTCATATTGAGGTTCCTAAATACCGTGCCTACTGTCTGGTATCATGATACATGTTTCATTATCAAATAATCCGTTCCGCGGTGATTGGATCAACAAGAGGTACAAACCCAGTGAGCCGAATCCATGTCATTTGAAGTTCTTCTCCTTGGAATGGTGTTGAATGGCGCACCGGTTTTGGTAGAGTTAAATCGTTATAAGGAGTTGCTACGAATTGATGAATTGCGATGGGTTTCTTCTTCTTTTCCTTATTATCACTGTTTACTATTATTTTGTGCTGAGATGCTATTCCACTATTCGTCTGAGTCGGTGTCTTTGTATTCCTAATCCTTTGTAGGGTTGCTGTTTTTGGAAATATTTTAGTTTTCGAGCTCATGCAAGCTGCCAGCAATTTTCTTCCCATTTCCGCGGGCACTAGCACCTGACAGAATGTTGGCATTCAACTCGGTGGTGGAAAGAAGCTCATCTGCAAGTTCCACAAAAAGAATGACGAGTATGGTACTAGAGCATGTCCGTGTTGTGCTCTAAGGAAGACTGGATTAAAGTCTTCTGGTACGTCCGTAGTGAGGTTGGTTATCGTCTACTATGAACATTTTTGCTTTCCTTCCCAAATAGTTGGAGCCTTATATTTTTCCTTCTCAAAGCGTATTTTTTAGATATACTTGATCAACGTTTTTTCGGCAGTACTTAATAGCTTGGTTAGAATGAGAAGCTGAAGAAGGTGTTTCCTTGCAATTACATTTCATACATTTTGGAGTACTTCTTCCTGAAATTTCTCTGTTCCACTTAGATACGAACTTTTGCCTCTCTTTCCTAAGATAACCTTTATGGCAAGCTTTGAATGATAATTTTTGTCATGTATTCCCGAGCTTCTAGCAATGACCAAGTTGTTTTTAGTCAGAGTCAGCACATACCTAGTGTAAGGTATCCTTATCTTCAAATTGTAATGTTTCTTTGTTTATAATAAAATATTCCTCCACCTGTTTCTGTTTCCACAGAAAATCGGAAGTTGCGTTTATTACAAAAAGAAGATGTTGCTGTGCGAGACATAACAAAAATGGTTACTGAATGACAGTTTTTTTATGATCCAGTGCAGGCTTTGTTTGACGATTTCTAATAATCAACATAATTTTATTCGTGGCATTTCTTAAACCTGTTTAAAAAATGGTTTTCTTCTTATAACCCAAGGCTGAACCTTTATTTTCACAAAAGAATGATTTTCTATGGATCCACAGTGCTTCCGTGTTCAACAATGTTAAAGTTCCATAATGTTAGCATCCGTATTGATGATTTTTATCCAAACGTCAAGTTAAACGTTTCACATTCTATAAATTCGAAATGTCCCTCGTGCAGCTCACGAAATTCCAAACGCAACAGGTAGCTTTATGTTGTGGGTATTACCACAATTTTCCAAATCACTCCCATTCTAATTAAAACTTTAAGATCTATAACTATCAACGAAAATATCAGCTAATAAGGCCCCTATAACCAATCACATACAATAACGTTCCACATTATGGCACCACCAGCACACCATGCGCTTACTGGATACATGCAATCTGCATACCTGGCCTCTGCGCCACTGTCTCCTAGCATGAATGTACCCGCGCTCTAAAACGGCTATAATTCTCCATGGAGATAAATTAACAAATTTAATGCTGACATAAAATTCCGGCAGTAAAAAATCTCTCTCTGGCACCACTGCAACGCAGACAGACGCACACACATCATCCCGTTTAAGCGGTCTTAACCTCTCGAAGTTGAATACAAAAATAAAACAAACCATTGATTGTGGCATTAAATTCAATTCGAAGGTGAACCTATGACGCTCAAAGATTTTCAGATGCATCCACATGTCAACTTCTGGCCATCGTCATTGGAGCACATATCCACTCGTATTTGCAAGCACTACTCAAACTGTAAAATTTGAAGCTAGTCGCATGGCCTCATTGAAAGGTAAATTGGACAATGGACGACGCCCCAGCCACACTTGGCGTGGCGTCAATGTGGCATACCAGTAGTGGAATTCCACAGAATCCATCCCAAGTCGCAGCACTAATTGACGTCTCCAACATGATTCCGTTTCGATAATTATCGATTTTATTACGCACACACGTTGAACGTTGGATGACAATCTGCGCAAATGCGTAGCCCGTTTCGATATCAGATAAAAAACAAAACGCTTCCCCCACCCCAAGGCTGTGTCCACACACTCGTACGCATTTGAATTTATATTGGACAGCTTGATAGGCTGGCGATGAACGCATTGACTTGGTTCGGTTGCTAATGTTACCCCAATGAAGCGAACTGATGCTGGATCGCAGATAAAAGATGATATAGTTCCAGGTTGTTTGGTTGTTTTATTTATTTTTATTGTGTTGTTTTGGTATCAGCGGGGGTTTCGGTTGAGTCCGTTTTACCGTCTCTGATTGGGGTTGGGCGTGTGCGAGTACATTCCGAACGGCCAACGCGTGAGTTACTAAAAGTTGTGTATGGCGATAGGAACGAAAACCGGTAGTGAACTAATTATTAGCATGACAATGGTCCAAGCTGGGTCCTAACTGGTTGATGATGATATCAATTCTAGGAATCTACATCTGGCAGAGATGTGGAATTTATGTGCTGATACCTCGAAATAGCTGCAGGGGGTAAGCGTACCTACAACTTAGTTCGTTCGAAGAATGTTCGTAAACTTATGATCACTTAGCGACGTTATTCTTTTATTTGAAGATCGTTTAAATTAAAATGGCAATTTGACTGCAATGTGGTTACCTTCAAATTTTAAGAGCAGAAGCGCCCATAATATTGTTCTTAATGCTTGGATATGCAAACTTATGGAGCTTTTTAACGACTGATAATGTACAGACTGCAAGTGACTGTCTCGTTACTTCATAAATTTTCATTTTCATATTGAACAGTAATCAATAAACGTATGCAAGTCATCGCATGACAGCAATGTCAATTTTAATTGATAGCTTATAGCTTTTTAAAAATATAGTCTTACCTAGTTATATCAATAACCATGACATATCCACTTGAATATTAATTGCCTCTAGTAAACTAGCACATTGCATTGTATGAGCTTTTATTGACCTTTCTGCAATGATCAACAAAGATATGGTATGAAAGCGAATGTTAAATGCAGCCTCAGCAATACATTCAACAATTGAAGACGTGTCAAATATAAAGTCCCTTTTATAATTTTGAATTGGTTTCTTTATCAAACACATTTTACGACCAATTGTAATTGTAGTTCAATTAATTAAGGTAGGTGTCTGCCCGCTTTCGCTTGGTGCCATAATTAACTTAATAACTGTTGAATTTTTCTATAGAATATTTTTTTAAATAAGGTATGCGTTTTATTTTTTACTTTTGGATCGGCATTAGTAGTTTTGGGACTCATAACTAACGACTGTACGCTTGTCAGCTACGGCAAATTCCATTGAAGGTTTTTTCATTTCCTTGCATATGCCAAGATTCAAGTCACCATTGACCAGTTAACTGTCTCCAATGACGAATTTTCTCTAGCATATTTAAGACGTTCTTGAAATAAACAAAACACATCTCAACCTTTCGTCTTAAGTCAACATACCTGTTGTTCGTGAACTTCTCTTTCTTAGCTTTGGAAAAGATAATTTTAACCTATTCGTAGATTTAAAAATGTGAAATGCACCCCGCTCAGATCTGGGGAAACATGACAACTAAAAAAGATTTAGACTAGCTTCAAATCTTAATCGAAATACTGTCAATTATTGTATTTCTTTAGTATTTTACTGACATCCCCAAAAGTGTCTAAAATCTAATCAGCATTCAATTTTTGCTTTCGTTCTCAGGTGAAGCATTTATAGGTTCGAATATTAACCGAAATGCTTCCATAGGGGACAACATTTTTTAAACATTTCTGGAACATAACCAGTCCAATTCTAAATCGTCTGAGTGCTTCCGTTTACATTTACCCCTTTCTTGTTTACATTTCCCATATAGTTTCAAAAAATACTGGGGTAAATGAGCACATCGAATTTCTGACCTCTCCGCCTGAAACTCTGCTTAGAGCTTTACGCTTAACACCCAACGCATGCATGCGGCTGGGATCATGGTGAAATCCGCATTCGTCTGCGCTAAGAACTTAGTGTGGTTTATTTTTGAAGTTATTATCCTCCATCACATTTTGCAGCTTGTCATAAAAGTCGTTAACAACGAACGACTTTCTTGCATCTTTTCTTAATTTTGACAGGTGTTCTGGTTTCTTAAAAGTTAATGTTGGATGCCGCTTCATAAATCCTATGTACCAGTATTCATCGGGGATATCGTCCTTCAATTGTGTTTTGATACCGCTGAATTTCCATATTTGACCGAGTAACAAGACATTTCACTATTTCGTTCTCAGTTGCTGCTGAAAGGGAGGGTACTTGCCCTGCACGAATGGAATCCAGTGATGTTTGCCGGACTTTAATTCTATTAAATATCACAGATTTAGGGACATTGTAGCGTTCTTCGGTCATTTTCTTCTGCAATACATCTCTCACAGCGTTTTTAGCATGGTTAATGTTATACTTAACTTGTGTTTCAAAAAATGGACGTTTTCATTTACTCCAAATGCTAATGTTACTGGGGTAAATGTAAACTCGCTCAAAAAAACTATATAGTATATAGAATATACGTTCTATTATTAACATATAGTATACAAAAAGACAAAGTTTCTTACGCTTTCAAAAAAAAAAATTTTTTTACAGTCACAACCACTCATAAACTTGAATATCACTTATCAGATAGAAGTTATTTCCACGACTAAAATTGCGATTGAAATTCGAACAACATCTGAAGGGCATTGCATGTACCGATGTCGGGCCATTTCAAATTCTGTTTTTTTTCTGCCTGTGTTCCGAGAATTATTTTACATTTACCCCGTGTTTACCTTTACCCCAACCAACCCTAAAGAGGCAAATAAGGTTTCCCAAAACATTAACAGTATGTCAAATAATTGTCTCCACAAAAAAGTTTGCAATTTCAGCTGAAATTTAATGAAAATGCATTCTAATGTTTTTTTTCATAATTTTATTTACAAATTTATTCTTAATAGCTAAAACGAAAAAAATACCACAATTCAAAAACAAATGCGAAAAAAAAAATAAAAACATTCATATTTAGATCTGCTAAAATAGTAGAAACTCACGGAATATTCGATTATTAATATTTCCTTAGTATGCGGTGTGCACAACACGTCCGCCAGCTGCCTTGTCTGAAAAGGAATGACCTGTGCTGTGTTGAGTTGGCCTCTTGATAGAAGTGCACAACAATTACACGTCACTCATAGATGGCAGTTGTGTTGTGTACACTGCAGATCTGTCAACATAACATAAAAGGATACGGAAATTAAAGGTTTTTCAATCTAACGGAACTAATTTCAAGAACTATTACGAATTCCCCTTTCGTCGTTTTATTGGTAGCTATTTATGTATCATTTGTACAGCGTTTTTTTTTTTAACTTGTTTATTTCCACCATAATTTTAACAAACAACTTTCTTAACAAGAAACAAGATAAACGCTTAATCAAAAAATTTATATTTTCGTAAATGACCAACTAAAAATTGGCTCTCAATGCATATAATTACTAGAACATATTTTGTTTTGAGATATTTTACAATTTACTATTTTTGTTGCGAGAAGAAAAGGTGGAGGTTAAAGAAACTCCTCATTATAATATATTTTTTAACAAAACACGTTTAAAGTACTTACAAACTAAGATAAAACGACTAAACCTAACTTAACCTAAGTGTTACCTTCTACCTAATCGAGCCACCATTATTTATTTAAATTTAATCTATTGTCATTATTTACATCTTTATCAGGTACGCTTATGCAGTATTTCCAAATATTGGTTTCATCCCTTGAATCCCTTGAATTCATGCTCGTTGCCATTTCCTCTCAAAAATTCTGTACTTATGTTCCTCCACACTGGACTCGCATAAGTCAAAATTGGACGCACAAAAGCTTGGTAGCAAATGACCTTCACATCTGATCTCAAATAGTTGGAATAAAAAAAGTTTCTTCAGCGACATAAATGCTGCGCTTGCTTTTTTTAATCGGATATTTACATAATCATAATAATACAGGAATTTATCTAAGTAAACTCCTTAATACCTCACAACAGTTTTTGATTTGATTCGAAGTCCATTTGAAGATGTTATAACCAAATTTCTTCAATTGCGTCGCAAGTTTGAATTGCCCTGTCCTACTGGGGTGCGGAACAGTATTGTTTCGAATTTAAGTTTCCAATCCTCACAGAATTTTTCGAGGCTATTAAACTTCAGTTGGAGTTCGTTTTTAATTTCGCAAATTTTTGAACCACAAGCATACAAAATGAAGTCGTCGGTGAATGCTATTGAGCCAATCCAAGTCCCTCAGCATATTAGAAACGTAAATATTAAAGAGTATTGATGCGGATTCAGTGCCTTTTAGCAGACCATTAAGGGCATCAAAAAATGTTTCAGTCTTGTACTTTCTATCTGTTACAACGAATTTCTTCTCGTGTATCATAGATACGATTATCACTGTATGTAACTCATATCTGATTAGTTTGTAAATAAGCCCGTCAATCCAAACCATGTCAAATACTTTCTCGATATCCACTAGACAGGCACATATACATTTTTTGCCATTGAGGATCAAGTTTATATCAGATACTAGTTTTGTAACAGCGTGCACTGCCCAGTGGTATTATCTCCTTTGTTTCGCACGCGAACAATATTGATTTGGTTGCAACTACCTCAAAAACCTTCCCAACATTAGGCAGGAGACTAATTGGCCTATAGTTCGAAGGATCTGAAAGATCTTTTTTTCTTTTTTTACAATTGGAAATACCTTTGATATTTTCCAACAGCTTGGGAAGTAGCAGTTGTTAAGTAAATTATTTAAAATCACTGGTTAATTTTTAAGTACAATATTTGGAAGGCCATCTAATCCCGATGTTTTTTTATTACTGAGCTCTTCAGCAACTCGGAGAAGAGGATCAGGTTGTAAGTTAAAACTAGTTAATTCCTCTGCTACTTCGACAGATTTTCGACTTATACAGCCTTTGCCGAGTAGTAAGCAATTTTAAAATGCCTGAAAACCGAACTGATAATACAATATTAGAGTTGGTTAAGTTCAACTATTATGAAAGAAAATCGCCTAAAGAAATAGCCCAAATGTTGTCAGTTAAACTGAGGACTGTGTGCAATATTACAAATCGAGCAGAAAAAGAAAACCGATTGGAGTTGAGAAGTTCTGGATGCCGACCAAGTTCGCCGTCCCGAAGAGATGAGTCCAAAATCCTCCGAGCTGTGATTGACAAGCCCCAAATCAGCTTAAGGGAAATAGTCACGGGCGTAGATACTGATTACAATAAGCAGGTCTCCCATGAGACTGTTCGGCAAGTATTGCACAAAAAGAAATGCTTTTCAAGAATAGCGCGCAAGAAGCCGTTACTCTCAGAGATAAATTTGCATTAAAGACAAACTTTTGCACTGCATCACATCTCACGGCATCTTGGTTTTGAAACAGATTCATTCCTGTTATTAATCTTGGGTGTGTGATTTAAAAGCCTGTTTGGGATACACTTATTTTCCTGCGTTTCTTGGCGCCTTGTAATTTGGTCGGATTTTAGGCAATATCGGCTCGTTTAAACTATTATTCCTATTATTTATCCGTAGGCGTTCTGTTTTGGTTTTGACCTACATTTCTGCAAGTTATTTTTCATGGACGTGTGATTTTAAAGCCTGTTTGGGATACTTACTACTTTTCCAGCGTTTCTTGGCGCCTGGTAATTTGGTCGGATTTTAGGCAATATCGGCTGATTTAGTTCAACTTTTCTGAGATGAGTCCAAAATCCTCAGAGCTGTGATTGAAAAGCCCCAAAGGCTGAATTATGCACTGCATCACATCGCACGGCCGGCAGAGTTCGGAAATGACGTACGTTTTTTTGATGAGACAAAAATTATGTTGCATTACAATGATGGGCCTCAAACGGTGTGGCGGCATCCAAACACAGTTTTGCACAATAAAAATATTTTCCCCACAGTAAAGTTTGGCAAACTGTCAGTCGTGGTATGGGAATACATTTCATCCAAGGGTGTCGGGGAGGTGAGGATTTTTACTGAAATACTGACTAAGGAATATGCTTCCATATACTAAAAAAAGAGCTAACCAGAAGCGCAGGAAATTTCAGGTTTATTAATCCCCGCAATCCTCAAAAGCTGCAATACAAGTTGTACCAAGACAATGGCCCAAAGCATACGTCACTCTTGTGCAGCACTTGGTTGCTTTACAATTGTAGCAAAGTGCTCGACACCCCTGCGCAAGGCCACTATATGAACCAAATCGAAAATTTATGGGTATTTTTTAATAAAGAAGGTGGCAGAATGGGCTCCTGCATCAAGAAACGCACTAACTAGAGCAAAAAGATACCGGACGACTACGATATAGAAGACCTAATTGGATAAATGCCAAGACGGCTACAAGCCGTTATTGATATCAACGCTGGCCACACTAAATTTTGAGGCAATTAGTGACGGATCAAAATATGAATGTTTGTTGTTTTTGTTATTTTCTGTGTTTGTTTTTGAATTGTGGTAATTTTTTTTGTTGCAGCTATTGAGAATAAACTTGTTAATAAAATTATGAAAAAAAAAACATTAAAAAAGCAAAGCGTTTTCATTAATTTTCACATTTCATCTGAAATTGCAAATATTTTTTTCCTTTTGCAAACAATTATTTGACATACTGTACCTATTCTAATTTATAGATTTTTACGATTTTTACCATGTTTTATGTTTCAGCAAATAGTACCGTCGCAGTCCTACCTTATTTCATTGCCGATCTGCAAAATGTCCAGTGTTTTATTATGCAGTGTATCAAACGTACACGTGATGTCATACACTTTTACTAGCTAATATAATTATCTTTAATCAATAAATACGATCGTAGTTTTTAACCGACTGTGCCAAAAGGCGTGTATAATATTTTGGTACGCTCTGTAACCTTAACAGCTTTATAGATTTCAACTTGAGACGCACCGTTAGATACGCCCTAACTGTGAGTATATCAAATAAATATAAACTAACCTGGGCGAGTGGTAAAAACGGCTTCATAAATGGCTTTTTAAAATGTATTGATCGTGTATGTTTTGTAATTTTAATTTAAAATGATAAATGCTACAAAAAAAAACAACAACAAAATGTTCATCGTTACAACATAAATTATATTTATGTGTGAAAAAAGAGATAACAGTATTGTATTACTAATAATTAATTCGAACGTTATTATTGTCGACCGAGTGTACATGACAGACAACGCTCATACATATCAGCCTGGGCAACAAACATTTATTGGAGTTGTTAATTCCAGTGCACCGTCTGGTTTTATTTTTTCGTCTTATGAAAAAGGAGTTGTTACATGTCAAGCAAATGTCGCAGTAGCGGTAATAAAACATGATACATTTTATTCGTTCACCTCCCGTTCTCAACCCAAAAGATACGCTGCACGTACATATATGAGGTGCTTCGATATTAGTGAAATTTCCAGTTCAAATTTCATTATGTTAACTTTTGATAGCAGTTCTGGAAAGTAAGAGGACAACAGGATATGCAATTAAGTATCTCAACAGTGATTGCATCTTTAAATGAACCATGGTCATTCATTCAAGATTGAAGACTTTGACTCACCAATATTTGAAAAAGGTCAAGCGTATGATGCTCTCAGTCGAGTAAAATCATTAGCTGCATTGGCTATCAGTACAATTGATCCTAAGAAACTATTAAAGTGACCACTTTATTAAAATTCTTTGAATGAGATTCAACGCTTACGGGAATTGATCCTATGGACTGATTTCTTAGAGCCTTACAATTAACATTAGGAAACTTTTACAAAATTATCATTCACCTAATCTAACTTTGGTAGAAATTTATTCACGTGTATATATATAAATGAAAAATTCATTTACAACAAAAAATACTTACTAAATGAACTGAAAAGATACAAATAAGTTTAAAAATTAATTCGAATGATCGTGGCTGAGAGTGTTCTCAAAGGCAGTCGGAAGCATCCATCATCCATAGTACTTTCCAACATGAATGGCTTGTTATTTTGTTGGTGATATGAATATTTGAATGTATTGAATTTTATTTGTTTCGCGTACTTAACAAATCATACAATTTGCATAGATACACTTTAAACGGATTCAATAACAAAATAGAAATCGTAGTTTATGTACTATATTTAATTAATTGCTTCGACAATTCAATATACAGAAATACAATGATGAAAAATCTTACATTAAGATTTCAAATTTTTGCTGTGTCATCCCAAATCAACACTAAAGTCAATTATAGCTTCGGAATATTAACAGAAGTGTTTAAAATGAACATGAGAAATACATTGTAATAGAATTTTTTTCAAAGATTTTTTTAATTTATTTTTTTTTTTTTTCATAGCAAGAACACTGGTTTTTTCCAAATGCGATCCTAGTATCCTACAAAACTATGACGGAAAAACGTTCGTTGGTTTATACACCAAGCCTTCAAGCAACACTTTGTCAATTGCTTGAGAGACGTCAATGAATAAATACTTGCTCTCATAAAAGCGTTTTTTAAGGAATATTTAACTTAGTTACTGACATACGAGGCTGCGAGGGATACCTTTCGTTTACAAGAAGAACAATACCTGATTAAGAACACTTCCTTTTGGAACTTTGGAACTCTGGGAGAAACGAGTAGTTAACGTTTCCGTATCTAAAATGAATGAGTAAATTTTCTTAATAGTGTTAAGCATTTTTTCACGGCTCTATCTCTTGCAAGTGAATGACAATCACTCCGATGAGTTCAAACTGTCAAGAAAAACCTTTACGGCTATTCGAAGTCGGCAATAAATGGTGAAGCTAGTCCATCGCCCTCAAAGAAGCTGTTTCGTCACCATTAACTCCAACAACGTTGCAGCGGAAAAACATGCCTTTAGTCTTCATGAAAAAAAGGCTAGAGAAACATCAATTTATGCGAAGCTAGGTAAATTTTTTTCTTTGAATGCTTTTACAATTTCAGTCATTAATTACACAATTGCAATTATATTAACAGTCATCGAATGTTTGATCCTGAACCCACATTGATTATAAGTTATAAGACGTTGCTCTTCGATGATCGGCTTTAGATGCCTTAAAATAAGATTTCAAATAATTTCAATATACTATATGTCATATTGCAAAAGCCATGTTCGTCAAAAATACTTCCGATTGTCTGGTGGTTTTGAACTTTTAAAATCATTATCACTTCGATGGCTTTCAACTGGCATGGTACGTGAATTAATGATTTTGCTTTTTATTTTTTAATTAATTCATATTGATTTTTTTTTTTAAATAAAGTTTGACTATTTTTGAAATAGTTTTGTTTTATTTTGGAGTGAGTTGAATTCTAATAGTAGTTATTTTTTCTCCCTTTTTTCACAAATATTTAAATGAATTTTATTTATTCTCCGCATCTTTTTTCAATCTCAAAATTAATTTTTATTATAATTTATGTTAAAATCTAATGTTATAATATAATAAATTTTTTTTATGTGATCAGCATTCTGTTGGGTCTTTCCAAACTAGCGTTTAAAGTAATGGATTTATTACTTTTATGTTCTATCATATTTGTAGGAGAATTGTGTACGAGTTTTAAGCTTAAGGAAAATATATAGTATAAAAAAAATCACGTACACTCTTTATACATTTTTTGCATAGTGGCACATCCATTCCCTTTTTGAAAACCTGTAAAACGAGAACAATTGTGAACTACGTTCGCGCTTCCTCAGAAGACAATCTAAAGCAATAAAGTAATCAAAAAGCATATCATTCTTATGCAACTTGTTCCCATTTGTTATCAAAACAAGCGATTAAGATGCTTACTAATAAAATAAGCGATTATAAACAATTAAAGCCCACCCAGATTAGTCAACCTCAAAACTGTTACACCCAGTGAACCGCACAATACTGTTTCATGAGAAATGCCAACAAATTTAATGCAAATACAATTCCATTAATTCAAAACAAAGAAATAGAAGTTCGTGGGCGTATATGAAGCAGCTTTCTCGTGTAAGTCCATAGACAAAACAATGGGCCATCTTCCACTAAGTGCTTACACTGCTTCAACTTCCTCTTCTTCATCCAAATGAAAATCATAATTCAAAACAACCAGTAAATGACCTTTGATATCCTTTGCTGCCCGCCCACTTTCTTTTGTATTGCACCCAAGCCAGAGCAGAGCGCTCCATGAATTGTGCAACGCTTGAAAAGTCGACCGGCCATCACGCTCCACCATTGCCATCGACATCATCCCAATATCGATATGGAAGCCTTCGGCAGCCGATAAATCGAGTCTGCCAGGGACATGAATTGGCCAACATTCACCCTCACTTCGAGATATGTCTTTCGCTGCTACAAAAAACTCAAAGCAACTCGATTAATATCTATGGAATGCGACCGGTGAATTGGGTTTGTTTTTGGTTGTGTTTACCCAAAAACTTCATCAATCTTTATCGGGGGCATGTATTAGATTCTATGAATGGCAATGGTTCGCTTTGCTTTTGGGAAAGTAACTCTGCATAGGACAAGCGAATGCCTCCTCAGATGCACATCCGTGGCTAAATCATGAGTGTCTCTTTCTCTTCACTTCAGATACAATTGTTAATGGTTATTGTTATTATTCGGCGTTACTGGGGTAAAGGTCATGCGGAATGTAGACAACTATCATGGCTGTGGTTTTCTAGGTGATTGTGCTTGGTCTTTCACCCAACGACCTGAGGGTGTTTTGATCTACTCTGTTGTATCACGTATTTGAATCAAAGCAGCGGCAAATCGGATCCGATAAAAAGAAATGATTTGTTTTCTTAGAGGAGATACATCATGTTGGTGGGAATACTTTGATTGGAATTTATTTCAACATGGAATTCCGCATGAAGACATTTATATAACCAATGAATAGACTACCATCTCTCTCAGATGGACATTTTCCTAAAGCACTATTCGCGAATTTTGCTTTAAACTGCACTCAAAAATGGCGGGTTGGAAAAGGGCGCTAATTCCTCACTTGGGACAGAAAGAAATTAGAAAAAGTCAGTAAACTTAGATATGTTCATCCTCTGTAAGTTTACTTGAATGACTCTCATTTTGCAACGCTCAGTAAAAGTAATTAGGGCCTTAAAAAGGCCAATCTGACATTTATTGGGAGGCTGATATTTGAAGAAAGCATTTGTCAGTCATCCGTCAATAATGAATGATTTTAAAAGTCATCGTCATCGTCAAACAAATTTCAAAATGGACCTAGGTAATTCTTCGGACGAATCTGCATCTGCGTTTTCGATACGCGTTGGATAATTTTCAGTGTCTATCTTCAGGAGAGTAAAACAATCAACAGCGTTTTTAATGGGAAATCAAGGATCACCCCATTTGAGAAAAAGCAAGCTTAGGTTTATCAATGCCAACTAGCTTTATAATGAAAGCTACCAACTGGATGGAGAGTCAGCTACCAACAGGTAAGGAACAAACTGACAACTCGACGAAATGTAGGCTCTATATAAGAAGTTGGTTGATGGCTCCATATAGCCCGTTTGTAAAGATAATTTAGCTATGACGACAGAAAATTAGCCCATTAAACGTTGCGACCATTGATATAGAATTTGGGAAGTAATTTGTAAAACTTTTTTAAATGTTGCCCGAATTTGAACCTTACGCTTCCAAACGCAAGACTAAAACAGTTGAGAAAAGGAATTGTCCATAAGATTCCGGATAGGACTTTCTGACAGAGAAATTCATAAAAAAAAACTCTTTCCAAGTATTGGTTATATCTGTTCTCATCAAGTTACTTTTAGGACGATAGTCGTCAAAACCATTTTATTGCATGCTCTCCAACGGGAGCGAAAAGACGCGTAATAATTATTATCAATCAATCTTCTCAATATTGTCTATAACGTCTTTCTGCAGTATTATGTGAATGTCTAAAGCCATTCGTCAACAACTTGATAGCTCTATATCAATGTGGCTTTCGACCCGAAAACTCTACCATCGACCGGATGTTAACATAACGGCAGATCCTGGAAAAAACCAAAGAGCTCCAAATCGGTACACGCGACCTTTTCATCAATTTCAAGGTTGGTATTGGTTTCTGTTTATTTTTTTTATATTTGACTAGCTCTTCAAGAGGATATGAATGATCATATGATGCGTGTTGCCCAAAGCGAGAAGATTGAAAGTGTTTTGAGGAACTCACATGAATTTGATTTCAACTCACTTCGGTGGGCTTAGCCTAAAACGGGACGGAGGACCTCTAAGCTTTCGCCTATTTCGCGGGTTTTTATTCCACATTAGTTTGATACGTGTAATTTAAAATTTGGATGATTTAGCTAAACACCCGGCTGTCAGGGTTAGCCTTCACAGCAGAGCCATCTACACCATGAATTAAGCCAATACAACAACCACTACAACAACGCCACCCAATAGTCAGACTACTATCGCTGGTCGACCAATCCAGTGATGGTGCCATTAACTTTTACCCAATAGCAAATGGTGACTGGACAAGATTCGAAAAACTAGACCACTCTAGGAACTGTACCCGCGACCTATCAGTTGAATCGATTGAAAAGCAAGCGCTCTACCAACTCCGCCACCCAGCTGTCTCATCCCCATGCTAAGCTCATCCTATTGTGCAGGATGATGATCAAGCTGCTCCATAAAGGTCGGCAAAGACGTCGCCGACCTATTTGATGTCAATCAAAGTTTTAGGTAAGGTGATGCACAGTCATGCGGTTCCTTCAATATTATCCTTGAAACAGTAGTGCAAAAGTCCTGCGTCAACACCAGAGCCGAAGATATTGATATAATCAGAGAAAGAAGCTTGATATCACCAGTGCGTTTAAGAGTGTTGAAAGAGAAACAGCAAATATGGGTTTGGAGGTATACGAGGGCAAAAAGAAACAAATGCTGCCATGAAGAAGGGACACCCAAATGCAACGTCTAGGTGAAAACATGATCATAGACAGCTATAACTTTGAGGTTACGCTGCAAATACACATAGTTACAGCAGTGCTGAGTTCCAAAGAAGAATACCTCTGGCTAAGAAAGCAATAAGGTAAAGCCCTTTCTCGAATAACTTACGTGTCGCTCTAAAAGACCCCTATCATTCCCGCCCTGCTACACGGTGCAGAAGCATGGACAAAAGCGGATGAAGGTGCCTTAGGTTGTTTCTAAAGAAAAGCGTGATCTATTATTGTATAATTCGCAAATCTTTTTTTAAATTATTCAAAAATGCGAAAATAAACAAATTCCTTCGGGACAGCTGAAAAAAATACGTATCTTATTTTTTTTTGTGCCATTCTTTTGTCTGTGGAATGAATAATGTTTTCATAACACAAATTGAAATAAGTGGTGGCGCCAAATAAAATATCACCTACAATTTGTTATCTTAAGATGGGAATATTAATGGTTTGGGCAGGCCTACTCGCACCAAAACCATTTTTTTTTTGTTTAACTTCATAGGCTTAGTTTAAATACTCAAGATCCTTATACTAACTGGCAACGGAGAAATATGCATCATACTTCTATACTTCGTTTTTTTTTTTGCAACGATTACAACGTTTTGATAGCTTTGATGTTAAAATGTCTTCTACCTATATAGCAAAAGAGTTTGACTTATTTCCTGGAAATGGAGCTTTTCAATTGTATAAATCACGTTGAGTATATCCTGACCGGATCAATAAGGTTCCGATTTATTTAAAGCCATTGAGAGCATATGTATTCCACGTATAATAGTTTCTCCATTAAAGAAAATTTCTTTTTGAAGTCTTACTTTAATCACTTACAATGCAAGTTCATATTCTGTGAGCTAATACTCTCTTTAAATATCTGATCAGTGGTTATCTACTGCCTAGTTTTCTTATAAAAAGAAACTGATAATATTCTTTTTTGAAACAAAATGTTCACGCCTAATGAATTCCCTTGCACTGTCCAACATGTGCGCTGCTTACAACACCTCTCAGTACTCCGGATACGCGCGAACAACAACCAAATGAACCTATCTACAAAAAAGTGCACAGCGCTGAATGTGAGACCGCACATACACTGGTTAATCTAGTCTCTGGGATCCTTTCGCCATAGTTCCCACCGCTGGAAAATCCGCAAGACGAGTTTCAATTTTCAACTCCAGCTTCACTGAAACCAAAAAAAAAAAAAAAACGGCGCTGTTTAACGAAACCACCTTTTCGTAGTTGAAACATTGGTGAACATCAGAGCATATCGCACACACAATTATTACCGAATGCTTCTATGAGCTGGTCTGGTTGGAGGATGGCGGCGGGGCACAGTTGTTCTCCTATGTCGACCGACCACAAAATAAAAATTATAGCCTTTTAGGTTGATGCGCCTCCTTCGTCGCTCGCATCTCTCATTCGCATTCTATAAAAAAAGATTGTCCAGCACTATGCTGTATAGTGCAGACGGTAAGGTTAATTTCTTTGAATCCAATTTCCGCGGTCCGCTGTGCAATTTATGCGCAAGTTGATCTCGAAGCAGGTCAAATCTCATAGACGACGATGACTGAACGGATGGACGGCATGGACGACCGAACGAACAAACGAACGAACGGATAAACCATGTCCAACCACTAACATATCCGTTTGCATGCACGTACTTACATGGGCGCATAACCTCTTCCACGTGAATCCTGCCCGCGCACTCAAACGGTCGACCGGCGGTCACCCCCCTTAAACGGAACCATTGTCTATGCCGATATCCTCACGCAGTTCATGGGCCTACGAACTCGCTTTTCTAATATTAAGTCGATGTACCGGTGGCCGGAGGCTATGTCTTGCGCAATGAGCTCTCCGAACTAGGAGTATGTGGGTAAATGGATCCACAATCTAAACAGCCCCGCAATCTGGATTATTTGTGTAGAAACATTGATTCACCATGTGGGAGAGATCAGCAGAGGTTAGCAAATGAGTGCACTTCAAGTCAAACGATTTTTGATTTGATTCCACATTTGGCCGGTTCTGTGGTCATCGTTTGGGAATCTCGCTTTTGGGCGGACATAAACGTAAATTGCTTTATTGACTGGCAGAGAATACGTAAGGCCGAAAGCAAAATTGCTAGATACGAAATGAGTTGTAAAGTGCACGTTGGTTAAATATGTGTGCCAAGAGGTAATCAAGTAATAGACAAGGATCTTTCGATCTTATATTCGATGTTTGCTAGACAGTAGGTAGAAGAAAATTTCGACATATTGTTCAATATGGACAGTTTCTTTTATAAATTGACTTATAAACATGTACTAACAACGGATCTTCGGTCTGTTGGAGAACTCATCTCCAGTTCAAAGATGTAAGGAGTGATGTTTGCTTAAAGCTAAGCGGAAGCTATTCCGACCTCTGTTTCTGTGATAGACAAGCATTTCGGCAAAAACTGAATTTCTGAAGAGCGTCGGTTGTTCAATCCAGTTGCGAAAAACGTAAAAAGTTTGGAAAAAGCAGCTCATATAGTATACCTCGGAAACGAACATTTACCAAACAAAGACAACAAAATGCGGGCGAGTGGTAACCTGATAAGTAAGACCACTATACTAAGTTGGAACTACTCAAAACTTGGAAGGTATCCTCACGCTGTTAAAGGGGGTTATTTCTCCAAATCTGGAAACATGCTTTAGAGAATGCGACATATATTAACACCTTCACGAAAATGTCGAACATGTTCAGAATGCGGACTCGTCCTGGGGAATCGTATGAGATTGAAGGACGATCTATCTTTGTATGAATGTCTAGAAAGCTGTTTGGTATAAATTTATAGTAAGTCAAGTTTGGATATGGTTTCTTAGTTTGGCTTCGACTCAGTATCAATGGCTCCTGTTATGTTCAAAACAACTGTGTTATCAGAATCCGCGCAACTGAGTTGGGCACAAACAATGCGTATCTGTCGCGTGGCACAAGCATCTGAACACATGACACACATAAGCAGCGTTCTCAAATTAAAGAAATTTGTGAAATTTAATTTATTTTTAGGTATATAAGTTCGACGTTAAGAATAATGACTTAAGTTGCTCATATAACTTCAAATGAAAATATTGCTTATTTTTATTTCATATTGAATATTTATTTATATATTCAACTTTCTACATCGCTTCCTTACTACTGCCTCGGGTGGCATTTTCTTGATTTTTGACAAACTTTTTCAATTTAAATGAGTATTTCTTTTATTTTAAATTACGAGGCTCTGGCCGTGCTATTTCAGGGGTTTCCTGGAAGTCTCTTTCATAAGGTTTCAGGCTGTGTTTTCTAGGCTGAGTTATTCAAAGTCGATGTTTTTTTTCCCTTCAAAAATTAAAAGACCTTCTTTCAAGTTACTTATTTAACTTACTTACCCGATCGGTGAAGAGTCTCTTCCTAAAAAAAGGTAGCTTTCAACTCTTGTCGATCCCTTGCACGCTGCTTCCAGTTGTCGATTCGCGCTCTGGCGCTCGATGATTTCGAATAACTAAACCAACATTTTCTTGAGTGCATAATTTTGTTTAGCGCTTTGTGATCTTAAAATGGACTGTCGGGCAGCTTGTGTCGCATAAAACTATCTTGCTGATACAAATACTTTATATTTCGAAATAAAAAAAATGATTATCATGTCTCAGTTGTACTCGCTATTGACGTCATTACTGCTTAAACTCCAAAAATCAGTGTCAAAAGTCACACTTTCAGGATTTTTCGACGTAAGGTAATTCCTCTTGAGAAGAAAAGATTTTAAAATGTGAAATTTTGAACAACTTTAATGAATTTCTCTAAAGCCCAAAGCAGAAGGTATAATGAAGCGGGCAGTCAGTTTACGAAAAATCATGAGTCAATCGAACCTCGTAAGCGAAAACGAATCCGAGATCATTATCCAAAATTCGCCACGCTTTCATTTGCTGTCATTAATTTTTTTAGTGGAATCTCATGTAGTGGGTCTCATATATGGTGCATACTTGGTGCCAGCTACAGTATTCTCCGGTTAGCGCACAGGACAAGCATTTATTAATCTTCCTTTCCTTACAAACTTGCGCACATTAAGTGCATTATTTCGACTGGATTATTGCAGCAAGGGTAACAAAGTCCCCAACTGTCTCTACCATGACAATAGCAAATTTGTTACCCATATTTTAAGGACAGACTGAATAATGAAATCGGTTCAAACGAAACTGTTTTAATAAGAATAAAATCCTATCACTCAACAACTCAAATACTATTTGTGGAAACCAAAGGTCATAAACAGTAAGTCCTTGAAATCAAAACTGCATGTCGATAATCCAATATGACTTTGTGCAGTGATTGGACCCACACAAAGCAAATAAACGTCGCTTATGCGAATAGCGAGACATGCTTGAAATCCAGTATCAAGTCTAGACTTTTGAAGAACCAAGCGAAACCATCCGCGCACATATATATGGTAGATTTATTTGTCTTTAATAAACTCTTAACCTAAACTCTACATTATTAGTCACCGAGCACGCTCCTGAGCCCCAAATATTATTTACAATGCCTTTCAAAAATAAATCTTTGAAGGAATAAATGAAAAGTAAATAAACTTTGGCGCGTGTTTGTCAGGTTTTATTCAAAATTACTGGTCGACAAAAAGAAACAAAAAAAAAAAAAGAAGCCCAACAGCCAACGTTTTATTGCTATCACCCTAAGTCACACCGAAATGTGGTACCTTGCATTTGGGACACGTAACCGAAATTAAATCATTTCATTTTATTATTTTTCCAAGTATTTTTTAGTTGACATTTTTTCAGCTGTCAGAGTTGCGATGTGGCCTCCTTCCAGTGATATTTTATTCGAACAATTATACTATATAGCATAGCCATGTTTGAATGCAGGGTGCCATTAAAATGCGAACTGCGCTGTCGCAATAAACCAAAATCAGTACGAGGCCTTAAACAGAAATAATTGTAATCGCCGTAAGATAATAATTTTGTCCAATGGCTATCGTGCGCTGTACGTATTGTTATTAATTTTCAACTTCACTCGCAATTATTCGTCATACGAATATGCATATCAGATGAAATATCGGGTTCCATCGTTGTCAGTTTTAATTTCCTAAACCATTGACACCTGCCACTGGCTGCGGTCTGCTGCCAAAGCTCGATACAATGGTGACTGTTTTGTTGTAATTCAATGCGACAGAGTCGTGCTCGATGCTTATCTTTTGCAAATTGACGGGCACTTTGTGTGATGACAATGCGAGTGCCTGCACAGAAATGTTTCATCCTTGAATGCGTAAATCAAACCGATCACATATGGATGACATATTTAGGATATGTTGGACATACGTATATGTAAATTAATGCACGTGTTTTCGTTTTGTGGCGCCCGAACGATTTAGCTAAGCGGCGGGCTTTAAATACGAATGACAGTTGACTTGCATATGTTGTAATACCTTGACGGACATCAAGGCAATGTGATTATTGGCCTCTTTGCGCTGGAAGCAAGGAGTGAGCCGCTTTACAATCTTAAGGAACCGTCAAGTTCGCGCATCAACTCTTTTGTTTATACGAAGGTAAAAGGATCAATTTATAAAAATAAACAGTCTTTGTAATCAGACACTTAAAGATCAATTTTTCTAGCATAAAAATTAATGTGACAATATAAATTACAATTCTTGCCGTGCCTAGCAAAAATAAATATAGGGAATTTTAATGCTTTCCGAGAGGTTGGTCTACCGTTCTCACTCGACTCCTGTGCTGTGGTCCACTCCTGAAGGTGATGCTCTGACAGAATTGTACCCTACATCAGCCGGAGTCTTGTTCATCTTGCCTATTGTCATCGTACTCACTCCTCCAATAAAATATTAAGTTGAAATTGCCGATAGCCTGCTATAAGGGAGTGAGGATTATACTCTTTATATTTCTTTTCATTTCCAACATTTTTTTTTATTTCAGGTGCTTCTTTGTCTTACAACTTTTAATTTTAAAGTCACCTCATCGCAATCAGTTAGAAACTTGGAAGCTCTATTGTTTTTTTTTTCTTTAATATAAGCCAGTGCTAATTCATTTTCAAGTCTCAAACTTGTGAGCGAAAGCGGCACGAAGAACGAAAATCAAGAAATGCGTCATTTAACCGTCCTCACACTTACCCTTTGGACCATAAGGACGTGCACTAAAAAAATTATAGCGCATTTTGATTTAAAGTGGTATGAACCTAGACACATAGTCAAGCTTGAATGAGGCTGTATAACAAGGCAGTCTGCAATATTTTATTTCCCACGAAGGTTCAGCATATTTGCCGCGGAAACAAAAAACAAAATGTTTCTGAGTAGTCATTACATTAAAGTCCACTTCCGTGATAATGCTAAATCAAATGTTTGAAAAAAAATTAATGCTCTTTGCATCTTTAAAATATAAAGTCAGGAATGCCAGTCGAATATAATTCCTTGTAAGGACTTTCAGTTTGTTGTTAGATCTCAGAGCACATATTTAAAGATCATTCATTTCTTGTCGAAATAATTTCAGATTTTGAACTATTTTAAATCGGTCTCATATGTTAACGTTTGATTAACGGTGCAGACTCATATAACAATTCCTTTCCTCTAATAAAACGTCCTTACTTATTTATTGGGCCATCGATCCTTGGAGGTATTGAGCTTAAGCTAAAGCTGTTTTCCATATATCCCGGTACCAGCCGCGGTCTTTCTTTAGTTAGACTTAGCTGCCCGACCATAGGTGTTATGGTTGTTTGATATTCCAACTATAGCTTCAGTCATCACTTAACATGAACCGAGTGAATCTTATCCAAAGTCACTTTAAGACGGAGCATTGCTGCTCATTCGATCAATTTTCACGAGCCTTCATCAGATGGTCGACGGTTTTTGGTTGGCAGTTGAACTTTATTCTTCTTGCGATCAGGACAGTATATGTGGTGGATGTAGTTTCTGTCAAAGGTCCCCAAAATTTAGTCTTCTCTCTTGCTTAGTGTCCAATAATAAGCTTCTTGAAAAAGAACTGGAATCTCCTCTATAGCTTCGTTTGATTGGTTGATATATGGCCCGAGGACATTTATGACAAAGAAAACAGTTTCTCCAGGGTCCTGAACTAACCAACCGTATGAGTATTGACTTAAATTTTGTGCTGAAGATAACCTAGCTTCAGATATTCAAATAAAATGCTAGACATGGTTAAGCATTCTGCGTAAAGCAGGTATGTGCCTCGATAGTTATTGCAGTTTTACTAAAAAAGGCTTAGAGTTGAATTAATTTAACTAGTTTTAATCAGCTTTTGGTCGATTGGGTTGGTAGTTTGGCCTTTTTGGGATAGTCAGATTTCTATGAGAAAAATTTGAGGCACTTATCACAGCTAAGTCTATAAGTCAGAAGCCCTTAACTGTTGTTGATTTGGTGGAGGCTGTACATTGTGGAGGCTGTTCATTCCCTTTACATCACCAAACATATTTACTTTATCAATTTTATTGTTGAAATCCCCAAGCACGATTTTGACGGAGTACCTTGGGCAGGCCTTATGAGCTACAGTCAGGAACGTACTCCTAATTCATAGAGTCGTTAGCTTCTGCTTTAGGAGCGCGATGCGGTTCACAGCCAGGTGATCGCTTATCGCATTGAAATCAAAGACTTTCTTTTTCAACCGTTTTTTCACGAAATTTTTGTTGTTTAAGCCAAACCGCTTGCCCATGTGGCGGACACTGCGGTCCGAACAAATAGGCCTTTTGTATCCTGGAGAGTTAGTTTGGGCTATCAGTCTTTCCGTCCTTCTGATAAAGGTCAGAATACTTTTAGCATTGGATTGTCTGATGTCAAATGAGGAGCACATCTCTTTGAGGAAGATACGCCTTCTTCACCAAATTAGAGCTGAACACTCACAAAGAATGTGTACAGCCACAGGCTCTGGACCAGTGAACGTGGTTTTTGAACCAGCCCTGGAAAGTTCGTCCGAAAGTTCAATACCTTCAGTTCCATGATGACCTGGAACCCATCCTAACCTTACTTTTTTACATTGGGCTATGGATTGTAAGACGTCGTAGCAGCTTTTGACACATTTTGATTCCATAAGATTGGATGAGAGTGCCTTGAGCTGCTTGGCTGTCTTAGTATGTTAGGATGAGGGCCACATTTTCGCCTTTTGCAAGGTTTTCTATGGCGAAGGTTTCATTTTTGTGCTGGATCCATAGACATCTGCACCTACTCTTTATGACATTCTCTTTATATCAGACTAAGTTTCTGAGCTCGGGGGAAGGGGAAAGGGGGAAGGGGGGGGTAATGCTCGACCAATGATCACGGTTTGGAATGTCTGCCTCAAAAAGATGTCACAAAACAGTATGTTGCCTTCATACTATTTGCGATCAAGCAGAACATGTCTTTATCCATGATGAAATTGATTATTCTCAAGTTTCCCGTTTGGTCACCTGGTGTCTATTTCATTTTCAGTTGCATCTTATGGACATTTCTGTCGGCTATTTTCTAGTGCCACCGTGGGACAGGCTCTCATAGCACCAGCGATGCCCAAACAAGCTATTCGTTGGTCTTTATCCAGCTTTTTAGAAGTATTTACTTCTAAAGTTATGGGTCACTTAGTTATGGCTGCGTTCGTTATGCAGGAATAACCATCATCTTAGATTTGAGACCCCTCCTACCGTAGAACCGCTTACACGCCCACATGGCCTTGGTGGCGCATTGTGTGATGGACTTGACTTGATATATGAATTCTAGTTCAGTTCCTCATTTAAGATGACACCTTGATACCAGATTGGAACAGCTTGCGCTATGATAGCTTTCAACTAGATAAATCTTACCGAATACACCTTATGTTTTTGTACACTTGTTTTCTTAACTCCAAAAACTCAGTTTGTTAAAAAATTCTGATGTAAATTTCAGCCACATAGCCACCTTAGAAGATCATGCCGACGACAAATCTTATTTCGTATCTCCATCAAATCAAAAATCGTGTTTATTATAACCCACAAGATTCGCATAGATTCCCGGAGGCAAATGAGCATTAGCGGACAACAGTTCGAAAGTAATAACCACCATAGCCGAGGCAGAAGCATCTCTCATAAAAGGGAATCGAAATAGAGGGACATAACCTCTCTCAAGTTAAATCACAACAGCAACAGCAACAACAACAATAACAAAAACAACAACGACAAAGGAAGAAATAATAAATAACTTTACAATAACTCCAAAGTCGACACTATGTGTGTGTGTGTGAGTGAAGAACTCGAGAAGGAACACATTTTTAACGTTAATCATTTTAGCAGCACACAACAACCCTACACAATCGCACATTGGACAACAAACGATGATGATGGCGATGATAATCTGACGATCTTGTATTCCAAACGAATATGCCCACCACCTCCGCCGCCACCGCCACTCAAGGTGAAACGAACACCAAAAGTCGTATCACCCCATAAACTGTACTATACTGGACCCAATATGAGCTGCCAGCAACCACAATGACTACGACTGCGACGACGACGACGACGGAAAAGAGGTGACCAAAAGGCCAACGAGCTGACATACACATTTTGTTGCTTTTCCTTCCATCTCGCAGGTCCAATAACACTTCTTTAGACCGGTAATCGTTTTCGATTCCACACAGCAACAAGACTCTAACCTCCTAGATGAATGAATTGCTGAGGCCTCCCTCTGGCATTACTAGTGTTTCCCTCTAACCTGTGCCCAGAAAGTCCTGACCAGACTCCGACATCAGAATGATATTTCCCACGATTCAGATACACCCACCTTTAATAATAATTTCATTTTTCGTTTTCTTGTCCGGGCCTGGCTTTCTTTTGTGGCCGCAAATCGCTGATGATGATGCAGCACCCAGCAGCTCTCCGGGCCAGATCTTTCTTGGTCAACTTTTTGCCATTGCCACACTCTCCTTGGGTGGACGTGGCGGTGGCAATATCTCTGCGTATAGTATATCGTTACAACAAATCGCATTGCAACCGGAGGCGGAAAGAGTGTGTGCATTTGTGGCAGAAAGATTCGGAGGATACGTGGCGGATACAATTAAGATTAAATTTCTCTCACAGTCATGGGAATGGACAAGATAGGAAATCGTCTAAGTCGCCTACATGGGATGATGTAGTTTAATTATCACCCATGTCAGAAGAAACGCCAATAAAAGAAAAACCTCAAGCATGTCCCGATGTGTACAATATGGAATGTCTTAAAAAAAGTTGACTATACTGAATAGAAAAAACTGAATTCGAGATATTTACTTGCGTTTCGATGTTCAATTGATTTAAGGGCACACAGTGTCTGTCCAACTTTTCCGCTCACATGAGACTTTTCATGAGCCGGAACGATTTTTGATCGTGTGAAGTAAGCACTCAATATTTAATAATTTAAGAGTGAAATTAGAAGGAATAGTATTTTAATCCTTTTTGTATTCCTGATTCTAACCAAAATATGCGAAACGTGCTTTTTGATTCTCATCAATCATTTGATGATGAACAATGTGGATTCGGTTGATTATTGTATCGGCTTTTCAAGTTATGCTTGGTATTGGTGGTCTATCATTGGCTCTACTGTATAGGGTAGTGAACCAATTTTCCAAAGCACATCTTTCTAGCATATCAACTAATTTCGAATAAAATATTGTGAATTGAGTGAATGCAAAAAAGTTGGTTCTATGTCCAAATTTTGACTCCATCCACTCCAGAGACTTTCAGTTATTTCCATATCCTTCTTCTCGCTCTTTGCCAAAAATATATGATCCCGTGAGAACGGTCATCGAAGACACAACTTCAAAACTGCATAATATTTAATAATTATTTATTTTAACATATCTACTTCTTCTTGAAGATGATATCGGTCAAGTGAGCGACGGAATCGAGGGTTCTTTTAGCAATTTTAATAGTTTTGGCGAAAACTTTGGGCGATAAGTACTCGCATTCTTGTCGGAAACAGCTTCCAGAGTCTATGGTCTATTTTCGGAGACACTGAAATGTAACAAAGTTTGCAAAGAAGAATTGATGGTGATTGAAACGATGAAGATATGTGGGTGATTCCTACTTACTTCCAAATATTCAAAACTGCAGAGTAGGATTGCCTCACACTCTCTGGAGTTAATCCACGTTTTGTAAAACTCGTTTCGAACTATATACTCACCAAGTTCATATTGAAAAAAACAGATTGAGGACAATCGACTCAATCATCAATTGAGAGACCTTCACTATAGGGAAATAATAAATTTAAGCATCATTGGGCTTTTAAAAAAAATGGGCATCGTATAACTGAATGCGAAAACAAGGGGTACATATTATAAGTTATCTTCAATATTGAGAGGCCTCCAAATCACTTATCAATGTTTGAAGTTCACCATCATAGTCGCAAGTTGTGTTGACGAAATGCTAATTCACACATTATCCAGCTCATTGGAAGACTGCGGTGATGCAACCCATTCCTAAACGGAATAAAGACACATCCAATACGGCAAATCACGGGTGAATACGGGTTGAGAACAAAAATCTTATTCCGGATAACTTATTCGGTTTCAGAGCAGGGCATGATTGCATACGTGCCGCGTCTAAACTGGTATCGGATGTCCAATGGAACAAAGGTAAGAAACAATGCACGGGTGCCATGTTGATTGACCTGAAGATCGCCATTGACACCGTTCGGTTGCAGGGGCTGTTTTTCAAGTTAGATCAGCTGGCCATAAGCAAACCGCTGCTGTACATAATCTTAGATATGCTCACCAACAGACAGTTTATTGTGCACAATCACTGTAAGCCTTCAGCTCTGGGACATTCAAATTAACTACGGTCTACAACATGGTGTAGTTATTTCGCCGATTATATTTACGATCTTCACAAGCGATCTTGTAGGATCTATCCGCTACTCCAAAGCGTACGCAGATGACTTGATTGCGTACAGGTCAAGTGCGAAGATCGAGGTCACCGTAAGTCTTTTGCAACGTGATTTAGGGAAATTGCAAGGATTGAAAGTTGGAGATCAATTTGTCTTTGGTGTCTAGGCCCTCTAGAAATACTTAAAAGAAGTGGCGAATTTTCTCAATCGTTGGACAAAACGGGCAGCCATTGGCGAATCGAAGTGTTGTTAGATACCTTGGGATCTGGCTAGATCAGTTTCTATATTTTAACAAACATATAGATGCTGCTCTGGCCAGAGCAAAAGCGGCCTTTGCCTTGACAAAGAGTCTGTTTTACAGCAATCAACTGGATGCAAAGGTAAAGGTGATCTGCTACACGGCCCTCATTCGGCCTGTACTTGCCTAAGGTTGTCCCGTTTGGTTCAAAGTAGTAACAAGCTTAATGGAAAAGATTCGGGTTTTCGAGAGACGATGTCTTGTTTCCATTTATATAGATCCCCAAAGTCTGAGTACAAAAAATTCTTTAGAAATGAAGTTCTGTACAACAGGACAAACCTGATCATACTGGATAACTTTCTGATTAAGCTTATTCGGAGTCAAATTGCTGGAGCAAAGACTTCGAACAACAACTTGATCTCCGGGGCTTTTTAACCCAATGATATGCACCGTGAGACAGTGCGCCTTAACGGCCTGCCTTGTTCCACCTGAAGCTATCCTCTATCTTGATAGAAAAGGTCTGGTCCAGGATAGAATTGCTGTGCCGTTAATCTTCCACGTCGGTAGAAAAGCTGTGGAAGGGCGAGTCAACTACGATCAAGTCGTCGAAAGTAGCTCACCAAATAAACTCACGTTTAGTGGGCGATTTCAGACCCTGACTGAGCGGATGTCGAAAGGCAACGTAGACGGTTTTGGTGGTTGGACGAAGACTAGAGCTCTGTCGTTTTTAGTAACCTTGAGTGCCATTAAGGCAATTTGATAGCATGTCCTGTCAACCTTGACATATGTTTATGGTTGTTTAAGTAGTTATTATCATTACAGAAAACGATAGGCAATCGCAAACGTCAATGACTGGGATAATTTCTAGTAACTATTAAATTATGCAAATGCAAAGACATTTGTTTGTCAACTATGTTGTTCGTGGACAGAGCCTTTTCAGAAGGAACAAAGCAGTGGATGAAGTTCAACATTATACGAATTTCAAATTACTAAAAAGTAACCGATACCAAACTGAAAAACTTTTGCGAAAATTATCCTATCCTTGGATAAGACTGACCAAGAACAAACTCATTGAAGTAATCGACATTGCAATTTTGCGCCATAAGTATTAAGCCGTGCACAAAATATCCGCGAAACCTGTGCCGGAACGCAAGGCGATAAGACCATCCCATTGTCACTTTATGTCACTGTACCGCAAGGCAGGTATGACGCCCCTTTTTAACTTGCCCGCATATCTAATAAAGCAGAAGGTTTGAACCAGCGACACTAGTATTAATGAGTGTTTGGCACCGTTGTAGTGATTACTCTATCGGCTTGTGAGACTTCGCCGGGCTCTGCTGTGAAGGCATAATACTGGCAGCAGAGTTGCGTCGAAATCTTCCAAAAGAATATGAAAAGAATATGAATATGAATGGAAATATGTTAATGCCAAATTTTTTTTTATCCCTTTTTGGACTCCATCCATGGGGCAATCGGAACCGAAATACATCTAAAACCACTACACATCTTTCACTGTTCCAAATGGCAGTCATAATTCCTGAACAGCTAACGAATTGTGAGCCAGCAACAAGTGCAGTAGATCACACACCCATAACGACTTTTTTAACGACTTTAACCTCGACAAAAAAAAAACTCTTTATTTTGGTCCAAAGAAAAGAGCACGTACATGTTTGAACGATGTTACTTAACACGGGCAGAGCCGTCTTGCAATTACTGATTAGACGCAGTGTCAAGTCAGGTCGTGCACATCTACATCAAAATCTAAGCCAAATTGCTGAAGAACTTCAAATTGATATACTAGGTCATCATTCTGACCTGAACCGCATTGTAAGGTTATGGTCCAATGTATTTCACACATCCACTCGACTGCTGGTACTCGTAGCAACAACGCACGCGTAGATACTCATACGTATGCGAACTGCACAATCCGATTGCAATCTTCTATTCCAGAATGCATCATCACTAATTCAGGTCCAGGCATCATCTTCCTCGGTCGTGCCATGCGAATATGTTCGCATGCGAGCGGTCACGTACACAAATGTGAATCTAATGAATCGCAATCATTTCAGGGACTCGGACGGCCCTCGCACTGGCATATAAGCCCGCAATCTGGCCCGGTGCCGCACTACGTAGAACTCATATAGTGTAACTGTCTTTAATGTTTCTAAGTGTTGTGTGATTTGTGAGAAAGGTCATAACAGGTCACAAATCACAGCACAGCATAACTTTTCTCTCTCTTCCTTCTTCATCTTCAATGTCTTTTCTTCTTCCATTACTTTGTTATTGTTTTCGCTGATATGTTGGCGGCTTTGTTATTATTATTGTTTCGGTTCCCGATGGTAGTGGCACTTTGATTTTAGAGAAATTTATTACTAAGCCGATGATGCACTTGCGCTACGGCATGGGTACTCCAGTAAGGACTACAATGGTGTGTCAGTTCGGGAAGTTACCATAACTCATGCTGTGCGACATTAATCGATTAAAAGTGCAAGATTAGATTTTACAGTTAATTTACGATTTCGAGTGGCCAAGTTTCTTCCAAACAAATCTGCTAACAGCCGCTCCAACTGCATGAACATACTCTTTGCAAGGAAGGATAAACTGACCTTAGATGCTGGGTTCGCTCATAGTATGTGCAAGTTCAATAATGTGCTCTACTGGGGTCACATAAGGTTCGTGATGAAAGGCAAGCGAGATTCCTGTTCGCAGTCAGTCGCGTGTTGGTAAGGGGGATCAGCGAAAAACAAGAGCGATGAATTGCAATAAAAATGGGTTTGATGAGGTTGAGCCAAATTGGAGTACAAGTGTTTAAAATAAACGATTTTTAAACGACATTGTAGTGCACTAGAGAAATAAGGGACTGGTTGCAATCAATCAAAAGGGGGATAAGGTTTCAATTTTGAAGTTATTTTTTCCAAAATTCGCAAATCTTGCCGTATTTCGATTCGTAGAGTTGAACTCATATGCTTAAATGCTAATCACTGTATGCCTGTCATCACACATTCATAACCTCCGAAGTTTAGTTTTGCAAAGGTGTTTAATTTTTATAAAAAGAAATAATTTAATTAAACTTTGCTACGAAGTCAATGGTTTTCTAATCAAAAAATTAAGTTGGGTTCGATTTGGCATGTCTACACCTTCAATTCTAAATGTTGGTGAATAACATAAATACTTCCATTAGATTTTGGTCAAGTAATAAGTTTAATTGATGCGTATCCAATCTCATTTTTGTTCAACGAAGGTTAAGCAAATTGTGAATCCCCGTAATCGAAAACTTACAACTTCTACCGAGTGGTTTAGAATACTCTTGCTGATCTTAACGAGACGACATCCGACATCATTTGCTTATGATAATTACAATAAAAATAAACGAAAATAACCAAAAATACTAGCGCATCTAAAATACTCGTGGGTCAATGACAAATATTGCAACCCAAGCAATTGCAACAGTGATTGATCTAGGTCACCGGAATTTATTTAACTAAGTCATTCATTTGTATTTAAGGATGTTCTTTTCAATAATAAAGCTATTGCAAATCAGTACTTAAATCAAGTGTATTAATGATTTCGACTCAGTGTTAACAGTTAACAGTTTACCTTGCAATAAACTAATCGATCAATTACCTAAATACGAACAAAATCTTGAAAGTGTTATTTCCAACTTTCAAGATGTAGTCTTTAGGAAGAGTTTAGAGTAAGCCTAACCAATTAATGGTTTGATAAGCGTACCCTGGAAATGCTTGTAAGGCATATTACGCCAAAATATGAGGCAGCGAATGCCGTCTTTTCAAAATTGAAGGAGTTAATTACCAAGAATTCCCCAAAATTGTTGGAGGGATTAAAACGGAAGAGGTTGCCAAAGATTCAGTCCACCTTGGAACCAGCCAGGCGCCCGTGAACCCGTTGCTTAGTACCTCATCCCAAGACGGATGCATGGATAAATTAACCAACGAATTTCAAATCGAGTCTTTCACAGCAAAACCAAAACAACTACCAAGACGTTAAGGATATTAACCCGAAGCTCACAGATAGATCGTTTCGCTTTCCTCAAATCGAAATTGAGTGGGAGAGCATTGGAGGCCATTAGTGATCTTGATTTGATTGGAGACAACTATCTTAAGGCCTGTTCGCTTTTCGATCAAACTTTTGATAACCCAAGATACCTAGCAAAAGTAGAATAAGAGGCTTTGTTAGCCCAGCCTCAATGCCCAACAATCCAAGAAGATGCAGTATCAATCATTTCATACTTACACCATATAAAAGGACGAATCTCCAACATGAGAAAAAATAAAGTAACTAAAGACCCAATTAGAAGATTCTATCCATTCCAAACCCAGACGTCCCACCTTAAACCAAATCGAAGACTTTATGTTCAAAGAGTATCAACACCATTTAGACCCAAGGTGCCCAAGAAGGATGTTTGCAACCCGCACTTTTTAGTTCTTGCCACCGCCCAATCACGGCAAACAAGTCAGTGCTTTATTTTTTCTCAGTAACATCTTGTTGTGAATTTTTCAAAATTCTTGAGTTTCCAAAATCGGGAAGCATTATTATGAAATCATAAAATTTACATATACTGGGCGAGGCATCGTTTTAACTATCGCTCTCCTTGCAGATCAAGACAGATGTAAAATGTGAAATTTGTCATATATCTCACATAACGGCCAGGTATCCTCGACCAATTTAGACCCTGGCTAAACCGCCAGCAGCAAGCAGCAAGCATCACTTACCTATGCTAAAATGAGTCTGAAGCATTCCCTATTGTGATCCTGCCCACGGTTATTACAACAGTCCTTGAAAACAATGAAATCATCCTTTAATTTGTGAACAATTTTATTGACTCTCTTGCTTAGTGCATGAAAGCTTGATTTTAATTTTTTGGTTCAATTTTGATTTATCAATTTTATTCCGCCTGAAAACTCGGACGTACATCCATTTTAATTTGAAGCTTGGAGTTAAAATTCCCAATACGTGGTATCAGTCCAGAGGTTGATATACATACATGCTTCTGAATTTAAGTAGGGTCGGTCATATTTTATAGCGATTTTATAGTTATCGAAATAGCTTAATCATCTACATGAATAACTGTCTTTATGTCCTTTTCTCTCTGTAGATTTATAGGAGATTTCGTTTTTCGCTGGAAACCACTATGCCCAGGGTTGTGATCTTTCTTGGCGAGCTTTTTTTAATGCCACAGCTTCCTCTGTTAAGTATTTAGTCAAATAATATTTGATGCAGCTGTAGTCTTGCTTTTAAGAGCTTCAATTTATATGCTGGTATCAACAATGCCAATGACCACTTATAAGAAGTTACGATAATGGGAGAAGGTTGATGGGCCTGTAACTGCGTTCCTTGTTAACTTCCGATTTTTTGTGTTGGGAGTAGAAATAAAACGATCGGATCCAATTTTACACAAAGCCTTGTTTTATTATGAAAAAATAGTTTTGCTTAATTTTATATAGTGGCTAGATTTTTATAAGAATTTTGTCCAAAAATAGACAGTGGTTAAAAATCCAAAAAGTTTTCATACTGAAAATTTTATTGATCCATATAACCATCCTTTTTTTTTCAAAATATAAACATGTTTATAAACATTTGTGTCTAAGGACAGCACTCGTTTGCACTGCCTGCATTCAAAGGCACATAAACCTTGACTTCTATTATGGTATATAGACCCAAGCACTTAAACTTGGACTGCTGTCGGAGATGATTTGGAGATAGGATTCTCTGCTGGGGTGTGATCAATTATGGTTCAATTGAAAACACGTCTTACTTGTAGATCAATTATGACAACGATTCTTTATTGTGGATTGTTATTTAAAAAATCAATATGCTTACTAAGCACAATGTATCGACAGAAGGAGTACAAAAGAAACAAAAATTATTTTGTTAACTAAGCATTATTTTGGCTGCAAGAATGAATACAAAAAGACAAATAAAATTGATTGAACATACAAAATACTAAATGTGCAAGGCAAGCAATATTGGAAATTTAAAAATAACATAGAAAGAATAAAAAGAAATCATTTGTTCATCAGACTACAGAATTAATAAAAATATAGTGATTTTGCAAAATATGTAAACACTGCCGATTCCGTACATTACACGCTGTAAAGAAAATTTATATTTAAATATAATGCGCACACTGTATTGGGACTAGCTTCACCAATGTTATGAGCATTCCGCCAAATGGCCATTAGTTAACTTTATAAATAGAAAGATTTGGTAAGCAAAATTCGAACTCTTTGTCGGCAAAAAAAATAGCTCATGCACCAATTTGGCGGACAATCTTGACATTCAATCGATAAAATTCTTAATGTTCAAACAAAATATTTATTGCGGTCGGTCATTTGTGTTTCTCGGTCAACTCGATGGTTTATTTATCTTTCTGGACAACACATTAAGGGTGCATCGGTATCAGTGTGACACCAAACGTAAATTTCCAATTCTGTCGCTCTTTTCCAATGTGGCCGGAAGTTGGAATAAAGGTTTTCTTACTTATACTCTACCGTGAATATCTGCAATAGCTAAACTCCTTTTATGTCTTATCTTTAATGGGTGAACATGGCATCAATCTTATTGGGACGTCTATCTTTAACTTAAACCTCAAATCTTTGATCTATTTAATGTAATACGTCACGTGTTTCACCATAGTCTGCACAAATATAAAAAATAACAAATCTTCTGTGGTCTTTATTAAATTGTCCATATATGTGATCTCACATGACAGTGTACTGTGCCATTGATACTATAACTACAAATCGCAACAATGCAAAGAGAAGACCAATCCATATTGGCAAGGTTTCAATTAAATCCTAGAACCCAATCAAAAGTCCTCAGCTAACCGAAGTTAAGCTAAAAGGCTTGCGAAATACAACTATGATGTACATACCTACACGAATTATATTATAAGTCATTAAATACCCACATTTATACTTTTCGTGCCCGTTAATACCAACAGTGGCAAAAACATGCGTAACTGAAGAACTGCAACTGCAAGTACTAAAATAACAAGATTCCATTTAAACCAGAGCTACGCAGTGCAAAGTCACACTTTCTACATTGACTTCTATCTCCATCGGCCACTAGCTAAGCGACGCACGACCTCATCCGTTGTCGCGCTTTAATTCGAGCAGAAGCAGAAACACGCATCCAGCAGCTCGTGTTAATCCACTTGAACCCGTCGTGGACATGAGCACACCACCACCAAGGTGATTTCTTCGAAATAATAGCGCCGATTCCTTTCCGTATCAATTTCCGTACCTGTAGCTTTGGTGCATTCGTCGCCTGCAAAACCACTTAACACTGCCCAGGCTGCTATGTTGAACAACAATTTAAGGGAACCTTACGTATGAAATTTAAACAAGCACAAAAAAAAATTAAGCAACGCAGACACAGTTTCCAATTGAACACAAAACTTCGACTCTGACATGTACACATAGCGTAGCAATTTACGCGACTTTTGCGGGATATTCAATACTTTTTGAGAATGGTTTATCTGGGCATGGATTGTGCGCTATGGACGAAGCTGGGAGCTGGATCGGTCTCAAGAGGTTTTTTCCGATAGACATTGGTGCATTGCTTTGTGACTTTCGTGATTAAGTGGATGGCGATGATGTTTCGATACGTTTAAGACTGTGGAATAACATCATTATATTTATTTTTTTTTTTTTGTTCAAAAGCCAAAACGACATCAAAGCTTATCCTCAATTTATTTTTATGCACCATAATTAAAAAATAATAATGTCTGTACATGTTGTGGGCTTATCTCTTTTATAGGAGAAAAGAAATCCAGCTCAACTACGAAATAGAATTATTCACGTCTCGACAAATGGACTATTCTAGGAAAAGGAACATTATGGATTTGTGTTAATATGTATTCAACATTTACTTATAGCAAATTCTATATTATTTTGTGTTCGAAAACATTTTTTGTTTCGCCTTATGAAAACTCCTATCTTTTCAAATTTGCGATACTTATCACCGCCCTGAGCTCGGCAGTATCGCGCCGAATTTTGGCTTCTAACTTGGCAACTGAATCTGGCCCATCACAACAAAAAAGTAGTTCACAACAAGCAAATCAAATGATTAAGGCGGCCAATTGACAGGACCATTTCTTGAACAATTCGCTCACCAAATGCTTGTACCAATAAAGTGAAGTCTTATGCCACTGTATGGCATTTTGCACCATCCTGCATGTCTCTAAGACGATTGTTTTTGACACACGGAATCAAAAAATCGATACTAATTTTCCTGCTATTGCTCGCCTTTAACGGTAATGCCAACTGCACTTGACATTGACTTCTCGGGATATACTGTGATCCTTAAAGTTTCACGAGGATTGAGCTTACTCCAAGCTTACTCGCATTCATGAAGATAATTTGATGTTAAAAAATGTGTTCAACTTTATTTCGCAAACCATCGTGCATTAACTTTAATTGCGAAGATCTTTTCTCAAAATCTTCCTTAAAGTGGACGACCAGAGCACCAATGCAAATGAATAAATTAAGGGCGGTCGATCACACTCATCGCAACAGAGTCAATAACTTCTTCCATGCGCACAATATGGGCTCGTGTTGAATGAATATTATCCAAAAAAAGGAGTATTTGTTGATATCTAAGTTGGATCTAAGTTGATAACTAAGTTGGACAATTATGAGCAAATTGGGTATACTGAACGTAAATTTTAGAAAAAAAAACAAATTTTTGTAGCTTTGTTCGGGTGCAAGATTTGTCGGATTGAATATAATACAAATTTCAAAGCCGCCAGTTCAGTCTTAAAGGGGATTTGACAGACAACACAACTAGACGTTCTTTAATTAAAAAAAGCAAACATTCTCATTAAAAAATAATTTCTAACAATTTTTTTTTTAAATTTAGGATACCGTGCTTAAGCTTGGAAGCAGCTTTAAATTATTTTCACCTTGAAAGCTTCAGTCCTTTTTACGGTCAAAAATGTCTAATGGAACTTTGCATGTGTCTCTTACAATATTCCAATGTTTTTCGGGTGCACTCCAAAGAGTTCCATCCAATATAAGGTGACCCAAACTCAGCCGTTGTTGCTTACTAAATTGAAAAAATGAAACAACATAATTTCATAAATTTTTTATATAATACAAACGAACTCTTCAATTTTTAAGATAATATCGGTTGAATGGTTGCCTCCATTTACAATCGTTTTGTTTAGAAATTCTATACAATGCGTTTCGTCTTCATAAAACTTCAATTGATCTTTGACCCCAAAGAAAAAATATCGGAGCCTGCAAATGCATGCATAGCTGGCTAGCAAAGCCAGTGCAAATCGCCTAAGCAAGACATTAGGTGACCCGGATTTCCATACTTCGAAATATCAATTCAGACAACAAAAGCTCAGGTATATATTAAATTCTCCAACAGAATGTCGAAAGCGTCACATAACATTTTGGCAATATTATATATTGAAAACGTTCTTAACATCAAGAGAGAGCTAAATAAGTAGCCCAAAATGTATTATCCTATCAAAAGATGTAATAACTTTTGGAAATGGTGACCTAGTATTAGTTCGGTTCAAAATTTATGAAACAAGCGAATGTGGACCATTCAGACGAGCTGCATTTCACGCTCACTGGTCAAAAACATGCCTCCAAGAGACAGGAAAACATTTGACGCAGGAGGACCCGGAAGGCTCCTGTTCATTTTTTGAGTAACAAATATATGAAATCATAACTCTGAATGCTGTCATGTTATAATTCAATAAAAGTGAAAACGACTTATCGTTTGATGTTCTAGAACAAATATTCGAAAATGCGAATAGCGTGTAGACTCGACTAATGTCATCTTCAAAAACTAATGGGAAAAAAAGAAGCTGCGATAAAAAGAAATTGTTTTTTTTTGTTAAATTATAATGTATTAAATTTATATATGAGTCTATTTCTTAAAAAAATGGTGTGGTTCTAATAAATGCGTTCGGAGAAAAACCTTAACTTAAGATATACAGTATAAGTAAAGTAGAGTGAAAATGTATACTCACTATTTGACTAAAAAATCAAAATAGACTTCACTCGTAAAACTCCAGTAAATTTTCACTGTGATATGTGAAACGTTTGATCCGCTTCAGGTGCAACATAACACACCAGTAGCTCCCAACTAAGTTGGAACCAAAATGTGCATATCAATATTTCGAGATCTTCAGGCGATCTAGTTACGGACACTGTATACAAATGTCCACAAAATAAATATCAGGGCATACGAATGTGGGTAACATATGGCATCCTTAGCATTAACACACTGCTTTAATCACAAGCAGCCACCAATATAATCGCGAATATAGCTCACCTCACGCAAAAAATAAGCTGCTATCTGCAAAAATCGACACTAAGGCAGGACAGAGTGTGTAAGCAAGGAACGATGGAACAATATCTCAGCAGAGGTGCTACCATTCGATTGTCCTTTGAGATTTTTATTATCACTTTTATGGAACTGATTTGTACAAGCGCACACTCATGTTGACCACAATGAGCTGCTGCATATGTCGCATGACGTTGTATACCTATGGAGGTTAGTAAATCCTATGGGCAATGACAAGAACCTGGTTTAGACACGATCGGATTAACTTTGGAATAAGCAATTCGCTGAACACTTTGGGACACAGACATTGGGCGGCGGATCTGGGGTATAACTTTGCGTTTCTTCAGTTATAAAATTATTCTTCAGGTACAATATTCACAGAAATTTTAGAACATCCGAAATTGCAAATGTTGTGTTCCGTTGACTTGATTTATTACTTTTGCTTCCATATCATCGTGATAGTCTATCGTAAGGATTCTAGTTTAAAATAGAAGCGAGGAGTTATTTTCGGAGCAGTTCCACCACTTCCTCTCGGCATTATCAAACGTTAAACATAATTTTTGCCGCCAGGATTAAAAATAAATAAAAGTAGAATGATTGCGAATTGGCCCGCACAAGCCATTTACTTTCCATTTGGGATAGTTACTCTAAGCCAATTTCTTTTATTGTGAATCCCTGCAATCGCTCACTTTAACGAACTAGTTTGTGAAAGAGTTTCAGATCTTTACGATTCTGAGAATCTAACACATTCTAAAAATAGAAGTTGGAACCTGAATGTGCGCAGCTTATGAAGTTGTCGTCGTGCATGGTTGCAATTCGCGCTCGATTTGGACAAAAAAGGAGAGCTTACTTTCGGTTTGAAGATGCTCCACATCTGTATTGTCCAAACATTCAAGTATGCCGGCATACACATTATTACATAAGGATGTTTCTCGTTCGAGAAAATGTTTACTTTCTTTCCCGTTTTCTTTTGTTACAAAATTTATGTCATCAAATTGAACGAATTTATGTATTTATGATTCGAAAAAAAAACAGTCTCGATACGATAGCTTTATAGATTCACAATGTTTGCGGGATGAAAAAAATTCTTACATGCGGGCGAATTCACAATCCAAAAATCGACCGCATTACAAGAACTTCCAGATGGGAAGTTAATAAGCACACATCACTATTTTGAAAGCCAAAATGTGCTCCAAAATCAGTGTGCCTTATCTCTGAATTTCAAGCTCATTTTTATGTATTAACACGAAGTGCCCGATTTTGCCAACGATACGAATCGTGATTCTCACAAAAGTTTTTTACAGCATTTATTTGGATTACAATGAATAAGAAGGCTTTGCAGAAAATGATGTTCAATCTAGCGCAAGGCGTTTAAGATATAAAGCTATGGGTACGCTAATGATTGCAAACATTTTTTACTGTAAGAAGCTAATGTGCCTGAACTTACAATTTCGTTCGACAATATTTACAGGAAACACATCTTGGGTATCTGGCAATTATTTTTAATTTGTCTAAAAATGCTTGTTGACGAATCTGCCAATTTTTTGTATACAAAAATCTGCTTACCGTGAGAACTGGTAGTTTTCAACCAGAAAACATTGTTCGAAAAATATTATCCGTCTAACTATATGTGAATTGGAGATTTAGAATTGTAAGGTAGTATGTTATTGTCATCTCATTTACTTACAGTATGTCAGTAGGCCTGATAATATTGCCAGATCTGGCAATCGTCTGAACATGTATTAGCTCAATAAAGTGGTGAGTCACTTTGATATCTTATCCTGAAGATTTATTGACACTTAATGGGGCTGTACGCCTACTTTCCTTTCAAAAAACAGAAGAGAGGTCTTAGACAAAACCATAACTGAGGTCAAATCGATCCATCTGGTGAACGACTGTAGAGTACTCAACGAAGCCTCACTATCGGATCAGATGGACAGGTTTCAACTTTGACATTGGACGAAACCCCAAAGTCTTGTTTAGGAACCCAAAGAGAACTATTTGGGAGGTATACACTTGCACAGAACCACCACAGAGAAAGCAGGTCGGAAACTCTTTAAACGCTTCCGAATACCCATTTTCCTAAAAGTAAACCTCTCGTCCTCTGGACCACGCAGGGGATGTAAATTGAGTAGACATAGAAAATATGGTCTATACGACAAAAGTCGCATAGGCTATTTACACTTTCGCGCTCCTCAAATCATCAGGAACAGATGGTGTACAATCAGTCAAATGTGCAAAGAGAAATAGACACAGATGGTGTACAATCAGCCACATGTGCAAAGAGAAATAGACACTCTGAAACAACCACTGAGGAACATTTTCATAGGATGTCTGTACCCTGGGGTACATTCTAGAGCAGTTGCAGCAAATAAGCAAAAGGTTACCCACCTATAAGCTTAAAATCATTTGGTATGAAAAAGTAGAAAAGATCTGTTTTAACCATATAACACAACCATATAACCTACAGTAACAACATACAAATCAACAAGTGGTTGGAACATATGCTATCGAGTCGCATCACCACAGCCTCCATCGGAGACGAAACAATGAAAGGTAAAGTCCTAGAAGGGATACCACAAGGAGGAATTATATCACTTCTTTTTGTGTGATGGATAAGCTCCTTGAAAAACTGGAAGAAAACGTGCACCAAATGCATAGCACACGCAGACGACCTAGCAATCCTACTTCAGGGGAATTACCTCAACATAATAGGGGAAATCATGCAGGACATTCTCAACAGCATAACAACATGGGCAATTGAAAACGGACTAAATGTTAACCCAATCAAAACGGTTTTGATCCTCTTCATAAAAAAGACCAAAATAAGTGGCTTCTACATCCCTGATATACCTGGATAAACCTGAAGGAACGTAGTGCTAAAGCAAAGAGGGCATATTGGATATGCAGAAGCGCATTTGGGAAGTTCTCGGGATTGAAACCAAGGGCAGAGATCTTTCGTACGAACCCAACTATAGAATTCTCAAATCATCTTAAAGCATCCGTCACGGCATTTCAAGCAGAAGTTTTTATAATACTAGCTGGAGTGGAAAAGCTCACCGAACTCAAAATACGATAGTACGCTCCGATAGTATAACAGTTATCAAAGCCATTAACAAACCCTCTATCAGTATCAACACTGGTAAGGAAGTGCAAACACAAACTTAACAAACTAGCAACAGTGAACGACGTCAGTCTAACCTGGTTGCCACACAGGATATAGGGGAAGACAACGGGCCAAACCAGTGGCCTAAGTGAACAAATAACAAAGCTCACCAATACTAACAAACCAACCAACCAAAAAAAAAGTTGCCTCAGTTTTCTTTGGTCTGAAGTTTTGTAACAAAAAATATTAAAGAATGGCTTGCATTAAACGTTTTTTTTAAAATGTTTCCCTCCGTAGGAAACTCTAGAGAAGTTTGAATAATTAATATCATCACCAGATCATCAATAGCGTTACTTGGATCATGATATGATGGATGAACTTACAATCAGGAAATCTGAATCAGGGGCCTATGGAACAGAACAACAAATCAACAACTCAACCGCCACTAGTTGAAGTTCAAAAAATTCCCCTTGACTTTTTGAACAACGAGTAGTCAATCAAATAGTTTTATTGCAATGACTAGATGAATAATAAAAAATAGGCATTTTTACCGAAATTTGGGAAAACCAAAATTTTCTGTTTGCTGCAGAGTTTAGATACTCTTCCTGAGGGAAAAGTTTGGACATCGGGTATGTGCTTTGGTATGTACTGTTTTGTATGTTTTTTTGCGTTAGACTGCAAACTAAGTTCAGTTGATAATATCGTACTAAAGCGTCTGTTATATCGTTAGAAAGACATTGTTTTTGGTTGAGGTTGAAGGTGGCATAATTCACGTTTTTAATGGATAAGCACTGTCGCTTATCCATGGCCTACATCCATTTTCCATTTTGTGATAAGGCGTACAATTTCGCAGCTTTCTTGCATAATATTCACTGTCCGGCCAGTATATATACATACATATGTGTAATGTGGAATCTTAGGTCTGGTCGACATTCTGCGATACAATTCATCAATGTTGATGAAAATACCATCGAACGCACATGTTTCTGAAATTCAACTTCATTGATTGTAGAAGTTCTTTTATTATTATTGTTCTTTTAGTTGGGAAATTCAGTTTTTGGCAGTTTCTTTGGGCTAGATAATCATGAACTTGGACTGGCACACGAAATTTTTCAGCGAACACCTGAAGCCCTATTTTGAAGTTTATTCTTTTCGTTCGTTTTGTCACTTCCCGGCGCAGAATCTAAGAAAAGCATTGTGAAAACTTCATCCAACAGTGTTTAAATGAAATAAAGTGATTCAATCACTTAATAAGCACTTTTGCATATGAAGTCAATACGGCAGCCACCTTCGCGTCAGCTAAAATAAATCAAATATTCAACAAGCCTAATCAACACTTGTTGCCTCCAGTTACAGAAAAGGCGGATCTAGAAAATTTCCATCTTGTTAGAAGATCTCAAAACAAATATTTGAGAAGTCAAGTGAACGCGTGTACATGTTACAAACCCATTCAACAAATGTGATACGAGCCACATGTCTCCCGACAACTCAATGGAACGTCATTAAAAATTGTTGTGTGCGGTATTATTGGTCTGATACTTATGACGCGATGTGCTGCATGTATATCATCAAATTGACTCTAGTGCCAAATTCAGACGCAGAAGTCTACGAGTGGACTAGGACCAGGTCTCTCCTAACTATGTGATTAAAACCGGTCATTTGATGTGAGGGAAAAAGAATTTAGATTGGACGCAGGATGATTGGCGATGAGCGATATGTTCCCGTAAAAGCAAATTTAATTTCGAATGCTTACGAAAGTATTGAGTTGAAAGATTTCAGGACAAGTGAAGTGTGAGGATGTTTTCTATTTAGGTTGGTTTTGGAACCAGATTTTGTATATCATTCAGTGTTGATGAGTTTGTCCCAAAATTGATGGAAATTACAAGAAAATGCAACGTTAACAAAAAAGCATAATGTAACCAGAAGATGTTTTAACTCTTCCAAAGCGGCGACTGTCGACCTTTCTTTTGATACAAGTTAGTACCAATGATACATGCTGAACGAGGACGACGTGTTAAATCGCTAACTGTCACTGTCACACAATCATGACTAATGGGTCTTCTGTGTCGCAATTTGATGAGGTGCAATTTTGCAACCCCAGACAAAGTTCGCACGGGCTTCCAGGCCGCCTTGACTAAAAGACGATGAGGCAAAGACAGCTTTAATGGTCACCAACTCGTTCGGTTTCATCTTCGAAAAGTTATGAGACAAAATTCAAAAGCCCAGCCAAGGACCTCAGGTATTATTTGTTAACTTGCATAGAAAAAAATGCACAGCTGGATTATTTGTTGCCATTACTTAAAAGTTTGACACCGTTAAATATGATATTGCTTAGCAAATTAAGAAAGCTAGCCTTCGGAGTTTGATTTGGGAGTGGTGCAGGTCCTACTCTTAAAAAATTCACAGTGGAAAATAAAAAGCAAATAAATGTTTTGGAATAATGGAGTGACACAAGCTTCTGTTTCGGGCCTTCGATAATTTTTAATTTATATTTTTTCTTAATTTTTACTTTGAATCTCATCTCAAATAGCAATGCCGATTATTAATTGTTAAAAATATTAATATAAGCTCAAAAATAAAGTCATGTTTTTTAGGGTTCCGTAGCTATAAGGGAAAAAACGGAACCCTTATAGGATCACTTCGCTGTAATTCCGTCTGTCTGGCAAGACCCTTTTTCTCGGGAACGCATGGAGGTATCAAGCTGGAATTCATATCAAATAATTAAATCTACTGTCCAACGCAATCAAAAGATTCAGTCGCTTATGCCGCAAATTTTCGACATTCGCAAGGGAACCTAAATCTTCAGGGTACTTCCAACGTCTTATAAATAGCACAGATAAAGTAAAATGTTACATCATATAATAAAAATATTTTTAATAATAATTTTGAACTTATTATCCTTTCCTCATGAGCGCGTAGAGGTATTAAATTGAATCTCGCATTATTTATTCGTGATTATAAACATAATTGTAGTAACCGCAATGACCGCGTTTTATACCTATGTATGGGGAGGGGACAATTATATTATCTTATTGTCAAACACATTATCAGACAGCTTGCTTGTTTTGTTCCTACAATATTTAATTTTGCAAGACTGCTGCAAGGAAAGTGTAGGTATTTCAGTTATATAATAAAATAAAGGATAACTGAAACGATAAAGAGATCTTTATCTTTAATAATACCATAACTATAACTCGTCGCGATGGTTTAATTTTTACTGATATACAGCTATGGCTAAAATATTAGCAACACTTTCAACGTTTCAATAACAACTTGCGTAGCCTTTTTTGCGAATGAACGAAAAATAATGTTTGCAGATATAACGATGAAAATGTTGTCAACACATTCTTAGTAGAAACAGAGTGCAAAAAAAGAAAAGAATAGTGATCATTTGTGATCGATCTGTTGCAAAGTGCTGAACAAGCTAGACAAAAAAATGGCAACACGGTAAACAAAAAATATAAAAAAGTTTAAGATATACTATTAGGTTTAATTATATCACATTTGGAAAAGAATAGAAATGGGCAGAGGAAAACATTGCACAGAAGCTCAGCGCTAGCCCTTTTTAACGTTACACAATCGAAGTGAATCTATCAGGAAGATTGCAGTAGCCGTCGGATGCTCCTCAAGAATGGTCTTCAACGCTTTACGTTTCAAAAAACTCGCTGAAACTAGAGGGCGGCCGTCTAAAATGTCCGAGAAAGACAAAAAGCGTTTGATTAGAAAGGCACGGACAAATCCTTTTATGTCTAAAGACCGAAAAACCTTAAAGATGAGACGGGGTTAGAAGTGAGTGCCAGAACAGTCCGACGAACTTTGGTGGATGCCAAACTATAGCTAAAAAAAAGCGGATTTCTTTCGCAAAGCAGTGGAGCGATGAAACGAAAATTAACTGGTTTGGGATGGACGAGAAACAGTAAGTTCGTCGCACAGTAAAACAAGCCTGCAATCCCGAGTATACTAAGCCAACTGTGAAGCATGGTTGAGGTAGCCTGATGATATGGGGATCTTTTTCGTGGTATGGCGTTGGCCCTATTTGCTGCTATATGCGGACGAAAACATGCCATGAAAATGGCGTCTTCAACAAGACAATGACACAAAGCATTCGGCGAAATTTTCAAAGCTTTGGTTTGTGCACAAAAATATTGATGTTTTGCATGCATGCGTTTGGCATGCGTTGAAGATCGAAGTTGCTTACCCTTCAAATACCAATGAACTGTGGAGAATCGTCCAAGAATTTTGGTATCCCATACCAGTCGAAAAATACCAAAATTTAGTAGAATCTATGAAGAAGAGAATTGAAGAAGTGATTAAAAATAAAGGATATGCTATAATATATTGAGTATACTGCTAAAATATAGTGAAAAAAATATTATTAAAGCGTTTTCTTTAGTTTTACAAGCTGTTGCTATTATTTTTGGTTTGTACGGAATCTTCGGTGCACGAGTCCGACTCGTACTTGGCCAGTATATTTTTTTTAATTTAGAAGCGCAAAATAATTTTGAAATCGATTTTTACTTCCATAAAGCTGATTACCAAAAATTCATATTGTCGGTCTGCACTTGCAGTACTAGTTTTTACCAGTGTACTTTTCGTGGATCTGGAGTGATAAATGTATTCCTTATAATTTGAACCTTGTCTTTGCCTCAAGAATAATTCATATTAACCAATCGGAAAGTAAGGACTAGCATTTTCGTGGCACTAAACGTCTCATTCCACTTCAGAAATATACTATATTCCCAAGAAAATTAGAGATCCACAACCAATTTTCGTACAGCGGCGTTCCGAATTCTTTGTACTATTGCCTCATATCGCTCATTTAACAAACATCATAATGTATTTATATAACAACTAAATAAATATAAAATAAATAGTTTGGAGTGCTCATTATAAAAAGGATAATCTTAGTTTCAATAATTTTTATATAATTTGATTTCTAATAAAGTAAGTTCATCTATAAATACGAAATGAATTGCGTAGGGTGTACACCTTTTGTTTAGTCTAAATAATTCATTTCATTATGGTTGGTTCGAACTGACAAATGTATATCGGCACTGTTTCCACAATGCAAACGTCAAAATAACAAACGAAACATATCTCTGCTTCAATTTTCTCCTGCACAATTCGAACCACAAAAAAAAGAAGCAACTAACCAGACAATGAAGAGCTCCAAATCGGTAAATATCAGAACTACGGATTCCAAGATGTTGGCTGGACAACAATAGACAGCGGCAGCGCGTAGCGTCTACTGTTGGTAGATGTAATGACACCCACAACAAAGAGGCGTGAATAGCGAGACTTGGCAGCGTAATTGTTAAGGAAATCCCCTTATTTCTATTTTGAACAACAATATGCTGCGTTGAAAGCTGAATAGATAGGTTCGTGAAGATACGCGTCTGACTGGATTTGAGTTTGGATGAGAAAGCATTAAGTATGATGGAATCGGAATCTACCCATTCTCGACACTCTAGATTTAATCGAATTGAATCAAAGGAGCAAATTATTGTACTTGAAGTGTGTTGCTTATTGTGCCATGGCATTATTATGTCCTTTGGCTTGCTCGTAATTGCGATAGTTCTGATGGTTCTGTGTTATAAGTGTGCTGGAATGTTTGGTAGATGAAGTGAGACGTTTAAATTGGATTGCTTTTTGTATCACTTAACTGGGCTGTCCGTATGGTGGATGATTTGAAAAGCTTGGAATACAAAACAATGAAGTTGTTTTTTTTTTAATTTTTGTTGTTATTTTTAGAAGTCAGAATTTAATGACTTCTTGAAACAACATGCTGTCAAGAATGGCAGAACGTGGGTGGAAATTGGCCTCAATTGTTTATATTTTTCGTTGATGAGGACTGGTCAGTACGATGTGAAGTGAATACCAACGGATTGTTATGCGATAAAATAACAAATTAAATTATGACCCTCATAATGAGACTGCCTGCATTAGGTTTCTTTGTAAAAGTATTTCCTTAAAAGGAGACGTAAAGACGAAAGTTTTAATCAATTTTACATAAAAATACGTATGTGTACATAAATATACATATTCTTTTTATGGTTAATATTTGAGTTTTGTTGCTGGGATTAATACCCACGATGGTTTTCCAATCAAGATGTGTGAATCATTGACTTCGGATTCAAATTTATTCTCAGCGATGTTCTACAGAATATACTCAATAAAGGCCAAGAGAGCTTTCCGCAGTAACTGAAATATTTCAGCAACTAACTCTGAGTGAACTATCTCTTTCTTTTTCATTGACTACTTGGTTGTCCATATGTCGAAAGGATGTTTCCCAACAGCTTTCGTAAAAGTTTTATATTCTTGAATCTTAGCTAATCATATTCATAAATATTCTTCTAATTAATGCTGCATTAGAAGGTTGATTGATAATACCTTTTTGACGAAATTATTTTATTCGATCGGAGAGTAACACAAATCTTACTTTTATTAAAAACTTCTTCATCTCTGCTAGTAAAAAACTCTCCCGCTTATTATAAAATGTGGACCATATATGAGCGATGGAAGTTATCTTCCCGGTCTAAGAGGTTGTTTAATTAAGAGACAGCAAATCTGCCGCGAATACACACACATATATGTAAAAAACTATCGTTGCAAATGTTTTTGGAACTCCCTGGTTTCTCGAGGTCTCCCGCCACACATATTATATATTCTAGCTTTGTATGGAATGTTCCTTAGAAATAAGTTATCATCTCTAGGTTTCACGTTGATCCTTATTTCTTGGATTGCATATGAGGTTGATTCAGCCCTTCAAAAGCCTGCAGGAATCAACAAACCAAAAAACATATTTAACTCTCTTGCTAACAGCACTGGGAGATTGGCATTGATTCGATAGAAATGATTTCGGCTCTCCAAGGACAAATGTCTCAAGTCTTGTCTTAATTTTATAGAACTCCAGATCAAAAATAATATACATTCCACTGCAATGAGATTCTAGAAAAAAGGGCCCATCCGAACTACATTTCCTCAAAAAGTTTATCTGAGCTGACTTCGATCAATAGAAGAGTATACCTCAACGGTTTTCTTTATCCATAGACGTTCCTCGACTTTGATTCCAGAGTAATTTCTCACGTTTTTTGTTCAAGTATAGCAAGATTTCCTTTAGAATTCAAGAACAATGTTTTTGTTTCTGAATTGAGATACATTGATTTTCAGGCAAGCTTATCTTAACGCATGCATAAACAAACGAAGTGCTTCAATTACACCCTGTCACCGGGCCTTATATTGGGTTGGCAACTAATTAATTGCGGATTTCACTCATAGATGGCTTAAGTTGAATTTTTAGGTTTGCTGCCGTAATCGAAATGTCAAATACATTTTGTTATTTGGTAGTTCGTAATTCAACTGTCAATCAGTAAAAAAAATTTTTCGATCGGTTGTGTAGTTTTTGTTTGGCGTCTGTTGAAAAATGGAAAATCAAAACTTATTTAAGTGTGTAAATATTGGATTGGCAACTAATTAATTATACGTAAATATATAAATATGTAAAAAAAAAATTGATCGATTGTGTTGTTTTTGTTTGGTGTCTGGTGAATGGAAAACCAAAACGAACATTTACGACATATTTTGCTTTTTTATTTCCGGAAAGGAAAAAACGCATCTCAAGCTCACAAAAACTTATGTGCTGTTTGTGGTAAACGGCAGTCTCAAAATTGGTTTGCCAAATCTCGTTCTGGTGATTTTTTCCTCAAAGATGAAAAACGCTCTGATCGTACAGTTGAAGTTGATGACGACCAAATCAAAGCAATAATCGGTTCAGATCGTCACAGTAGAACACGTGAGCTTGAAGAGAAGCTTCATGTGTCACATACGTGCATTGAAAATCGCTTAACACAACTTTGCTATGGACGAAAACTCGAAATATGGGTTCCTCATGAACTGAAAGAAAATCATTTAACACAAAGCATTAACATCTGCGATTTGTTAAGGAATTGTAATGAAAATGATCCATTTTTAAAACCATTTATAACTGGTGATGAAAAATGGGTTGTTTACAACAATGTTAATCGGAAAAGATCGTGGAGCAAGCTCCAACAACATCAAAAGCTGATATTCATCGAAAGAAAATTATGTTATCAGTTTAGTGGGATTACAAAGAAATTGTATATTTTGGATATTAACTACCCAACCGAACGATCAATTCAGATGACTACATTGAACAACTAATAAAATTGAACAATGCAGTTGAAGAAAAGCGGCCCGAATTGACAAATCGAAAAGGTGTTGTATTCCATCAAGACAATGGCCAAACACATATTTGGTCACTCGGCAACAATTTTTGGAGCTTGGTTGCGATGTTTTGCCACATCCACAATATAGTCCTGACCTTGCACCATCTGACTACTTTTTATGGTACCTTAAATGGTTAAAATTTCAATAATAATGACAGATGAAAGATGGCGAAAGGTCATTGCTCAAAATGGGCTATATATTACAGAATAAAGTTGTTTCGTTCCATGAAAAAATTGTCTTTTATTTAAAAAAAATCCGCAATTACTTAGTTGCCAACCTGATATTTCCGAAGACCCGTGTTGAATTATGAGCTATGCTCAACAATGATCGAAGAGTGAATACTCCCAAAAGTGGATGAGTTGAGTCGGCAAGATATGTGATTCCAAAGGTACGATGCAACTGTGCTCGCTATTTGCGTGATGAGAGATATTTCGACAATCGCGCGACTTAACCGATTTAGACTACCTCCCTTAGGTTTCTTGAAACCACAGTTCTACGGGAACAAGTCGCAGACTCTAGGTTGTGTTAAATATTATATACGATAGGACTGCGAGAGCGTTGTGTCGGTCCGAAGTTTATACCTAAACGCTGAAATATGCGGTAAACGTCTGTAAATGTCCATCATCAATAGAGGACGTTTATTTTTCATTTTCAAAAATACGAGGAAAAAGCTTTAAGATCCAAATAAGCATTAAAATGATATTATGACGTCTCATTTGAAACATCAAGTGCGTTGTTTTGCGGTATCATGTATAAGTGTATAGTGCTTTGCTTCTAAGAACACAGAAGTTGGCTAATAATTTATAATATCTGGTTTGGCATATCATACTCGTAAACATATATATAATTATCAAATCTTACATCAATTTATATAAATTAATCGATCGCAAAGAATTACAGTTGAATTTCACGATTTAATACAGGCAACTCCATCTCTTGGCCAACCGCCGCAAGCATATCGTTTCCACCCTCTTCATGCCTATTTCCACTAGAAGTGCTTTCGTGCAACAGATCACCTTGCTATTGGCCATTATAGCAGCACATAAGCTACAAGCCACAAGTCTTATATTACGACAGTGGTTTGTGTGTTACCAAATGCGTTTCTACCGCTTGCGATACACCACAACGATTCCGTCCACACCGAATGTGTATGAAAAGAGAATCAAAAATATATAAGACAGCAAGCGGTTCTCTTCCAAAAGAGATCCGCTGAATATGGTTACCTTAGAAAAATTATAGCAAACACCAAGAGAATGAAAATGAAAAAAAGCTTTATAGGAACTTTCGGTGCAGTCTTCATTTTGCTCCAGCGATCGTGCTGCTATGAAACTAGTGCCACTTTGCATCTGCTCTGCACTTGATCAGCAGACGAACTGATGACGACGTGGCAGGCGCGGAAGTGATGATTCGAGACACAAGTGCTGGCCACCTGCTCGCTTTGGCTATTAGCAGGTAAATGCTAACCTTGGTGTTTAGTGAGTTCGTGTTTCTTCGGAAATGGATAGCAAACAAGCAAAGGAGTACTCGGATGGATAGAATAATTTGTAAATATTTAAATCGAGTTGATGAGTTAATTACAGATGTGAATGCGGCTCCTGTCAAGAATTTGATTGCTTTTGAGGAATAATTAAACAATGGATACATTTATTGCATTCACGGATAATATATGCGCGAATCACCGGGATATGCCTCATCACGGTAATTGTGCCAGTTGGATTATCTTTAGTCTTAATTGAATCTCAGTAGATATCTATAGAATATTTTTGTATTCAATTTACATATAGTATATAGTAAAACACACCGGGTATAAAGCAATATGAAACTTAGAAGTCGTTTTTTTAGATTCTTTTAAATCAACTTCATTTTAATTAATTAATAAGCAAGGTGGGGCAAAACACAGGTACATATGCTGTACTTTTCTCCAAGCCCAGGTGTACCTGCTTTTGTTTTTGCTCAATGTGTGGTGTCCAATCAGAGGATTAAGAGAAAAACTTTATAACATCTCCGTTTACAGCAGACGGGAACAAACCAATATGTTTTTTTTTGAGTGTGATCGATCTATTGGCGTCTTTTTGAACGATATCTAATGCAGCCATTGGGTTTATATGCACTTCATTCAGAAATTCAGAGTTGTATTTCTGCGAAAAAAACTGAGAATTATTTCAAGGATGTTTTATTGACGCTATGATAACAAACTATTTTTTTATAGCCAAAAATGAGTAGTTTTGAAAATGCAACCTTGCCGCTACGGAGCTGCGCTTTGGCACTGTTTAATTTAACATGTGTGCAAACTAGTCGTAATTCACTCAGGAAGGATTTTGGTCGATCTCTGCGTGAAATAGGGACCATAGAAAATTTATTCAAAAATAATATTTATAAGATGTGAACATGTTGTACTACTGTGTCCAAAAAATAAGGTGACATATGAATTTAAACTGCGCGCGTCGAAGGATTTGGAAATTTTTCTTTCTTTTTAGGTTGGTAGTACTGTCAGTGACATCTATGTGAAATTTAATGTCAAAATATATTCATAGTGTTTGAGAAACGCGTCGTTTTGTGAGCTGCTAAAAGTGAGTTTTTCGTTTTTTCGCGATGTCGAAATTTCGAAACAATTTTGTGCTGCGGATACGTTGAGGATGGTGCAGAAAGCCTTTGATGATGAGGCTATGTCTAAAAAAAATGTTTACAAGTGGTATAGTGATTTCCAAGCCGGCCGTGAACGTGTCGAAGACGAAGAGCGTTCTGGGCGACCATCAACCTCAACCGATGAAGCTCACGTCCAACAAATCAAAGATTTGGTGTTGAAAAACCATCGATTAACGATTAGAGACCTTGCTGATGAAGTTGGCTTATCGAAAGGCTCAGTCAATACCATTTTGAAGGATGCTTTGGGCCTCAAGCACGTCAAATCTCGACTGGTACCGAAAACATTGAATTTTTTGGAAAAAAAGGCGTCGTTGAAGTGTGTGAAACAATGCTTTCCGACTACCAGGATGTCATGAAACGCATTATAACTGGCGATGAGACTTGGATCTATGCTTACGATCCCGAAACAACCGATCAATCGAGCGAATATCGTGCCAAAGGAGAGCCGAGATCAAAAAAACCGCGCCAAAGTCGCTCAAAAATCAAGGTCATGTTGACTGCTTTCTTCGATTATCGTGGTATTGTGCTTTATGAATTCCTTTCAACCGGCCAAGCAGTCAACAAGGAGTATTATTTGAACGTTATGAGTCGTTTGCGTAACGCTATCCGCCTAAAAAGGCCGGAATTGTGGAAAGACAATTCTTGGTTTTTACACCACGATAATGCACCATCCCATACCGCACTCGTAATTCGTGATCATTTCGCCAAAAACTCAACCCATATCGTTCCGCAACCACCGTATTCACCTGATCGGGCGCCGTGCGACTTCTGGCTGTTCAACAAGCTCAAAAGACCGCTCCGGGTACACCGTTTTGATACGATAGAGGAGATTCAAGCCGCAGCGAAGACGGAACTGAAGGCCATCCCGGAAAGTGACTACAACCAGTGTTTCAAAGATTGGAAAATCCGTTGGCATAAGTGCATTGCATCGGGAGGGGATTACTTTGAAGGGGATGAAATTGATTTGGAAGAATAAATAAAGAATTTTCAAAGTAAATACAATGTCACCTTATTTTTTGGACACAGTAGTAAGTTCATATTTGATTAGGCAAGGCAAGAAATCTACAAAAAAAATGGGAATTAAAATGCGCGATGCGCGGCGTCACCTGATACTGTACAAATAATAAAAATTGGTTTGGGTGCCCCTTTCATAAACTTCTCATCTTAAGATACAAAAAAAAATTAGGCTCTTTTTTATTTGCTCCCAACATCAACTTCACTTTGGGTCATTAAACATCCTTTATTCCCTAAACAAATGCATTGCAAAAAAAAAACCAAGATACACATTTATTTAGCTTCTTGGTAGGATTTTATTTGTTTTCGCAGTTTTGAATTATTTAAAATACGATTTGCGTAAATAACATTACAGATTGTTTAACATTTCGGTATTTACTTACCAACGAATGCATTGTTTCAAGTGATGAGGACATCAATTTGGAAATCGTGGCTTTGATTTATTAATATTTTTACTAAAAAAAAGTTATATTTTTAGTTTTACTGCATAAAAATTCTTTTTTCATAAATTTTTTTAGACATTTAGTGGATAACTTAATACACTTTAAAATTATGTTTTTTAAACATTGATAGCAAGTTAGACTTTTTTGTCGTTAGTGTCAGAGGCGCCGCTACAGTCTACGTCGGATAACCAACCTGACACTAACTAGCTATAGCTATGGTTCAGAGTCCCTTCCACTTTTATGCCCCATTTAAATTGCGGTCGTCCTCTACTGCGCCGTTCTTCAGGGTTGCATTTGAATACTTTCCGGGCCGGAGCATTAGCCTTCATTCGCTCTACATGACCTAATCATCTCAACCGTTTTGCCGAGTCGATATGGCTTAATAGCTCATACAATTCGTTGTTGAACCTTCTTCTTCATTCATCGTCTATGCAGATCGGACCAAAGCTCACACCGAGAGTTGTCTCTTGTCGAAATTATTTTTCGCATTGTCAATACTTCTGAACCATATAGCAGGAAGGGAATTATAAGGGTCTTCTAGAGCAACGCTTGAGTTCTTCGAGCGAGGGATACACTCAATTGATTTCTTAGCCCAAAGAAACAGAACTAAGGATTATTCACATGCAAAGACCAACTGACTCTTGAATTTAAGCAAAATGACCAGTCGCTTGAGCAGGTTCCAGCAGTGCATAGTAACTTAGATCATGAAGTCTAAAAATGGCCTCCAATCTGCCCGAATTTCAATATACGTTTGACAGAAAGACGGGTCCAAAATTTTTTCTTTTCAATTATATTCAACGAAATTTTAAATTATGAAAGGCAGCGAAAGAAACTGGGATAGATTTTATAACAGCTTAATTTATTTATTTATTTATTTCAAAATTTGATAGATTTAGTTCCAAGGCGCCTTACTGAGGTCACTGCTGCAAAACCAGAAGTACTAGTTACTGAATAACAGTATGCAACCAATGCCAACCATGCGCTATCCCTAGTCCTCCCACTGATGACAAAAAGGAACGGTTTGGATACAAGAACCAAACTCTTACTATACAAGCAACTAATCCGTCCCATCGTGACATATTGTTTCCCAATATAGTTCACGATAAGTCCAAGCCTAATGAACAAAATTCAAATCTTTGAGCGAAAAGCATTTCGTTACTGCACAGGTCTGCACCGAAATCCAGAAACCCGTTACTTCTATAGTTATGAAATACTATACGGCACGGCAAACATGCCATTCATAGAAAAGTATCTATGCGCAATATCCTCAAAGAGCTACGCAAAATCCCTTCCCGATCCAACAATATTATCAATATAATTACAGATAGCCCATATATTTTGGAAATCGCTATCTCAATGTGCCTTCCACGACAGACCCGCTATATAGAATAGAGATCACCATCATCATGATCTTAGGCCATCGGCGCTGCTACGCAGGTCGTTAAATTAGTATATAGTAGTCGTTAAATAGTATATATATATATGTATAAAAAAAAATCTAGAAAAATATAATTATTTTAAGCCTTTAAGCCAAGGCAGATCCCTATACGCTCGAAGAAAAATATTTATACAAGTTGAAAAATTGATATCAAAAATAGACCTTAGCAATAAAGATTAAATTGTTAATTGTTAAAAAAAAATATTTCTAATAAAACCTTTGCGATTATTGTAAAAAATATACTCACTTTGGCAATCACATGCCTTGATAAATCGCAATTGTGAAAATACTTTTACCAATTTTGTTTGCATGGATTTTACCAATATTAATTAATTTTTATTAATATTATTTATAAATATAGCACATAAAGCACGAGATCTTTTTCCTTTGATCTCAGCGCTGGAATCACTATCTGTGTTTACAGCGGTGCCTAGGTAGACAAAATCCCTGACTACCTCAAAGTTATAGCTGTCCTTGGTAACGATTTGACTTTGATGTCTGAGTTGGGAGACCTTTCTTGATGACTGCACATGCTGCTACTACGATCTTTCCATTTAAAACCTTGCCAGCTGTGGTTTAGGCTCTATAACCCTCCGAAAATTATTTTATCTGTTAGTAGAATTTTCGAACCTCATTCCTGTTTCTTAATCTATAAACTTCCTCGATCGCGCGCTTTTGTTTCTCTTCCATAGACGCTGCGACCGTTGGCATAGATATTTAGAAAATGTTTGTGACCTCGTTTCATGAAAGTGAGTCTTGGCCAAAAGAAGTCACTATGGCTTGAAAAAGCATTTTGGAGAAAGCACGAGCTCTATCATGTCGAGCATCATGTTGAAGCTGGCTGACTTTCCATGGCTTGCCTTACACGATTCAAAGAAATCATCTCCTACTATTGAAAACAAAGATATAGGAGCAACGAAAAAAAATCTTGTCAGTCTTCTGTAGGCACATAGTAGCACACAGCCAACCCTCTAAGAGCATCCAACGCTATGCAAAGATAACATGTGGCAAATTTGGGAATCTAAAAATCGATTCCATTACAACTTCAACATTGGAAGTTGAATTTTTCTGCTTAAGGCAGTGGACTTCCAACTTCACCAATTTAGTGTTATAACACGTTACGAACAGACAACCATAATTAAGAAATAATATGTAGGTTAGTTTCAAGAGTATTACATTTTTCAAGAGCTTATACCGCTAATAGGTTTCTCATATTTTAAAATTTTGAGGAAATTTCGAGCGTGATCATTAGCTCGGTCGCCAACTTAAACTGGAACTGCATTGTTTGCGGAACTATAATATGTCAATCGATCCGTACCATTGATCTTAAGATGTCCAAATGGAAGATTTTAAAAAGCGTAGCTTGGGCGTTGTGCTCACATCATAGAACGTGATTCAGGATACAAATGGCGCAATTTCTGAACACTGCTTCTAGGTTTGAGTCTTTGTTTGGTTATTGGCCAAAGTGTATACAGTGAACAAAATTGTCGCAGTCTGAAAACTGTTGTGAAAGATTATAGCCCAATCCGAACTAATATATATTTGATGAAAATAAAAGACGATAAAAAAATTAGCCCGATAAGTGCAACAGGGGCGATAGAGTCATAAAGCGGATCCCGTCCAAAGCATTCTTTGTCAACGGTTTTCGAAAAAACGTCAGAAACTCCAAGCTCGAACACAAGAGTAATACGAACGGAGATAATGAGATGCGAATGAGGTTTGCGAAATTATATTATGTGATTTCCTGGCCAAAGATTTTATGGATGTTTGTTTTGCAACTCTTTGCATGATATGAGGAATCCACTTCGCCACTTTTATATGCCACTATATATATGTGTAAACAAATTAAGAAATTTGACATCGTACAAAAATGTTTGGTTTTATTTTTTAATATACTTTTAATACTCGTTGCGGTTTATTTTTCTATTATGTTTTGAGAATATTGTAGTTGTCTTAGATGCTCGGACGAATTTTGAAATCCGATATAGATTCAATTTCCACATGCAATTATTTCTTGATATATCTGAGCAATACTCATCTGTGGACGTATTGCTTCTTGAAGAGGTTTTAAAGGAACTCATAATTTATTCCAATAAATCTATAAATCTTAGTATAATCTTTGTTGCGATAATTTTTTAGATCATCTTTTCTTTGATCTTTCAATGAACCTTGTGAGTAATCAGTGATCAGTTACCAAATTTTACTGCCGATTTGAACTTTTTTACGAGCAAATATAACACTCTAGTCGCTCGTATTAGTTTTCTCGAAGTATTAACTACTAACATTAAACATAACCTAGTTAACGACGGCTTCTATGCATTTCCATTTAAGTTACTTTGTAATCAACTAGCTAAGACAACTCGAAATGACGACTATGACTTAGTTTAACGTTGCACATTTTCAGTTAACTAAGCTTCGTATGTAAACCTAAATAAGAATTGCTTAGTGTCCTTCTCGGTTTACTTGCTTTTATGATCTACGATGAATAACAAATTGTTAGTCTTCAATGCATGATTTGACAGTTATGATGGTTGTTGGTCTTCCAACTTTGTGGGTTAAGAAGGCTTAGTTGATCGTATAAAGCAGATTATTTCAACAGGGATGTCAAATTATTAACGATCGACTCGCAATGGCTGATATTAAACTCGAAAGCAATAAAAATATAAAATATGGCGAAAAGCGTAAATTTAATTTTCTTACTTTTACAGCTCGTTACAATGGTCCTACTAACTAAGAGAACCAGCTTTGGATGGCAAATTGTTGTTGATTGAAAATATTTCTAACGCAGCATTTATTTTCCAACTGCGAAAATTTATGGGGTAATCTAGAAAAACAATCAAAGGCTGCGTTTAGGATATACACATTAAAGTATTCAGTTCCAATTTACATTGTTTTAAGTGCAAGATTATATATAAAGTGTCATCCAATTCGTGGCTCGGGTTTGACAACCTTGTTTCAATCACATACTTCAAATCAAACTGTCATTTGAGACTGTATATGGACTCGTTAAGACTTCTAGGTACTAATGACACTAGGCACTAACAGAAAGCTGGCTCTAATTGGTCGAGAGCCCGTGAGGCAGTGGACTGGATTTGCAGTCAAAAAAGCCTTGCTGCATTCGCAATTAATAAGCTAAGCGTAAAAAATCTGCTGGTACCTCGGACAGTTATTTATGAGACGGATGAACTTTACTGCGACAATTTACATAAAAAGCCTGTTAACAAGTAAATGAAATTTATACAAATATTGTTGACAGATAAAACTTATAAGTTTGTTATCTTAAGTTATCTTCGAAACTACTTATCCGATTTCAAAAAAGTCTTTCAATAATATTTTGAATGGACTTTCAGGATGAACACAAGCTTTATATTATCTCGGTTGAGTAATCGAGGCGACTGAATATGTAACTTAAGTCGATGAAAAATTGGTCGAGTGAAGGCATCCTTTCTAAAAAAACGTTTTTAAGAAATCATATTGTATTTAAACAATAAGAACGTTTTGGTGTCAGCGAGCGGTGAATAGACATGTTGAGTTCAATTTGCGAGGGCAAATACAGAAGGAATCGGGGTACTCTTCTGGAACCCTCGAAACTGGTTATTATTTCAAAATGATTTAATAATCTTGGATTTGGCTTTCCGAAAGTGCTTCTTAATGGCATCACACGACAGAACTTCTGTCTGAAAAAAAAACTGAGGAACCCCAAATAGAAGCAGCGGTCGGTGTTCCTGGAAATTCGGCAGCGAAAAATTGATATTTTTTCAGGGGACATCCTGGAGTAGAAATTACAAAATTAAAAACACACATCCATAAAATTGTTGAGAATAATTATAAAACATTCCCAGGAGGGGGCTCCAAAGTGGCCATACTTCGAAATAATGAGCACTTTCTAAAAAAAAAAATCGTGCTCAGTAATGTTCGACATTCAATCCGATTGCTGCCGAATCTCCGGAATCATTTGCAACTGCCATTTTGGCAAACACACCACATTCTGTGCTTTCTTCAAGTTAGTAAACAACTTCAAACGCCGACGAAAATTAAAAACAAGTGCCGCATATTTACCATAGGAGAATGCAACAAATCTGACAAGGCTCGAAGTGAGGCACAGAGGAAATTCTGGAAGAAATTCAGCGCTACAAAGAAAGGCAATTAATAAGAACTCGAGGAAAAGAAGCTGACCATTGCAGAAAAAGGTATATTGAATTCAAAATAATCGTATTTTATAAAGTATTGTTTTATCATTATTCATATGTATGTTTTCAATCTTTTTGCATGAGGCTTATTTTTCATTCTTTCCCTCATAAAAGGTTTCCTTATTGGTCCCTTAATTATATGATTGTGATGTATATGATTGTTTCTGGTTCAATTAAAAGTTTCACTGTTTGTTTTTCAAAATCTTGTGTTTGACTTGTTTTCTTCTTGATTTACTCAATTTGGTTTGTTTATTTTTTTTTTTATTTTAGTTTTTTGTAAAAAACGGACCCTTGTAGGTAAAAAAAACAATAAATTGAATTACCAAAAAACAGTAAATTGAATTATCAAAAGCATTGTATATTTTTATTAAACATAAGAAAAGTAAAAAAAATCGTTAGCAGTCACCACGCTCTCTGTCTCAAGTTGTACTTTATATTTGATGGAATGTTTGTTTTTTTTTGGCTACTAGATCTAAATATAGCAGCCATTATTAGAACCAATGATTCCAGGAATACAGCCTCCATATTTTTCCTTTAAAATCAGAAAGAAATAATATTTTTATAACGTACAAGCAGTTGCCTTCTATTTCGTCTGCGTAAGTTTTGTGTACGTAGAAAAATTGAAGAATTCCAAATCATCTATTTATAGCCCCCTGATAACAAAGGGGTTATAACGCAAAACCATAAGGTTTCCTCGACAAAAAGGAAAATTAATATGAGGCGATTTCAACATTTTGTGCCTGACTGATATTTAATATACTTTTTTTGTATACTTACAATTTGTGCATTAACTCTAACATAAACAAACATTTCGTCATTTCATCGCGGACTTTTTCATAGACCATTTATTAAATTTAATTCCGTTTAGGCAGTGTGATCAAAAAATGCATTCGATTGACCGTTTATTCATCGATTTTAATTACAAAATTGGTCACCACGAAATTCTCTTTCTTTTTTAAGCCAGAGTATATATAGCCTATTCACATTTAAACTCCTTTATTTAAGTTGTTGAAATAATTTTTCGTATTGTGTAAGCAGTTTCGAAGATTACCTTCTAGATATAAACTAACAAACTTTCAAAATTTATCCCTTTATAATATTGCGTTTTTACCTTAACTGCTTCAAAACTTTTCTAAACAAACCAATTAAATATCTATATAAATAAGTACCATTCACGAGACGCGCGAAGAGGCAGATGATCGACGCAGCAAAAAAGGTCCGGATTGAGCAGCAGGAGATGTTAGCGACTCAACATGAGCAGCTAGAAAAAGAGGAGGTATGCCTCTATGGACCAGGCGTTGCCAATTTTTTTCTCGAAAACGCCGTTTTTAAAAAAAGGCTGACATTCTCCTGACCGCTGTAATTTAAATATAAACCTGAAATTTTGAGAGCATACTCAGAATATATGCCTTCACGGAATGACGAATCGTTTTTTCGAAAGATACATATTTGCATTTATTATATAGCGTTTTATGCGAAAAAACGCGAATATTCGATTTTTTTTAATTGCCGCCATTTTCCGTCATTCCATGACCAAAGGTTCACAGATTGCTTCTATGCTTTGAGCTTGTGTTTCAGATCAATAAAGAGAGAGTAGTGATGTCAGCCCTTTACCTCCCGCGGTTTGAGGACCTGTTTTCGCGGAGGTGCAACGGCTGCCATTTTCGGTTCTTTATTTAAAAAAAAGTTGAACGTTCTGTACATTATGATTTAAAGCAAGAAAAAACCGCACTCAAAAAACTGTACTCGTTTCCTTAAAAAACATTAAATGTAAACACCTAAAATATGGCACTCCAACGACAAAGTCTCCCTCAAGGCAGCGGTCGCCAAGAAAAACCCTATTATTTGTATTGTATTTGTATATTTTGTGGCCTAGGTTCGTTGTGAGGGTCCATTTTAAATATTGGCGAACGAGTTTTCGAAATCGGATGAGTATTGAGTTTGTGACGGTGCCGACACAATGAAGCAATAAAATAAGCTTTCCTGCTTACTTAGCATCCATATTGTAAACAAAAGCTTCTTTTTAAGATTTTCAATACTCACTGTGTTTCCAACCCATTGCATTAAACCCTGTAAGACTTATTCTTTGGATTTTTTTTAAATGGAATGCATATGAGACTAACTGAAAAGCAAGTCCGGCTCATCCTGGAGTGGACATGAAATAGCTGGGACTTCAAAATGGCCGCACATCTACACATTGCTGAATTTCGAAAAGTGCATGATTGGCTCTGTAAATGTAAAAATAGCGCAAATTGACCTACAGACATGGATATTTGAATATTCACCCACTGACTGGAAGTGCAAAATTGAAAGTAAGATTCCACTAAAAACAGTCAGCAGTCAGTTTCGCGTTCAGAATTTATGGTTTGACTAAAATATAAATCTCTAATGTTCTAAACATGTTGAAGTAACATCTGCCATATCTATACACCATACATCATCCATCGAAACTGGCTTTGGTACAGATGTCTCTAGGCCTGTCGATAAGTGAGTTCCAATAACTTATTTTTTATAACAATTAAATGAATTGAGTTAATATCAATGCATCGAAAATGGAAATGAGAAATGGAAAGTAAAGCCATTAACCAACTGCGCAACTTAGCTATTAACTCGGGTTCAATACTTTGTCAGCAAGTGGTCATGATTCGTTTTAATGGAGGCCCAAAGGCCTTTTCCCTGTCAAAACTAAGAGCTGATAATTCCACATTGAGTTCCTTGAATTACTGAGCTTCCTCTCTTTCAAGTGACATATGTGATCACCGACAATGTGACCACGAGAATGCAGTAAAGAATAGATATCTTCGCTGGGGCCCAATAAGGTAGCTGTTGCCAATAGACTTCTTGTCAAACTTTTCAAAGGAACTGAAGACGATCTAGTCGGTAAAGAATATTCGGAGGATAAGATGTCCGATAAATGAAACTGCAGCACCATGTGCCAGATTACAAAACTGTGCTAACTAGAAAGTTTTCTCAATGTGGTCTGCAAGATATTTTTGGCCATACTGAGTGAAGACTTTCAATGCCTTGACAACATAACTATTTTTCTTGCACTCTTGCACGTTTTGGTCGGTCTTCAATAGTGGACGAGTATGTTCTTTACGTTGAACAATCGAAAAAATAAATGTTACATCATAGATTAATGCAAAAAACATTCAGTTAAACGTAATAATGATCAATAGTTTATTATAAGTCTGTTTACTGTACATACATACATGTGTATTGGAAACTCTTCCCAATTGGCGTTCCAAATTCCAATAATTTGACATTCAAATTCACGACATATGAAGTTCGAAAAATAATTGTTTGTTTGTTTTTTCTACGTTGTGTAACGTGTGATTTTGGGCCAGCAAAAACCACAATCGACAAAGATCGGTAGCAATGTTTACGATAGCTTTTATGTAAACCAGGATAAAGATTAGGCGAAAAAGTCCGTTGGAAACTCACTTACCAACACTGAAGTTAAGATTTTGAAAAACCTCAAGCAAATGAAGGCAAGTATGTTTTGTCAGAAAAAGAAACTCAAGATCAAGGCGGAAGCCAAAACGTCACAGTTAACGTACATGATTTTTCATATACCACTGTTATAAGATTGGTGTTAAAGTAGGTGGTCTTTTTATTGCATTTATTCTCTGTGAGTAATATCAAGAGCACTCATCTAAAGAAACATCTCCGGTAGTAAAATAATTTCAATGCATCTGTGTCGCAAGCGGATCCATTTACCAAAGCAACGAAATTAACATTTAATGTCGACCCAGCGACCCTAATCTGAAACATCTAGATCGTGCATTTAATTTGAGAACAAAAACAAAACAGCACCAACAGAACCTTCCTCTAAGAAATTACTCCATTAAACCTGCTGCTAAAAATGGAGACTTTTAATTTCCTCGAGAAGGAAAAAAACGTATTTGTATCGAAATTCTCATTTGGAACTTTTCCAAGTCTGACTTTGGGAACGAATGCGAATACCATTACCACGGCCAAAGGAGGATGGTCTTGTTCGCGTGGCTTTGCATTGCCGAAATGGCTGTTCGCCTTTGAGATCACGAGAAGAGCACTCATTGTTCTGGGAATCAAATCCAATGTGGCAATAAAAGGTGTAATTTCCTTTTTGGTTTGGTGGTCGCATTTGTAGCGCTCTTTAGTTCTGGACTTGGTAGTCGCAATGTTATGGACTTTTACTAATCACAGAAACTAAGATTAGCTCGCGTTATCTGTGATTATCTCTGATTGGTTAACATGGAACAAACTTGTAACACGCTGACATATTGCGACAACCTGATCACGAACAGCTAGTTCTTCGAAGAGCAGACACAACTAAGGGTAGCTGAAGATGTGATGTAGTCTGAGACTTTTGTTTTCAAAGACTATAAATGGAATCTAAGTAGAAGCTACGGCAAATGAAGAAAAACATGCGTGTTAATAAACTGTGGAATGGATCGATCAGAAATGCAACTACCCGGGTTTTAAATATCATTCAGAAATTGAAAATATTTTTTTGATTAAAAGATTGTCTGGTGGGTCACACTTTTTAGCTTTGAAATCAGAAGGAAGTTCTAAGTGTTTGGAAAACACTCTAAACATATAAAAGGTACAGTGATTATTTGATTTTGCTTTCTGTGGGGATGTTCTTACATTTTTTACCACATATTGTATTTGAGCACAGCAAAAAATGTTCAAAATATATTTTATTTATTGAAATGAGGCGAAAAATCCGATTTGCCGTTTCGACTTACTCGCACTACAGACTCCTTTCAGAGTCATAAACGTAACGCGAGATGGGTAAGTGGTCGTGTTTAGACACATTATAACCTAGCGCACACCATGAATACCAATGGTAGTATGGGATCCACGTCGGAACAAGCTTAATGGAAAAGATTCGGGTTTTCGAATTACGATGTCTTCGGGCTTATCTCCACTTATATAGAACTCCATTCTATAGGAATGAAGTCCTGTACAACTGGCCAAACCTGATCAGAGTGGATAACTTCCTGATTAAACTTATTCGAAGTCATATTGCACAAGCAATGACTTCGAACAACAACTTGATCTCCAGGGCTTTTTACCCGAATGATATGCACCACGAGACAGTGCCCCTCAACGGCCTTATTCCCCCTGAAGCATTTTTCTATTTAGATAGAAAAAGTCTGGTCCAAGATAGATAAGGGGATGCCGTTACTCTTCCACGTTGGTCGAAAAGCTGTGAACGGACGAGTCAACTACGACGCAAGTAGCTCACCGGAGACATTTAGATTTAGTAGGGCGGTATCAGACAACGACAGAGCTGATGTCGTAAGGCAACATCGACACTATTGGTGGTTCGACGAAGGGTAGAACTAGGACGTCCATCATAAATCTTGGGTGCCCTTAAGGCAACAAAAAAAAAAAATAGCATGTCCTGATAGCCTTGGCCGGCTTACATATTTTTAAGGTAGTGTAAATATTTAGTACGAAGTTTAAATTTTATTTCAAGCTAGGTTAAGATTTTAGGGATTAGATTAGTTTGTAGCTTAGTATTTAGGCCTAAATTAAGTTCAAATCTCACAGTATTTTCACTAAGTTTTTTCAAAATTATAATTATTATTAATTATTATTAGTTTTATATACTACTGTGTCCAAAAAATAAGGTGACATATGAATTTAAACTGCGCGCGTCGAAGGATTTGGAAATTTTTCTTTCTTTTTAGGTTGGTAGTACTGTCAGTGACATCTATGTGAAATTTCTTGTCAAAATATATTCATAGAGTTTGAGATACGCGTCGTTTTGTGAGCTGCTAAAAGTGAGTTTTTCGTTTTTTGCGATGTCGAAATTTATTGAGCAAAGAATTTGCATTAGATTTTGTTTGCGGAATCAATTTTCTGCTGCGGATACGTTGAGGATGGTGCAGAAAGCCTTTGATGATGAAGCTATGTCTAAAAAAAATGTTAACAAGTGGTATAATGATTTCCAAGCCGGCCGTGAACGTGTCGAAGACGAAAAGCGTTCTCGGCGACCATCAACCTCAACCGATGAAGCTTACGTCCAACAAATCAAAGATTTGGTGTTGAAAAACCATCGATTAACGATAAGAGACCTTGCTGATGAAGCTGGCTTATCGAAAGGCTCAGTCGATACCATTTTGAAGGATGCTTTGGGCCTCAAGTGCGTCAAATCTCGACTGGTACCGAAAACATTGAATTTTTTGGAAAAGAGGCGTCGCGTTGAAGTGTGTGAAACAATTCTTTCCGACTACCAGGATGTCATGAAACGCATTATAACTGGCGATGAGACTTGGATCTATGCTTACGACCCCGAAACAACCGATCAATCGAGCGAATATCGTGCCAAAGGAGAGCCGAGACCAAAAAAATCGCGCCTAAGTCGCTCAAAAATCAAGGTCATGTTGACTGTTTTCTTCGATTATCGTGGTGTTGTGCTTTATGAATTCCTTCCAACCGGCCAAACAGTCAACAAGGAATATTATTTGAACGTTATGCGTCGTTTGCGTTTGGAATTGTGGAAAGACAATTCTTGGTTTTTACACCACGATAATGCACAATCCCATACCGCACTCGTAATTCGTGATCATTTCGCCAAAAACTCAACCCATATCGTTCCGCAACCACCGTATTCACCTGATCTGGCGCCGTGCGACTTCTGGCTGTTCAACAAGCTCAAAAGACCGCTCCGGGGACACCGTTTTGATACGATAGAGGAGTTTCAAGCCGCAGCGAAGACGGAACTGAAGGCCATCCCGGAAAGTGCCTACAACCAGTGTTTCAAAGATTGGAAAATCCGTTGGCATAAGTGTATTGCATCGGGAGGGGATTACTTTGAAGGGGATGAAATTGATTTGGAAGAATAAATAAAAAATTTTCAAAATAAATACAATGTCACCTTATTTTTTGGACACAGTAGTAATTCATATAAATAAATATGCAGTAGTCGAAAGACACATTTTCAATTGTTTGGCTTAGCTTAGAGCGCCCGCAGAGGGCCAGTAAATTAGTTTGTAAAGAGTTAAGTTAATTAAGCTAGCTTTAAGCGTTTTCTGACTAGTACACAATTGAAAAAAATAAAAATGCAATAAAATTAAAAATGGGAGTATCTGCGAAGCTGGGCGCCCGAAAGAATTCGTAAAACTACTGAAGTTGTGAACTCTTTGAAATAATTCGAAACACAGCATCCAAAAGCTTAGAAAATTTATCGCACACTCAAGTTCTAAGAGAACGGTTTTCACGGTCCGTTTGTTTATCCGATTTCGGTGCACAAACTTATACAAAAAATTATGTGTTCTAATTTCTTTTGATAACAAGTAAACATTAATAAATGCAAAGAATAAATTTGAGTACACCTTCATGGATTTAAAAAGCGACCAAGTGAGCACTTAAAACTTTCATTTAACATGCAATGAGAAAAATGAAAAAAATACAGTTTTAAACGAACATTTAATGAATTAAAAATATCAAAATTAAAAGGTTTTTTGATAAGCTTCTTATAGAAATGCGCGAATCTATGATTCCGTCTTTTTTTTGGATTTGGCTCATACTTCTGAATGGTGAATCCAAAATTCTTGAAAATTTTTTCGACGTCTTTGTACATGTATCAAGTGCTTATAATTCCATTCGAGTTCATTTCAATATAAATAATGGGAAAAATTCGTAACTCTAAATGAAGAGCATTTTTTTTCCATTATATACTATTCTTTAAAATATTCAACTCTAAATATCCAGGAAAACAGTGCGCAAATGATAAACTTGATATCAAGAATGTATAATATGTAATAAAAATAAAAATTAATGCCTTTTTTCATGATTACAGATAGATAGATAGATATTTTTATTTTCGTATTGAATACTTCCTGACTTTTGTCGCACTATTTACACAGAGATTCGATACGTATTATGTCTTCCAACTGAATTACTATATATATTTTTACAATGATAGAAGAATATGGAAAATTTGATCAAGGATCTGAAGGAAAACTACGAGAAAATACCTTCATGTAAGTGTATTTAAATAAAAAGTGTTGTCCAAAAAATTAAAGAAAGAAAGAATTAAAGAAAAAAGGAAATATAGATATGTTTAAATGAATAAGTCAATAAATAAACAATAATTGTATGTGAGTAATAAATAAATGAGCAAATAATAAATAAATAAGATAGACAAAAAACTTATAATAATCAAGTTGTAGTGTAAATAATGAAGTAATGAAATAAATAAATAAATAAATAGATATATAGGTATGGCTATATGTAATTAGAAAATAAATATTTTCTATTGTACAAAATAGGACTTATAACTGAACCTTGGGGAAGGCCAGCATGATATTGCATTAACACTGAAACATCACTATTGACAAACACTTTGAAGCTTTCGCTTGACAAAAATCTTTGTATTACGTGTACCAAGTAAAGAGGAAATCACAAATTAAACATTTTGTAAATAAGCCCATTGTGCCATACCAAGTCAAATGCCTTTTCAATGTATAAGAGCACCATACCAGTTAAATTTCCTAATACACGGTTTTTTTTTTTTGGATATGCTGAAATAGTCTTAATACTTGATGAGAGGAGTTACGTCCACTTCTGAATCCGAATTTTTCATGAGGATATATGGATTTTTCATCAATGTATTCCAGAACCTTCTCTTTTAAGACTCTTTCAAAGACTTTGCTAAGACAACTCCAGGAGCTAATAGGTCTGTAGCTGTTTGAAGATTCCCTATCCTTGCCAGGTTTAAAAATGGGAACCACTTTAGCTGTTTTCCACGCGTCGGGGAAGTATCTTATTTTAAAGCATGCATTTAAAAGAAATGTAAGGAATTGTAATCCAGATGTTGCTTTAAATATATATTTTTTATCCCATCTATTCCACCTGCTTTCTTAAGTCTTAAGCTTTTAACAATGCCAGTAATGTATTCTAGAGAAATAATGGCATCTTGTGGTGTTTCTGCTTGTTGGTTGGTGATTACAGAAATTACAAGGAATTGAATACACAATTTAGTATTTATTTAGAGAGTTAAGTATTTCCTGATTTTTGAAAAAAATATTATTTTCGAGACGTTTACAAACTTTTGTAAATACAGAATTTTGAAAAACCGAATTACGGCCCGCCCCAAAGCAGGTCGTAAATCAGACAGATACGAAAAAACCATGGAATGTACTCAAAATACTAATAAATTTGTTGAAACATTATTTTCTAAATGGCTTTGTGCAGTGAAGACTATTTTTAGCTTTACTCAGAAATAGACCTTGGCCCATGATTTTTGTTTAAATCACGAATAATCATATAGAGTAGATTAATTTTAAAGAGTGCTTGATTTAAGAATGTTGTGGCTTGAATCTGTTTTAAGTTTCTTTATTTTGAAATTAAAGTTTCTAGTTAAATTCTCACAAAATTAAATCAATGCCAAAACGCAGTAACTTGTGCAGTTATACCGCAATAGTACATCTTCAAAACTATCGTGACCAAAATGGTTCTTTCGTAGATTTTACTGCAATTAACCAACTCCGCCCAAACTGAGCCAACAATATGAGCGCGATTCTCCTGCAGAAATCCTAAATGTCTCACAATAGTTGTTATTCATTTGTCTTGCAGTCCTCTAGTCTTCAAAATCTTTGAAACGATAAATTCTAATTAAATGGGTTGACAAGATCTACTCCATCATTCTATTTCTTACGTTTACGCCCGGTCCTGCCTGCCAAACACGATGATCATCATGAACATGCGTCGCGTCAGCTCAACCGGTGAAATGAAGACATCCACGAATGGCACGATGCAGTCTCAATTACCAAGTAAACATTACACACAGGATCCAACAAAACACGAATCATCTGCAAAACTCAAAGAAGGAGAAACTCTCCAAAGATCACAATACGCTCGGGTCGTACTGCAAACCACATTATTGATAGCTCAAGATGTGTCCGGTCTTGTAAAATAATTATGATGATGCATACTTCAACCGCCGCCGCAGCGCATCGCCTCAGCTTCAACTGGATAATTGCAAAAGTCGTTTAGCAATCTTCCCTGCCCTGCCAGTCATACGTAGTCGTAGTCGTCAGTACCAGCATCAGTTCGTTTACTAGCCGGAATGCCAAAGTTTCCGTATGGCTTCAAGAAAAAAATAAAAATAAAACAAAAACTAGAGTCGAAGTCTCGTGCGTATCCAGAGACATGTCATATTTTATGCTTCATGATTTATGACAATTTTCTGAACATTTTGCAAACATACTCAAACTCACACACACGGATGCATTATCCACTCGGTATCCGAAGTCTGCGCTGTGTGCCATTCACACGACCTAGCCCCAAAGTAAAACCATTTGACGTGCAATGCATTCGATGCAATTCCTTTCGCATACCAAAAATGGTCAAAGGAAATCGAGGAGAAATGCTGGCATACAAATTTGCCAAAGAGTACAACCCACCAGTTGCCTTTTGCGCAGGTCTCTAGCCCCACCTAATAGTAGCGCACAGTTCCACTCCGTCACTCACTAAATGGAAAATTATTGGCGCACCGCCATCGCCAGTTTTGAAAAGATGAAACTGAAAACAATTTCAAGCATCATAAACGTATAGATGCGCCCGCCTGTCCCAGTATACACATATACCATGTCGGTCAATCTACCCTCCCATTAGAAAAAACCTGACCCAAGCTCTGTCCGTCCCGAGATGAACGATGTTGCTGATCTATCAATTATTATTAATATTTCAACTTTCATTGATTGGAATTTGAAATTGATGTTCGGCGCTCTGTCAATAATGCCAAAGTTGCATAACAAACAGTTTTATTGATAAGTTTTGTATCGATGGCGGCGCGCCATAGCTTAGACATGTTCTAGACAACAACTGACACACAGCACAACATCATCGAGGACACCGTGTTGCGACTACCTCAGTGGCTGTACTGGTCAGTGACAACAACCACGACTGATGGTGACATCTTTTGCTGGTTGGCCTGCCTAATCAAATATCCAGTCAGAGGATGGATTTAGTTATTAGGTCTAAGCTGATGATGCTGATGTCGGTGGTAATGATGTTATGGTGCTCAGTGCTCTGTGCTCCGACTGTGTTCAGCTGGCCGGGGTACCTTGTTGCGCATATTTTTCACATTGCATTATGACAAGTTTGTGACAAGTTAAGAACAAATTGATTGGTTGGGGTTTTTATGGTGCAACAAATGGGTACCACAGCTACGTGGTATCTGAAGGATGGAATTTAATTCTGTGGGCAATTTGTTCGATGACTGTGCGCCGGGCAAGAAATGTTCAAGCTGAATTAAAGATGCTGTGATGGACGTGGCGCTAAGGTGATAATTGCTGCAGAATTCCATGGGAGCAAGATGGCTGCATACAAATTGTCAAGAAGTAAGTCATTTGTATCCTGTCACGGTTGAGCTGGTATTTAAGAGATTTATGCGTGCAAAATATGTTGCTGATAATCAAGTTGTTAGGGGAATCAAAAGCTGCATTTGAGTAGATCGTTGAAACATTCGCACAGCTAACTCGTTAGGTGACTTTTCTAAGGAACTCAATGACATCCAGACATCACTATGACCATCTGTCCGAGACTTCTTAAACGTAACTTAACAGAAAAGCTGCTGCAACATATGAAAAAAAATCTAACTGCTCCCAAAGCTAGTGCATTCTCCTGTTAATATGTCCCACTTGGGGTAACATAATAAATTTTTAAGGGCGAAGCCTTTTTTGGCATCACCAAGCCTCGGAGGTTCATAAAATCAAAAATTTTGTTCTGATATCGGAGAGGATTTAAAATGAATTAACTATCAGAGACGCCTTTAAGAGTATCAAATACAATCTTAAATGATTATGAACCATGAATATACATCGATTTTTGTATTCACTCTCTATTTACTTATAGGTTGGAAGTTCGAAGTAGGCCGCTTGGATAGCATTCGGAAAGGTTGCAAACCCAATTCTATGTTGCGGAAACCGCGCGAATTTTTAAACGAAACTGCGGTCGAAATAATATTCAGTTAGCAACTTTGAAAGAAAGCTCGTGAGACTAGTTTCCTAAATTAAAAGCGAGCATATTGCCGTGTTTTTTGCTGACACTTAAGCCACAAAACCTTAACACATCAATGGTCCAGCAACTGAACATCAGTCTGAGGATAATTTTGGATACAGTTCTACGACCATTCGTTTACAAGTTCTTATTCACTCAGAAATGATCGCTTTTCTGTTTGAGCTTTATAGCAGTTCGAAACTGACGAAAATTGGCTCATAAAACATTAATTCGGATCAGACGCATTTCCTTCTCGGCGGCTATGAGAAACATTGACACATTTAGGGCTCGGAATGGCCAATGCATCCTGCATCCTGAACGGGTTTGTTGTGGTTGAAAAAAATGATTTTTCAAAATAACCCATTGACAGCTGGATGACGCAGTTAGTTAGTGCCTTTGGATTCGATGGATCCGAGGTTTGAACCCGGAAAAGTAAGATTTTTCGAATTAGGTTCAGTCATTATTTGCCTTTGGAATCAAATCAATGTCACTATAACGAGTAAAAACCTCGATTCTTCAAAATTTCTAAGAAATACCAAATAGCGGGAAACAATGGAAACCACACTGTACTGTTTGAAAATGCACTGTTTCAGACAAAAATTGGACACTAGCAGAATATTTTTTTTTTCTAAATTCTGGGTTGGAAGCCTTTCGGATGCAAACTAAATATATTCATCAATTGATATAATTGTGTCAAGAATAGTTATGTGGCTTCTTCTGGCACTTTGATGAGGTGCGGTAAATTTACAAATAATTTTAAGGCATAGTGGGTTCTGTTCACCTTGCTATAGCGAACGTTAGTAGCTTGATCACGTGGAGGTCAGGTCCAAGGATGGGAAGGAATCAACTTTAAGTGTCTTATAACGTGATTCTCCTCGACAATGTGAAGCACTGGTGAAACTGTGGCGCACTACAATTTTATGGAGTAAAAACCTTCGACTCACTCTTCAGCCCTGTGTCGAGCCATTGATCGCAGGGCCGTTTATAGCCTGTTAAGCTAAATGAGCAAAAACCGATGACCACTCACAGAGTAATAAACTTGGCCCAGAAATTTCCAGGAAAACGACTGTTATAGCCCGAGAAAATGTATTTCATTTTAGCAGAAAGATATTGTTTCATATCAGCTAATTCAATGCCACGATACTGAAAATCTACTTCAGGGCATCTATATTTTTCCATATTGTTGTTAAGTGGAGTTAAACATTGGAGCAAGCTTGATGGAAAGTTTTGACAATTGCTTGATCTCTGGGTCTTTTTACGCTAGCTACATTTATCACCCTATTGCTCATCCAGTAGAAACAAGAATAAAAGTTCACTTGCTGGAGAATTCGTGAATAGGAACTATGGAGCAACTTGGATCATTTACGCATCGAGAAAAAATACGCTACAAATAAGATTACATCGTATGACAAATAACCCCTCTTTTTTCAGGAAAAATAAAATCACAAAAACATAAAACCAACTTTTCTTAAGACCTCGATTCATTAAGTATCCGAATTATTGCTACTTTTCTCTACATGCCGGCTGGCATGGCTTTCTGATAAACAAATTGTAATTGTTTTTGTTTTAATTTATTTATTATTCTATTGTATATTCCTTCATTGCAATGAACAAATTGATTTTCCTAAACAAACCGACATTTAATTGAAGCGATTTAATTGAATAAATGATCTCATTTTGATTCTGCTTCGTCTCGTGAAACCAACTAAGGCCGACTTTAGTTCCAAGAAATTCAGTGTCATTTTCTAAAGAAACGGCGTCAATTGCGCACATAACCTGAGACTGCACGCTGCACAATTGCTCGCTAGTTTCTGTTTGATAAAAGGAAATTAATTAAAAGTCTAAATGTGGTGTGCACACGGCAAGTATTGTCCGGAATGCACTAATAGGCGCCAAAATAATTAACATTCTCTTAGCGTTGGTTTTTTTCTTAATTAAAAGATTTAATTACACGCATACCGAGTTCGCTTTTTAAATAGTGACTGGAACTACTGACTTTAGAGTGACACCTTTAGAAGTGAGGTTTAAGAAACTTACAATCTGAAGAGCAAAAAAAAATTACAGGTACTCGTAACTTTGAGGCACTTAATGATATCTCAAGTTTGATACCGAAACGAAAGTATGAATACCATTAGTTTGAAAACTTGTCTTTGATGGGGCATTACAGGAAGTTTGTAATTAAATTCGATTAAGTAAACTTTCACGTGGATATATCTGAAACTTGTCACAAGATAAATAGTTCATGAATCAGTTGGACCTCTTTATAAGTTTGGGTATATCATAAATATTTAAGTGCCTTTGTTCTCGAAGAGTTACCCATTCTGTTTCTGGTAGAAATGAGTAACTCTTCCCTATTCTTATCGTGTCCAGGTATGTACCTAACACACATAGATTAACCTGTTCAGACTGATGTTGCTTTAATGTGTGAATTTATAAGTTTTCGAGCGGCTTGATAGTCTACCGATAGTTGTAGTTTGAGTGAGAAGGTTTCTTTCCAACTTTTTCAATTGCATGAACTACCATTTAAAAAATATTGCAAGTTCTTGTCAGTATGAAGGACATCTAACAATTATGTATATTTCTGAAAGTCCTTTTATAGGTAAAAATAATAATGTCATTATTTCAAAACTAAGAATTCCTTTGCAAGGGTAGGAGTCAGAAATTCAGTCAGTCAGTTCGGTTATCGAGAGATGCACACCCAATTCGGTTTTGTTTGTATTGATGTTGACGCGGATTCCATTAGATTGTTAATCCTTGGCAGTTTTTGTTAAAAATCTTCACTTGATTGGTGCGATAGTTACAACTTCAGATGTGACTTTTCTTGCCGAACTGTAAGAGGTTGATTATTCTGCTGTTCAGCATTCGGTCGGCCGATAAGTTTTTATTGTTGTTTTTGAGGATTTTTTTTCCTCACTTTGACGACCTATTTTGCTTTCGGCAGTTCTTTTCTCCCGGCAGGTGGACATTGCAAGTATTGTTTGTATTAACCTTTTTTTTAAGCATACAGAAATCATCCAAATTTAGGATAAATAATGGTTGACTTAAAAATAAAATGTTATCGAAATTTATTCGAAATTTATTTTCTTTTTAAAAATAATATTGATCAGGTGGACGTAGACATTGTTGACGACCATTTTAAAATGTCATGATTGGAAATTTTTTTCCATATGTTTTCGCAGTCTTCATGGATATTAATTTATCATAACCGTCTTTAAAAGGAACAAGGAGTAAATGGCACCATGCGCCTCATGGCCTTGAAAATATTTTCTAAAGTTTTGTAAAATAAAATTAAACTTTGCTCATGGTTTTGGACTGTTCGAGAAAAGGAACCTGATTTTTACCAAGTTTCCTAACTCCAACACAAATGTTCGCAAATTGTCAAATTTGAAAAAGACGATTTATGCTATTTTTTTGTCTTTATCTGATCGGAAAATATATATATTTTTTTCTCTTTCTGTAACTGAAACCACATTCGAAATAAAGGTTCCTATTTTCGAACACCATATGCGTTGGTTTTAGAAGTAAACAAACAAACAGTTTAATGGTTTCCTATACTCGATGGCCCAATATTTCTTCAGGAAATATTATATTCGCTTCCACGTAATACAATATTCTGCAGCCGGCTTATGTTGGAGCTTTCAAAAGGCTTAAAAGTGAGTATGTCAGTGATTGGATAAATTTAACAGAAAATCATAGCAAAAAGATACAAAAAAAACAAACTTCAGCCAATTGCTAAGCCTTTTTCTGGAAAAATCTGATCGGTCATCAACAATACGGAGTGCATTTAAGATAAGAGGTATATTCCCATTTTGCCCCAATTATCTTTATTTCACGGAAAGTATTTAGAACAAAGAAAACTTAAATAGTGCCGTTCAAAATGAAGAAGTGGATGTTTTCAAAGAAAGTTAAAATATAACTTAAACTTCGTTTTGATTCAGAAGGTATGTACTTGAAATTAATATTCGGGAGAAACTAATAAGTATGATTTGAGATTTCGAGAAGAGGGAACATTTATTTCGGCTTAAGAAACGAGTGTTCGAATACTGTGAAAAATGGTTGGTTTCATATTTAATTCATTTATTAATTAATTTTTATAACAAAAAGAAATTGCTATATGAGGTTAAGGTATATTTGAGTTTTTCTTTAAAATTATATCAGAATTATATTCTTAGGGCCAATGTTAGCAGTTTGAACAAGTATTTATTATTATTAATATTATTATTTTATTAGTCTTTATATAAATGTACAGATAATATCTTAAAAACTACAGCACTAGCTACAACGGTTTTCGGCTCGGATCACAGAGGTTATTGTAAGAAACTTTGTGTTAACATGTGTTAGATACTATTTTCAAGATTAAGTTTTTGTTGAAGTGTATAAAAATTAAATATATTTTGTTCAGAAGTAACTTGAAGTAGAGTTTTCAGATTATTATTATAAAGAGAAAGTGAGTCAATTGTATTGCATTCGGATGTTAGGTGTTTAATGGTCAGTATTTTATTTGCACAACAAAAAGAGCATATCGGAGGTGTGTTGAGAAGGTCGCTATGTGTTAGCTGTGTATGTCCAACTCCCAGCCGTAGGAAACATCTGTTCATCTTGCGCGTGGTATTTATTGGGTATTTGGCCGGAGACCCATTCGGATTGATTGAGGAGTAATGGTGTTGGTACAGGCTCCTTTACAGTAGGTTTCTGCAATCTTAAGGAAGTCGTTTTTAAAGGTTGATATTAACTTACTTCAGCATTGGAATTTGATGTGATTGCTTCTGCTCCTTGATCCGCTAGCCCGTTTCCCTTTATTCCAGTGTTTTACATTGCGAATTGCGTGGAGGGTGGAGAGTCAGTGCAAATCATAGTTCTTTGTTTTGATGAAACCGCCATTTCTGTTGCTTTGAGTATTGCTAGAACTTCGGCGGAAAAGATTGAAAAATAATTCGGAAGTTTTTCAGCAGACAAAACTTGACCACTAGAGTTGACGATTGCGAAACCAGTACCTTCATCGCTTTTTTATCCATTGGTATAAAGAATGTTAGAAGAGCGTCTGTTCATGAGTTCTTTGAAGAGCTGCAGATATATGGTCTCGGATGTCTGCCCTTTCACATATTTAGCGAGGCTGGTGTTGATTGCGTCTTCGGGAAAGAGCCAAGGAGGATGCTTTTCGACAGAAAGTTTTTTTATGACTGGGTGAATACCGATATTTTTTGCGAGGCAAAATGCAGTGTAAAGAGTCGATGGGACTTAAGAGATCTTCTTGCGGCTTAAAATTTTGATAGCATCTAACTGGATGAGACAGCTGTACGATTCACAAAATTTTGGGATAAGCCTTATCGTTAACGCTGTTATTCGGTCTCCAATTGATGAAAATTCCCCTTCTGTCAGCATATTTTTGATAGGTGTTGTTCTGTAGGACCCTAATGTGGATCGTTTTGCAGCATGATAAGAGGGATTGAGGATTTTTAATGTTGATCGGACACACTTTCTGACTAATCCATAATCGATTTTGGAAAAAAAAATTATTAAGTTACATTTATAAGTGTGTTAACATGTATACAACTTCTTTTTGATGAAAAGTATCTGATTAAGTTCAGCCTGGAGGCCAATTTCCTTTTTAATTCTAAACAATGATTCTTTAAGCTATTCTTATTGTCAAATTATGTGCCTAGAATACTTAGGTTGCTTACAGATGGTATTATTTTATTATTAAAGTTTATATCGGTCTTAGTACATTTTATTTTTTACATATATGGAAATGCTTGCTCTTGTCGTATGATATTAATGCTCCGGAGCGATGAGCTGTGAGATAAAAAGACTATTTATTTTTCTAAATGTGTAAACTTTTCGAGACGAGGCGAATTTACCCTGTAATGAAGCCAACTTTGGACACTCGGAATTGGTTGTTAACGTTACAACTCTGCTTAGTGAGAATTGAGTTTTGAGCTGCTGATGGTTGCAATGTTTGGGAATTTTAGAGTCGACACTTGTAATATCCGCGGTCTCAAAAAGAATTTCTTTGCTGTGTACGCCCACACACATCAATTTAGACCAGCTGTTTTGGCACTTTGCGAAACACAGGTTTGCGAAAACTCTGGTTTTGACTTACCTGGATATAGCTTAGTGCCATTATTCTTCGCACATCGTGGTATCGTCGTATATATACATAATAATATTGCTTATCAACTTCAACCACAATACGGCCAATGTTCCAATCCGGAATTCAATTTCATGTGGTTTAAATTCTACGTCCATAAGCAAACAATTCATTACTGTTTCATTTATAAAAGTCCAAACCTGAACAGTTCCTCTACTTTTAACGAGTTTGATGAACTGTCCAATTCCATTTTAAGAATTGTATCCCTGTATCCTCATACTAAAATTGTCGTTGCGGGCGATTTCAATATACACAATTCTAACTGGCTTCGACATTCTGGTCAGACAACACCCGAAGGAAGGTATGCTGAAATCTTCGCTGAGTTAAACAATTTAACCCAGCTAGTAAATGAGCAAACGCGAATCCCAGACATTTCATGTCACAAAGCCAACACTTTGGACTTGTTCCTCACTACTCACCCTGACAAATACTCTATTAATGTATTGGCGCCCCTAGGTTCGTCGGACCATTGTGTCATATCAGCCAACTTCGCTTCTTCAAACCACCCAGTTAAGGAAAACACTCCTAAAAGACTTCTTTGGCAATATGAAAAAGCTGATTGGGGCGGCCTCAATAACTTTTTTAGGAGGTTTAACTGGTCACTATGTTTCCTCGATAGTGACGTGGACGCTGCCGCTGATATGGTCACAAATATTATTCTCCAAGGCATGAATGACTTCATCCCGAACAAGGTGAAGACAATTAGGCCAAAAGAGAATTCATGGTTCGACTCGAGCTGTAAAGAGGTTGTCAGGTTGAGAGAGCTGAGTTTTCGGTCTTATAAAGCCAACCCTATAGAGGAAAACCGGAAAAAGTTTCGACGAGTCCGTAATGACTGTAATGCTCTTCTACGACGTACGAAGTTCTCCCATGGTCAAAAATTAAGGCAAAAAATATTACGTTGTCCCAGTGGTAGTAAACAATTTTGGTCCTTCATCGATTCCGACGCTCATTTCGAATGATACTCCTGTCGTAAATAATCTTGATAAAGCCAATCTGCTTGCTGCACAATTCGCGGCCAGTTCCACACTTCCAGATTGCACTTTACCACCACCTGTGCTCGAGAGCGTTGAACATTCTATGGGACACATATATTTTCGCACTCGCACAGTCGCAAGAGTACTGAAAGATTTAGACATACACAAATCCGCTGGTCCAGATGGTATTTCCCCTATAGTTCTCAAGAGGTGTTCTTCCACGCTGGCAAAACCACTGCGTAAGCTTTTTCATCTTTCCTACTCCTCAGGTCTCTTTCCGAGCAGATGGAAAACTGCATTTGTCCAGCCTGTCCCTAAAAAAGGCGATTCTTCTTCTCCCTTCAATTACAGACCCATAGCACTTACGTCCCTTCTTTCTAAGGTCATGGAAACGCTGATTAATCGTCAGCTTATGAAATATCTTGAATCACGAAAGCTTCTTAATGACCGGCAGTACGGTTTTCGTAGCAACAGGTCCACTGGTGATTTGATGACTTGTCTCACTGAAAAGTGGAACAAATCTATACATAACTTCGGTGAAACAAAGATAGTTGCACTCGATATTTCAAAGGCATTTGACAGCGTCTGGCATCCGGCTCTTTTGTCGAAAGTGCGTGCATATGGGATCGGTGAATCTCTTCTTCGATGGATTAGAAACTACCTTTCGAATCGTACAATACAAGTTGTATTGGACGGTTTCAAGTCTGAAATTCACCATATAAATGCTGGTGTTCCCCAAGGCTCAGTTTTGTCTCCGACTCTCGTTTTAATTTTCATAAACGATCTCTTGTCTATCACATCTAATCCTATATATTCCTTCGCAGATGACAGTACCCTCAGTTTCTCATATGCGTTTAATGATTCACGTCCCTGCTCTTCGGACGTGGACATCAAACGGCAACGTATGTTTAACACATTAAATTCTGATATTGACAGCATAATCAAATGGGGTCTAGCTAATCGAGTAGAATTTAATGCTTCCAAAACACAATGCTGTCTTATGTCATCAAAGCGAAATCCTTATACCCAGCCATTGTCCATGAATGGCACTTGCGTCGATGAAACCGAAAAACTTTCAATGTTAGGTATGTGCGTAAATTCTAACTTACGCTGGAATGACCACATATTCGATGTCGCCAAGAATGCCGCGGAATGTTTAGGTTTCCTAAGCCGGTGCAAGAAATACTTTATGGAGTACAAAGCTCACATCTGGACAGGTGCACCCAAAACCACTTTGCACCTACTAGATAGAATCCAAAAGCGTGCGGTTAAACTTATTAACGACAGCAACATAACAAAATCAATACACTCGCTGGAACATTGAAGAAATGTTTCCTGCCTGTCGCTCTTTTGTCGCTACTTTTACCACCAATGCTCTGAAGAAATAGCTAATTGCATTCCGCCCCTCCAACAATACACTTGCAACACCCGCACATCATTGAATGCTCATCAGTTTACCCTTGAGCCTATTTTCGGGCGTACTGTAAAATTTAGAGAGTCTTTTATAGGCCGAACATCGCGCATTTGGAATGCGTTACCTCGCTCTACTTTTCCTCTGCACTGCAACCTACAGCAATTTAAGACCAATGTGCACCGCTACCTTTTTTCTCTCCCTTCTAACTTTCCTTCTGCTCGTGCTGTGTAAACGCACTATAAGGGTCCAACAAATCCCTTGAGCACGTGCACTATTTAAAAAAAAAAAAAAAAAACTTACTTTTATACACAAATACGATTTTCTTTTGCCTTCAAATACGAGTTTCTTTTGCCTTCACTTTAGAACGCGACTTGATATTTTCACACACATATTTAATAATCAGACTTATGAGCAACTTATGCGACGAAAGGTGCCAAATTTGGAGTCTCTATAAGTTTAAGGACTTCTAGTTGCCTTACGCTTACGACTTAGAAATTTGGTTTTTATAACTATCCAATTTTTTATATATGAAAAATGATTATTTAATACTATATTGATTTCTTAAATTCACACGCATTTAATATGTTCTCGTTTTATTTCAAACTTTGTTGTATAATTAGGATATCACTTTTTTATCAATTTTTCTAGGGTGTCATTCCAAAAGCCTTATCACCTTAAACAACAGAGTAGACTCAAATGTTTCCATAAAGCCCACGTTACGTTCCCTCGTGACTTTCGTCCGTGAAAAAAAAATCTTTTAGTCTAAAGGCAGATCCAAACAGCACAGAGGCGCATATCGATCGATCGATGGGAAATTCCTTGAAGCGCAGTAAACATTTTGTCACACTTAATAACTTCTCGATACTATCTATGTGAGCCCGCTCGGCTCACAGGTTATACCCTGAATATCCTATCGAACATCAACACCACCATCAGATGCCAGCCAACACCATGCCGAAGCCGATGTTAATACAAATGCTCAAAGCTGCTGCTGCTGCAATTCTGGCTCAGTTGTGAATCTCAAAGCCATGAGAGAGTCAAGCTCCACTTATTTGCTCGATCGTATTTCCTCACCTGATCGTGACCGAATTTTTATTTTTGCTTGCAGGAGTTTTGCTTGCTGCTCGTGGACTACATACAAAAACAACAACAGTGAAGAAGTCTGCTCTGAAGGTATAGTGGGACAGCAAAAAAGATTCAATTCTTTCCCTAGCATTGTTTCGATTTTTTTTTCGTTGTTGTACCATTTCAAGGAGCACATCTCCACCTTGTCTGCTTACATACCAACATGAAAAAAAAAACAAAATCTGTGCGATAACGGTCATGGAATTCGTTGAGGACATGACTATCAACCCCCTGCTCCATCCTTGTCGGGAAAATATGCACATATTCGGGCATCCAAGAATTAAGACAACCGACCGTCATCGGTATTCAGTTGCCGGCGGCATTAATATGCATGATGGTAGCGCGCACATTGGAATATTGAATAAGTGGCGGGTAGTAAATAGATAAGGAGTAGGTACTACACTTGGAATGGGATTAAAATCAGATTGCACAAGCAGCTTACCGGTAGCAAGAGGAACATTTTCACGCCGATTGTGAGAAGACAGTTTTCCGATGTACTCGGCTTAAGAGTCATCATGTTGAAGGAAAGTTAACTTGTGAACTAGGGCCTGCTTCGGGTAAAGCTGAAGAAACGCAAATACAAACAAATCCCATACGGAAACATGTAGAAAAAGTTGAAATTAATTTACTCAAAAATAAAGGTCGTGGTTACAGAAACATCTGGGAGCACCTGTCTTCCTCATATACTATATGTCTGTATCTTTCATATTATATCTCAATCTCTTGCTACAGTGACTATCATCACAACATTTACCTAGATACAAAAAAAAATGAAGAGATCCGAGTGAATCTTCATATTTAGAATGAGCCATAAGGTATCAGCGGAGAAAAAAGCATTGTCGTGCTTTTAGATCACGATTTAGATCAGGGTCGTAGGAACGTTGTATCTACTGCTGTGATAAAATTAACCTTTGGTTGCAACACAATGTTGATTGAGGAGCTAAATAGAATACAGTAAGCAGTTGACGTATTCTACAAATAAGTATGTACTTTTTTACAGAGTGCAAAATTATATTTAGTGTATGGGGGACCTGCTTAAGCCCCCTTTCAGACCCGTCTTAAGGGCAGTACCTCATCCGTCATAACATAAACATTTTCATTTTGAACAGAATAATATACACAATTTACAATGTGGCATTAAGATGGTGCTGACTCAACATTAGGCGATGAACGAACCAGTGGCCTACTTTTACAAATATATTTGATGCATGTCAAAAAATATTTTTCTTATGTTACCTCGGTTTGTTCAGATCCGGGTGATGCTGGTGTTATGTAGAACTGATTATGCCGCCTCGTTCGCGGTGTTGGGTTAAGAATACTGCCTTGAAGAATGCTGCTGGCCCTTCGTCGTCGTCAGGGGGGAAAAGATCTTCTTGCAATATCGCTATTGCATTAAGATCCCTTTCGTATTTTATTTGTTCTTGATTGGCCATGTTGCTGATGACATTGTTGGTAGGTCATGTTGGTAACGTGCTTCGCTATCACCCGCTACAGGTGCAGGCCGGTGCGTCTGCACCTTAAAAAGTTTCTTTTAATGGTTTTTGTACCAAACTGGCCGGTATATGTCAGCGAATCTTACAAAAATCATAAGTGGGTGCTGGGTTGAGTGCTTCTCCTTGCATCCGAATTGGATGCCCTTGATTTTTCTGTATGGTGGGTGCAGAATTGATTAAGCTTCCGAACAATTAGTGCTTTAAGCACTTTGCTGACGCAGGAACGGAGGTCTTCGTTTTAAATGCATTTTAATTTATTACTAGCGGATCCGAAAAACGATGTCCTAGTCGCACGTTGGCTTGGGTTCAGCAATCGATTTATTGATGTTCGAGTTTTCGATAAACTAAATAGTCACAACGATTCGAACAACATAAGTCTATAACTCGTTCTGGTTTTGTAAGATGTTTTTAATTGTTTAATTCTTAATATCCTGTTTTTCTTAAAATAGGTTATAAAAACAAAGCAGAACTCTATCTATATGAAATAAAGTGACAAAATTATTAAGACCGGTAATAATCACGACAGAATTATTCCAAGTATATTTCCAAGTAGCCTGCAGCTATTGCAACATTGTTCAGAATTTCTCAGGATGTCTTGCGTTTCACCCAATATGATTGTATGTTATGTACCCAGCTAAAAAAATATTTTGTCACCAGGAGATTTTTGAATAGATTAAATTGTTTTCTGATTAATCATTCCTTTTATGCAGAGTAAAATAATTTTATTCTTCCAATCTTCACCGAACTATTCTTGACCTAACGGCCTCTACTGACTTGACTTCAATATATTAGTCTTAAAATATACAATACATCAGTTTTGTTATTTTTTTTTTGAGATGTTACCCTTCGCGTTCTAATAGCGGATAAAGAATTAAAAATATATACAGTGAAATTTAATCTTTTAAGTAAGTTAACTGTTTAATGCATTTGACTGTAACTATTCACTTTTCCGCAGTATAACAAAACTGCATTTATAAACTATAAAAGGCTAGAAAACCCCCTACAAAGAAATCCAAATCCAAGAAACGTGTAATTTTTTGTTAACAAACCGACCTAATTCGCAAAGTGGCAAAAGGAGTCAGTGGACTCTTTCAATTATATATTCCGGTTCATACCTTACAATATATTATTTTTTTTTGTTTGATGTCAACTTAAAGGTCAAAGAGAATGTTAAAAAAAACAGTTTCAAAGTAGAAAAATTAACGAACACTTAATTTTTTTTGCTTTCTTTTGTTGGTATTGGTACTATTGTACTATTTGTAAAAAAATTGTTAGTAGCAGGTTTAAAAAATTTTCATAGGCAGCTTAAAGATTCTCTGAAAATTAAAATTATCGCAAGTTATTAATATTGTAATTTACTTACTTGTTAATAAATTTATAATAATAATAATAATCGCATTTTGGTCGGTCTGCTAAACGACTCATCGAAATATAAAAATCGTGGTTTATTTCTAAACCAAGTGCACAAATTTTTGTTTTTCAAATTTTGAACTTAGAAAAATTAAAAAAATTAGTACCAACTATGAACATATTCGCAAAAGGTCAATTGACTTCTCATGACGTTTGCCGGTCAATTATTTATAAAAAAAATATTAATGAGGGAATCATCACCGTCCGAGGGTCCGATCAAACACACACACATAAAATTTCATCAAAATGGGAACAGTCATTTAGGACTTCTGTGACTTAAACAACACGTACCTACCTATATACGAATTTGATATAAAAAGATGAAGATATAAAGATTATGTAAATAATGAAAGACTTAAAAGTGAGATAATTTTGTTGATGCTTAAGTTAAAAATCCGAATCATGCAAATATTTTTCAAGATCCCTTACATGTATTTCGGTTACACGCCATGAAGCTGAAGAAACCTTTAATCTACGATTTTGCACCGAGGGTAGACCTGTGTTTACTATCCAATGGTACATGTCATTGTGGGTATAAAGGCCCACCAATATAAAATTGTTTGTCGATTTTATTGTCCTGTCAATGTTAAATGAGGAAATTATCCACTCTTATGACGTAGAATACTTCCTACACCTTGGGCACACATACAGCTTGTCGAAGCATCATCAACGAAGATTGTAATTGTTGAGCTAACGATATCTGATGCACGAATTTTTTGATAAGAAACGCAATTTGCTGTAGCCCGGAACATGCAGCGATTTCGCAATACTAACTGGAGTTAGTAAGCGCTCACTGACCTCAACATACTTACGTGAGGAAGAAATTAAAATCTGCTCTGAAAGTACTGCGGCGATTTAAGCAATTACAGAACACAAACTAAACAAACTAGTAACATGAACACGTGATGGGTAACGAAAAGGAGCAGGAACTAAAGTCTAAATCTCTGTTAAGGAAAAAGGCGTCCCAGTGACAGCTATTAAATAGTCTATCAATGATTGGGCAATACACGAATTTAAAATCTGTGACGAGAAAGAGGATAAATTGGAGCACTTCCTCTACCATTGCCTAGCAAAATCGAGACTGCGACGCAAAATACTGGGGTCATAACTCATACCACACCAGTTCCAACTCAAAGGAATAGGAACTTTTGAAATCATTGATTTCGCAAAAGGGACGAATATATTATCAGACCACACCAACCAAACTGCTCCATAATTAACCTACTACACCCCCTTTTCAATACAACCCCCTCCCACTTAAGCAAATCTTTTCCAAATAGGGGAACACAACAGGCTCAATCAGAGGCCTAGGTGATGAGCAATTGAAGCTCGCAACAACATACCAACCTACCAATCAGCCAACAACTCGATAAGGCTTTGCTAACCTTGCTGTTCCGGCAATGTTCTTCATCTCAGTCGATGTCTTTTTACTCATGTATTTTTTTTATTTCTGACCACCACCTGTGGATAAAGTCCTTGCCGTCAGCTTAGTGCGCTTTTTTCAGTCATGCGTGTGAAACATCACAAAAGTTCCTTTAAAAAAAGCAAACGAAAAAGTTATGTTAAAAAAAACCGATCCCAATATCGAAACAACGGTTCGATCAATCACATCGCTTAACATTCCATGTGATCCCATTTCTAACGATTTACTCAGCCTATCGCATCTTCCACAAGCCTCTCATGAGCAACATATTAATAAAGCCATATCCATGCTCAGGCTGCATAAATAACCAGGAGTGTCAGATTAGTGCATGCATGCTGCATCTCCACCTATTGGACACCACAAATTAGCACGTGTATCCGGAGCATCGACTAAGCGTGTTCTTGGACGGCTGAACTGACCAATTCGTATCGCATATGTCGAGGACTTTAATTACAACAAATTAGTTTCACAACTTCTTAAATCAAAATCAATGAGGGAAGGCACTGCATGTTGGTGGTACGAGTAAATGCCAGCCATGGACTTACCACATGAGACTTCTTTGCTGCTGCTCCAAAGTGATCGCAATTAATTTCAACCAGAGTCCTCTGGGGACAAAATCATCGCCGTTGTGAATGTGCCGCCGATGTCGTGCGTTTCTCTTTTCTTTTTCTTTTTTTGTTCATAGCTTATACCGGCTGTGAGCCTGTGGAAGAGGAACATACGATTTAAAAGAGGGCAATAAATTGCTCCCTATCCAGTAGTCATGCTTGGATAATTTATTTGAGAGAATCTCGTGCGGAGAAAGTTTTAGTCGGATAAATTTATTGAAATTATTCCTTTTTGTTTAATAAACGAAAGTAAACTTATAGTTTGCAAAATTAGCTTGAGCCGGTAAGATAATATAGTACAAAATAATCGGGCAGGAAAATTTATCGCCTCTCACTTTTGAATTCTGTAATTTTGTATCATGGTAATCAGGTATATCCTGAAGAAAGAAAACAAACCGCTCCAATTAAAGAGGTATAAGTTATTTTTTGCCGAATTAAGTAAACGTCAAAAGTCGTTCCTCAAACTGATAGGGTCATATCAGTGTGGCTTAGACCAGGAAAGTCCATCACACACCAAATATTCACATTACGGAAGATCTTGGAAGAAACCCATGAGCTACAAATCGATACCCACCACATACGACGTCTATGACACAGTCTCTGCTATAGGTAGAAAATAACACAGCGACCTCGACTTAGCCAAAAGGATTAAAGTCTAACGGCTGAGATGAGTCATGTAGAACGAATGGATACCAATGCTCCAGCCCGGAAAGTCTTCGAATTCACCGTCGAGGGATGTCGCAGTAGAGGAGGACAGCGACTAAGGTGGCGCTCAAAAGTGGAAGGCGATCTCAACCAAATTAGCGTGAAATAATGGAGACAGCTAGTAAGGGAACGGAATGGCTGGAGAAGCTCATATATTGAGGCCATGTTCTGCCACGTTCTGCAACGCTACCTTAAGTAAGTTAGTGTTAAATTTTGGTACCTAATATTTTCTTTTAATTCAAATCTTCATTAGAAAGCCATAACCAAGGAAGCGTAGCTCGTTAGAGTTTTTTTTTCAATATGCGTTGTCTCGAGAAATCAACTTCTCCAATGTCTTGTAACAGAAAAAACAACTACTGGGATGAAGTAAATTCGACATCTTTCACGGAAGGCGCCCCAAAAACCAAGACGAGACAGCTCGATAAATGATAAAGACATGTGAATTTGTTAATAAATTTAAGACACTGTAGATTATAAAGTATCCTAACAAGACACAATGGGGATAAAGTTAAAGTCCTAGAATGAAACGAAAAACTGTAAAGAGGGAGTCGAAGTTCTCGTGGCAGTAATTAATACGTTAATAAGGAGCACAGGGTCCTTTCCCCTCTCTGAAAGGTCAAACGGTTCAATGCTTAAAACTTTCAACAAGAAACATAAAATCTAAACAGAATCACATTGTAGCCTTACACAAAAATCATTTGCGAGTGAAAAGGTCCACCCTCCTCCAGAGTAACTCAAGCATGGTTGGAATCTAATCAATTCAAAATAGGTGATTAAGTTGCGGACTCTTTTAACATGGACCCATCCGTCGCATAGAACTCTTTGAAACGGTAGCAGAATTTGAAATCTCAGGAAAACTGATCGCAGTCGTACACTGCACAAAAGTATATGCACAGTATACAGTAAAATTGTAACCGAGAGCCACGGACTTTTAACTTTCCATCAGGAAGTTCTTGTTTAGTTTTCAGACAAGAATTTAATATCTATGCTTTAGTTTAATACTTTAATTTTTCAAGTATGTGCACCTGTAAAAATAATGTGCCATCGACACGAAATCGATCTATAAAACAAACGTTTTCAGAAAAACTCAAAATCGACTGAGGCTCGGTCTTGCCAACGTATACTTCTTACTCGAGGAATAAAAATCATGCTATACACAGAACTCACAGAGCCAATTCTTTATATGTAGATCCTTGTGTTGGACGCTTAAGAAGACAGCTGAACAGACAGATTCTCTAGCGAAAGATAACAAATTCACACACAAAATTAATCCTCCTTTCCAGTGACATCAATTGTGTTTGTAAAAAATTATCTATAAATTTCAAAGAAAAGATTATCTCGCAATATTTATTTAATCGAAAATGTTTACGATGTGATGAACTACATATGAGCGCTTTGCCTAAAAGAACGCTGAGATATTGCACGTGCCTCCAAAAACTTGACAGGAGCTATGTTAGGTTGTATCCGCAAAAAAAATGTTGCCTTTATAGAAGTCCTAATTTGTTGCCGAATTACGGTGCACTCTGGGCCTATATTTATGTATTTATTGTCCTTGACTGCTTCCAACTTTAAGATAAAAATTTAAAACAGAAGAAACCTCATTTAACCCTTAAGAGGAGCACTTTAGCTGCTTCTCGATTAAGGAGCACATTGGTATGCCATACCCGTATGCCTTTGATAATTAATATCTTTTGATTGAATTATCCGATATAACAATTTTTTTATTAAATTAAACCTTAGACTGTATGGAAAAAGACTATATTTTGGAATGTTCTAAAAAATAATAGTAAACTCTCGAAAAAAGCAACAAAAATTCGAAAAAGAAATTCCAAATGAGGTGTTTTATTCAAACTATCATATCTTGGCGGAATTAATAGATAAAAACTTTCTTTCAACGACATTCAGAAGAGGACATAATGTACTTTCAGACACTTATCACATAATTTAGCTTTATTAAAAAAACATATTTATTAAGTTAGGTAAAGTGCACTGGTTTTAAAGTAATAACGCTAAGTGAACTACACAAAGTCATTAATTTTTTATTGATATAAACACTTAAATTACATTACGAAACTTACATTAGGAACGTATCAATGCTACAAAATATTAAGAAGACAATTGAATGCCACATTCTATACATATTTTTGCAGTATGTTCTTTACACATAGGATTATCGCATCATAAACACTGTTTTTCGATCTAATGAACTTGGACAATATCCACAACGTTTATATTTTTCTAGTTTATTCTCAGCCATTAAATCTCTAGAATCTTGGGTTTCAGATGAATCTTTAACATCTAAGAAAGCTTCTATTTGTGAGCGTAATGATGTTTGTAAAGAAGGTAGTTTAAGCCTAATCATTAAAAATGGCTTAATAAGCGATAAAGATAAATCTTAAATATAATTGTCCCTAGTCAACGTTTTATTACAACTTATTAAATTATAAATAATAAAAGAATTTACATTAGCTTGATCTAGCATTCCATAAAAATAACGCATTGGCCATCTCAGGGTCTTGCGAGCAGTCGTAAAGTCATGGCATTTTTTATCAAAACTGTCAGAACCTCCTTTTGAAGCATTATAAAACATTACAATTTCTGGTTTTCCAGTTTTTGGATCGATTTTAGCACTACGACGATAAGTGGACAATAATAAAACTATTTTTTTGACTTTAGGATTAAATGAAACAAGAATTTTTCTGTTATAATATGCAAATCGAATTTTAACTACTTTGGATTTGACAGTTTTAAATGAAGGTGGAATTTCCTGTTTATTTTTATGAATTGTTCCAACCATTGTTAAATTATATTCATTTATTAGTTTATCACATATAGGAATAGATGTAAACAACCCATCACATGTTATATTCCTACCTGTATTGTAAATCGGTTCTGATAATTTTCTGACATAATAAGATGGCACTGATTCATTGGGATCTTTATTAGCTACTGTTCCACAATAAGGGATAGCGTTGAATAAATAGTGTGTTGTAGAATCATTCAAGGTTACAACCTTGGAGCCGTACTTATCTGGTTTAGCTGGCAAAGACATTCTTAAGCGGCATCTACCACGAAAAGAGAGCAATTGTTCATCTATAGTACAGTTTGAATCAGGCTGGTTATTGTTTTTACAATTGTTTATGAATTTGTCCCAAATTTCTCTAGTATTTGCAAATGGGTCATTTGCTTTCCTTACATTTCGTGTATTCTTATCTTCGAACCGCATACATAAAAGCAAAAATTTAAATCTGTTTACAGGCATTGTAATTCTGAATATAGACATTCCATAAGGTGACCATAACGAATTAACACTAGTATGATTTATTTTTTGCAATCCAGAAAAATATAATAATCCTATAGCGGCTTTTAATTCATCCATATCTACTACTTTATGATGTGATTTTATTTGTATAATTCTTCTATTGAAGTCTGCAATTCGTCGATGTATTTCTTCATTTGTATGTTTTAAAATAATCTTCAAAATGTCTTCGTCAAAGAACACGCTCCACGCTTCTAATGTACTTGTAACTGTGCTTGCCTGTCCTATCGGAGTTGCAGTGTAAACTAATCCAGCCCGTTTACCACGACTCTCAGGTATGTTAAGAGACCATTTACAGTTATTTTTCCCTCGCAGGTAGCTTGGTCGACCACACTGTGTCAAAATCGAGAAAAAATACACTATTCTTGCAAAAAGGTTAATTAGACAAATTGAAAAAACACTGACACAACAACAGCACTGGGTGGCGTATACCCATAGACTGAATATAGTCGCTTAAATTTTTGTTGGTATTCACATCTCAAGACGGCTATAAAGGAGGATCTGTAGTAGGGATAGTGAAGTTTTTTCTCCCACTCAGAGCCATCCCCTCAAACTAACCATTTGTAAGGGACAAACACTTTAATTCACCCCTGGGTATCCTATACCCAGTGTTTCTCTTGAGGGTTAAGACGTTTAAAAATAAAATAAAAAACCGGCCAAGTTAGAGTCGGACTCGCCACGAATGTCCGGCACAAATAAGTAAGTGTGTAAATATTGGGTTGGCCACTAAGTAATTATACTTCAACTGTCATTCAGTAAAAAAAATTGATCGGTTGTGTAGTTTTTGTTTGGTGTCTGTTGAAAAATGGAAAATCAAAAGTAACATTTACGTCATATTTTACTTTTTTATTTCCGGAAAGGAAAAAACGCTTCGCAAGCTCACAAACGTTCTGTGCTGTTTATGGTGACGAAGCTTTAAAAGAAGGGCAATGTCAAAATTGGTTTGCCAAATTTCGTTTTGGTGATTTTTCACTCAAAGATGAAAAACGCTCTGGTCGTCCAGTTGAAGTTGATGACGACCAGATCAAAGCAATAATCGATTCGGATCGTCACAGTACACCATGTGAGATTGCAGAGAAGCTTCAATTATCACATACATGCATTGAAAATCACTTTAAACAACTTTGCTATGTACGAAAACTCGATATATGGGTCCCTCATGAACTGAAAGAAAAACATTTGACACAACGCATTAACATCTGCGAACGTATGGAAAATTAACCATTTTTAAGACGATTGATAACTGGTGATGAAAAATGGGTTGTTTACAACAATATCAATCGAAAAAGATCGTGGAGCAAGCTCAAACAACATCAAAAGCTGATATTCATCAAAATAAAGTTATATGTTCAGTTTGGTGGGATTACAGAGGAATTGTCCACTTTGAACTTTTACCACCAAACCGAACTATCAATTCAGAAGTCTACATTTAAAAACTAACAAAATTGAACAATGCAGGTGTTGTATTCCATTATGACAATGCAAGGCTACACACATATTTGGTCACTCGGCAAAAATAAGTGGAGCCTAGTTGGGATGTTGTGCCACATCCACAATATAGTCCTGACCTTGCACCGGCTGAGTACTTTTTATTTCGATCTTTGCAAAACTCCTTGAATGGTAAAAATTTCAATAATAATGATGATGTCAAATTGAAAATTATGAACGTGGAACTATGATGCTGCCTGAAAGATGGCAAAAGGTCATTGCTCAAAATGGGCAATACATTACCGAATAAAGTTATTTCGTTCCATGGAAAAATTTGCTTTTATTTTCTAAAAAAATCCGCATTTACTTAGGTGCCAACCGCCGAGTTCTCCGCTTTTAATTGTAGTACCGATACGGTTTGATTCTTCCTGCATGTACCAAAAAATGCGGTAAAAAACAGCCATATCGTTTGACTGCCTCGATTCAGAAGTTTGATTTTTTTTGCTTATGGGACTATTGGACTTTGCTGGGTAAGCAATGCAGAATTATTATCAACGAACTTTTAAATTTGTAAATGGATGAATTAGGACGATCAAATAAGGTTCCACCAGGACGTTACAACTGCACAGACAGCTTACGCGACGAAAGACTTAGGTACGATTATGTTTACATTCAAAGATTATAGGTCTCAGTTCATTGATTTGCAATAGATACCTTTTAAATGACTGAAAATGAGTTAAAAAGGGTTCAAATGGTTCTCAACAACGAGCCAAAGATCTGATAAAAAAAAGATAAAACAAATTAACACATTAAGCAAAAAAGCATCAGGTGGAAGTGTTTGGCCACCCTACACTGCCTAGAACAGCGAACCTGCCTACGTACATTAAAAACGTAAAAACGAACTGATCCTGACAATTATTACTTAGTTACAGCTTCAGTGAATAGTTCAGTAAGTACTTCTTTTTCCAAACTGTGTGCCGACTTCTCATTTTTTAAGAGTTCTTGCCAACTTAGAATCTCTATGAGTAAAGTGTCTTCTGTCGGTATAAACAAAATATACGTTTGAAAAATGTTTGCGCTTAATTATTAGCAATAAATTACCAAAAGCTTAACTTAAACTATCCATAAGTTAATAAAGGACAGTAACTGCAAGTCTAATCTGTACAATAAACTTTTCACACCTCTTCACTTATAATATTTGCCGCTCGTCAGCCCTGTGTTGAGCCAATTGCGAAACTGCTTTCAACAAATTACAATACATAACTTTGTCATAACAAATTATAAGGCTATTAAATGGCAATTTGTTGCGGCTAATAAACCTTCAACCTATTTCGCAGCCGTGGCAAATTTATGTGAGGAACCATCCGCAAACTATCTAGTTGGTACAGCAACAAGTGAACCGTGAACAATAAGCTGAAAGCCTCAATCGGCCACAGCCTATAATCGCAAGGTCCATGGATAGGCTAGAATTTTCATGCTTGCCTGTGCGCATCCCACGAAATAATAAATTTTCCTTTCCATATGTGAGTGTGCTATGAAGAACAAAACGTTCACTAAGCGCGAGCACTCAACATGGTATTATTTACCACCGTCGAGTTGCCATGCCAAACTAACTAAACATAATCCAGTGCCAAAGTAGTCATCCGAACAAACTTGCATGTACGGAGTCAATTCGGTTGCTTGGAAGAGAAATGTTCATAATCTGCACACTGGGCAGTCCTATGGAACATCCTAAACCATGATGATCAACATGATCGTGGTCACACTGTACGGATGACCCAACATATGCGCTTCCAAATGCAGTTGTGCTGGATTTCACTAATATCGCACTAAAGAACCAGCATTGCCGCATTCGCATTCGCAGTCACAGTCTCAGCCGCCACTGCTTTTGCTTCTGCTGCTGCTCCCATCTATCTAAATACTCGTGGCTGAGCACACCAACACTTTTGTGGCGATGATGATGGCGAAACGTTCCAGAGTGCAAGTGCAAATCTGAATTATCTGACCAGATCACCATATGGACATGACACCGTTGCACTGTTCTTGGTTGGATGCTGGAAGGTGGTGGTTCGGAAAGTTGATGCCGAACGCACACACGAGGGAAAGCTATGCGTTGTTGTTCTGAATTTGTTTTCCTATTTTCTCTTGGGTGTTTTTTTGTATTTTTTTTCTTCGTTTGTATGCTTTATGGCTCCTTTCTAAGATGCCGGTGTGGGTAAATCTCACAGCAGTTTATGAACTGTGGGAAAATGGTCTTGGAGAATCTTTCGACTTTGCATATATTAAGATGATCAAATGGAACCTAAAGGAATCCTCCCCGATGAAGTAACATTTATAGGCGGTGTTGTACAACCGGTACGGTGTTGTGTGTACCTTCTACCGAGATAGGTACAAATATTTCGCTTAAGATTGCCATGGTGAACACATATACCATTGGTATGCGAGATAATAATAATTGTATCTAAGATAGGACAGGATCATAACGTCTTCATTTTAATAACTTGCTTTGCAAATCGCATAAAGTCGTTTGCACTTGCTTAAAGGCAATGAGAATTCAAATTTAAACAAGGTTTTTCATATCAGACACAAGTGCTAGTTCATATAGTCTTTGAAAGAAATCAGTTGCCTTGTCACTTTAGATCAAGACTTTTATTATTAATGCCGATTGTTAGAAAATATGATTTTTTTTGAACGGATAGGCAAGAACGGACCGTGGAATCATCTCGACTTTAATCTATTAAGCAAATTCGATATAACTGTAGCTTTACTGATCATTATGAAGAAGACATGCTCTAAAATGAACTCAATATATTTTAAAGACCTTTGGCAAAAGGTGGATGTGTGAGCCTTTCGGTGACTTGGAGTGTTTTTCTCGAGCAATATTTGCATTTGAAAATCAAGGGATTCATCTTCCCTCATGAATGAGTATCATTCCTGTGGGCTACGAAGTTACTCGTATATTACAAATTTTTTGGTGTTGGGAAATATTGAAATGTCTCTTAATTAGAGGAAGATAGTCCCGGTAGCTGGCTAAACTCTTGATAACCAAACTTATTCTTCTCAATGGAGAGTACTTTAGCTGTTGTGGAGAGACCTAAGCAACTGACCATGAGTGTCACAAGCCTTGCGAAAATCATTCATAAAAAATTCAAATTATTCAAATAGCCCCAATTGTCTCAGGAATAAAAATAAAATGACCACCCGCTTCATTTTCAGTTTTGTTTGTGCTCTAGAGGGGTTTCGTTCATCTTTCACTAACTGAAGCATGAAAACTATTTTTTTATCGCCACAAAATGAGAATTTGAACTTTTGCTAGTCACCTTTTGCTGAATTCACAGGATTTTATTTAATATTAGTTTGTATTTCGGAATTTTTAGCTCTGCAATCCAGATACATAAATACTTTAGTATACTACGACAATGGTTCGCTAAGCATGAATTACTTATAAGTAATAAAACCCGACTTATGATATGTAGCCTTAGAGAAGCCTATCCACCAGCATCACAGTCAAGATGCCATCTTTCCTTCAAGCTGTTGCACAAAATTATCGTTATCTGTTCATACATGTTGTAAAAGTAACTTTAATGAAGATTTACTGTGCAGTCCAAGCTGCTTGAAAATAGAGGGTGTTAATAGCTATAAGTATCTAGGCGTATTAATAGATAAAAACATGACTTGGAAAGCGCACGTAGAGGACTTAAAGAAATATATGTTATCTGTGACTCGTTAAATGAATCTTTTAAGAGATCATCGTCCAAAAAAAGTTTTTTCTTATGTTTTACTACGGGTTGGTGCACTCCAAGCTCCATTACGGCATTGCAAGTTGTCGCGGTACTTATAAGAGCATATCTGAAGCTTTATATTTTGCTCTAAAACATATACTAAGAATAATTTGTAAGCAAAATCGATTAGCTCACAGTTGGCCACTATTTCTATGCCTTAGAATACTTCCAATAAAACATATTTACCTATTCAAGGTTCTTAAAGTTTTTTTCATACGAAGCGGATACAGCGCAAATCTGAGAAGTTCTAAAATATACAGTTTATGAATAAATAGTTTGGCGATTTCTACCATTCCAAAATCTGTTTTTTAACAAGTTACCAACCGAAATCAGACAGATAGTTCAACGCAGTATGTTTCTCATAGAACTAAAAAAATTCATCTTTTGTATGGATAGTTCAGAAAGCTCTCTGACATCAAAATCTCTAATATATTCTTCTTATTAATTTTATGGTTTATGTAGTCCAGTTTTATTTTTATTTATTTTTTCTGTCTCATTGTTATTTAACTTTGTTATTATTATTGCGATATAACTCATTTATTTGCTTCAATTATTTCTATTCTTCATTAAATGATGTTTACATTTTGTAATTAGTTTCACCCCACAAACATTCCATTTTATTTCTTATCTTTATTGAAGGATCATTCGGTTCTAGGTTTTTTAATTAACTACAGAATGATATCCATTCGTTTTCTTAATTGTAAATGAAAAATATATTATTAATCACTATATAATTCGATATTAATAAGAAACTGAGAGTTTAGAAGATAAGCTCAACACCAACAAACAAAACAAACATTTACAGCAGAGACAATGATATATCATAAGCCCAAGCACTATTTTTGACAAAACGAGTTTAGAGCTCCAGCAGCCGATACAGAAACCACTACAACAATGCCCCACATCAGTCGGACTACTACTGCTGATCGATCGATCCAAAGACAAATGGTGACTTGATCATATTTAACATAAAAGATCACTTTAGGATTCTTACCTGTGTTCTCTCAATTTAAGCAAATGAAAGTCAGGCGCTGTACAAACTAGCCAAACCCATCGAAAATGTTTTGAAAAATTGTTTTACAAGATCGCCTACTACCAAGTCGTGGCAGTGCATTGAATTGTAATTTTTTCCACATTTAATCAAGAGGTTTTCTCTTTTCAGCAGTGCCAAAATTGTGGAAAATAATTTTAGTGTTCTTTTTATAAAAAAAAAGTAGCAAAAGGGTTCCGCGCCTCCTAAGAGTATACCACTTTATATTTCTTAACTTTTAGCTTTCTCATAGTATGGCACATACATATTATGTACATATGTATGTATGAGTAAGCCAGACAAAGTAAACGCTCTTTACCGGTTTACTTGTGATTATAATAATAATATGAACTTCCAGATGGGAAATTAAAAAGTTTAAAAAATAAGGATTTAAGCCGATCACAAGATTTCAAGTTTATTTGATGCATACTTACTGCAGAAATGTACGAATCAATGATTCTGACATCAAAATGTGGTTGTGTAAGTGCAAACTCCTATTTCCTACCCTAATGCGCGTCACATTCTTATACGTGTTTGGCTATCATGTGATTCTAGAACGTGTTTAAGTTATAGTTGCCAACGTTTTCAAGAAATTGCTGTAAGAAGGGTTTCGATAATAATTAAAAATATGAAAAAATTTAATCATTGAATATCCTTGTGTGCCTTAGATGCCTTATCAACGCACACAAAGTCATTTAATTTTTTGCATTTTGGTCTTAACCCTCTGTTGTGAAGTGATTTATTGAAATGATGTGATAATCATAACTTAAACACACATCAAAATCACTTGAGATACTTTTTTAATAATTTTAATTAGAGAAAAATGAGAGCCAAACATGTATACATGGATGTGGTAATTCGTTTGGTTGGATAGAAAACTATACAACGTTCCATTCGCACTAACATCACTACATTTTCACATTTGTTCCACATTTTTGACCACAATGATACAGCTGGCAGACGGACGGACGGACGAATATGGGAGACTTAGAATGAGGGTTTCTTTGGACCTTTTGGGTACGGGACCCTAAAAACAACAGATTGCCCTGAGAGTCATGAATATCTGAAGCTAGTGCCGAAAGTATCTTTTTGTGATTCCACTGTAGATATTGCTAGAATTTTCAGAAAGCTTTAAATAGAGAAAGTACTTAACAGGATCGACTCAAATATTTTTATGCAATCCTCAGGAAAACTGCTCGTACTTCAAACTTTGTATTTCAGGTTTTCTGTTCGCTATTTGTTTTTTTTTTTTGCATACTAGTAATACATTTTATTGTTTTTATTTTATTACTATGGTTTGGGGCACAGTTTTTTCATTGCTCTGGGCCCATTTCGTGACTGAAAAATCAACTCTTTAAGTTGTTTAACAATTTAAACTATTTCGAGCTGTCAATCAGATTCAATTCAGTTATCTTATGAATGAATTTTCAGCGAGACCGATAGATGTCTTAATATTAAGCGACTTGTCATTCACAACGATAAATCACTTGTTTTGTAGTTTGTGCTTGGCATCCTTGGATTTCTCCCTATAATGGTAATTAAGTAAGAACACAACCTCCCACGATATTATGACATCAGCAACCTAGCTGACTTACTCGCCCACGTCCAGATTGTCGAGGAGCATAATTAAGAAATTGTTAACAAGTATTTCGTGAGCTACTCCACACTACTTAACCAGCAAACGATAACAAAAAAAAAAGAAAAATAATAACACCCCCATTTTATATGAACGGTGCTAAACATTTATTGGGCAAAATCGCAACAACAACAACAGCAAAAACTCTATTATTGCAATATTTCTTGCTGCTTTGTATTCGGAATTTCGTATCTAAAGACAACTGGAATGAAAGAAAAACAAACTCGTCTCCTTTTTTGTGAAGAAATTCAGACGTAACCCGCGGCTAGCCCAGTTGTTTTACTTGTGCTTGTGCGCTTATTTTCCAGACATTGGTGTGTCTCTTATAATCCCAACAAGTTGGACCTCCAGCAACTTATTGGCGCACACTCTGTAACGTAATTGCATCCATTCGTTGGATGAGATTTCCACATGGGAGACACCAGGGCAAACAAAATTACAAAGGCTTAACTATGTGCCGGCATAACACTCTGCTGCACTCTGGAAACCTAATCTGACGACAATTGAGATGCAATTTACACCCACGACAAAAATTGAGCTGGAACTGAAACTTTTTTTCTCTGGGGGCAGTATTCACGTAAACGTGAGGTGAACAGAAAAAAAAGAGAATCAAGCTGATCTCAATATGATCTGCTCTGACATCACTCAGCAGCTCTAGTCGGAGTCAGAGATGAGATGAGTTCCTTTTTTTCCCAGCGAGTCATGGCAACAGTGTGACAAGCAAGCGCGGAACATGGGAATGTAGATCTGGTACTTCAAAGCATTTGTTAGTGCACAGTTGATGTTTCTAGTAATTCGCTGAGGATTTGATGCAAACGATGGAGGCGATAAAGACCGACTAAGATTTTCTTCTCTATTGAGCTTCTTTTAACCTTCCGTTTAGAATCATATCGTCGTTTGAGTTTTGAAGCAGAGCTTGGCGGTACCTGTGAGGCTTTATCTTGTAAGGCTCTTTTAATTTCCCTACAAAATTTGAACCTGACGCCGAAGCTCCGTTGTGAGCTAGAGCCTATTGCTAGTTTCACCGTTTTTTGCTAGGGAAAGCCCGCGGTATCATTTTCTTTTTCGAAACTGAAGCTAGAGCTCTGGGTGTTACTGCAATATCTCCAAAAAGACCCTTCTTCTGTTAGCTTTATTCAGCTTCCTCTTGATTGGCTGCATGCCTTCTTTTGGCGGTGTTCTAGATCTTAAAACAGTTCAGTACTTGGTAAATTTGTCTACCAGTTCAGAACAAACCTTGGTTTGTCTTTTCCGTTTGTAAAAAGCCCGCGGTGATCCACATCCACCATGAAAACCAATCGAAGCTAAAATTAGAGAGAGTATTAAAATGAAGTCACTTGTTGATGCAAAACATCCCACAAGTTTTATTTATTAATAAAATAAGTAAACAACCATGAATTTAAACTGTTTCTCTTAAGAATTATAAAGATGATGCTATTCTATTTAAGTCAATGTCCTGTATTGATGAAGAGAGTGGTGTGATAACTTGAACCTAGTACATTCTTGTATCTAAGACTACGTGCTTTGTTTTGATTTGATACTGAGATTTCAGTTTTAATATATACTATCGACTGACCATTTTGTTTCGAACGTTATTGGATTTGGATTTTACTAGTAAAGCCTATTCATTTTATATCCATAATTTTATAGCCATAATAGTGGCGGCGACCATCTTGGTTTACAATGATTCTAAATAGACGTATTGTACTTTTTTCAGAAAAAAAAGTCGGACCAATCGATCAACAGGAAGGGGGTAAGCTTTCATTAATCACTTACTAATTGACAAAGTCAAACAAGGTAAGCTTAATAAAACTATTTAAAATAGAGATGTTCCGCTGGACAATATTTTATCCTTCCACAAGAACTTTAAGAAACAAGATCTAGTTGTTATGAACAGATAATGAAAATAAAGCCCTGAATCCCAGTGGTGAACAGGGAAGAAACACAAGGCAAAACCTTCTTGTTCTTTCACCAGTGCAATGAACTATCAGGTGACAACAAGAGTTGAGTATTCATTTATGCTCCAGGTTCTTCAAAATGTACATACAGTAAAACCTGACAAATCGGACAACCCTTGGGACCGAAAAGTGGTGGAAAAGTGGAGGTGGTCCCATTGCAGACGTTCCATTTCAATTTGACCGGTTCACTTACAAAGGTTTTTCCGTCATGCATACATGTCCGTTAAGAGATATTCATTATTATTATTATTATTATTATTATTATTATTATTATTATTATTATTATTATTATTATTATTATTATTATTATTATTATTATTATTATTATTATTATTATTATTATTATTATTATTATTATTATTATTATTATTATTATTATAATTATTATTATTATTATTATTAATTCTTTATTAATAAGTAATTAAATTACCTTAGTAATACAAAGGAGGAAGAGCACTGGCTACCAGGGCTATCGGCTAGTATTCATTAAAACCCACTGCCAGTTGTGGGAACAAATTTTGATTTTATACGTGCATGCATAGTAACATTGCTTGTCAGTAATTTTTGAGAGCAACTGCTCAAACATGTCCATATTACGTCCACACCATTTTCGCATGAAAAACCCCTCAAGATGCGAAAAGACCTCTTTGTGTGAGAGAAGTCTTGAAGGACCTGGAACTGCTTCAATTTCTCCCTCTGTAGGAGAATCGACCGAGATACATATGTCCCTCATAAGTATCAGAAGGTACAGGCTGAATGGAGATTAAAACGTTATTTTCCCAATTTTCCGACCAGTCAAGAAATCTCTTGGCACAGTATGTATGGGTGTTATTTCCTCTGCAACCACATTGTTGTGCTCTTCCTCGAAAAATCCACATTTTTTAAAACAATTCAAAATGGTTATTAGAGTAACGTCTTCCCATGCCTTATTTAGCTACCTGCAAGCGTCTTACACATTTATTTATGCTGATAACTCCGATATGTTGTTGTCCTCTTCGATGCATAAAAACAAGTGTTGCATAAGGTATTTTCTATCATGGGGCTTCAAATAAAAGAAAAGAAGCCGGAGCTTTAAACAATTCCAAATAAAAAAACAAAATGCGATGCATACATGTTGGAATGGTTATCCAGACAGACAAACTGAACGGTAGATACATGGTAGCATAAACCTAATAACAACCATACAAGACGACGGTAACGTCGTATGCCCCACGCTTGGTCCAATTGGACAGGTAAATACATAAGGTAACCCATGTTGTTTTAGTGGTCCATGGTCCGATCAGCAGTTCTCCCGATTAAAGAGTGTCCCGATAAGTAGGTTGTACTGTACTTATACACTTTTTTTAATGCATTTTTATTTTATTCATTTTATTGCAACTCATACGCTAGACCAAAAATGCTCAAACTAGCTTAGTAGCTGTATATTAATATTACTTACTGGCACTATGCGGGCACTCCAAGTTAAACTTTTTGCCTTATTCTACATAAATATCTTTCGACAAAATGAGGTTAATTTAATTTAACTATCTTAAGGCAATATGAAGTAAACCTAAAATATCTACGTCTAACTTAAATTAAATAAAAAAATGACATGTAACTTAAAGTTTGTACATAACTAAATACTATATGTATTTTTTTTTAGTTCTGTGCAGTTTTTCTACTTATATACTTTTTAGGGCTCCGTACACAAAAAGTACCAAAGTACTGCTGTCCGCGTGTCGGTCACAGGAGTGTTTATTCTGCATCATTATAAATAGGCTTTTACTATAACAGCAAATAGTAAAAATATTATAAAATAAACATTAAGGAGGATCCCCTTACAGACAATGTGTTTTTCAAAGTAGCATCTTATTCTTATACAAAATAGTAGGAAATGATATATAAAATTTATTTAAAAATGTCAACTCCGCTGCAAGAAGTAGACAAAGAAAAAATAATTTTTTTTTTAATAGCGCTTCAAATAATCGTCTATGTGTTTGACTCGCACATGGCCGCTTTTTTTTACTTATCAGATTTTGGCAAAAACAAAGCATTCTTTGGGATCACTTTTTCATGGGGTTTTATCTCGCAATTGGAATTCTTAGGCCCGGTTTTTCAATACGCAATTAACTCTGAGTTTATTTAAATCGGGGTTAAGCCCATGTTAACCCCAGAAACCTGTTTTTCAATAAAAAGTTTTCTCCGAGTTAACTCAGCAAGTTTGGTGATAAAACATCGGATCAAATGAGCAGATGTTTTTTGCAATATACTGAAAAAGCAAGCGAAGAGATTTGGGACATTTCTGTTTGTGTGAACATCTGAACGATGCGGAATTGTTTAAAATTATTAATTTAACTATTTTGGGAAGAAAAAAATTCTCTTGTTTTATTAACTAACAACCCTCAAAAACAATTTTTGAGCTCCGGGCATGGTTTCGCTGCTTAAGCTCGGGCACCAGTTGGAGCTTATGGGGGTGTATTTCGTAGGTCTCAAAACGTTAAACAAAGTGGCCAGAAAAATAAAAAATTGTTAAGTCGACACAGAATAGACGATTCCATTCCTATCTTTATATTCAGCTGAAGCAAAACTGTTAAGTTTTCGAACAACACCTTCGCTTGGAAAAATATTACTTTCTGACACACACACAGAACATGATGTATTTTGCCCAGATAATACTACGTAATTGTCAAAAAAGTGCGGGTTCCAATTTCGGAGTGAGGGATTATTAACCCTCCAGCCAGAGAAAAACCTTGCTGTCGTATATTCCCGAACAGCCGACGAGTTTTTGGTATGCCAATTGGCAACTGCTGTTTCCCGAGCTTAGTCCCCAATACATTCATAAGTAAAAATTGAGACATGCCCTGGGCATCTCGGTCATTGTACTTTACACCGCGTGACTTCTTTTATTATGGCACCTTAGGTCGAGGGATCACAAAAACAATTCTGGAACAGTTTAGGCACTATAAAAAAATATCCGTCATGAAGTTTCTGCCACTGAACCGAAACATACTCGAACATATAAGCTTTTTCATTTAATATTTAACTTGGCCAGTGTGCAACAATATACCTTCCTTTCCTTCCTTCAAGTGAAGTTTTTTCGTCTGCGTCTTAGGAGAAAAAGTAGACACAAGTTGACTTCTTAATTTATGGACGATAAGACTAGGTGTGAGTCAAATGTATACCAAATCAAACCCTTTCTCAGGCAGTGTTTTCACCTTGCTCGCAATACTGTGCTATGAAAACCTACAGTAAAGAAATAAGTAGTGCGCGGGTCGATTTTCACGGTGATCATATGAATTCACTGATCAATTACTGATGATCGCTGGTTGAGGTTTTGTCATCAAACGTTTTTTATTTTCTCCTCCTCTGATATACTTTTAGCGATATTTTTGGATCATATCATTAGAAGAAGTATTCATCATCATGGCACAGACGTGTTGCGGTGTGATTTGCATAATAAATGATGGATTGGTAAATGGGACCGTCTGGGAAGTCAACAGATGCAGAGCGTTCTCGAGTACGACATGTGGGTTGTAGTCGATTGATGAGTCATTATAATGACAGTGCCTTTGCTTTGCTTTGTAGTGGAAGAAACCAGTCGACTGGAGGCATCTTCTAATCAAGCCTTTGACCTTTATAGCGAGGATGATTGATCGGAGCATTAAAGTTTTCTCCATGTTTGAATATTTTTTTTGTGGATTCTATTGTGTGTTGTTTGGGTGTGATTCCAGAAATATACGTTTTTATTATTTAAAAATGAGCATTTGTAAAACTAAACAGAGGTATGCTGCGATTCCTGTTTTAATGTTTTCTAATAGTGTCACTTAATGATAGAGGCGTTATTATTATTATATTCTATGGACAGAGAAAAAAGGAAACGTTTAAAATAAAAATTGAAATTTCTGTTATACTACTGTGTCCAAAAAATAAGGTGACATATGAATTTAAACTGCGCGCGTCGAAGGATTTGGAATTTTTTCTTTCTTTTTAGGTTGGTACTACTGTCAGTGACATCTATGTGAAATTTCATGTCAAAATATATTCATAGTGTTTGAGATACGCGTCGTTTTGTGAGCTGCTAAAAGTGAGGTTTTCGTTTTTTGCGATGTCGAATTTATTGAGCAAAGAATTTAAATTTTGTTTGCGGAATCAATTTTCTGCTGTGGATACGTTGAGGATGGTGCAGAAATCCTTTGATGATGAGGCTTTGTTTAAAAAAAATGTTTACAAGTGGTATGTATAGTGATTTCCAAGCCGGCCGTGAACGTGTCGAAGACGAAGAGCGTTCTGGGCGACCATCAACCTCAACCGATGAAGCTCACGTCCAACAAATCAAAGGTTTGGTGTTGAAAAACCATCGATTAACGATTAGAGATCTTGCTGATGAAGTTGGCTTATAGAAAGGTTCAGTCAATACCATTTTGAAGGATGCTTTAGGCCTCAAGCGCGTCAAATCTCGACTGGTACCGAAAACATTGATTTTTTTTGGAAAAAAGGCGTCGCGTTGAAATGTGTGAAACAATGCTTTCCGACTACCAGGATGTCATGAAACGCATTATAACTGGCGACGAGACTTGGATCTATGCTTACGACCCCGAAACAACCGACCAATCAAGCGAATATCGTGCCAAAGGAGAGCCGAGACCAAAAAAACCGCACCAAAGTCGCTCAAAAATCAAGGTCATGTTGACTGTTTTCTTCGATTATCGTGGTGTTGTGCTTTATGAATACCTTCCAACCAGCCAAACAGTCAACAAGGAATATTATTTGAACGTTATGCGTCGTTTGCGTAACGCTATCCGCCACGATAATGCACCATCCCATACCGCACTCGCAATTCGTGATCATTTCGCCAAAAACTCAACCCATATCGTTCCGCAACCACCGTATTCACCTGATCTGGCGCCGTGCGACTTCTGGCTGTTCAACAAGCTCAAAAGACCGCTCCGGGGACACCGTTTTGATACGATAGAGGAGATTCAAGCCGCAGCGAAGACGGAACTGAAGGCCATCCCGGAAAGTGACTACAACCAGTGTTTCAAAGATTGGAAAATCCGTTGGCATAAGTGCATTGCATCGGGAGGGGATTACTTTGAAGAGGATGAAATTGATTTGGAAGAATAAATAAAGAATTTTCAAAATAAATACAATGTCACCTTATTTTTTGGACACAGTAGTAATAATTGATAATTGAAAATTTCATTTAAGGTATTTTGTGTGCAGCAACGACGGTTTTTCTAATACATCGTTTTAATCAGTCCATAGTTTTTTACTGCTGGAGTTTTGGAAAAAGATTTCATTTTTGAATCGAAAGTTACGCGCGAAAGGTGTTGCTTTGAGTTTCTTTCCCATCTTCGCAATCTCAAGATAAAAAAAAAATGTTGGTGATATTTTATTAGACGCCACCATCAAATTCAATTTCTGTTATGCATGGAATAAAAGGAATAGAGGACATATTATTTTCAGCGTTGAATCATTTAAAAAAGGATTTGCGAGTTTAATATTGATTTTTCAAACTTTTCTCTCGAAACTACCTAAGTCGCCTTCATCCGCTTTTGAAAGTATCCATGCTTCTGCACCATATAGGAGGTCGGGAATGATAAAAGTTTTATAGAGCGATACTTAAGTTCCTCGAGAAAAAACTTTTCATATTTGCTTTATTAGCCACAGATATTTTTCGTTTGATATCAGCGTTAGTGTTATTATCTGTGTTTGCAGCAAAGCCTAACTATCTCAAAGTTGTAACTGTCTGTGATAACGTTCTGATCCAGACGTCAGAATTCGGTGTCCTTTCTTGATGACAGTATATGTTTCTTCTTGCCCTCGGATAGATATCACCAAACTCAACTTTGAATTTTCTCTGAACACTCATAATCTGTTGACATCAAGCTACGTTCTCTGATTTAAAAGACAGTGCCCCTGTCGTTGACACGGGATTTCGCACTGTTGTTTCAAGTATAATGTTGAAGGAACTGCATGACAGTACATAACCTTCTATTGAACGTTGTTTGACATCATGTGGGTCGAGGATGTATTTGCCGACCTTAATGGAGCAGTTTGATTTGCCCATATGTTTTTATTTAGTCTATGGTGGACTTTTCTGGTCGAAAGCCACATTTATATGGACCTATCAGGTTGTTGACGAATGGTTCCAAACGTTAACATAATACGGCGTGCAAGTTGTTGTAGGCAATGTTGAAAAGATTGATACCTCTTTAATTGGCACAGCGAAAATGATCTCCTTTCTTCAAGACTGGGCAGAGAATTTTGAGATTCCATTCATCTTTGATGCTTTATTATATCATTGCCGCCGCATTGAAAAGTTCGACAGCTAAAGTGGCTTTATTATATATAAGCTTATGTATGTTATTGCTATCTTTACTTCGTCTGGGTCGGGTAGACGCTGTTGACACTTCTCATGCTCTTCTACTTTGCGACCGTTGGTACAGCTTGAGACTGTTCTCCACGAGATTAAAACGGCCAATTAGAACACTGGAAAATTTGTCACGCATGGCAATAACAGTGTATTTGTCGCATTTACATAACTGTTTTACAACCAGTTTGTTTCAACTTAAGGCCGATCGCATTTATTGATCTGGTCAATAAAAGACATGGGAAGGAAATTTCTGAATTCCATTTAATGCTGTGCTTTTACTTTGTGCGGGAGATTTGTTTGCCAAAATATGCAAATTGTGCAATCAGATTGATACTGAAATAGTTTTGCCTGTGACCAAATGTCGATTTAAAAAAATATAGGACCAGTGACCCAAATTCTTAGTCAGTCTTCTGAAGGCACATAGTGGCACACAGGGTTCGCTCTAAGAGCATGGAACTCTACGTTAAGATAAGATGTATAAAACTTGGAGTTATATTACGACGAAATTTACATTGGAAGTTGAATTTGTTGTTGAAGTTGTTTTTTAACTTCACCAATAAAGTGTTTTAGCTCGTTAGGAACAGACAGCCAGAATTGAGAAATAATATTCAGCTTAGTTAAACTTGTGCTGAGCTAACACTGAAAAGTCACTTACAAATTATTACTATTCGAGTAAAAAAAGTTTAGAAAGTTGTTTTGAAATGAGAAAAGATTAAATTTGTGACCAGAGTTTAGCTTTGGTTGCAGAATTTAAATCTTTGCTTCGAAATACACATTGTGAAAGACCGCTTATTTCAACTCATTGTCCAATGTATTTTTTTCGAAATTATTTCTACGGCCATGTACGATGCACCTGTTGTGTGTGTTTAGTGCAAAAAATACATAGTTTCAGTCGAGAGATTTCCTCATTCTCTTTCTTCCGAGCTGGGGAAATGTAAAGCATCGGATAGCTTTCTTTCTGGTAAAAAGATGGCTCCAAGAGGATTACATTCAGACCAGTTTTCCTTGGAGTATTTGGTTTTTTTTTTTCGAGGCCGATTTCGAGAGCTTGTTGATCTTAATGCCATTTTCTTGAAAGACCTCTAGATTTTCGTTTATGTTAAGAATGGCTTTTTAATATACGAGTAATGCAAACGCCATTCGTAATCATGAAAAATTAAAAATTTTTATATGACTCACATTTCTGAAATATTTTTTTCGAGGCACTGCCGTGAAAACGTGGATCAGGAAATGGAGAGAATGGAACATCAAAATATAAAATGGGCTCAACTTAATACTGTTTGAGTCTTAAAATTAGTGTTTATAGTTCAGAAATAACTTAATTAAGGCAATTAATTCTACATAACATAATGCTGATGAAATTTTTGGAATTAAAATCGAACAAAAAAAAATTAAATGAATTCGTCCGGAAAGTTATGAACGGCAGTGTATATATATTTTTATATGACTAGGTAGTTGAAAATTATAAATTTTATTAATTTTGAACTTTTTTTTATTGGAAAACTTAATTGATTTTAATCGAAGAAGTGAAATTGTCCCGTTTTTTGACAGTTTTTTCGTCATTAAATTTAAGCCACCCCGTCAAATTCAACGAAAAGCTTTTCAGCTCTTCATTCACATACGCTTCGAACTAAACTAAATTGGGCTCGATAGCTTGATTTGTTCTCGAGTTATAGTTGACGAAAAAATCCTCACAAACACGGGCGTCTTTCTAAAATCAATGGAATCCGACTACTGGGACCTTGGATCGTGGATATATGTAAAAATTCGGACCGATTACATGAACTTTCTGATGGGAAGTAAATTATATTAATTGTTCAAATAATGCAGAAATATGGTTCCATAATGCCATTCATTTGGTGAAAGCTGGTCCTGTACTACAAACAGAAAATTAGATAAGCAAATATTTAGGGAATGACGTTAAAGTTCAGGGCTGGAATTCAGGAAACTTGGTTCAGAGCAGATGCCAAAAGTTGGTAGAAAGTTAACCATTAAGATGCCAAGCTACTCTTTAAAATCATAGTCGATCAACAAAATACTCATTCAGTAAATAAAGCGGCATAAATATGACTTTTGAACATTCAACGCAGATAATGGACATGAAGTTCAAGTTTGACTGCATAGACATTGAACCAAAATAATTCTGAAGTAATTCAAGCTCTACTCCCGCCTATTCCAGAAGAAATGGCTTAATACTCTTTTTTGAGTATTAAGTGTGACCTTTTTTTCTCATGATTTTCTCGGTCTGAATGAATGATGTACTTTTGTAATGCATTTTGCCCGAATTGAGCGTATAGTTTGGGAGAACGACAAATAGTGACTAGACCTGATTCAAAGATCAAATAAAATGTTCAAAACTCACACTTGGATTCGAACTTGGGAACCATCAAAAGATTAATTGAAGGGCAGGCGCTAGGCCAATAATCATCTAACCTCAAGGAATCTGATTTAATTAAGTGGCATTACGCATTTTGATTATGTTTTGGAAATGTGTATCCACTCATTACTTATTACTCTTAACTATTATTTTTTTATAAAAACCGTGCAATAAAAGCAGCAACCCACAAGTCATCAGTTTTAAAAATCATATGAATGTGATAGCTAGTTAGTTAAAAGTTCCACAACTTCTAGTTAACTTGAGTATTCCAGATCCTACAGTCCTCCGAAAGGAAATACCATTTAAATGCGTATCGCCTTTTAGTATCTACTCAACAAAGTCTCCATTAAGAAGCTCACAAACTTCTTTGCACGTACTCCTAAATGGAAATATTAATATTAATCGCCAGCACTTAACACTGGCCACAGACATAACACCTATCGCGACTTTTTCCAATACGGGGTGTTGCCAATCACACTTGTCTCAGCTCTCACAAATCGTCCGATATGAAGATACTTACCTATCGTCAGCAACAACCGATCTTGTATTCCACCATCTCTCAAAAAGGCAGAGGAGGGACATTAAGCTGCACAAATGCAAGCAACAAAAACCTCTGAACATGGCTTTGTGCAGCACAGAACTGTAAGTGGCTTTCGGTGTCTCATAAACTGTCAGAACTAAAAAAAAAAGAAAAGCAAATCACTGTGCCGCCACTATACCCATATACCACTTCCTCATATGGCATCGGCAGCAGTGGCAATACTAACAGCAGCAGCATCCTGAAATCAAGGCGCAAACCTGAGGAATCATCGAATAAATATAAACTGCATTAACATAATGTCCCAGTGCCTATCCTCTTTGGTTGCCTATCGATAATGAGATCATTGCAGTCCATAAAGCAGCCATTCATTAGTGCTGGTGTACAACCATAGTAGTGTGAGGAGTCAGCTTCATGCTACCACCAGTGGCAGATAGCTCTGCCTATTAACTGAATTCGAATTGCGCACTCCCTTCTTAAGCACTCGCACATCCTACGAGCTCGATTGCGGCACTCTATGGTATAGGGAATATTTAGTGTAGCACTCGAGTATGAAACCGATCAAGATATCAAGATTTCATAAGTGTTTTACTTTCCGTATTTGAATCGGAGCTATAAATATGCTCCGTACATGGCCTTAAAATCTAATTACTATGACTATATGCTGCCGGCTTTGCATCGCAGGGTCTGTATACTAAAGTACTCAACTTTTGCAAAACAAAATAATCAACGATGGCGACTTGTTGAGATGGATACTTAAACCAGACTGTAGGCAATAATATTGCATTCGAAGCAAGGCAATTTAGATATTGGTCGAAAGTATATTTGTTTATGGGGGGCTATTCTTGAACTCTTGAATCCTGCAATGGGATTCCTATAATGTGCAGGAACTCACTGCAGGTGTGGGAGACATCAATGTGAATGTAAACGAGATATCCAATTGAAATAATCGCCGTTTATGAGCAGATTGTAAAAGCAGGTTCATAAGTTTCCTAATTGGCTAAAACAAGGCGGTGTTGTTACCGAACATGACTAGCTAATTGCTCGTTTAGAAAATGCAAAGATACGTTCTGTATGCTGTTTAAACTTTATTATATAATTAAAGTACGAACTAGAATATTATATCTGCAGTAAAAGAACATAGAGACATAACATTGGATTTCCGTGAGACCTTAAAACTAGTTCATTGTATTTTAGAACATAAAACCCATGAGATGAAATCTTTCCCGAGCAATCAATGCCGATATGGTCACAAACAATGCTTGGTATGAAAAACTTTGTTCCTCAGTGAAAAGAATCAAACCGAATTCCTGGTTCGACTTGAGCTGTAAATGAAGATATCAGGTTAAAATTTGAGATTAAGACTTTTAAACGCGATTCATCTGAGGAAACCGAAAAAATGTGCATAAAAAAAAATGGCTGCATGATAAAAATTAAACTGAAATAAAAAGGGTTGCAATGTCCCAAGGGTAGCAACGTACTTTGGTCATTTGGGACTAACTTAAGTATGAAATAATGTCTCATTCTTCATCCTAATTCTCGTTTACAAAGGCATTCCAGCTATCATCTGTGTGCAAATCTGTGTAAATCTGCGTGCTGCCAATTTTAACGCCAGCTCAACAATCCCTGACATGTTTTTCCTCCTTCTGTACTTAAACGAGTCTAATATGGACGGACTCGTAATCCAATCCAACTTCCCGTCTGCAAGTTCTTGTTGCGGGTCCGAACTTCGGAAATCAACATTTTAAAATATCTCCACGGTTCGAGCTCCCAGGAGTCGGATCCCATTGTTTTTAGAAAGATGTCTGTGCGTGTTTTCGTAAATTCGTGCGGACTTTTTCGTCTCGCTTATCTTGAGAACGAATCAAACTAAATTAATATCATTCGAAGTTTATGTGCAGAAAGAACACTTGAAAAGAGTTCGGTTTAATCCGATACGAAGGTTTAAATTTTAAATAGTTTCATCAACATTATGTTAATTAACCCAATTATTATCGGCCAATAAGTTAAAATTAAAGCGAGAGCTACCAAGGCTTTAGTCTAATTTTAAAGAGAAGTAAATCTTGGTTTCTCGTCATAGTATTCACAAAGTGGAGCAGTTTTCTTAGTGATTAAATGCCTGTGAGTTACATTCGTGTGTCCCATTCTGAGCCGTTTATAGGTTTTTATCATTACAGTTGTTAATTGAACTGGATATAAGGCTCTTTTAGCAGCAGGATTGCGTGTTCGGCTTTACAGGTATGTTGAAAAAAAGATGTTATACGTATCATAGTTTCTAAATTTATTCGATGGCGAATCGTACGACACTACCATGATAATTGTCTCAAGAAAACAATTGACTGCGTTTTCGAGCAGTTTTGGTATACGCAGTTACGTGAAGGATTACATTTCGGCTTGCGTACACTGTTGGTATAATAAGGGAAAAGGTGGCAAGCCGGAAGGTACCTTATATGTTTACACAACGGAACCGATTCCGTTCCTGTAAATGCATATTGACCATTTGTATCCGTTCGTTCGGAGCAAACGGGGTAACACATACGTTGTTGTCATCAGTGATGCCTTTACGAAGAATCTCATAGTCAAGCCTGTACGTAGCACCAAGCACCAAGAATCAACCGCAAAGAATTTCGCTACTTACTGTGAGGATAAGTATATTTGTCACATCAAAACAGCCGTGAGGACACCGCGAGCAAATGGACAAGTTGAGCGTGTTAACTAGACTATCCTCAACATTTTGCGAACATCCACTATCCAAGCGAAGGAATGGGACGAGCAGCTACGAAATTTGCAATATAGTGTGAATTCAAAGAAGAACTCAAGTACGGGATTCAGCCCTAACGAACTCATCTTTGACTACAAATTGCGTAATGTGTCCCAGAACAAGATGTTAGCAGCAATTATAGCTGAAGATGACGATCGGAGAATGTGTGAAAAACGTAAGCTTGCACTCGAATCTATGCAAAAACAGCGTTTCGATAAAAAGCATAAAGCGCCGACAGAAAATAGTGTTGATGATTTTGTAGTCCTCCAAAATGAACTGCCGTAGACTGGGGACAAAAGGAAATTGGAACTCAGGTATCGAGGACCGTACAAGGTGGCAAAAGTGCTGGGTAAGGTTCAATACCTTCTCGAAGATGTTCTAGGCTCATGCAAGTGAGTCAGAAAAAGTTTTGCTCAGTATTTTCTTCGGAGAAAATGAAACCTTGGTGTGCTCTACCGCCAGACTTAGACGATGATCAGAGTGACGAAAGCTATGATTCGGATGACATCGGGACGATGTTTAGTCGCGCTGCCATGAGCATAAGGAAGAAAAATAGCAGCATTATCCTTGGCATCAGTATCTGCCATACATATACGATCAGGACATATTTTTTTTATACTCCATATGCAGGCGATCGCAAGCCCATGGTGACGGTGGTTCTTTTCTTTATTTTTCTTTTAAAACAATGAATTCATTCATATTCCTTCCGAAATGTATTGTTGTACCTTTTTCGGTTTGGGAACTATTGTTTTTTTGACGAGGACAAAGTAAGTCATACGACACAAAGATTTTGATCTCAAGACTTTTATCTTGTAAATTTATCTCTCGATGTTTCACTGAACTGGTCTGGCAAACAAATATGTCTGCCGATTTCCTCCCAAAACGGCACTAAGCTGAGGCCATTTCTTTCTCTATTTCCTGTTCGGGATGATTTCGGAAAATAATTTCAGAAATGTGAATCCTATGCTTCTCCTTTTTCATTGTGGAACTTTTGTGCAGTTGTTTGTGTTCAACTAATTCTCCTCTATATGCAGTTACGACAGATTAAAAAATGGCCTGAATTGATTAAGTATGAAATAACGATTAGCATATGAAAATCGAGCAATATATGAAAGTAGCAAGAGCTATCTATATACTATATGTTGTGTTGTATATTTGATGATAACCATTTCAATACTATTACGAGTGAGGATGAAATCAAATACTTTGGATATTGAGACATAA